>OX451740.1:1328699152-1329899152 GCA_948472305.1 Vicia faba
TCTCACCTCACTTTCTTAACTCCAAATTTTTCTATTCTGAAATTTTTTATTGTCCTCCATCTTCGCTTCATCTTAATCTTTATATTTTTATTTTCTGTTTTATTTTTTGATTGGTTGTTTTACGCTAGATATAATTGGTATTCATAAGATATTATGACTGATATTCACCATATACTTTGATTGGTATTTATACCATCATCAGCTGATCTTTGTGTCATCAGATGGTCTATTTTTATATCAATTATCTACCATTCAAGTAGTAATCTTACATTATAGAACAAATTTGTTTTGTTCTAGAGGCGTCATGGTTGATCGCCTGTCTTGCACAATTTTAGACAATATAGCAAAACGTCTTAGAAAGAGTGAACTAGTCTGCAACTCGAGCCGGTAATTTCTTCAATATTAATTTTTCAAAATCATAAAACAACATGTATCGTTAAGGATTCTTCCAATTTTGACTAAACAATACATATTTGTTGCTAAAAAATATTTTGGAGAAGAGTATTCCTTTTTTTTAAATAGAATTACTTGTTGACTTAGTTTGAGATACATGTCATGATGTATTATTCATTGCAAATTTCTCCTTCTTATCTATCTAATTTTGATGATGCTTACTCTTGTGATATTTGGAGGATGTTCAACTATGTTTTGTTTGTGATACTTGTAGGGATGTTCAACTATGTTTTGTGATATTTGTAAGGATGTTCAACTATATTTTGTGTGTGTTAATATTAAAGTTTCCTTTCTTGTTGCATTCACTTTGATCTTACAACATGTTACATTATTGGAAGAACCAATCAGCAAAAAGTTCTAGAGACTTCTTGAAAGAGATAAATATTTTGAATTTTTTTATCGTGAACGTAGTGTTTGTGATATTTGTCATGAGATTAATGCAATCATTTTAGGTGAAGGACATTTTGATGTCACCAACTATTTGTGTCAAAATTCATTAGTTAATAAATTTGAAATTAAAAAGAGGAATTCTAACCCGGTGAACTTGATATTTGATATAAACTCTTGTTGAAACTATTGTCCACAAACATGTATTAAAATTATCTAAATTATCATTAAAGTACAAGCCAAATAAATGTATCTTACAATTATTCCATTTTATGTTTTGATTGCTTTGAACTTGTTTGGCAAATTGTAAGATACAAGAATATAGATCACAAAATCTATCTTTTCAATGTATGACATAACAGGAAAAAAAAAGATGCTCATTTACACTATACTCAAGTATTTGTCCAAGAATATAGATCACTGATTAAGTTGCTATCAATGACATTACTAGAGCAATTAGTATACTATCAATCGGTATTCAAAATACAGTTTGATCCAAAAAAAGTAAACATAACAGAATCACCTAACCCACCAAAACATAAAATGGCTATTAAACAACTAAGATAGAGTGTGACCAAGAAGTTCTTTTAGCTTCCTTTCACCAATTGGATGGCCTTGAAACATGTCAGCCACAATCACATTAAGCACCTGTGTCAAACCCATACACAATTGTCTGGTAAAAAAAATTCTCATAAAGTAAAGGTAAAGATAGTTAAATGAGTACAGAAGCCAGAAAAGTAAAAAACATAGCTTCAAAAGCCCTATACATACATGTTATCCAAACACAATCACATTATAAGATCAATCAATATTGAATAGAGTTTGATCAAGAAAAGTGCAACTAAAGCTATCTTTTTCAGTTTAAGACATAGTATTGCACCTAACGCCGCAGCATCATGAAACCAAGACAGCATAAAACAGCAACTGTAGAACCAAGCAGTGCACCAGTACAGACTTGAGGTAGGGTGTCGCCAAGATCTTCTTTTAGCCTCTCTTCAAGAACTGGAGTCTTTCCTCCAGACAATTCATCAAGAAGCGCATTAAGCACCTGTGTCCACACACAATTTGGACCTCAAAAGATATGTTGTTGATTACAAAACTAACAAAGATTGATCAGTTGAAGAATAGCATACATACCTGGGCTTGGTAGCCGACGTGCCTTGCAACAGCAACGGCATCACACATGACAATGAGACTGAATCCCAAAGAAACGGGAAAGAGTGAGTGAGCAACACCATGAGAGATAACAACAGAAGTCGTGAGCGCAGAACACAGTGCGGAGCGAGTAGAAGGCATTCCTTGAGAAGCAAACATGAGTCTGAAATTCCATTGCTTCTTGTCAAAGAAATTCAAGAAAAGTTTGGTGGATTGCGTGAGAACCAAGGCAAAGATAGCAGAAAGAAAGGTTGGGTTGGAAACCAAAATAGCACCAGCATTCTCCATTAGAGCCGCCACATCTAAGCCTCCTCCGTTTTGCAAGTAACAGAACTCCTCTTGCCTGTTTTCATTGGAAACCATCTCTGAAGCTAGCATGTTTTTGATGGTTAGCGCGGAAGGGAAAGAAGCCAAAGTATGGTTTGGTTGAGAAGAAGAAGAAGAAATGGAAGTAAAGGATGATGATGATGATGATGATCGAAGAGGAAGAGAAGAATCCATGAGAGAGTTTGTGTAGTTTGTTAATAGAAGGAAATGTAAAGGGTGTTTGTGAAGTCAACAAGATATCTGAATATATAAGAAGATAGGGAACTTTCTAGAACCATCCACAACTAATATTCTTTTTTTAAAGGTTTTTTTTCTCAAACACGATGGATTAACTTTTATGTACATCATATGTTTAGTAACTTTTTTTTTTCCATTAGTATACTCCCTTAAGAATACGAAATTTTATTGCATATACTTTTTTTTGGGTACAAAAAGAAGAATTAGCATATACTTTAATTATGCTTTTAATCTATTATAGAAAAATTTAATCTAAATAATTTATAGGTTAAGTATTAAATTTTAAATTATTAAACATTTATAAGTTAATTCATTTTTTAGGTTAGTTACATTAAATATTATAAATTTGTTTTGTTTTGGAATTAGAGTTGAATGTAGTTGATGAATGGTTGATGTTGAATCGATAATGTTAATCTTTGATACAACAGTGCAGGATGGACCAGCATGGTTAACACTTCAATACTCAAATATAATATTCAAGATGAGTATAGTGAAAAGTGAAAAGTGAAAATTAGAGTGTTGATATTGTAATTCCTTGTGTCAGAAGCAGCATGTTGCTCGACACAAGGTGTGTCGAAAATAGTCTAGAGTGTGTGTGCCAACTTAGTCGAAGTGTGTATGTCGAAGTTGTAGTATGTCAAAGTGTCAAAGCAGTTCGGTTGACGCAGGATTTTGACTTAGGTCTAAAATAGTTATTTTGGATTTTTATAGTTATGGGCTTTAACTTAGGGAGCAAGCTAGCTCAATTATAAATAGAGAGGATAACCCCTATTTTATAACACAACTTGTACTCACAGAATTTTGCAGTTACAAAGTGAATAAAGATTTTCCATAATTTGCAGGTAGAGAGAAACTCTGCAGGATATAATCTTCCTTATTTCTTTCTCTATCTTTCATTCTTTTCATTGTCATTGTGTTGTGATAATAATCTTGTTCATCAAGAATGATTGAAATTCTCCATAGATTTCAATAGATTTTCAACATCTGGTATCTAGAGCTCCGGTTGTGCGATTTAAGGGAAGAAAACCACGGTGGCAGTGAGTCATCCAAATGGGCATTTTCCAACAAGTCTTACAATTATGAAAGTTGATAACTATGAGAATTAGTGCAAGTAGATAAATATTGTGTCATGTTGTCAAGATCTTTGGGATCTTGTGAAAGAAGGGTTAGAACTGCTTAAAGAAAATGCAACATAAGAGGATGCACCCAAATAATTAAAGAAGAAGAATTATAAATCTCTCTTTATAATACATCAATGTCTGAGTTTAGACAATTTCAAAAAGTGAGTGATGTAAAATCTGCGAAAGAAGTTTAGGAAATTCTAGAAAAGTCTTTTGAAGATACATAAAAGGTGAAAGAGGTAAGGTTACAAACTCATAAAAGAACGTACAAATTGCTTCAAATGGAAGTAAGTGAGCGCATAACATATTTCTTCACTAAGGTTACGAAAATAGTGAATCAAATCAAGGTATGTGAAGAAGTGTTGACAACAAGATCAGTTGTTACAAACATATTGGGATCTTTGGCTCCAAAGTTCGACCACGGGTGGTAGCCATAGAAAAGTCAAAAGATTTGTCGAAACTGAGAAAGTAAGAGCTTCAAGGGACGCTTGAATCTCATGAACAAAGAATAGTCAAGAGAGTTCCAGGAAAGTCGAAGAGTGATGTGGATTTGCAGATATAATCACCAAGAGAAAATAAAGGTAATGGAAAATTGTTCGACAATAAAGGTAGAGAAGGCTACAACAATTCCAATGGTAGAGGAGACAAACCGAAAGGAATTGTCTCAAATTAGAGAAGACCCTCATACCAAGGAAACCAAAGAGGTGGTGCTGGAGGTAGAGGAAGAGGTGGTGGTCGAAAACCTGACAAGAGTCACATTCAGTGTTTCAATTGTCAGAAGTATGATCATTATTCTAGTGATTGTCTAGAAAACGAAAGAATCAAGAAAGTGATGCAAGGTTTGTAAAACATGAAGAAGAAGATATGATGTTGACGGTCATAACAAGAGATAAATATGGATTCAAGGACCAATGGTACTTGGACTCCAGATACTCGTCACACATGTCTGGGAGGAAGTATTGGTTTCTCAACATAAAACCCTTAATGAAGAACATGGTGAAATTTGCAAATGACAATACTCTAACAGATGACGGTATTGGAGACATTCTGATTATGAGGAAAGATGACAAGAGGTCAGTATTTTCTAATATGTTGTACATACCAGGCATGAAGAACAATTTTCTCAGTATAGGGCAGTTGGTCGAAAAAAATTATAAATTTTTTATTAAAGACAAAATGATGAGAGTCGTCGACGCAAGAGGAAGGTTAATCTTGAAGGCTTCTATGTCTCAGAATAGAACCTTCAAGATTGAACTTAATGTGATGGAGCACAAGTTCCTTATGACTGCAGCTAGCAGGGATGAGTGGATATGGCACTATCAACTTGGTCATCTCAAGTTCAAATACATAAGAGAATTGAGGAGAAGAAATATGGTTTCTGGGTTTCCAGATATCGACATTCTAAGTGAGGTATGTGTGCAGGAGAAGCAGCATAAGAATAGCTTCAATAAGGATGCAGGAAGCAAGTCGAAAGATATTATTGAAATCATATACTCTGATGTATATGGTCCAATCCAGGTGGATTTGACTAGAGATAACAGGTACTTTACTTTCATAGATGATTTCAATCTAAAACTATGGACTTACCTGATCAATAAGAAAAGTGAATTGATCGAGGTATTTGCCAAGTTTAAATCTATGGTCGAAAGACAAAGTGGTCGAAAGCTTAAGATTTTGAGAACTGGTGATGAAGAATATGTGTCGAAAGACTTCGACATCTTATGTGAGAAAGAAGGGATTATGCATGAATTGGTGCCATCCTACAATCTATAGCATAATGGAACTACAGAAAGGAAGAATCTATTAATTCTCTATTTTTGTTGTTGGCATTATGTTTGGTAAAACAAACTTAGTAGAAACATGTTGAATGAAGATATTCTATCAACTAAAGCAACGTGTCAAATAAGATGTCCCAACCAGAAGTATAGGACTTTGTGTATTTGTACAACATGAATGTTAGTTATTTTTAGTTTTACATGTGCAGAATATTCTGGAGATATTATGTTATCCCATGTGATACGTAAGCTGAAGATTGAGAAAGATTATATATGAATATAAGAAATATTATTAGTTTCTAAATTAGGAGAAAATTTAGGAAACTAATGATTGAAGCCCCGATGTGTGCAGAAGATTCTGCTGAGTTTTAGCAACTGACTTGCGGCGATTGAAAAGCCCAATCCAATCCATAGGATGACTTTAAATAGAATGTCACTAACCTAGTTTTAGTGTGGAACTTACTTTGTATTTTTATTAGGGTTTGTGTGCTTATTGTGAGCCTCTCGATTATCATGTTGATAAAAGAGTAGGAATGTTTTTGAGTTATAAGTTCAATCAATCATTCTAAAGCTTTGAAGCAGTGAATGATTATGTGTCTTTGAAGTGTGACTTCAGTGTTTGTTCTAAGTGTTTAGAATTGGTCGACCATTGTGATTATGATTGAAAGGGATTTGAGAAGGGTCTCATACTTAAGTGAGTCTTAGGTAGAAGTTAAGAATGGGTAGTGATTAAGTGAGTAGACTGTAAACTAGGTGAAAATTTGTTGTGGGTCTACAAATTGATATTATCAAGTTAACTTGGTCCCTGGCTTGGTAGCCCCCAGAGCAGGTGTGTTGATTCACTGAACTTGGTTAACAATTCTGTGTGTTCTTTACTTTTTTACATTGTATTTATCATTCATATTTTTCATTGTGTGCAAGTTCAGTAAAAGGTGTCTCGACATCTTTTAGGATATTTTTTATCTGATACCATCATTTCATAATCAAACCATCATGAATATGGTGAGAAGTATGTTGAAAGGTGAAACAATCGGCTGAATAATCATCAAGAGAAAATTAATAAAGTTGTCATCGAATGTTTTTTATCCCACGGGAAGGGAAAGGTAAACATCGAGTAAACCTGAGAAGGGTGAAATCACGATCAAACGACCGAGAGATATGGGTAAGGGAGTCGATTACACAAGGGGAAAGTATTATCACCCCTCACATTTGTGGTACTCCATGGGATCCACTCTTGTTGTTAAAATCAAAGGGTGTGTTCAAATATAAAGCTTAAGAGCTAAAAGAAAAAATGAAAAGAGGGAATGCATGCAAAAGAAAACACAGGAAGAGAAGGAATATTTACAAAGTTTCACTCGCCTGGAGCCCACGACCAAATGCCTACGTATACCTTTTAAGGAATCAGAGTGTCGTAGTTCGGCTCAATAGTTTCCGCTTGTTTTGTATTTTTTATGAATAATATTAATTTCGCTTTCTTTCGTAACTCGGCCTTTGGAGACTCACGCGTTGGCACAAGAAGGAATTAACATGTTCTACCTAAGAAGGTATTTTCAAAAGAAAAGTGTCTGAAGGTGGATATTACTACATTCTTCCTTTATTAAATAGACATGGTGCTACCCGGCCTTTGGAGATTTACGCGTCTTATTGCGTAGAGTAGAATTAACACATCCTTTTGAGAGTTTTGAAGAAAGGCCGAAGGAAAAAGAGTTTGAATTGGTTGATTTTTTTACCTTGAAAAAGGATTTGAAAATGTTAAAGTTTTTTTTATGTATTTGCCAAAAAAAAAGGGGTCTTTTTCTTAAGAATGCAAAAAGAAAAGAAAACATCTAAGGGAAACTATCTAGTTTTATCCCTAATGTTATCATAGAATGATTGGACCTAAGGTTGAGTTTGCAAGGGAGATCTCTACCTAAGTTAGCATGCATAGATTATTATCCTAATGTCTAACTTACATTGGAAATGAAACAAGCGTATCCTTAGGGAGAATACAAAGGTTACAACCTAATGGAAAGCGCAAGCACAAGGTGCAAACAAACAAAGTCGATCCGAATCCAAAACAAAATCAAGTGCGAGCTAATACCAGACAATATAGTCTAATGGATCTCAAAGTGGGAGTAAGGAACTCTTTCCACTTGATTTTCTCGAGCACCGACATCGAGTAACAACTCAGAACGTCAATGTTTGAAGAAACGTGAGCTAACATCGTCTAAACGAATAACAAGGCGTGGGGGATGATTACGGTCCCTTTTCCACTTTATTTGACTTTATGGACAAGAATAGGCATGTTTCAAAGCATCAACGCATATCACGAGCTAAGAACGATACGGACCAGAATGCATGGGGGAGATTGTGGGCCCTCTGCTCTACTTATTGACTGGACAGTAAGCACAAAGTGAAAGGGGAGTAGAAATGCCTTCTTCGAGGACTTTAGCAAAATTTCCGCTTTTGAGGTATTTAAACAAACAACACGAAATTGCCACTTTTGAGGTCTTTTGTACACAAGTAAACACAAACATTGCCTCATCGAGGACTTTGCAAAACAAACATCGCCTCACTTAAGGACTTTAAACATATTGCCCACCTAAAGTAGGGACTCTCAGCCATGAATCTCTATTCCTACTTCTCATGGCAAGGAAAGCGGCAAATGATGCAGAAAAATAAACTAGAATAAGTATAATACCAAACGAACAAGAGTTCGTAGCAAGCAAGCAAAAGTTGAGAAACCCGAAAAACTTCGTGCAAGCTAGCATCAACAACATAATAGTCAGAATATGCGTCGAAGCATCAATAAAGCACAAGGAGAATGTGTGTCAGACACATCATCTGCATAACAAACAAAACACTTGTGCAAAAATCCACATCCAGACAAAAACACAAACAATGTATATTTCTCAATACAATGAGAATAAAAAATCAATCACGTCGGAAGTGAACTCAAATCCACAAAGAACATGGAATACAAATGCTTTTCAATCGAATAATCAAGAATTAAATGATTGAAAACTCTCTTGAAATTCCTTTCACAAGTCAACAAACATGTTAGAAATTACAAGGAAACAAAATAGGAATCAAGTATCCGCATCACAAGTTAAATCAAGACTAAAATGTGAAGAAAAGAAATCCAAACAAGCATTGGAACATTGATATCAAAAACCGGGAAGCAACTTATTAACACATGCAAGTGTGCGAAAAGTCGGAATAAAATTGGTCCAAAACGGTACTAGTACCCCTCAAACTTACCAATAAGCTCAAATAAGCGTCAACTGTAAATTATATCACCATGTAAGCACCACTTACCATTTTCGAGCAGCATTGTCGTCAATACATGAATCGCATAAAATATCGATCCGAAATCGACAAAACACTACATAAATGTCGTCCAAGTACCAAAACAAGCTTCCTCGAGCTTTAACCATCAATGAAATAGTGTCTTATGCTCAACTTATCAAAACCAGGCAGCATTGCACTGTGTCACAAAATCAACCGAAAAATCGTGTCGGAAATGATAAAACTCAACACTAACGGTCCATAAATGCATATACCTACATGAATAAGCATCAAACAACTTTTTCAAAGCGATTTACAAGGCGTTTGTATTTTTCGGGCAGCAATAAACACATGAACCGGAATTGTACAAAAATGAGTTTAAAACTCATAAACGGAGACAAGAAAATATTCATTGATTCATGTATCGTCGCTTAGAAATTACAAATTCTTTGTAACAATCAAATCCACATATTCCAAGCCACAAACAAGACAATTCAAGTGTTAATACAATTTATCGGATTTAAGGTTTTTCATGACGAAAAATTGAGTTCATCAAAAAATCGATTCGACAATTGCATCAACTCATGAAAACACAATTAAATCTCATCAAAACTCTATAATCAAACATTTAGATCCAAATTCGGTATTAAAAAATTAACATCAATTTTACTGATAAAAATCAAGATCTAAACTATTTGAATCAACATTCAACCAATTCCACACTTCAACATTATTGAAATTCAAGAATCAAGTTAATTCACCAATTCAAATAATATTCAATTCATGAATTCAATTAAGTGAAATTCCATAATTCACAAAAATAAATTATCTCAGATAAGCAACTAAATCAATTAAGGATTCAAGAATTACCTAAAATCAAATCGGAGAGGAGAATGCTAGCCAGAAAATGCAATCAGAGAAGGAGAACTCGTCGGAAAATTGCAAGGACCGACAGAGGGAGCTCGCAGAACGAGTGGCCGCGTGAGGCTTACGCAAAGACAGAGGGAGTTGTCGTGACAGAATCAGGAGGGAGAGATCAGAATCGCGCGGAGGCGGTGGTCGAAAGTCTTGATCAGAGAGACTGGCAGCGTTGCACGAAGATACTAATCCCAAACTATTTTATGATCTCAAGTTATGAATTTCTGAGCTTAAAACGCAAGATACTGAATTTCTGTCTGCACTGTCTCAAATCAATTGAAACGCTTGACTTTCTGCATAATTTAGAGCATGTTAGAACGCATGAGGTAGTGAAATTATCATGTTTAAAACACTTAGACAATTTTCTAAGTCTTGAAAAGTTTGACTTTTCAAATTGACTTTTGACTTTCTTGATTTCTTGATGATCAAACTTCATATTTTTGAATGTCTTGATGAATTTTGATCTTTGAGACTCAAATTTGACCAAAAAGTTAAAGTTTGACTTTTGGTGTAACAATTGACTTTTCATCAATTGACTAAAAATTCAACTATCAATCCATTGTTTTTGAAAGATGATTTGAGCCATGAGATTAGGTCAACATGTTGTGTTTGAATCCTTGAGATTGTGCGTCAAGCCATTGGATCATGTATTAGGTCAAAAAGTCAATGGTCAATCAATTACAGTCTAAACCTTAATTTTGACCATTTTGCCCTTTTGGTAAATTGAGTGCTTTTCTTGAGGAATTGTGATCCAAATTTGATCAATTGGTGAATATGACTTCAAACATGTTAATATTGACCAAAAATCTTGTAGTTTGACTGTAGGTTGACCATAATTGACTTTTTACCCAATACAACTGATTTTCAGTCATCCGATCAATTGACTAAGCAAAATTGTGATTCAAGACCTGAAACTTCATATGAGTATTCTTGGAGATCTATAATGATCCATGAAGGTCATTTGAGGAATTAGAAGTCCAATTGTCCTTGTGAAAATCAAAACCCTAATTTGAGGCATTAGTGTTTAGGAGGTGGTTTGACCTAGTCACCACTTGTGCAAACTTGTGCCATTGGAGACCTTGTGAGAAATGTCTTGAGAAAAGAGAGGTCAAATTTTTGGGTACAACAAAAGGCATATGAAATGTTTTCAAGGACCTCATGGGATTTAAATTTGTTAACCAAAAGGGAACAGAAACAAAGACTCTTATTTGTAAGTTCAAATTATAACTATCTTTTAGGCTTACAATGAAAACAAAAAGGGTTGCAAGGAAACAAATTATGAACTCCTAAGACCTATGACTCAAGTATCCCATGTACGCTTCCTCTTTGAGTTGACATATGCATTAAGGTTATGCTCTTCATGAAGTCGTTTTGTCAGCTCCAACACTTTCTTCTCACTAGCATAGAATCGAGACTCAAAGGTGTCCCTTTCTTCTTTCAATTGAATCCAAGACTTTTTTAGCTCTTCAAGGTCAGTAGGCATATCTGGATGAAAATGGTATAAGGAATATCTCCTTCAATAACATGCTCCACAATTATCGGTAGGACAACAGGATATGGCATTATAAGATTTTGAGCACTAGATCGCACCCATATGAGGTAAGGCTCTAAAGGGATGGAGTTTTTATGTCCCAAAGTCTTTCCATCAATCTTATTCACCATGCCCCAAGAACGTATAAACTTTTGATGGTAACTATGATACGGTGGGAAGAACTGGCTGTTTTTTGGAATGCTGGTTTGCGTTTGTTTTCGCAAAATGTCGAGGTAAGCAAGAGTCGCCACCGACTTTTATTTTATCCAACAAGGAAAGGAAAAAAGCACAAAAAAATTCCTTTTTCGAGATATTTCTCGGGTTCGGGGGGCAGATTATAGAAAGGGAAGGTATTAGCACCCTTTCTATCCGTGGTTATCCACGGGCTCTTAGGTACTTGCTCATTGTTTTCAAAATTGTTTTCTTTGTGCTTGTGGGTTTGAAAAAGTTTTTGTTTGAAACTTCGATTTAACTCTTGCTTCTATCCTCAAGAGTGTAATGAAGTGTTTTTGAAAACATTGTTTGAAAAGGAATGTAAGTGTAAAAAATGTTTTGTTTTTTGAATGAGCAAGTATCTAAGAGTTAATCTACCTACTCGAAAAAGAAATCGTTCTATACTAATTTCCTTTAGACAGTGCTATCCCACTATTAATGAGTAGGTAGCACCGCCGTTGGAGTTTGAGGGTCAATTCGAATGAGGGACATACGGTCACCAAAGCAATGTTAGGACGCCTCAGCGGTAACCCTAATGTCTTAGATCATTTGTTTTGAGGCAACAATATCCGAGGCAACCATTTCGAGGCGACTATGATCTTTTAGACAAGAGGACGACCTCTAAAACGACCTATACTCAATGACCGTGTACGAAGGCAACCAAGTGGGGTGGACCCTAAGAGTGCGCATGTGCGAGTGTGTCGTTTTCAGTTATTTTTATCTTTGTACATGTTAAGGGTGATCTAATTTGATTTTAGGTTAAAACATTCAGTCTTGTCATGCAACCCTATTATCAAACATCTAACAATGGTAATTTGCAGAAATTAAAGGTGCGGAATTTAAATTACAAGGCGTCGGGTATTTACATCACCAAAGACAAACCCTTTGAAAAATAAAATAAAGCGATAAAAATAATTAAAAGTCCTATTTAACTATTACAATCTGGAAGCAGGTACATTAATATGATAAAAATAAGTACAACGCGTGGGAAATTAAATTGAGTGCGAATTAGGGTTTTGACCCTTTTGGTTAAAGAAAATGCCATCTTTTTGTTGTATTTTATTTGAGAAAATAAATTAAATCCTAAATTAATTACTAAATTAATTATAAAATAAATAAATTAATGGAAAAAATAAATTATGACATATTTTTGGATTTTTGTTATTTTAAGAAAGAAAATAAAATTAAGTAAATTAGTAATTAAAACCTAATTAAATCTGATTAATTTTAATTATTTACAAAAATAAGTTAGAGTTTTTCTAGAATTAGAACCTAAATTAATTGGTTAGTAATTATTAATAAAATAAAATTTTAAAATTTGATTGGATAAAAAGAATATTTTTTGTGGTTTTTATTTGATAAAAAAGAAGGAATTTTGTGATTGGTTAGAAATTAAATAAATGAAATTAAAGTAAATAACAAAAAAATAAAGTAAAAGAGTAGAGGGATTGGGCCTGTTTTGGATGATGTTGGTAGCAAATCTGAAGGCCCATTAGCAGCTGGCCTTTGTGGACTTTTTGGATTTAATGCTCATGCGTTGACTGGCACCTTGGTGGACCTTCAATCATGGACCATCAGATCTGGCCTTTGGCCATCTGGCGCTTGGATGGGCCAGGATGTATGGTGGATTGCAAACTAGAGCATGCATTGGAATACCTGAAAACCAAAATTATTGAGAAAGTAGGGGACCTGGGATTCGAACCCAGGTCCTGAAGGAGATATACACACTTGCTTGCCACTACGCCAGGCTGTTTTAGTTGTTAGAATAATAAACATCAATAATAATATAACAAATCAATTCTAATGCCAGAAAAACAAAAAAAAAGGCGCACAATGTTTGAATGGTCCAATAGAGGGATGCCACACATCATCCCCAACCTCTCGTCCGTGGCTAAAACGTAAAAGACCTATACCAACGGATCAAGCTCCGTCACTACAACTTTGCTCATCTCCAAAATCCGCTACAGGCCACAAAAATGAATTTCAAGGGCATGGACGTGTTCGTCTTACCCTCCCGGTCATAACCATATCCTTTATGGGGGTCAATTGTACCTGGAATAAAAATGCCCAAAAATGCAGACCAAACCCTAACAATGGTGGTTTGCGATACATATCATATAAATGAAATCAAATGATGCAAAAAGTTTGGAAATGTTCTTGTGATTATGAATATGCCATTAATTTTCTCAAATGATGCAAGAACAAATCAAATCGAATTCAAGAACATGGGTCGTTTTCGTGAGACTTACAACGCGTATAGAGGTCTGAGGATGCGTGGTTTTGATCCAGGTAGCTTGTGGGAATGTCCAGGAATCGATTGGGACAAGTCTTGATCCTTGAAAAAGCATATAACCTAGATTTTGATCTCTCACTTTTTTGTGATTTTTTCAGTTCTTTTTCTGCCTCTCTCCATGATTTGCCACCCTTATTTCGTGTGCTTTTTCTTCCTTATGTATCACTCGGTGCATTAGGTTTACAAACTTGCTACAAATCTCCCTCTATCAATGACTTTGATGTGGATTTGATTCTTCCATTAAATCTTTCCAAATTTGATTCAAATCATATCTTCTTATACACTTATGCCTTGATACGAGTTTGGAGATGTGCTAGATTTCCATTGAAGCCTATGATCAACAAAAAATCTTTGGTTATCAATATTTTTGATTTTATGTGATTTTATTTGATTTAAAATGAATAAATTCAAATAAAAATCAAATTAAATAATAAAAATGAGATATGGACACATGGCTGAAGCTAGGGCACGTGGGAAATAGTGCAAACTCAAATCAAGTGAAAAATAATGGGGCCATTTGGCAAAATTTGAAGTTTTTGGGATAGTTGACTTTTGGCAATTTTGCAAAAAAGTCCAAATTCAACAATGCATAACTTCTTCAATTTTGAACTTTTAGAGGTGTTCTTGGGCTTTCTAGAAATCTTGAGATGTCCTCTAACCAACCCTTTTGGTCTCATTTCATTTTGATATTCCATTCTCAAGTTATAAGCTTTGACATAAAAGGTGTTTTTGTTGACTTTAAAAAATGACCTATAATGTCCAAATTCATAACTTCTTGTGAGTGAATTTTGTGATCTTGGGGTATGAAGATGGATTGTAGGAAATTTCATCCTCTTCAAAAGGAGATTTGGATGGGTCATTTCTCATGAATTATGAGAAATTTATGCTTGGTCAAAGTTGAGTTGACTTTTCCTGCAAAACCCTAATTTAGCAACTTTTGAGTCTTGATGAATTTTGAGCAATCCTTGATGAATCATGATCAACCCTTGATAAAATGATGAAATATCCTTCAAAATGATAATGTTGGAAAAAAATCTTGAAGTTTGACTATTTGTAGGTCACAATTGACTTTTGCCATAGCACAGTCGATTTTTGGACCTTTGAGCAATTGACTGAGCAAACTTCCTCTGCAAGGCTTGAGACTTGACATGGATGATATTGATACCATATTAGGACATTAGGGAGAATTTGAGGTCATTTGGACTCAAGGATCTTGATGCAACACAAAACCCTAATTTGGGGTAGACTGCCTTAGGAGAGAGCTTGTCTGACCAACTCTTGAACAACCTTGAGCAACTTGGAGATTTTTCTTGCAATGTTTTGAGAAATATGGGCGGGAAAATTTTGGGGTACAACAGCTTCCCCTGTTCAATCTTCTTAAACCTGAGGATGTAGATTGGCTTTCATGCCTTTCGTGATCCGAAAGTGGAAGATGATTGAACACTAGAGTGCCCGGAAATTTGCACTCGCATGAAGTGGTATCAGCCTTGTGATGTCGGGAATGGGCTTACAGATGCCATTTGGAGATTACTGGTGGGAGGATGGGCTTAAAGATGCCATCTACAGGAGTGTCGATCGCATAAGAGATTCCTTAGCGAGAACTTGCATACCTGTTGTTGTGGAAGATTCCGCTTGGGGAAGTCTGATCTTTGTTGAGATTTAGGAACTTTCCTGTACTTCAACTGAGAGAACATCTCTGCTGAGTTTTAAGAACTTGTCCGTAATTCAACTGAGAGGGGGAAACATCTTCGTCAAGATTTAAGAACTTGCCCGTAATTCAACTGAGAAAACTCTGCTGAGATTTAGGAACTCGTCTGTAATTCGACGGAGGAAATTTGTCGATATTTAGAACCTTATCTGTAATTCAACTGAGCATAATTCGGTTGAGATTTAAGAACTGGTCGGTAATTCGACTGAGGGAAACATCTTCATCGAGATTTAAGACTTGTCTGTAATTCAACCGAGGATAATTCTGTTGAGATTTAAGAACTGTCAGTAATTCGATGGAGGAACTTTGCCGAGATTTAGAACCTTATTTGTAATTCAACTGAGGATAATTCGGTTGAGATTTAAGAACCGGTCAGTACTTCGACTGAGGGGAAACATCTTCATCAAGATTTAGGACTTGTCTGTAATTCAACCGAGGATAATTCTATTGAGATTTAAGAACTGTCAGTAATTCGGCGGAGGAACTTTGTCGAGATTTAGAACCTTATATGTAATTCAACTGAGGATAATTCGGTTGAGATTTAAGAACTGGTCAGTACTTCGACTAAGGGGAAACATCTTCATCGAGATTTAGGACTTGTCTGTAATTCAACCGAGGATAATTCTGTTGAGATTTAAGAACTGTCAGTAATTCGACGGAGGAACTTTGTCGAGATTTAGAACCTTATATGTAATTCAACTGAGGATAATTCGATTGAGATTTAAGAACCGGTCAGTACTTCGACTGAGGGGAAACATCTTCATTGAGATTTAGGACTTGTCTGTAATTCAGCCGAGGATAATTCTGTTGAGATTTAGGAACTCGTCTGTAATTCGAAGGAGGAACTTGTCGAGATTTAGAACCTTATCTGTAATTCAACTGAGGATAATTCGGTTGAGATTTAAGAACCGGTCAGTACTTCGACTGAGGGGAAACATCTTCATCGAGATTTAAGACTTGTCTGTAATTCAACCGAGGATAATTCTGTTGAGATTTAAGAATTGTCAGTAATTTGACGGAGGAACTTTGTCGAGATTTAGAACCTTATCTGTAATTCAACTGAGGATAATTCGGTTGGGATTTAAGAACCGGTCAGTACTTCGACTGAGGGGAAACATCTTCATCGAGATTTAGGACTTGTATGTAATTCAGCCGAGGATAATTCTGTTGAGATTTAAGAACTGTCAGTAATTTGACGGAGGAACTTTGTAGAGATTTAGAACCTTATCTGTAATTCAACTGAGGGTAGTTCAGTTGAGATTTAAGAACTGGTCAGTACTTTAACTGAGGGAAACATCTTCATCGAGATTTAAGAACTTGCCCGTAATTCAACTGAGAAAACTCCGCTGAGATTTAGGAACTCGTCTGTAATTCGACGGAGGAACTTGTCGAGATTTAGAACCTTATCTGTAATTCAACTGAGGATAATTCGGTTGAGATTTAAGAACTGGTCAGTAGTTCGACTGAGATAAAAGCTTCATAGCTTTGAATTTTAGGAGAATTTAACTGCATCCTTCCTGAAAGGTAAAGGTTAGCCGTATGCAATGCATGATATGTATCAGGAAATGATGTTCTCAAAATAAATGAGATTGTGTTGTATGATGCGTATATGCATGTGTCATGATGTATGGAAATGTAATGTTTTTAGCTGGGGAAAATAAATCCCGGATAGCTGCTGGAGAAAAAGAGTTGAATTCTTCGTTACCGCTGGGGATGGCGAACGAAGATGACTGTGAGAATAAACATGCAGGAGAGGACAACTCCGTTGGGGAATAAACTGATGAGGAGATTACTCTGTGGGGAAGAGATGTTCTACTGAGGATTCCACCGATAAATT
This sequence comes from Vicia faba, assembly GCA_948472305.1. Lineage (NCBI taxonomy): Eukaryota > Viridiplantae > Streptophyta > Magnoliopsida > Fabales > Fabaceae > Vicia > Vicia faba. Next base: position 1,328,716,375 of record OX451740.1, read on the forward strand.
CCGCTGGGGATGAATTACCGTTGCTGGTGATACTGAATCCTGTTGGGGATTGAATTCTTGTTTGTGAAAGAAAAGAACTCCGCTGGGGATGATCTTCAATTGCGACTTCACTGGGGATAATCTTTTAGACTCTAATGGGGATAACCCTTTGAGCTTTGCTGGGGACAATCTTCCAAAGTCTACTGGGGATGATTCTCTAAATTCCACTGGGGAAGCTTTTTCAGACTGCGTTGGGAAAAATTTCAAACTCCACTAGGGATATTTTGTATTCTTCCGGGGAATATTCTTATACTTCGATGGGGAATATTAAGGCCTTTTAGTGCTGACGGTAAATAGACTCTACTTGGGGAGAATATTATCGATTCATTCACAGTTGCAAGTCTCAGCTGGGGAGAGCTATCATTATAGTCTTACTCTGCGGGGAGTGAAAGTACCTTAGCCATATTCTTCAGCTGAATCTACCTTTGTACCTGGTGGATGAAGCATCTGTAAAGCTTGGACAATTCTTATTGCCCCTGTTTCTGATATTACAAGTAACCGTCTTTTTTTTTGCATGTAAATTTTTATGAGCAGCAATTAATGTCAAATGCATATATCAAAAATGAACATTAGACGTTCTTTGCAAACAAAACAGAAAAAAGGAAAAACAGTTTGAAATTTCTATGAAAATGAATTGTATTGATTTTGAAGTTTGGCCTGTAAATAGGCATTTTTGTAAAAGAGGCTGACGTTCTGGTAAGAGAACACCGCCGAACAATAGAATTTACACAGTTTGTGAAAAAACTAAACTAAACAGCTATGTGAATAATCCCAATGGGTTCCAACTCTGCTATTGCATTTATATCCTCGAACATCTCATCACTTTGCTACTTGGTTGAAGGTAGATCAGATTGATTAATGCCGTGCGAGCTTGATAGTTGATACTGAAGTCTGGTTGCAAGGTGATCCAATGAGACATAGTGTTACGCTTTGATCCCTAATTTTTGCCTGGACCGCCCTTTCGGGTTTTCAGTCCACCGGGATACCCCTTTTTTCCCAAGTCACCTTTTCAGGTTTTCGACTTGCTGGGTGTACAATTTTTTTTTCATTTTCATCCCTTATTTTTGCCCGAACCCTTTTGGTTCGTCGGGAAGCCCTTATTTTTTCCTAGGCCAGTCAACCTAGCGGGTCTTTGATTATGCGTAGTATCTTTTCACTATGTCTGCATTGACGGGATGAGGAAGGTCGTCACCATCCATGGTGGTTAGAATCATAGCTCCTCCTGAGAAAATGTTCTTAACCACAAATGGCCCTTCGTAAGTAGGGGTCCATTTGCCCCTGGGATCACCTCGTGGCAGTATGATGCGCTTGATAACCAGGTCCCCAACTTGATACTCTTGTCGTCTAACTTTCTTGTTAAATGCCTTGATCATCCGTTTTTGGTACGTCTGACCATGACAAATAGCAGCAAGTCTCTTTTCATCGATTAAGTTCAGCTGATCAAGCTGGGTCTGGATCCAGTCATCTTCGCTCAAACCTGCATCTTTCATAATCCTAAGAGAGGGTATCTGAACTTCAATGGGCAAGACGGCCTCCAATCCATATACCAAGGAATAGGGTTTTGCCCCTGTTAACGTTCGTGCTGAGGTACGGTACCCGTGAAGAGCAAATGGTAACATCTCGTGCCAGTCTTTGTACGTCACCGTCATCTTCTGCAAAATCTTCTTGATGTTCTTATTAGCCGCTTCTACAACCCCATTCATCTTCGGCCGGTAGGGAGAAGAGTTGTGATGCTGTATCTTGAACTGCTTGTAGAGCTCGGTGATCATTTTGTTATTGAGATTTGTACCATTATCCGTTATAATCCTCTCTGGTACACCGTATCGACAAATCAGATTGTGCCAAATGAACCGTGCCACGACGTTCTTGGTTACAGTAGCAAAGGAAGCTGCTTCAACCTACTTCGTAAAGTAATCAATTGCTACCAGGATGAAACGATGCCCGTTGGACGCTGTAGGTCTAATCTCGCCGATCATATCAATGCCCCACATTGCAAAAGGCCAAGGTGCCGTCAAGACATTCAGAGGTACTGGAGGTATGTGCACTTTATCAGCATAGACTTAGCACTTGTGACAGGTCCGAGAATGCTGATAACAGTCAGCTTCCATTGTAGACCAATAATATCCTGCCCGAAGGATTTTCTTTTCCATGGTGTGTCCACTGGAATGAGTTCCGAAAGTACCTTCATGTAAATCTACCATGATCCTTTCTGCTTCGTTCTTATCCACACATCGCAGTAAAATTGAATCATGGTTGCGCTTGTAAAGGATACCATTGCTGATGAAGAACTTTGCCGCGAACCTCCTCAGAAACTTCTTGTCATTAACAAATGCACCCTCGGGGTATTCTTGTGCCTCAAGATACCTCTTCACCTCATGAAACCATGGCTTTTCTGTTACCTCTTCAGTCTCAATGTCACAACAATGTGCAGGTTCGTTCAACCTTTCAATGATAATCCGGGGAGCTTCGTTGTCCCAATTGACTTTGAACATAGAAGACATCATAGTCAACGCGTCCGCCAACTGATTCTCCTCTCTAGGGAAATGTTCAAAGGTTATCTCCTCGAAATGGGGAAGCAACGTCAATACATACTCCTTGTAAGGAATAAGATTTGGGTGTTTCGTATCCCACTCGCCTTTGATCTGACTGATTACGAGAGCGGAATCTCCGAAAACACCTAGAAACTTAATCCTTAGGTCAATTGCTGCTCGAAGACCCATGATGCACGCTTCATACTCCGCTATATTGTTGGTGCAGTTGAAACATAGTCGGGCGGTGAACGGAGTATGAGAGCCTTTCGGAGATATGATCACGGCGCCAATGCCATTACCCAAAGCGTTTGAAGCTCCATCAAAATACATAGACCATCGGGATCCATTCTAGGGTCCTTCATCCGGTCCAGGTTCTTCACATTCGATTACTATCATGATATTCTCATCCGGGAATTCGAAGTTCATAGACTGGTAATCGTCCACTGCTTGATGTGCCAGATGATCTGCCAACACACTTCCCTTAAATGCTTTTTGGGTCGTGTACTGGATGTCATACTCAGTCAAGATCATCTGCCATCTTGCTATTCTTCCGAACAAGGCAGGCTTTTCAAAGATATACTTGATTGGATCCATCTTTGATATCAATAGAGTAGTGTCAGTCAGCATATACTGTCTCAGTTGGCGAGCAGCCCATGCCAAAGCACAACAAGTTTTCTCGAGCAACGAGTATCTGGTCTCGCAGTCGGTAAACTTTTTGCTAAGGTAATAAATAGCATGCTCTTTTCGGCCAGACTCGTCATGCTGCCCCAACACACACCCCATTGAGTTGTCGAGTACTGTCAAGTATAAGATCAAAGGTCTCCCTTCAACTGGAGGCATTAGAATGGGTGGCTCTTGGAGATTCTCTTTGATCCTTTCGAAAGCGGCCTGACATTCATCATTCCATCTTACCACTTGATCTTTCTTCAATAGCTTGAAGATTGGCTCACAAATAGCAGTCAGGTGTGAGATGAATCGGGCAATGTAATTCAAATGTCCCAGAAAGCCTCTGACTTCTTTCTCTGTTCGGGGAGCTGGAATTTCCTGTATAGCCTTCACCTTCGCAGGATCCACTCGAATACCTTTATCACTTACGACGAAACCCAGCAGCTTACCGGATCTTACCCCGAAGGTGCACTTGTCCGGGTTTAACCTCATCTTGTACAACTTCAATCTGTCAAATAGCTTCTGAAGGTGGTCAAGATGTTCTTCTTCAGTCTGGGATCTTGCAATCATGTCGTCGACGTATACCTCAATCTCATGATGGATCATGTCATGAAACAAAGCAACCATGGCGTGCTGATACGTTGCCCCAACATTTTTTAATCCAAAAGGCATGACCTTGTAGAAAAAGGTACCCCATTGAGTAACAAAGGTTGTCTTCTCCATGTCTTCGGGAGCCATTTTAATCTGATTATAACCGGAGAAACCATCCATAAAGGAGAAGACCTTATGATGTGCGGTGTTGTCAACTAGAACGTCGATATGAGGCAGAGGGAAATCATCCTTGGGGCTCACCGTGTTCAAATCCCTATAGTCAACACACATTCGAACTTTACCATCCTTCTTCGGCACAGGAACCACGTTGGAAACCCACTGAGGGCAAGAAGTAACTGCTAGAAATCCGGCATCAAACTGTTTCATAACCTCAGCCTTGATTTTCTCAGACATCTCCGGGCGCATTCGGCGAACCTTCTGTTTCACTGGAGGACAGTCTTCCTTGGTAGGCAATCGGTGAACCACAATATCGGTATCCAATACAGGCATATATTCATAAGACCAGGGAAGGATCTCAACATAGTCACGCATCATCTGAATCAACCGTTGCTTCACACTAAGCTCCAGATTTGCCCCGATCTTGACCTCTTTCTTGTCTATCACTGTACCCAGATTTACTGATTCCACCGGCTCTTCGTGCGGCTGTATGGTCCTCTCTTCCTGAAGTAGCAGTCTAGCAAGTTCACCAAGCACTTCGCAATCATCTTCACCTTCGTCTTCGGCTAAGTTGATCGGACTTTCGAAGTCATAACTGGTAGTAGCAGAGTCGCTATCAATGGGATCCAGAGTGGATGTAGACCTGTATATGTGAGTGTGTGTAAAATAGTTATTTTGCAATATATAATAAAAGAAAACAAGGAGCGCAAAATTTGAAATGCAAGAAACGTCCAATGCTTTTATTAATGATATATGTAGATGACACACATAAAGCCCTCATAAATAAAGCCACGGTGTCTCGGGTAAGACACCAGGCCGTAAAGTTTAAAAGATTGTCTGTTACAAATTCAAAAAAAAAGTCTCATTACTGGGTAATTAAAGAAATTGGGACGAAGTCCTTTTCAGTCCAATTGCTTAGTCCACCACCGGTAGTTGGGTAAATCCAACTGTCGAACTCAGACTCTTCAACATCGTCTTCAATGGCATTCACTCCTGAATTGTTGATAAATAGGGGAGGTCTTCCGATCCGTGCACTCCGAACAACCCTTTGAGCTTCTACAGTGAAACCCAAACCAAAATTGTTAGTCTTATGTGCAAAATCAGGGAGTTGGCCCTAATTTGCACACCCACCTTTCTCAACAACAGCCCGAGCATCCTTGAAGGAAGCCATCTTCATTGGAGGATCTTCAATAACAGTCTCAGTTGATGCCAACGTCTGGGGAACCTCTTCAAAATGCTGAAACGGGGTCTCAATGAACTCCCCATCCATCTCTACATACCGAAAAGAGTTGAGGTGGCTCACCATGTACTCCTCTTCTCCTTGTACTGTCACAATTTTCCCTTTTACCGGGTACTTTAGCTTCTGGTGGAGTGTTGAGGTTACTGCCCCAGCCTTGTGGATCCACGGATGACCCAGCAAACAAGAGTAAGATGGCCGAATATCCATCACATAGAAGGTAGATGCGAGAACCTGAGAACCGACCTTAATCATAATATCCACTTCTCCGTGTACCATTCTCTTGGACCCATCAAAGGCCCTAACTACAATGTTGCTTGGTTTCAGCTCCAACCCTTCACAGTCTAGCCGGTTTAGAGCTTTCTTAGGTAAAACATTCAGCGATGACCCAGTATCCACCAATACGTGAGCAAGAGTAGTGCCCCTTCACTAAATGGAGACATGCAGAGCGTCATTATGATTCTTCCCCTTAGCAGTCAAGTCGGCATCGGAGTAACCCAACCCATTATTTGCTGTCAGACTAGCCACACAATCTTTAAACTGATCAGCTGATGTTTCTTGCAGCACGCGCGCAGTCTTCAAGAAAGCAATCAGAGCCTTAGCATGGGCCTCTAAACACAACAATAAGGACAACATGGAGATCTTGGACGGGGTTTACCCCAGCTGTTCGACTACATTGTAGTCGCTCTTTTTGATAATCTTCAAATTTTCCTCCATCTCTTGTCTAGAGGCTTCAACAGTAATCTTCTTCGGTGCCTCCATCTGGGCAGGCTCACCGGTGGTCCCTTTGCCCCGAGTGTCAGATGACTCGGCAACATGCGTAAGAATTAGAACTTGAACGGGGACAGTAGCAGGTGTACTGACAGGTGTAATAACAACAGGTTTCTGGACAGTTGGTGGAGAGATCTCAGGGGAGAAAAGCCTTCCGCTGAAGGTGACCTTACTAGATCCAACAATGTTGCTGACGTCAGTATCAGCCTCTTCAGCATTCAAATCTTGTTTAACTCCGTGATAGTACACGTCATCCCCGTAGTGCCACGGGACATCTTTATTTGATGTATAGGGGATAGGCCCAGGAATGGTGATGATCAATGGTGCAATTCTTGGAACGGATGTAACTCTAACAGGCTTTCATGAGGAAGCCTTGGAAGAATTATCGAAAATGGTGATTATAGAAACTTCTTCAGTAGGAACCAATGGAACAAAAGTCTTCTCAAATAGTGTAGCAGTAGAAATGTGCAAGACTAAGCCATTGGATTGACTAGACCTTATACAAATCAAAATAAAAATCGCCACCGCGCTTTATTGTTTCCAAAGGAATGGGAAAAGAGCGAATAACCCAAAAAGAGGGGGAAAGATTCAAGGTAAGGGGGTTGGTTATGCAAAGGGAAGATATTAGCACCCTAAACATCTACGGTACTCCGCAGGAACCTCTTTGTAAAATCTGTATATTTGGCTATAAAAAAATGTGTTGTATAAAAAATGGATGGTGGAGGTGAGATAAGAAATACTTTTATGGTTTTTGCACCCGCCGCGATTGCGAACCTTTAGTGCCTACGTACCACCTTTCGTGCAATAGGGGATCAGGGTACACGTAGTTCCTCTAGAAAAGACTTGTTTGTTGATTGTTTTTAAACAAGGAGACAAGTCGTCATTGTTAGGAGAGAAATCTCGACTAACGCCCATAAGGTGTAAGAAAGATGGACCCTGCGTCAATAAGAGTAAGGGTTTGAGAACGCCTCTAGTACTCAAATGGAAAAGTTGACACCTTTATAACCATAGGGATAGGAGAATGTTGCTCGACTATCAATGAATCATGTCTCACCTTGAAAAAAAGTTTTGAATGGAAAAGGTGCTCGGGCGCACAAAAGAGTTTGAATGTGTTGAATTGTTTTGTTAATTTTGAAAGAAATGCCAAAGTATGATTAAATGAATTGAAGTTTGTTTAAAGAAAATAAGTTTTAGAAGAAAAGGCACTCGACAAAGTCGAGGTTTATTATCAAAGCGGTTTGATTTTAAAAACAAAGAATATTTTGAAAGAAGATGAGAAGGTTTTGAAAATTAAAGAAGATGGGAGGAGATGAAGGGACTATAATAAAGCATAAGGTAAAAGCTAAGGAAGAGAACCGTCTAACCAACACGAAGACAATACTTGACATTATTAGCCAATATAGAATTCCCATTCTTTGGAGTGAAACCAAGCAAGAAGAGATACTAGACCTCTTGAAAGAGCCAAGCTTCAAGTGTATTAAGTCTTTGAAAAAATTGGGCAGAGTAACGGCTGTATACGGGTGAATTCCAGATTACAAACAAAGATCGTAATCTCAATAACCTGCACACAAAACAAACAAACAACCCAATGTCTTGAGGTAAACCTGAAGAACTCCAGACAAAATATCAAATAAAGTCACAAAGTCTCCAAGATAGGCCAAGGTCTCTAATCCTAAGTCCAAGAAGTCCATCACTCCACAATGCAAAGGATAGTAACTATGTAGTCCAAGTATCATTAATGATTTTTATGGTTCATGTTGATTATTAGGTGTCTTTAAAAAGAAAGAAAAGCTCAAGTGAGCAAAATAAAAATGACATAAAAGTAAATGCTCAAGTGAGAAAAGATGAAAATAGCATGAAATGTAAAATGCTAAAAGTAAATGGTACATAAAACATGAAAATAAAAGCGTAAAGTAAAATTAGTTGTTAGTAATTAGTGGTTATTTGGATGACCATCTTGAAACTTGCATTTGGAACTCATTAGAGGATTGGTAGAACCAAAGCCTCCACACAACAAGTTGCATTTGCTTTTTGTCAAGTATATCATCCATTTTGGAATTCTCACAAGGCAACATGTAATGATCAACGATGTTTAAGTGATCCGCGTTGACCAAAGGTGTTGTAGATCCATTAAAGGATTGGTAGAAACAAAGCCTACATACAATGAATCTCAAGGTTATTGGATCAAAGAGATCAAATTAACATACTTGGGCTTGCAATCATAAGTTTAGGCCACGAATAATCATTTATTCGAATCGGGACAAAATTTAGCGTTATGTTAAGCAATCGTAAGTGGACTTATGTAGAAGTCACACCTATTTTGAGGCCGGTCAATAGAAATCTATGTATTTCATGTTTGGATAAATGATATAGAGATCACCATCCCTTAACATGTAGCACAATTAAAAAAGAAAGGGATAAGATGAAGAGGGAGGGAAATGATAAGCTAATTTGGATCACCATTTCAAAATTCTTTCATCTTTAAATTCAACCACTCCTCTAGATGGATTAAAGCACTAAACATATCATTAATCCAAAGCACCAAAAATGAATTAAATAATTCACTCTTAGGTAGATTTGAATTGATGAACATTTATCCAACTTCATCTACATCACAAAGTCCATTTAGTTTAAAGAGAAATTGGACATTTAAAATTGCAATCCAAACCAACAATCAAAAGGAATGAGTAGAAAAAGCATTTTGGATCAAAGCTGCCCCAAAACAAGGCAAAAAATGCATTTTGTCCCTGTGTAAATCAATTGAACTATTGTGTAAATCGATATACACAATACAGTTTTCAAAAATCTACGTGAAATTGCTTCTGTGCAATCGATTGCACTACAATGCAAATCGATTGCACACAGTTACAGTAGCAAAAACAGCATTTTAAAAGGGCAATTTCTTGTTCAAACTTTCCATCAAACACCTTATAATCATGGATCCACTTGAGCACGAAAATTCCATCAAATTATGAGAAAATAACACCATTGAAATCACAAAATAATGCTCAAAGAATCAATCCCAAAGATCACCAAGAGATCACATTGTGAAAGATGAATTATCCAACTTACCAAAGGTAGATCTAGAGAATTATCAAAACAATTTCAAGAATTTACTTCAATTTAACCACAAGAATCAATTGACCAAGCTTGGATGTAGATAATTGATGAAGAAAAAGTGTTTGGATGAAGGTTTAGCTCAAAGATTAGTAAGCTTCAATGCAAAGCTTATTAACTTTTTGAAAATGGAGCTTTGAGTGAATTTGGTAGATGGAGAGAATTGAGATATTTTTTAGCAAGGTGGATTTGGCTATCAAAAGCTTGAAATTTGAATGAGATGAGGGCTCTATTTATAGAGTTTATGATTGGGATTAGTGGTAATTTAGTAATTGATTCTTGGAGCCAAAATTTGAATTAATGATAACTCTTTCAAAAATTAGAGCCAAAATTTGAATTAATGATAATTCTTTTTAAAAATGAAAGATTGGCACTAAAATTTGAATTAATGATACATCTTTCAAAAATGAAGGAAAATTGGAGCCAAAAATTTGACAAGCTTGAAATGCTGATTTTTTTTTCTTCAAATTTTCACGCTGTGCAATCGATTGCACTATAATGCAAATCGATTTGCACAGTGTATTTTTCCAAAAATTGCGTAAAATTCACTTTGTTCAATCGATTGCACTCTAGGAGCAATCGATTGTACAGTGAAAAAAATGAATTTTTTTAATTCTTTTTCTTTGAAAATAGAGATTTTAGGGAAATAATACCGGAAAACCTTATTTGCCATATGCTTCGACTCGGTACCTACAAAACACAAATATGCAAAGACAAAGACAAATATTTTTTTTTTCATTTTGAGTAGAAGTTAGTCAACAACACAAGAGAAAACTTAAAGATAGGATGCAAATGTGATGAATGAAGATATTTATTAATGATTATGACTGAATGATAAAATATGGTATGAAAGTGCGACTGAAAAAAGTTAGGGGCAAAATTTAGGGTACAACAGCTGCCCCTATTTAATTATCTTTTAGCCAGATAGGCGGAAATTAATTAAATACAAACAGACCTGAATTTTGTCCCTAATACGATGAGATGATATCATATGTTATGAATGAATGCAAGGACTTTTTTTTGACACATATTTTTTGAATGATGTATGAGATGAGACAGACTCTGTGGAAATATGGAAAGACTCGAAACTGGAAACTTATGGTAGTTCAGATGAAATGATATGGAAAGACACGTCGGGGAACAACAAGATACATCTGAATATCTGTCAGGGTGACAAAGAGTAACCAGCGATACTTGGAAAAAAGAGATAAAACTCGAGAAGGCAAGCAGCGACACCCAAGAATGGCATTGAGTGAGGCGAGCAACTCTCTTGAAAAGACAATCAGAAACATCTAGAAGAACAATAGAAGTGGGATGAGACCAAATCTGAAGCTACATTAGAGTCGTTCAGGAAAGACGTTGGACGAAAAAGAAACACGACATCCAATACTGGCTTTGAATGAAGGGAAAAATCAACGTCTAATACTGGCTTTAGACGAGAGAAAAGATCACAACATCCAATACTGGCTTTGAATGAGTGAAAGAGATCTTGGCATTCAATACTGTCTTTGAATGAAAGAAAATCTCAATGTCTAATACTGGCTTTAGATGAGAGAAATGATCACAACATCCAATACTGGCTTTAAATGAGTGAAAGAGATATTGACATTCAATACTGGCTTTGAATGAAAGAAAAGCTCAACGTCTAATAATGGCTTTAGACGAGAGAAACAATCACAACATCCAATACTGGCTTTGAATGAGTGAAAGGGATCTTGACATTCAATACTGGCTTTGAATGAAGAAAAAGGTAACAACATCCAATACTGGCTTTGGATGAAAAAAGAGAAACAACTCAAACTGATGTTTGCTTTGGTAGGTGCCAAGTAAGTTGGACTTTGATCTCAAGGTGACATGTCAACTGCAATAAGACCTTGGAAAATGAAAATGAGGATGAAACACTCTCGTTATGCATTATGTGTGAATTTTGTTATGCATCATATGTGAATGATTTATGCATGTAATGTCGATGTTTATGACAATGGAGTTTGACTCTTCTGTGGAGAATAGTTTGGAAGTTTGATTCCTCAACATAGAGAACTCTGCCAAATTTGATTGGAAAGAAGAAAAAAAATCTTGCGCCCAAATTTGTCACCCTTGAAAACTGTGTTGAACTGATGATCTTCTTAATAAGGATATGGAGAGCTACTTGGGGACTTGTCCCAGATTAGCTGACTTTTGAAGATAAACTGATCATGGCTTCAGTCGAAAGTTGCTGGAAATAAGCTGATCACGGCTTCAGCTCCGAAATGACTATTGGAGATAAACTGATCATGGCTTCAGCTCTTGAAATGTACGTTGGAAATAAACTGATCATGGCTTCAGTTTCTGAAATGATTATTGGAAAGAATGCCCCTGTATGAGTCTTGAAAATGATATTCTGGATAACCAATCTGAGAAAACTCGCATTGAGCAATAAATCTTGAACTGATTCACAAATGGACCTGGAAGATACTTGCCCCTGATAGGATCACTGACCAAGTTTCTCAACTGCTTGAAATTCCTTGATGAGGAAAGCTTGTTTGCAAGCAAAATTATTTATTTAAACATGGTAATTTTAATGCAAAGTTCATGCAAAAGTTTTGAATCCAAAATCATTTTTGAAATAATGTTATTGGTGTATAGAAAATGCACCACTGGTTAAAGCACAATGGTTTATACTTTTAAAGTGAAATAGAAAGCAAAGGTATGATACTGAACACAAATGATTTGCAAAAGATCATAGGAGTCAGTTTACGCAACCTTGCTGTAGTATGCTTTCAAAAGAAACCTGGCTTCAATTAGGTCTTTTAAGGGTTGTAATGTGGCCGGGTTCACGGTTTAAGAAATAAAGGATAAAGGCTCAAAGTTTATTTGTACCCAATCCAATCTTCATGATGTTCTTCAGTCCTATATTCAGTTAATTCAGACTATGCATTCAGGTTCCAAGAGATTTTGGAGTTGCACTGATGGCAGCAATGACAATGGCTCATAAGCTAAAGGATTCTTGAGAATGACAGTCATTTCTTCTTACATCTTTTTGTTGTTTTGAGGACTTTTGTCAACTCTGGTGGAGAATTTTGAGGATTTGAAGACATCTTCTGATTGAATTTATTATTCTCAACTTTTGCCTGGATTGTTTCATTTGAGATTACAGTCAGCGGGATGCCCCAGTTTTTGCCTGAACTGTTTCATTTGAGATTATAGTCAGCGGGATGCCCCAGTTTTTTGCCTAAGTCTCCTTCATAGGTTTTGACTTAGCGGGATTTTTCTGTTGATTTTTATTTTCATTTCATTTTTCCTTTTTTTGGAAAGATAATGACTGCCTTGCTCAATGATTACGGGGAACCATCTTCGTCATTTTTTGTTTGAGAGCATCTTTGACACTTCTTGCTGTGTGCAAAGGAAAGCTTGATCGCGACCTTTGTTGAAAGGTGTCTTGCATGATTTCTCTTGTAATTGAATGCACAACCAGATTAACTGAGAACTACCCATCCCCGGGTTAAGATTGCGGGTTTTTCTGTATAGAAAGAAACTCCAACTTCTAGGCTCAAAGGGGTGAACGAGGGATTAACTTCCTTATTTCTTTAGTGTTTAGGAGTTGAAACAATGCCTGTATATCCTCAACAAAGTTTTATTTGAAAGCATACCAACAACAATTATGGGTATTTCATTTTCATCATCCTCCCTCCAATCTTTGCATAAACAAAGCTTGATAAAAGGAGTAAACAAAAGAAATATATTTGAAAGCAGTAAATGAAAATGATATGAATCAAAACATTGCAATGCTCATCTATTAAACTTAACATGAAAGTATAAACATAATTTGAAAGCAACAATTTTAACATAAACAAGGGAAAAATGCAAACAGAAAGAAACATGGCCTAGTGACTAATCCGTAACAAGGATGAGTTGTCCTGTCTGAAACACTGGCTTTAGGAGGTGACTTGAGGGTATCCCGACTCAGTCTTCAGCCACTTTGTTTTGGCAAAGGATTGTTGATAACATTAGGACCTTCCTCCTTGAAAGTGAGAATATTTGCTTTCACCAATTCTTGCACTTTGTTTTTCAAAGCATAGCGGCTCTCTAAATCATGACCGGCAGCTCCCTGATGAAATTCACAGTAAAGGTCAGATCTGAACCCGGATGGAGGGGGATTTCGAGGAATCAGAGGCCTAGTCGTAATTAAGCCCTTATGCACCAATGCAGGATACAATTCAGTATATGTCATAGGGATGGGATCAAACTGAGCCCTATTCCGATTCTGATTCTGCATAATATTCTGTTGTTGAGGAACCTGAACTAGTTGAGCATTGACCGCAGGAGTAACGACTGCTACTTGTGGTTGATCAGTGTATTGAGGCCTACGATGAGGTCCTTTTATCTCAGTCGAGACAACATTGGCTTCTACCTCTTTCTTCTTCTGAAAGTTCCCAAGGTATTTCTTTGCACCATTAGAAGATTCAGCAGCTTTAGACACTTTACCATTCTTGATTCCTTCTTCTAATCTCTGGCCAATAGTCACCAGGTCTGTGAAGCTGGACGACACACTACCAATCATCTTCTCCCAAAAGAAAGGGGATAAAGTATCCATGAACAAACCAGTTAACTCTTTCTCTGCCAGAGGTGGTTCAACTTGAGATGCCAGTTCTCTCCATCATTGAGCATACTCCTTGAAAGATTCTTTCTCATTCTGAAACATATTTTGTAGTTGGCGATGATCAGGTGCCATGTCAAGGTTGTATTTGTATTGCTTTATGAAGGCATCAACAAGATCTTGGAAGCATTGTATACGACCTTTCTCAAGTCCCATATACCATTTCAATGTAGCTCCACTCAGACTGTCTTGGAAACAATGGATAAGCAGCTTGTCATTCTTTGTGTAAGTAGACATCTTTCGAAAGTACATCACCAAATGACTTCTTGGATAAGTGTGCCCCTTATATTTCTCAAACTCGGGAGTCTTGAACTTTGCAGGCATAACCAGATCAGAAACTAAGCACATATTGTTAGCATCAACACTGAAGAACTCATTTCCTTCCATAGCTCTGAGTCTCTTCTCCAAAGTTTGATACTGTTCTTTGAAATCTTCAAACTCACCAAAGTCTCCTTGACTCACTCTTCGAGGACTGACAGCATGGTGCTCAAAGAGAGGATTCCCAAAAGCAACTTGTGCAGCAGGTTGACGAAAAGCAGTATGAACGATTGGCTGAGGTTCAGTGAAAACTGGAGCTTGAAAGACTGGTCGGGAAGACTGACCAACCATTGGAGTAATTACAACAGGTGGAGAGTAATTCTGAGGTAACCCAAACTCTGGCCATGCAGTAGATGTATGCTGGATAGGTTGAGTGTCAACAGCAGCAGTTGGGATTTCAGATATCACAGTCCTTTGAGGTGGCTCTCCTCTGGTAATCAGGATTTGCATCATCTCAGTAAGCTTGGCCATGCCTGACTTCAACTCATCAATTTCCATTCTGACTTCCATGTTGTGTTGTTCTTGGTTTTCCATTCTCAATCTGACAGCAGCTCTAGTCCCGTAGTTGTGTTGAGGAATCAGCTTGACGGTAGATGACTAACTAGAAGGAAGAAGCAACTGGGAATAAGATCTTGAACAACCTGGATGTATGTAGAATGATGCAGAGGATGCAAATGATATGCAATGTTATGCAATGCACTGTACAGTAACAGGATCACATGGTTCAGAGTCACGAGCCTAGAGGCAAGGGTACAACCCATAAGGTATGGACTAACTGTTATCACCTGCTGAACAAGGTTCTAAGAGGTTCCCAGAGTCTACATCCTTCCTTTGGATATTACCAACGTCCCGATTAACTCGGTAATTAGTAATATTCTCAGGAAAAACTCGTCTGAATGTAGTTTCGCGTGACAACTACTTCCGGATTACTCCATCATAGCTTCCGCACTACACCTAAAAGGCCAAGATGGGTTAGGTAATCTATGGTCCTCAGCTTCAGTAGGCTCCCAGGTCAAAAGCAATACGTCTTCCCGATTACTCGATAAACGATACTACAGTTAAAGGGGCCTCCACTGAGTGGGGGATCTCATGCCTCCTTTTTTGGGATTACTCCCTCAAAGTTAACATGACTATACCACCCGTCCTATCTTAAAGTTTGCCCTAGTTCGGGTATAGGGCTTATAAGAAATCCCCAAGCACCCTGTAAACCAGGAAAATCCAGATAAACATATATACAAAATATAACACATAAACACAATAGCACATATACAAATATAAACAAAGATAGACTCAACCAACTTAGGGATGGACCAGCAAGAGGTCAATCTTTCCCCAGTGAAGTCGCCATTTTTTCTGTAGCAGTAGAAATGTGCAAGACTAAGCCATTGGATTGACTAGACTTTATACAACTCAAAATAAAAACCGCCACCGCGCTTTATGAAGGGGTGAAAAACACAAGAAGGGGGGGTTGAATTGTAAAACTGGAATCTTAAAGCAAATGACAAGGTATTTTTATCCTGGTTCGTTTGATCTCAAACTACTCCAGTCCACCCGTTCAAGGTGATTTCGCCTCTCTCCAACGAGGTCTTAATTCACTATATTCAACTGAATACAAATCTGCTTTAGCAACTGCTAAAACCTTCTTGATTCAAACCACAATCCGGTTTGTCAAGGCAACACTTTCTTACAAAGATATAAGCAAATGTGTGTGAATGTTTCTACAAAAACTATATCACAACTGTGATGTTTACACAAATGAAGCTTAGAATTCTAGGTTGCTAAACGCTAATAAAGTATCAGAGTTTGTTGGTTTAGCAAAACTTGTAGAGTGAAGATTATTGTTCAGCTTTGTGCGTGTAGAGAGTTTGGAAGCATTAGCCGTGATAATCTTCAAAGCTTGGTTTATATAGCACTTGAGAAGATGAACGTTGAAGCAAATATTCTTGATTCAATGCTATTAACAAGCTTTCCTTTTTGAGCAGATCTTGTCTAGAATGATGCCGTTGGTATTGATTAGCTTTCAATGCACAGTACCGTTGCTTCTTCAATGCACGTTCTGGCTTGGCTCATTCTGATTCTGCTTCGCTGCTGATGAACTAATTTGATTCTGTATCAGAGTGTTTTACGCGCAGTTCTGTTCATCAAGCTTCAGCATGTGCAAGCGTTGATCATCTGATCTTGACGTTCTAATTCAGCAACTTCTGATGCTGGCGTACAAACTCATATTCTGATGCTGAAAACGTGATCTTGCTTATTTTAATCAGCATATCTGCAAGTCAGAGCATAGTAATTTTAGGCAGCATATAATTCAATCATGAAATATTTAACTACTATATCTTTTCACTTTGTTATCATCAAAACTTAATTATAGGGTACTAGATTCAAACATTGTTCTAACAATCTCCCCCTTTTTGATGATGACAAAAACTAGATATTTTAAATGAAAAAGATAACGTGAAAAGTTATCAGATCTATGTATCAGAATAAGAAGTACGGAGAAGTCAGAGTTAAGAGATACTCCCCCTGAGTTTGTTACTTCCCTTTGATATGCGTGCTCTTCAGAGTCAGATCTTTTTCTATCTTTGAGCATCAGATTATACGTCTTTGACTTATCAGAGAGCAGAGCTTCTGAGCTTTTCCTGTCAGAGCTTTGCTTCGGATCAGAGTGTTAGGTCGATCAGAGCTTCATATATCAGAACTTCATATTTGATCAGAGCAACATGAGCTTCTAGTTCTTAGTCTTCATAGTGTTCGGAGCTTCCTTGTGCCTGTAGACTTAACAACAAAACAGAAAAACATTTCAAGTAATAGAGTTAGAATGTTTGAGAATTTCTGTCTAGTTAGCCGTTATTGATTTTAAATATCATTCTTGTTCTCCCCCTTTTTGTCAGCAATCAAAAAGTGTTAGTGATGTGCTAAAACAATTTAGATCAGAAAAACAACTTATATTAAAAATAGTTCAGAGGAAAGAACATTACACAAGCACAGTCAAAACATAGTCAAAAGTACATCAGAAAATGAAGAAAATATAGAGAATGTCATGCATGAAAAAAATTTCAAGGTTGTGGGGGCATGCGTGAGAACAGGCTTTCCAGCATTGCTTGAATCTTTTCAGAAGTTGCATTCTGCTTCTGAACCATGGTGACAACAGAATCAATCTTGCTGTCCTGGACATTCATTCTTGCTTCCATCTTCTGATCATTCTCTTCCATCCGCTGCTGTAGACGCAAGTCATTCAGCCTTAATTCTTCCAGAGCCTGCCTGTCCAAGGCAGCTTGAGAACTTTCAGCAGGAGGAAGCTTCTCAGAACTTTCAGCTACATCTTCTGCTGGATTCTCTTCCTGAAGAGTCTTGTCTTCTTCTGAAGGTTGCACCTGTGCAGCTTGCTCTTTCTCAGACCAAGATTCAGAGTCCAGAGGGAGCACAACTTCTTGAGGCAGCTGACTCTCAACTTCCTTCAGCAGCTTGCTAAAGTTCTGTTGAGCCTGCTCATAGTTGACGTCCTGCAGCTTGAGTGCTTCAGCACGAACCCATACTCTGAATTGTGACCAGAGCTGATCAGAAGCAGCTGGGTCGATCATCCCCGGACAGACTTGCTTCAAGGAAGCAATCCATTGCAGCATACCTGTTTCAAAGTCCAAAATACCAGAGCCAACATCTAGTTGCTTTGGTTTGGGAATGGCCAATTTGTGTTTTAAATCAGCAAGACGTTCAAGACTTGTTAAGTCAATGAAGGTTCTGCTGGGGTTTTCAGATGATTGGTTTTCAGAGGTGTGCTGAGGTGCTGTTTGATTTGGAGGATGGTTATCAGAGTCAGAGGATATATCAATTGGAGTGGTTGGAGTTTTTGGAGGTGTTGATTCCTCTGATGATGGTAACTGGGGTCTGACAATGGTGGTTCCACATGGCAACTGTATTGCCAGGGGTGAAGGTTGAGGTGAGTGGGGATCAGAATGATGAGGAGATGGGGTTTCATAGCGGTGAAACTCTGTTTGAGGTGAGGGAGGATTATTTTCTGGTTGAGGGGGTGGAACTTCTGATTGCTCAGGGATCAGAGGTTCTTCTGTGAGTGGTTGTTGTTGTTGTTCTGGTTCTGGTTGTGGTTCTGGTTGTGGTTGTATTTCAGGTTCAGGTTGAATTTCTGGTTCAGGTTGAGGAGGAGGAATATTTGGTGGTTCAGAGTGAGGTTGAACAGAAGCATGTTCACGCTCAATGTCAGCTAGCACTCTATCAAGTGCTGGTGTTGTTGAAACAGTTGGTTGTTGTTTGGTAATTTTGATTGGGATTTTAATTCTGGTTCTTCTGAGTTGTAAGGCCTCAGAAGGGTCTTCTGGTATGGTTTCATCAATAGTGGGGATTGGGATGGATATTCTATGAGAGGTTTGAGGAGGAGCAACAGATGTTGGAATAGTAGAGGAAATTGAAATAGGAGCAGCAGATGAATTACCTCGTTTCTTTGGAGTCTGATGAGATGATCCTTCTGCTTTCCTCTTCTTTGTCTTCTTCTGAGTCACTTCAGGTTGAACTTGACTCAGATCTTTGATCTTCAGCTTTGAACCTGCATCTTCTTCCTTGTGAGAATCTGGATATTTGAGAACCATATCAGGTTGGGATTCCATTTCAGAAAATCTTGGGAAATCACTCAGAGGCACTCTTCTTCTGGAGATGTCAGCAGTTGAAGCAGCTCTGGGTTCCTTCCTAATATTTTCTATCAGCTTCATCTTTTTCAGGTTCTTAGCATTCAGCGGTTTTCCAACAGTTGGTTCAAAATTGCCCAGTACTTTAGCTTCGCTCAGATAGTCTATCAGCTTATTCTCTGTCAGAATATCTGATATGAGCCTCCCAAACGGTATCCAGTCCCTTTTGGTCCTTTCTTCTTCTCTAGTCTCTTTCACACTAGTCTTCAGATGATTGAACAGGAAGTGTGCCAAATTGATCTTCACCCTCTGATTAATAAAGTAGATCAGAAATTGCTGATCCACGTTTATATAGTCAGGAGAGCTTGTGGGCTTCCTGTGATTGAAACAGCCTAGAACAATCTTGGCCCACACTCTGCAGTGATCCTTCAGATCCTTGATTTTGCTGCTGGGAAAACCAAGAGTGAAAATGCAGTTGGCTACCACACCTATATCAGGGCATCTATCAGCCATGTCCACACAACGGACTCCACCACCACTTTGACCAATTAACCTAGCAATGAGGTCTTCAGAAATTATTATCTTCTTTCCCATGACAGACGAGATGACTAGATGCTTATCAATCTTGGCATGAATCCAAAATTCTTTGACAAGCTCTGGGAAGGTTGGTCCAACCAATCTATCAAAGTACCTCTCCCACTTTTGAGCTTTGACTTCCTCAGTTAGGTCAAATCCATTTTCCTTCAAACTTTCGAAATCGATGATTAATTCAGAGAGAACCTCAAGATTCTTTACTGGTGTGAGAAGAGTTCTGGTAGGCGCTTGATATTGCTCAGAGGTTTCTTTCTTCCGATTTCCTGCAGAAATGCTGGAGGATGCCATTGTTCTCACACAAAAAGCTTGAGAGTGATTTGAGAAAAGCTAGGGTTTTGAAGGAGATATGCAGAAAAAATTCTTAAGAGATTATGAGAAAGCGTAAAGATTAAGAATGTAGAGTAATGTGCTTAAATAGGATTTTCAAAAATTATTTTGAAAAATAAAACGTTTTTAAGAGAGAGAAAAAATAATGATTGCCATTAACAAGCGTGATTACTTTTGCATTTAATGCTTGCTGATTTTGGGGGATTTGAGAAAGATACTTAAAAACGGTTACCAGACATGTGTCTCAATGCACCCAATCAGCGTTTTCCTTTCTCAGAAGCGTGCACGCGTTCTGCTTCAGGGATTTGCTGATGATTGGATGACACTTGTTTGATGTAGTGATCAGCACGTCTGTATTTGAGATTAGACTCTCAGATCTTTAGACTTGCCTCTGATACAATCTGCATGTTCTAACTTTCTGAAAGAGGATTGATCAGAAGTTCACAGTAATATAAATACATTCTGAAGGATAAAAATATGGAATTAAAACATTTTCATTCTGGGCATACTTTCATGCTGAGATGTTTCAGAATGAAATTAAACCTATCTTCTGAAAGGGGTTTAGTAAAGATATCAGCCCATTGATGGTCTGTATCTATAAATTTCAAGTTTAAAATTCCTTTCTGAATATAGTCCCTAATGAAATGATGTTTTATTTCTATATGCTTAGCTCTAGAATGTAAAATAGGATTCTTACTTAAGCAAATAGCAGAAGTATTATCACAAAGAATAGGAATGTTACTCTCAAAAATCTGGAAGTCTTCAAGCTGACTTTTCATCCAGAGCATCTGTGTGCTACATCCAGCTGCTGCTATGTACTCAGCTTCTGCTGTTGACAGAGCAATAGTGGATTGCCTTTTGCTGGACCACGAGATCAGATTTTCTCCCAGAAACTGGCAGCTTCCAGAAGTACTTTTTCGTTCCACTCTGTCTCCAGCAAAATCAGCGTCGCAGTAGCCTACTAAACTGTAATCACTAGATTTTCTATAAAACAAACCCAGATTAGTAGTACCTTTCAGATACTTGAAAATTCGCTTAACAGCTGTTAAGTGAGATTCTCTAGGATCTGATTGGAATCTAGCACAAATACATACGCTGAATAGAATATCAGGTCTTGAAGCAGTCAGATAAAGGAGAGAACCAATCATACCTCTGTAGACTTTCTATTCTACGCTTTTGCTTACCTCTTCTCTTTCCAGAATGCACGTGGGATGCATTGGAATCTTTGATGGCTTACATTCTGAGAGGTCAAATTTCTTCAGAAGATCTCTGATGTATTTGCTCTGATGAATGTAAGTTCCCTCTGGAGTTTGATTGATCTGAATTCCTAGAAAGAACTTCAGTTCCCCCATGAGGCTCATCTCAAATTCTGCCTGCATACACTTAGCAAATTTTCTTCCAAGAGAAGGATTAGTAGAACCAAAGATTATATCATCAACATAAATTTGACAGACTAAAATGTCACTCTTAACTGTTTTACAGAATAGAGTGGTGTCCACTTTCCCTCTGGTGAACTCATTTTCAAGTAGAAAGTTACTTAGCCTTTCATACCAAGCTCTGGGAGCTTGTTTCAGACCATACAGTGACTTTTTCAGTTTGAAAACATGTTCTGGATGTTTTGTATTTTCAAAACCTGGGGGTTGGTGAACATACACTTCTTCTTCTATATAACCATTTAAGAATGCACTTTTGACATCCATCTGATACAGAGTGATGCCTCTATTAACAGCAAATGAGATTAAAAGTCTGATAGATTCTAACCTGGCGACTGGGGCAAAGGTTTCTGTATAGTCTATCCCCTCTTGCTGACTATAACCTTGTGCAACCAGTCGTGCCTTGTTTCTGACGACTTCACCTTGCTCATTAAGCTTGTTTCTGAACACCCATCTTGTTCCAATGACGTTGAATCCTTTTGGTCTTGGAACGAGATCCCATACATCGTTTCTGGTGAATTGATTCAGCTCTTCTTGCATTGCCAGAATCTAGTCATTGTCCAGAAGTGCTTCATCAATAGAAGAAGGTTCAATCAGAGACACAAGTCCCATCAGAGTTTCTTTAGAGTTTCTGAAGCTTGCTCTTGTTCTGATTGGATCTTCCTTTCTTCCTAGGATAGTCTCTTCTGGGTGATCCAAACTGCTTCTGGGTAATCTCTTCTGAGGTTGATCAGCAGCAGTTGTAGGATTTCTAGCATTGCTTCTTTCAGACGTTGAAGGGATGTCTGTGTTGAGAGCTTCTGATGACTTGTCTTCAGAACCTGCAAATTCAATTTCTATACCTGCAAGATTTTCATTCTGCTTTGACTTTTCAGAGTCAAGCTTGTCATCAAAACGAACACTGATTGATTCTTCCACAATCTGTGTTTCTGTATTGTATACTCTGTACCCTCTTGAGCGTTCAGAGTATCCTAACATAATACACTTCTGTGCCTTAGAATCAAACTTGTTCAAATAATTCTTAGTATTTAACATATAGCAAGTACATCCAAATGGATGAAAATACGAAATGTTGGGCTTTCTGTTCTTCCACAATTCATATGGAGTCTTTTCCAGAATAGGTCTTATTGAGATTCTATTCTGAATGTAGCACGCTGTGTTTATTGCCTCTGCCCAGAAAGTCTTAGCAGCGTTTGTCTCGTTGATCATGGTTCTGGCCATTTCTTACAATGTTCTGTTCTTTCGTTCTACAACTCCATTTTGTTGGGGAGTTCTAGGACAAGAGAAATCATGCAGAATGCCTTTGTCATTAAAGAATGACTCAAAATCTTTATTTTCAAATTCTCCACCATGATCACTTCTGACTTTAACGATTCTAAGATCTTTTTCATTCTGAACTTGGTTACAGAAGGTAACAAACACAGAGTGTGACTCGTCCTTGTGTCTTAAGAACTTTACCCATGTCCATCTGCTATAGTCATCTACGATTACTAACCCATACTTCTTGCCACTGACAGAAGCAGTCTTAACTGGTCCAAATAAGTCAATGTGCAGAAGTTCTAATGGTTTAGAGGTAGAAACAACATTTTTGGATTTAAAAGAGGGTTTTGCAAATTTGCCTTTCTGACATGCTTCACACAGAGCATCTGAATTGAACTTCAAATTTGGAAGTCCTCTGACCAGATTGAGTTTGTTAATCTGAGATATTCTTCTCATACTAACATGCCCCAATCTTCTGTGCCAGATCCACTGCTCGTTGTTAACAGACAGAAGACATTTTACGTTCTGACTCTTTAGTTCAGAAAGTTTGATTTTGTAAATGTTGTTTTTCCTCTTGCCATTAAATAGGATAGTCCCATCTTTCTGACTAACAGCTTTACATGATTTTTGATTAAAGATTATATCATAACCGTTATCACTTAATTGACTTATGGATAACAGGTTATGCATCAATCCATCAACAAGCAGAACATTATTAATAGAGGGAAGATTTCCGTTACCTACAGTTCCAGAGCCAATTATCTTTCCCCTCTGATTTCCTCCAAAGCCAACGTGGCCTCCAGGCTTAAGTTCCAGGCTTTGGAACATATGCCTTCTTCCCGTCATGTGACGTGAGCAGCCAGAGTCCAGGTACCATGACTGGTGTTTCTGACTTGCTGCTAAAGATATCTGCAACATGTATTATTTTATCCTTAGGTACCCAGATCTTCTTGGGTCCTGATTTGTTAGTTTTACCAAAACTCTGATTGAATTTTGGTTTCACAAAGTGATTACTACTAGTATATTTGATGTCATGTGTGTGACCATACACAAAGTGTGAGTTTAGAGGAGTGTATTTAATTGTTAAATCCATGACATTTTTAGGTGTAGGAACCTTACCTAGGTATCCTATTCCTTTCCTGCCGTTTCTGCTAACTCCATAGATCATTGAAGCCATTCTGCTTCTATCTATGCTTTTAGCAAGGAACTTCTGGAAACTATGATCATACTCCTTGATGATCTCATCAGCGTTGCTGGGAGTTTCAGCAATTGGTTCCTTCTGAGAGTTTTGTAAAGAATTTTCTAATTTTAAAATTTTATCTCTCAGCTCAGAGTTTTCCAATTTGAGACTCTCAGACTTATTAGAGTCAGATTCAAGAGTCCTTTTCAGGTCTCTGAATTTAGCTCTAATCTGCTGATAACGTTCCAGAATTTCATTTAGGCTTTCAGCAAGTTCAGCCTTTGTAAAATTAACAGCGAAGTTAGGGAATACCTCTTCTGTGTCTGATTCTGAGTCTGAGTCAGAAGCTTCACTGTCATCTGGAATGTTAGCCATAAGCGCTATGTTCGCCCTTTCATCATCTGATTCTGAGTCAGCTTCAGACGAGTCAGAGTCATCCCATGTGGCCATGAGACTTTTCTTCTTCTCTCTTCCAAACTTCTTTTTAGGCTTTTCCCTCTGAAGCTTTGGGCAGTCACTCTTGTAGTGTCCTTGCTCATTGCACTCGTAGCAGATGATGTCTTTTGTATTTGGCTTCTTGCTACCTGAGGAGCCTTCAGATCTTCTGTATCCAGAGGAAGAATCTGTCCTTCTGTATCTGGAAGAAGACTCGTTCTGATCGGATCTTCTGGGATTCCTGAACTTCCTTTGTCTTTGCTTCCACAGTTGATTTACTCTTCTGGAGAGAAGAGAAAGCTCGTCTTCTTCTGATGAGGATCCATCAGATGTTTCTTCAACTGCCTGCAAAACTTTAGATTCAGATTTTCTGTTAGATTTTAAAGCTATAGGCTTACCTTGCTTCTGAGGCTCGTCAGCTTCCAGCTCTATCTCATGACTTCTGAGGGAGCTTATAAGTTCCTCCAGAGTGATTTTGTTGAGATCTTTCGCCAGCTTCAGAGCAGTAACCATAGGCCTCCACTGCTTGGGTAAACTTCTGATTATCTTCTTGACATGGTCAGCAGTAGAGTATCCCTTGTCCAGAACTTTGAGACCAGCTACCAGAATCTGAAATCTGGAGAACATAGTTTCAATGGATTCAGATTCTTCCATTTTAAACGCCTCATACTTCTGAATGAGCGCCAGAGCCTTTGTTTCCCTGACTTGAACGTTGCCCTCATGCGTCATTCTGAGAGAATCAAAGATGTTCTTAGTTGTGTCTCTGTTGGAGATCTTCTCATACTCAGTATAGGAGATAGCACTGAGTAGGATGGTTCTGGCCTTATGGTGATTCTTGAAATCACGCTTTTGTTGATCAGTCATTGATTTTCTATCAATCTTCTGACCAGTTGCATTAACAGGGTGCGTGTATCCATCTGTCACCATATCCCACAGATCAGCATCATGTGCTAGAAAGAAGCTTTCAATTCTGTCTTTCCAGTAGTCAAAGTTTTCTCCATCAAAGACTGGAGGTTTGCCGCTGAATCTGTCTCTGTCCTCATTGGTGTCATTGCTGAAATGAGAGTTGTTTCCTGCCATTGTGTTTTTCTGACGCTGGATCTTGTACTGACACGGTTAAGTGTTTTAGCTCAGAACCAGGCGCTCTGATGCCAATTGAAGGGGTGAAAAACACAAGAAGGGGGGGTTGAATTGTAAAACTGGAATCTTAAAGCAAATGACAAGGTATTTTTATCCTGGTTCGTTTGATCTCAAACTACTCCAGTCCACCCGTTCAAGGTGATTTCGCCTCTCTCCAACGAGGTCTTAATTCACTATATTCAACTGAATACAAATCTGCTTTAGCAACTGCTAAAACCTTCTTGATTCAAACCACAATCCGGTTTGTCAAGGCAACACTTTCTTACAAAGATATAAGCAAATGTGTGTGAATGTTTCTACAAAAACTATATCACAACTGTGATGTTTACACAAATGAAGCTTAGAATTCTAGGTTGCTAAACGCTAATAAAGTATCAGAGTTTGTTGGTTTAGCAAAACTTGTAGAGTGAAGATTATTGTTCAGCTTTGTGCGTGTAGAGAGTTTGGAAGCATTAGCCGTGATAATCTTCAAAGCTTGGTTTATATAGCACTTGAGAAGATGAACGTTGAAGCAAATATTCTTGATTCAATGCTATTAACAAGCTTTCCTTTTTGAGCAGATCTTGTCTAGAATGATGCCGTTGGTATTGATTAGCTTTCAATGCACAGTACCGTTGCTTCTTCAATGCACGTTCTGGCTTGGCTCATTCTGATTCTGCTTCGCTGCTGATGAACTAATTTGATTCTGTATCAGAGTGTTTTACGCGCAGTTCTGTTCATCAAGCTTCAGCATGTGCAAGCGTTGATCATCTGATCTTGACGTTCTGATTCAGCAACTTCTGATGCTGGCGTACAAACTCATATTCTGATGCTGAAAACGTGATCTTGCTTATTTTAATCAGCATATCTGCAAGTCAGAGCATAGTAATTTTAGGCAGCATATAATTCAATCATGAAATATTTAACTACTATATCTTTTCACTTTGTTATCATCAAAACTTAATTATAGGGTACTAGATTCAAACATTGTTCTAACACTTTATTGTTTCCAAAGGAATGGGAAAAGAGCGAATAACCCAAAAAGAGGGGGAAAGATTCAAGGTAAGGGGGTTGGTTATGCAAAGGGAAGGTAT
This sequence comes from Vicia faba, assembly GCA_948472305.1. NCBI lineage: Eukaryota > Viridiplantae > Streptophyta > Magnoliopsida > Fabales > Fabaceae > Vicia > Vicia faba. The sequence goes on from OX451740.1 coordinate 1,328,742,537, forward strand.
TAGCACCCTAAACATCTACAGTACTCCGCAGGAACCTCTTTGTAAAATTTGTATATTTGGCTATAAAAAATGTGTTGTATAAAAAATGGACTGTGGAGGTGAGAAAAGAAATATTTTTATGGTTTTTGCACCCGCCGCGGTTGTGAACCTTTAGTGCCTACGTACCACCTTTCGTGCAATAGGGGGTCAGGGTACACATAGTTCCTCTAGAAAAGACTTGTTTGTTGATTGTTTTTAAACAAGGAGACAAGTCGTCATTGTTAGGAGAGAAATCTCGACTAACGCCCACAAGGTGTAAGAAAGATGGACCCTGCGTCAACAAGAGTAAGGGTTTGAGAACGCCTCTAGTACTCAAGTGGAAAAGTTGACACCTTTATAACCATAGGGATAAGAGATTGTTGCTCGACTATCAATGAATCATGTCTCACCTTGAAAAAAAGTTTTGAATGGAAAAGGTGCTCGGGCGCATAAAAGAGTTTGAATGTGTTGATTTGTTTTGTTAATTTTGAAAGAAATGTCAAAGTATGATTAAATGAATTGAAGTTTGTTTAAAGAAAATAAGTTTTAGAAGAAAAGGCACTCGACAAAGTCGAGGTTTATTATCAAAGCGGTTTGATTTTAAAAACAAAGAAGATTTTGAAAGAAGATGAGAAGGTTTTGAAAATTAAAGAAGATGGGAGGAGATGAAGGGACTATCCTAAAGCATAAGGTAAAAGCTAAGGAAGAGAACCGTCTAACCAACACGAAGAAAATACTTGACATTATGAGCCAATATAGAATTCCCATTCTTTGGAGTGAAACCAAGCAAGAAGAGATACTAGACCTCTTGAGAGAGCCAAGCTTTAAGTGTATTAAGTCTTTGAAAAAATTAGGCAGAGTAACGACTGTATACGGGTGAATTCCAGATTACAAACAAAGATCGTAATCTCAATAACCTGCACACAAAACAAACAAACAACCCAATGTCTTGAGGTAAACCTCAAGAACTCCAGACAAAATATCAAATAAAGTCACAAAGTCTCCAAGATAGGCCAAGGTCTCTAATACTAAGTCCAAGAAGTCCATCACTCCATAATGCAAAGGATAGTAACCATGTAGTCCAAGTATCATTAATGATTTTTATGGTTCATGTTGATTATTAGGTGTCTTTAAAAAGAAAGAAAAGCTCAAGTGAGCAAAATAAAAATGACATAAAAGTAAATGCTCAAGTGAGCAAAGATGAAAATAGCATGAAATGTAAAATGCTAAAAGTAAATGGTACATAAAGCATGAAAATAAAAGCGTAAAGTAAAATTAGTTGTTAGTAATTAGTGGTTAGTTGGATGACCATCTTGAAACTTGCATTTGGAACTCATTATAGGATTGGTAGAACCAAAGCCTCCACACAACAAGTTGCATTTGCTTTTTGTCAAGTATATCATCCATTTTGGAATTCTCACAAGGCAACATGTAATGATCAACGATGTTTAAGTGATCCGCGTTGACCAAAGGTGCTATAGATCCATTAGAGGATTGGTAGAACCAAAGCCTACACACAATGAATCTCAAGGTTATTGGATCAAAGAGATCAAATTAACATACTTGGGCTTGTAATCATAATTTTGGACCACGAATGATCATTTCTTCCAATCGAGACAAAATTTAGCGCTATGTTAAGCAATCGTAAGTGGACTTATGTAGAAGTCACACCTATTTTGAGGCCGGTCAATAGCAATCTATGTACTTCATGTTTGGATAAATGATATAGAGATCACCATCCATTAACATGTAGCACAATTAAAAAAGAAAGGGATAAGATGAAGAGGGAGGGAAATGATAAGCTAATTTGGATCACCATTTCAAAATTCTTTCATCTTTAAATTCAACCACTCCTCTAGATGGATTAAAGCACTAAACATATCATTAATCCAAAGCACGAAAAATGAATTAAATAATTCACTCTTAGGTAGATTTGAATTGATGAATATTTATCCAACTTCATCTACATCACAAAGTCCATTGAGTTTAAAGAGAAATTGGACATTTAAAATTGCAATCCAAACCAACAATCAAAAGGAATGAGTAGAAAAAGCATTTTGGATCAAAGCTGCCCCAAAACAAGGCAAAAAAATGCATTTTGTCCTTGTGTAAATTGATTGAACTATTGTGTAAATCTATTTACACAATACAGTTTTCAAAAATCTGCGTGAAATTGCTTCTGTGCAATCGATTGCACTACAGTGCAAATCAATTGCACACAGTTACAGTAGCAAAAACAGCATTTTAAAAGGGCAATTTCTTGTTCAAACTTTCCATCAAACACCTTATGATCATGGATCCACTTGAGCACGAAAATTCCATCAAATCATGAGAAAATAACACCATTGAAATCACAAAATAATGCTCAAAGAATCAATCCCAAAGATCACCAAGAGATCACATTGTGAAAGATGAATTATCCAACTTACCAAAGGTAGATCTAGAGAATTATCAAAACAACTTCAAGAATTTGCTTCAATTCAACCACAAGAATTAATTGATCAAGCTTGGATGTAGAGAATTGATGAAGAAAAAGTGTTTGGATGAAGGTTTAGCTCAAAGATTAGTAAGCTTCAATGCAAAGCTTACTAACTTTTTGAAAATGGAGCTTTGAGTGAATTTGGTAGATGGAGAGAATTGAGATATTTTTTAGCAAGGTGGATTTGGCTATCAAAAGCTTGAAATTTGAATGAGATGAGGGCTCTATTTATAGAGTTTAGGATTGGGATTAGTGGTAATTTGGTAATTGATTCTTGGAGCCAAAATTTGAATTAATGATAACTCTTTCAAAAATTAGAGCCAAAATTTGAATTAATGATAATTCTTTTTAAAAATGAAAGATTGGCACTAAAATTTGAATTAATGATACATCTTTCAAAAATGAAGGAAAATTGGAGCCAAAAATTTGACAAGCTTGAAATGCTGATTTTTTTCAAATTTTCACACTGTACAATCGATTGCACTATAGTGCAAATCGATTTGCACATTGTATTTTTCCAAAAATTGTGTAAAATTCACTTTGTGCAATCGATTGCACTCTAGGAGAAATCGATTGTACAGTGAAAAAAATGAAAAATTTTAATTCTTTTTCTTTGCAAATAGAGATTTTAGAGAAATAATACCGGAAAACCTTATTTGCCATATGCTTCGACTCGGTACCTACAAAACATAAATATGCAAAGACAAAGACAAATATTTTTTTTGCATTTTGAGTAGAAGTTAGTCAACAACACAAGAGAAAACTTAAAGATAGGATGCAAATGTGATGAATGAAGCTATTTATTAATGATTGTGACTGAATGATAAAATATGGTATGAAAGTGCGACTGAAAAAAGTTAGGGGCAAAATTTAGGGTACAACTAACAGAATTTCTTTATTATCCATCAGGCGTTGGACACCTGACTTCAAAAGATGGCAACCGGTAGGTAGGACAGAACACATACATCAACCTTCGTCACAACCCGGAAATAAATCGGCTAACAGAAGGTTCTTCTTCAATCATCAATGGAGTAGCAATGTCTTTCGCAGAAACCACAAACGAGTCTTCATCTATAGCATTCACTCCATGCTTGGGCATAGGAGCAGTCACAACATTAGGTCTTTCAGGTGCTTCGAACTCAATCTCCTTAGCATCAATCAAGTCCTATACCTTATTCTTCAAAACCCAACAATCATTCGTATCGTGCCCCGGGAAATCGGAGTGAAAAGCACAGTGGGTGTTCGGATTGTGCATGGGTGATGTTGTGTTGGGATTCTTCGGGGCCTCCTTCAAAATCACCAAGTTGGTCTTCAATAACTGCGGCAAAATTTGGGATAAATTCATGTTGAGCTGAGTGAATTGTCTTCGCGGTCTCTCGACCCTTGGCTGATTGTTGCGTTGAGGAGAAACAACAGGTCTTGATATAACCACCGCATTGACTGCTTGGAGGAGTTCAGGTATATTATGGCTTTTTGAACTGTAAACAGCACCGGACTCCTTCTTAAAAGGCATCTTCTCGGTGCTTGATGAAGCACCCTTCTGTATTTTACCGGATTTGATACCGGCCTCAATTCTTTCCCCGGTCATAATCAGCTCTGTAAACCCGGACGATGAACTTCCAATCAGATGATTGAAATACGTACCAGACAAGGTCCCTAGAAACATATCCATTAGCTCCCTATCAGCCAAAGGAGGTTGCACTCTTCTAGCAAGGTCCCTCCACTTCTGAGCATAATCTTTGAAACCTTCGCCCGCACCCATAGACATACCCTGGAGTTGGGTATGCGTGGGGGCGAGGTCGGCATTGTATTGGTACTACTTGTATAAAGTAGCAGCCAAATCTTCCCAATTATGGATACTAGCTCTTTCCAGCTAGTAAAACCACTCAAGCTGAGTCCTTGAGAGACTGTCTTAAAATAAGTGGATCCAGAGGTTCTTGTCAGTGGTGTATGGCTGAATCTTTCTAACATACGAGCGGAGGTGCAGTTTTAGGCAAGAAACCCCTTCGTATTTAGCAAAGATTGGTGCCTTAAACTTGTGGGGAATTACCACCCCGGATGACAAACCCAAATCACCAAAGTCCAGACCAGGGACCTTCTGAACTTCCATCGCGTTCAACCAGTCTTCCAGTTGCTTATATCTATCCTCAGCCGGAGGATATTGGTCTTCGTCAAAGTCAGTCTCGTTGTCTGAAACCACAGAGCTATGAGCCCTCCTTTCTTCCTGATTATCTCCCCCTCCAGATGAGTGGGTCAAATCAACCTCTTCTCGCAAATTGTTTCCGAATTTGCGACCCATATTCAGCAGGACCGTCTTCTTCTTCTTCTTCTTCTTCTTCTTCTTCTTCTTCTTCTTCTTCTTCTTCTTCTTCTTCTTCTTCTTCTTCTTCTCTTTCAAGATAAGGGTCTTCAGATCTTGCTGACCCTTAGCCAAACTCATGAACAATTCCTGGAACTGGGCGTTTTGAGCTTGCAGAGCCTTGATTGCTTGTTCAGTTGATGTTTCAGAAGACATGATGCTGAAATGAACAGCGAAGAAGATGAGAAACCTGTAAGGGTACCTGTTATGAGGTGCATGGGAATGAAATGTGTATGATATGATTTCAAAGACTTTAGATATTCAAATTTGTAAACCAAAATGAAACACACTTTTATTAGATAAACTTGAAATTCAATTGTTCAACAAATTCCTTTAAGGCGTTAAAAGAAAGAAAATCTGAAAAGTAAATCAAAACTAGAAATAATCCAAATACAATCAGTGCTCCCATGGTCGTTTCCTGTCGGTGCGGACATAGTCATTGAGGATCTTCTCATTCTCCAATTGCCTTGTCAACTTTTGAATCTCCTGCTCTTGCTCGTGATACTTTTCTCTGTAAGTATCCCGCTCTTCTCTCAGCTTCATCCACGATCTCTTTAATGCCCCAATGTCAGTAGGCATGTATGGATGGAGGATGGTAGGAGGAACCCCTTCTTCATCAGCAACCTCAACAGTTATAGGCAAGACGACTTCGTACGGCATTCCCAGCTTTTAGACACGGATTCAAACCCATCGGAGATATGGCTTCATTAGAAGAGAAGTCTTCACACCTAACTCGTGCGGATCAGACCTGTGTACTCTATCCCAAGCTCGTATGAACCTGCGGCGTTGCTCGTCACTATCCCCTTGGAAGTCAAAGACAATGCTCGGCATCAGCAACTCATGAGGTCCTTCCCTCCTAGCTCGCCCAAACTGACGTAAGGCCAAGCACGGATTATAAGTGATCCCTCCATTGATTCCTAGAAGTGGGACATTGGGGTATTCCCCACAGCGATCAATAATAGCCACATCTTCCATACCCTTAATAGTCCAAATGATGTCCATGTGAGAGAGGGACATAATCCTGTAGGCCCAGCCCATGCCTTCCTTGTTCTTCAAAAATGATTTGGGGAGGTGAGAAATAAACTACTTCGCCAACAATGGTGCACAACACATAAGGGTTCCCCGTTTCTGAGCAGTACGGGCATAAAGAGAGTGCAAAATGTCACCCAAGAGAGTGGGCACATGATTACCGTACATGAAGATCTTCACTGCATTCACGTCGACGAAAGAATCTGAGTTAGGAAACAACACCAAACCATATACGAGAAGAGCCATAATGTCTTCAAATGCCTGGAAGTCTAGACTGTCCTAGAACTGATTAGCCTTACCAACCAAGAATTTAGTCAAGAAGCCCTTTGTTCCACTACGAGTTTCCCAATTAGACATTACCTCAGCCTTTGTTAGATGGAGGGCTGAAGCAATGTCTTCTGGCCTAAGGATTTTCTCCCAACCTGTGAACAGGGTCTGCTCCAGAACAAAGATACCAAGTAGATCAGAGAACTCTTCTAAGGTAGGGACCAATTGGTAGTCCGGAAAAGTAAAGCAGTGGTACAGTGGATCAAAGAACTGGACTAAGACACTCATCATCTGTTCATCCATCTTAGAAGTGAACAAACCAAGGAGGTGCCCATGTCTTCTGATAAAGGAGGCAGTATATGAAACCTTTGCTACCAATTCCTTAAGTTGAGTGGGAACCTGGACAAATTTGATCCGAATAGTGTTTCTACACATGGGTGCCATGACCTACAAAACAGAACAAAGATGAATCCCTCCTGTCTTTGAAATAGGTTAGTCCAATGCAAGATACATGCAATGTCATGATGTCATGATAGAAAACACACCACAAGTACCACAAATAGCAAACATGGTAAGGGCAAACAAGTCACACAGATATCCCTTAGATTTCAGGCTGGCAAGGAGCTTAGGTACTACCCTCTTTCAGTTCAGTTGGTTCAAACCTATCCTAGAAATAGTAACCGGGTTCTAGAGGTACTCAATATCACTGACCACCCTCGATCGGTCATAATTCCAGTTTAGCAACCTTTTCTTGCGGCCGGAATCATCGCGAGAGTTTGGTCTCAATGAGTGTAGCATACTACTATTGTTCTATGGCCAAGTTGGTCAATTATAAGTGCTAAGGTCAGTTGGTGCTTAATGACCCCTTAGAAGACCCATATTCTCCTCGTTGCGCCACAAGGGATATCGGTACAAACTTAAGTGCCACACCAACGTAGCTACTGCTTCAACCGTATCGGTCTACGTCGTAAAGTTCCCTCACAGTTTATTGCTACTTACCTAAAGGGTATCCCCCAGATCCGGGTTAAGATCTATAGTAACTCCGATTCAAACCCACAAAGATAAAGCATACAAGTCAAGCAATTGAAAACATCATGAACTATTCCTAAGGTACACCTCACTTATAAAATATCCCCAGCAGAGTCGCCAGTTCTGTGATACGGTGGGAAGAACTGACTGTTTTTTGGAATGCTGGTTTGCGTTTTGCGTTTGTTTTTGCAAAATGTCGCGGTAAGCAAGAGTCGCCACCGACTTTTATTTTATCCAACAAGGAAAGGAAAAAAGCACAGAAAAATTCCTTTTTCGAGATATTTCTCAGGTTCGGGGGGAAGATTATAGAAAGGGAAGGTATTAGCACCCTTTCTATCCGTGGTTATCCACGGGCTCTTAGGTACTTGCTCATTGTTTTCAAAAAAATTTTATTTGTGCTTGTGGGTTTGAAAAAGTTTTTTGTTTGAAACTTCGATTTAACTCTTGCTTTTGTCCTCAAGAGTGTAATTAAGTGTTTTTGAAAACTTTGTTTGAAAAGGAGTGTAAGTGTAAAAAAGGTTTTGTTTTTTGAATGAGCAAGTATCTAAGAGTTAATCTACCTACTCGAAAAAGAAATCGTTCTATACTAATTTACTTTAGACAGTGCTATCCCACTATTAATGAGTAGGTAGCACCGTCGTTGGAGTTTGAGGGTCAATTCGAATGAGGGACATACGGTCACCAAAGCAATGTTAGGACGCCTTAGCGGTAACCCTAATGTCTTAGATCATTTGTTTTGAGGCAACAATATCTGAGGCAACCATTTCGAGGCGACTATGATCTTTTAGACAAGAGGACGACCTCTAAAACGACCTACACTAAATGACCGTGTACGAAGGCAACCAAGTGGGGTGGACCCTAAGAGTGCGCATGTGCGAGTGTGTCGTTTTCAGTTATTTTTATCTTTGTACATGTTAAGGGTGATCTAATTTGATTTTAGGTTAAAACATTCAGTCTTGTAATGCAACCCTATTATCAAACATCTAACAATGGTAATTTGCAGAAATTAAAGGTGCGAAATTTAAATTACAAGGCGCCGGGTATTTACATCGCCAAAGACAAACCCTTTGAAAAATAAAATAAAGCGATAAAAATAATTAAAAGTCCTATTTAACTATTACAATCTGGAAGTAGGTACATTAATGATAAAAATAAGTACAACGTGCGGGAAATTAAATTGAGTGCGAATTAGGGTTTTGGCCCTTTTGGTTAAAGAAAATGCCATCTTTTTGTTGTATTTTATTTGAGAAAAGAAATTAATTCCTAAATTAATTATAAAATAAATTAATTAATGGAAAAAATAAATTATGACATATTTTTGGATTTTTGTTATTTTAAGAAAGAAAATAAAATTAAGTAAATTAGTAATTAAAACTTAATTAAATCTGATTAATTTTAATTATTTACAAAAATAAGTTAGAGTTTTTCTAGAATTAGAACCTAAATTAATTGGTTAGTAATTATTAATAAAATAAAATTTTAAAATTTGATTGGATAAAAAGAATATTTTTTGTGGTTTTTATTTGATAAAAAATAAGGAATTTTGTGATTGGTTAGAAATTAAATAAATGAAATTAAAGTAAATAACAAAAAAATAAAGTAAAAGAGTAGAGGGATTGGGCCTGTTTTGGATGGTGTTGGTAGCAAATCTGAAGGCCCATTAGCAGCTGGCCTTTGTGGACTTTTTGGATCTGATGCTCATGCGTTGACTGGCACCTTGGTGGACCTCCAATCATGGACCATCAGATCTGGCCTTTGGCCATCTGGCACTTGGATGGGTGAGGATGTATGGTGGATTGCAAACTAGAGCATGTATTGGAATATCTGAAAACCAAAATTATTGAGAAAGTAGGGTACCTGGGATTCGAACCAGGTCCTGAAGGAGATATACACACTTTCTTGCCACTACGCCAGGCTGTTTTAGTTGTTAGAATAATAAACATCAATAATAATATAACAAATCAATTCTAATGCCAGAAAAACAAAAAAAAGGCACGCGCGATGTTTGAATGGTCCAATAGAGGGATGCCACGCATCATCCCCAACCTCTCGTCCGTGGCTAAAACGTAAAAGACCTATACCAACAGATCAAGCTTCGTCACTACAACTTTGTTCAACTCCAAAATCCGCTACAGGCCACAAAAATGAATTTCAAGGGCATGGATGTGTTCGTCTTACCCTCCCTGTCACAATCATATCCTTTATGGGGGTCAATTGTACCTGGAATAAAAATGCCCAAAAATGTAGACCAAACCCTAACAATGGTGGTTTGTGATACATATCATTTAAATGAAATCAAATGATGCAAAAAGTTTGGAAATGTTCTTGTGATTATGAATATGCCATTAATTTTCTCAAATGATGCAAGAACAAATCAAATCGAATTCAAGAACATGGTTCATTTTCGTGAGACTTACAACACGTATAGAGGCCTGAGGATGCGTGGTTTTGATCCAGGTAGCTTGTGGGAATGTCCAGGAATCGATTGGGACAAGTCTTGATCCTTGAAAACGCCTATAACCTAGATTTTGATCTCTCACTTTTTTGTGATTTTTCAGTTCTTGTTTTGCCTCTCTCCATGATTTCCCACCCTTATTTCGTGTGCTTTTGCTTCCTTATGTATCACTCAGTGCATTAGGTTTACAAACTTGCTACAAATCTCCCTCTATCAATGACTTTGATGTGGATTTGATTCTTCCATTAAATCTTTCCAAATTTGATTCAAATCATATCTTCTTGTACACTTATGCCTTGATACGAGTTTGGAGATGTGCTACCTGTCCATTGAAGCCTATGATCAACAAAAAATCTTTGGTTATCAATATTTTTGATTTTATGTGATTTTATTTGATTTAAAATGAATAAATTCAAATAAAAATCAAATTAAATAATAAAAATGAGATATGGACACATGGATGAATCTAGGGCACGTGGGAAATAGTGCAAACTCAAATCAAGTGAAAGAGAATGGGCCCATTTGGCAAAATTTGAAGTTTTGGGGATAGTTGACTTTTGGCAATTTTGCAAAAAAGTCCAACTTCAACAATGCATAACTTCTTCAATTTTGAACTTTTGGAGGTGTTCTTGGGCTTTCTAGAAATCTTGAGATGTCCTCTAACCAAACCTTTTGGTTTCGTTTCATTTTGATATACGATGCTCAAGTTATAAGCTTTGACAAAAAAGGTATTTTTGTTGACTTTCAAAAATGACCTATAATGTCCAAATTCATAACTTCTTGTGAGTGCATTTTTTGATCTTGGGGTATGAATATGGATTGTAGGAAATTGAATCCTCTTCAAAATGAGCTTTGTATGTGTCATTTCTCATAAAGTATGATAAATTTATGCTTGGTCAAAGTTGAGTTGACTTTTCCTGCAAAACCCTAATTTAGCAACTTTTGAGTCTTGATGAATTTTGAGCAATCCTTGATGAATCATGATCAACCCTTGATCAAATGATGAAATATACTTAAAAATGAGAATGTTGGCAAAAAATCTTGAAGTTTGACTGTTTGTAGGTCATAGTTGACTTTTGCCCTAGCACAATCGATTTTTGGACCTTTGAGCAATTGACTGAGCAAACTTCCTCTGCAAGGATTGAGACTTGACATGGATGATCTTGAGACCATATTAGGACATTAGGGATCATTTGAGGTCATTTGGACTCAAGGATCTTGATGCAACACAAAACCCTAATTTGGGGTAGACTGCCTTAGGAGAGAGCTTGTCTGACCAACTCATGAACAACCTTGAGCAACTTGGAGATTTTTCTTGCAATGTTTTGAGAAATATGGGAGGCCAAATTTTGGGGTACAACAGTAACCTTGAGGATCATTATCGTAATCAAATACAATACCATGGATAAGCATATCATGAGGATCGTTTCTTCGAGCATAACCAAATTGACATAGAGCTAGATAAGAGTTGTAAGTAATACCTCCCCTTATGCCATGGAGTGGCACATTATGGAATTCTTAACAACGATCAATAATAGTGATGTCCTCTCGAGATCGAGAACACCAATAGATATCTGAATGAGAGAGCAACATCATCCTTCGAGACCACTTCAAACCTTGTTCATTCTACATCACTGATCAGGGAAGGTGAGAAATAAACCACCTGGAGAGTAAAGGTACGCAACACATAAGAGTCCCTCCCTCTCTCATAGTACGAGTGTGAATAGAGTGAAAAATATCTCCAAGCAAAGTAGGCACAAGATTATGAGTAAGAAACATTTTGATGGCGTTCACATCTAAGAGTTAGTCTGGATTAGGGAATAGTACTAAACCATAGATCAAGAGATCCAAGATCTACTCAAAAGCATGAAAACTCATAGCATCTAGAAATAACTGAGCCTTCTCTATTGGAAATTTAGCAAGAAGACCTTTAACTCTACTTCTTGTTTCCCAATTAGACACAATGCCTAACCACTTCAGATGTAAGGCCGCTGTAATAACTTCAGGTTTTAGAACCTTCTAGAAACCGGTGAAGGGTGTTTGATCAAGAATATGTACTCCAAGTAGCTTAGAAAACTCTTCTATTGTGGGTAGCAACTGATAATCTGGGAAGGTAAAATAATGATGCTTAGGATCAAAGAACTGGAACACAACACTCATCATATCTTCTTCAAAACCCGAGGTAACCAAACTGAGTAGATAACCATGCTTCTTGGTGAATTGAGAGTTTTCAGGAACCTTTGAGACTAAATCCTTAAGCTTGGGAGGCACCCTTACAAAATTGATTCGGATAGTATTTCTGCGAGTGAAGGACATAACCTGCAACAAGGAACAAAGATAAATCCATAGGTCCTTGAAATGGTTAGTGAAAATGTTATGTTATGATGATATGATGTTATGTTCATGTTAAATAAGTAGCAAATACAAACAAGTCATACAAGATCCTTAGGTTTAAAGGCTTGCATGAAGTCCATAGGTAAATACCCTTCCCCACGGAAGTTAAGTTGGCTCAACCTGTCCTAAAATAGTAACTGAATTATAAGAATCTCATATCCCAGATCTTTCTCGTAGGCTTTATTTTAGCACGGAAACCGGATTGCCACCAAAATATCTCGAAAGTTGAATCTCAATGAGCGTAGCCTCGAGTATCAACCAACTTCGGACTGCACCAAAGTCGATATCTCACTAATTTCTAATGGCCAAGATGGGTCAATTAAGGTTCTAAAAGAAAGTTAGTGTTAACGACACCACGCGGAAGCCTAATGTTATCCTCGACTGACTCAAGGAACATTAGTACAAACCAAAGTGTCACACTAACTGTAGTTATAATTTTAACCATATCAGTATATGTTGTACAGTCTTTATGATCTATTGCTACTTACCTAAGGAATCACTAGATCCGGGTGTAGGATCTTTCACACAAGCAATAATACCTAAGCATGAACCCTTAAAGTAAATTAGACAAAGAATACAATAAAATCAATTAAAGTGATCTAACTCTTAAGGTAACCCCTCTTTTAGATTTCTCCCCAACAGAGTCTCCAGTTCTGTAATACGGTGGGAGAACTGACTTTTTTGGTTTTATCGCAAATGTTGCGGTTAGCAAGAGTCGCCACTAACTTTTATTTTATCCAATATTTAGGAAAGTTGAAAAGAACATGAAATACCTTTGATAGATTTTGAGTTCGGGGGGTAAGTTATGAAAAAGGAAGGTGTTAGCACTCTTTTCATACGTAGTTATCTACGGGCTCTTAATTGCTTAGCTCACTTTTAAAAAACTTGCTTTGTGTGTGTGTGTGATTTATTTGAAAATATTTTGAAATGCCAATGTAAGACTAACTTTGTAATAATCCTTGTGTCGATCCTTAAGAATGTATACAAAGTCTTTTTGAAAATATGTTGTTTGAAAGTGATGTGTAAAAATTTATTTGTTTGTGAAAAAGGTTGTGAGCAAGCATTCAAGAGTTCTTACCCACTAATAAGTCTTTCTTGTTATTTTCTTCTCCTTTGGAGATATTATTATCCATACCATTAGTTGGTAGGTAATCCCGTCTATTAGATGTGAAGGGACAGACGTAGGGTCATCATATGATCATCGAAGGCAACATGTAAGGATACTTTAACAATTGTGTTGAAGGGACTATCATCATTTTTCTTGTAGGGTCGTCGAAGAGACTAGATCATTTTGTAGGCAACTCGAAGGGTCATCGAGGAATTATGATCTTTATTCGAAAGGGAACATGATGATGTTGTTGAATCGAGGGTCTTTTGCTAAAGTATCCCTACTTTCGAGGGACGTGGCCAAAGTATTGTAAGACAACAATAGAGGTTACCCTAGAGGTGCAAGTGTGAAGAGTGTTTGTTTTCAATTATTTAGTCTTGAGTTAGGGTTTTCTATGTCCAATTGTTAGTCTTTTCATGTAAATCCTAATTACCAACAATTATAAAATATAATGTGCGGAAAGTAAAACCTAAGCTTTTACATCCTGTGAGGAGTTACATAATTAGAAAAAAATGCGAGAAAGGTTAAATCTACGCTATTACATCAGTTGTACAAACCTATATACTCGTTCTAGTAAATTAAATAGCAAAAGAAATAAGACAAAGAATGTTAGAAAAATATTTTAATGTTTTTGTATTTTTAGAAAATGATTTAGGGTTAGGGATGACAATTAAAACCTAATAACTAATTAATTAAGTTAATTAAAAAAACCTAAAACCCTAATGTCTAATTAATTAAGAATAATTATTTGGCTAAAACCCTAAAACTAATTAATTTTAATTAAAACCTAAAGTCTAATTAATTAATTAGTTAAAAGCCAAACCTTAATTCTAGTTAATTAAAAAAAACCTAAGCCTAATTTGGTTAAGGGTTAATGTTTAATGATTTAATGTTAATTAGAAAATAAATTAATTAAGAAAATGGAATAAAACTAGGATTAGTATCCCTACTTTCGAGGGATGTGACCAAAGTATCATAAGGCAACAAGAGAGGTTACCCTAGAGGTGCAAGTGTGAAGAGTGTTTGTTTTCAGTTATTTAGTCTTGAGTTAGGGTTTTTTATGTCCAATTGTTAGTCTTTCTATGCAAACCTTAATTACCAACAATTATAAAGTATAATGTACGAAAAGTAAAACCTAAGATATTATATCCTGTGAGGAGTTACATAATTAGAAAAAATGCGAGAAAGGTTAAATCTACGCTATTACATCAATTGTGCAAACCTATACACTTGTTATAGTAAATTAAATAGCAAAAGAAATAAGACAAAGAATGTTAGAAAAATGTTTTAATGTTTTTGTGTTTTTAGAAAATGATTTAGGGTTAGGGATGATAATTAAAACCTAATAACTAATTAATTAAGTTAATTGAAAAACCTAAAACACTAATTAGAAATCCTAACTTCTAATCAATTAAGAAGAATTATTTGGCTAAAACCCTAAAACTAATTAATTTTAATTAAAACCTAAAGTCTAATTAATTAATTAGTTAAAGCCAAACCCTAATTCTAGTTAATTAAAAAACCCTAGGCCTAATTTAGTTAAGGGTTAATGTTTAATGATTTAATGTTAATTAGAAAATAGATTAATTAAGAAAATAAAATAAAACTAGGGTTAGTAAAATAAAAGAACCAAAATGCATGGGGTGGGAGTTGAACCCACGCCCTCAGTCTCAAAGAATGTGTTGCTTTCCACTAGGTCATGGCGTTGCTTGTGTTTAAGAATTAGAATCAATCACCACATAATGAACCTGCTTTGTAAATCCTGAAAAAGAAACAAAATAATTTTGACAAAAGGTTGGCTCGAACCCACGCCCTTATGGTTAACAATCATTACTCTTACCACCCGTTCACTTATTTTTACGCGTTAACATTACCGCTATCATTCAATATATAATAAAACTTAATTAAAAAAATCAGAAATTAAACAAAATTAAATACGCGCGTGTTAGTGGGGTCTGAGGTTTTGAATGGACCTATGGGAGAATGCCACGCCTAGGTCGCCTGAGTCAGGAGAGTCAAACTACCATGGAGGGTGGTCAACTTCATCTTCTCTGATGAATGGGTTTTGAAAACCCGCAAAAACGCGTGAATTGGATCATAACAAGGACCATATCCCCCTAATTTTACACTTGTGAATTCAATGGCAGCATTGGTTTTCCTTGAATATGCCTGTAGCGTGAGATTCGACGAAAATATTTCAAACTTCCCTAACAATGGAAGATCTCCATTCATGTGTCAAACCTTACAAGTAATGCATCAAAACAGTTCCAAACATCAATATGAACATGAATGTATGCATCAAATTCATTTAAATTGCATAAATTAAACGTTTGAAATCGAAAAAAGTTATCAAACCGGAGCAACCTGGTTGGCACGTTCTGGGATTGCTTGAGCTTGAATGATGGTTGGTATGAACTCCTGGGACCTTCAGAAGGATAGTGTGATGTTTGAAATCGAATGAGAAAGACTGGAGATAAGGGTTTGAGTTTTCCCTAGTTCTTGAAAAATTGAATATTTTAGGGTTGCTTCTATGATGTAGCATGTGTGTCCTTTCCATCTGAAGTTGTTGTGTATTTATAGAAGAAGAATTAGGATAACAAAAGTAGACAAAATCTTGTGTCATCATGGTGTAATATTTGATTTGTAATTTGCATGAAAAGATTCTTTTTTAAGCTCAATCTTGTGCCAATCAGCCTCACGGTTTTGGCAAGTTGTCATGATCTTTTTGGGCCTCCAATTTGATTAAAACAAAAGCCTCGCGCCTTAATCCATTAGTTTTGTATTTTATTTGATTTATTTTGAATTTAATTAAATACAATAAAATAAAAAGAAACAAAAAAAAATATGAATGGACTTAGAGGTCTAATATGAGGCCATGAACACATTTGAACCTAAAAACTTAGGCCCATTAGCCCAAAAATTCAACTTTGATCAAAGTGGACTTTATGCATTTTCTCAAAATTGTTCAACTTGCACTAATCATAACTCTCTCAATTTTTGTCATATAAAGATGATCTTGGACTTTTTAGAAATCTCAAGATGTCTCTTACAACTTTCATGTTGGTCATTTTTTCATTTGATGTCTTTAAGTTGATGTAAATTGCTTTGACAAAAAATCTCTTTTTGTTGACTTTTAAAATAACCTGTAATATTTTGGCCCATATCTCTCAAATGAAGTATTTTTGGCCTTGAGCTTAGAGAGAAAAAGTGGCAGAGAGTTGAATTTACTTTAAAATGAGCTTTGATTGAGAAACTTCTGATTAAGTATGCAAAAGTTGTGCTTGGTCAAATTTCAGTTGACTTCTCCTTAAGAAAACCCTAATTTAGTAACTTTGACTTTTGATGAATCTTGAGTTTTCTGGATGAATCATGATCAACCCTTGATCAAACAATGAATGTGACTTCAAAATCTTGACGTTGACAAAAATATTGAAATTCGACTCTCAATTGGCCAAAGTTGACTTTTTGTTCAATACAACTGATTTTCAATCATCTGACTAATTGACTAAACAAACTTGTGATGTAAGGCTTGAAATTTGACATGAGGATTATTTGAAGCATACGAGGAACCATGAAATCCACTTGAGGCATTGACATCTCAATTTCCTTTGAGAAAATCAAAACCATAGTTGTAGGTCAATTGCTTAGGAGGAGATTCCATCTGATCAATCTTTGATAAGTCTTGAGAAATTGAGACCTTCATGAGTATGAGGATGTGTCTTTGTGATACAGTGGGAGAACTGACTTGAAGTTTTTGCGTTTGATTGCAAATGTTGTGGTTAGCAAGAGTCGCCACCGACTTTTCTTTTATCGAAAAGGAAAGGTGAAAAAGCACAGGAAATACCTTTGAGATTATTTCTTGAGTTCGGGGGGTAGATTATGAAAAGGGAAGGTATTAGCACCCTTTTCATCCATGGTTTTCCATGGGCTCTTAGTTACTTGCTAGATCACTTGCTTTTTGTTTGAAATTGTGCTTGGTGTGGTTTTTGAAAGTATTTTGTAAAGAGGCCATTGTTTAGGCAATCTTTGTAATGATTCTTGTTTGTAAGAATGTATACAAAGATGTTTGATTTTTTTGAAAATGTTTTCAAGTTTTCTAAGATGTTTTGAAAGTGTAGGTGTTTGTTTTGAAAATAGCAAGGATGTTTTGTTTTAAAATTGAGCAAGTAATTAGGAGCATTCTACCTACTCAAAAGTCTTTCATGTTCATTTCCTTTTTCCTTTGACATTGTTATCTTACCATCGATTTGGTAAGTAACCCTATCTTTGAATGTAAACGGGACGGGCGTGGGTCATCGTATAACCATGATTAGCAATGTTGCAAGGTATCTTAACATTTTATTTAAGGGACTAAGATAATTTGAAAGGCAACTTTAGATAGCGTCATCGAGGGACTATGATCTTATATTTGCTTGTTTTTGCTAAGATACCTCACATGCGTAATATGACCATTTTGTATAAGGCAACCAAGTGGAATAACCCTAGGGGTGCTTGTGTGCAAATGTATTGTTTCCATGCTTGTTTTTGTCTTGAATTAAGGTTTTCTAAGTATTGGTTTTAGTCTTTCCATACAACCCCTAATTACTAGCATGTTATATATAAAAGCGATAAATTGCGGAATTTAAAGTTACTATGTTATTACAATATTTGTTGGGGGGGTGTACAAATTGAATGGAGATTGCAAGAATTTTAAACCTAGTTAGTATATTACAACCATATTGAATTGGCATCAATGTACAAGGAAATAAATAAGTACAAAGTATAAAATGAATAAATGTACAAAAATGCAAAATGTGAAGTAAATGGATATTTGTTTGGTTTTCATGAGAAAAAGGGAATTTGTTTTAACCTAATTAATTAAAGAAAATAATTAATTAAACTTAAATTTATTAAGATTTTTTTAAAAAAATAAAACCCTAAATTTGTTAATTGATTAAAAGAAAATAAGTTTAGAAAAAAAGTATTTTTTTGGTATTTTTGTCTTAAAAATATTTATAGCATTATAAAATATTTTTGGCCTTTTTTTATATATGAATAAATATATTTTAATTGGTGTAAAAAGAAAATAAATAATAACCTAGTTTTAATTAAATTTACAAGATAATAAATAAAAATAAATAAAGTGTGATTAATAAAATAATTTTTTTGTGTGAGAAAAAATGAATAAACTATGTCAAAATGTAAATCTATTATTTTTGTATTTTTCATGATTTTTTAATATTAGGAAAAATATTTAAGAAAATAAATGAAATAAAAATAAGAAAATAAAATAAACTGGGCTAGGGGCGCAAATATGAAACATGGGGTTATCTAGCAAAAAAAACAAAAAACTGAAATAGGCCGAAAGAGGCCCAGCGCCCTGCAAAAAAGTCAGAAAATGCAAAATATGTAAAAAAAATAATACAAAAGGGTACCACTGGGGCTCGAACCCAGGTCCCAAAGGTTACAGGCGTGCACTTCTACCACTGGGGTGGCTATACATCCATCAACATAAGCAAAAAAATAAATATACAAGGCAAAACGCGCCCTGATGACTTCATCTTCAACCTCCATCCAGACCAACTGTAACTTGCTTATTTCTCATCAAAAATAAAAACTGTAAACATGAAACTTGTAGCAAATTTCCTCACGGTTTCAGAAATGTAAAGCATTAAAATTATAGATCAAAGATAAGCATGAATTTTAATGGCCCTAATCTGAATCCTAAAAATCTCAGAAATTTCAGTTTCAAAATTCTCTAAGCTCAAGCAAAATTAATGGAAACTATGGACATTGTTAGCTTTAGGGCAATGATATCTACATGTTTTGTTCCCAAATAAATCATTAATGATGCCTGTATGAAGAGTTCCAAAGTTAGAAAACTTACCTCAAAACTGGAAATTGTGTTTTGAGTTTGAGCTTGTTTCAAGTGATGGTGATGATCATGTTAGCTTCCTTGAGGTCCTAGGAAGCTAATGCAATGATTAGCTTGAGCAATGGATGGCTGAAATGGTTTGGAGAAGTCAATATGTAGAGCTCTGTTTTTGGAAATGGAGGATGGTATTAATGGTGTTACAGTTCTATAACAGGGTGTGGGATCAACTCTATATGATATTTAGAAACTTTAGAAACCAAAAGGCCAAGAAACACACGAGTAGATTATGAGTTTCAAGTTTTTGGTCAGTTTGTGTGAAAATGGAAGTGTGAAGTGTGATTATGAGTTCTAGGTTCTTTCAATGCTTGAGCATTCGTGTGTTTGGTGCAAATAGTTTGTGTATCTATAAGCAAAAGTGTTTGAGAGCTTTTGACAATCAGAAGTACAAGTTCTTAGCTTTTGGCTAGGTTACTTGATTTTGTAGAAAAGAGGAAAACAAGTTTCAAGGAGAGGTACAAGCATGGGATGGGTGATTGTAAGTGTTTGAAATATTTCTCATGAGTTATAGGATCTGTTTGATCATAAGAGAACAAGTGAAAGGCTTAAGAACAAATTTTGTACAAAAAGTCACTTTATCAAAATGGCAATGTAATCTTTCTTCCAAAAATGGATATAAAGCATGTCCATGCATTGAATGCTTGAAGTGAGGCCTCTAACAGCTGTGTAAACCATTAACTAGGGAGTGCCTAACAAGTTTGAGGCTTGCAAAGTAGAGTTAATGCAACACAACTTGAATTTGAATTTTGTTCATCACTAAAATGACTTGTAATTAAAGTGATAAAACCCTAACTTCATCTCTTCGATTCTCCCTACTCAAGAATGATCTCAAGGAGTTCTTGGACATTGTAGAAATCTTACAATGTGCTATACAACTCATCTTTGAATTGCTTTTGAAGATTCCCCTTGGAACTATATAAAAAAGTGCCATGAAGTTGGGTCAAAATCCTGACCAAATTAGGGCAAAATTTCACTAAGTGTTTTATTTCATGACCACATGTTCTTAAATTTATAACTTGAGATCCAAGACCTTTTGGGAGAAGTTGTGTGAAGAAAATATGTATATTTCATGGATATATACAACTTTCATGTTGGAAGTTTCTCTTGAATCATCTTGCATCATGGTGAAAATTTTGCTCAAAGTTATGAAAAAAATAAGAAATTTCCAACACTTAGAAAAATTTCTAAGTTTAGAAATTTTAACTTTTCAAAATGAAATCTTGAATTTTTGATTTATTGATGAATAAGTTTCATATTTTGACATGTTTTAGTGAATTGTGATCTTTGGCATTTGAATTTGACTAAAAAGTCAAAGTTTGACTTTTTAGTATATAGTTGACTTTTGATCAGTTGACTGAAAATTCATCTATCAATCCTTTGAACTTGAGCAATGTTTTGAGCCATGTAATTAGGTCAAAATGATTCAATTGGAATCTTTAGATCATGCCTTAAACCAATTGATCATTTGTTAGGCCAAAAATCAGAAATTGCCCTTTCCCAGTCAAAACCCTAATTTTGACCATTTTACCCTTTTGGAGATTTGATCAAATTTCTTGAGGGATTGTGGTCCAAACTTGATCAAATGATACCTGTGTGTTTAAAATGTTGATGCGGGTCAAAAATTATGAAGTTTGACTGTAAATTGGCCATAGTTGACTTTTTCCCCAATACAACTAATTTTTAGGTCAACTACTCAATTGATTGAGCAAAAGTGTGATCTAAGGCTTGAAACTTGACATGAATGATCTTGGGGGTCCATAATGATCCATGAAAACTATATGTGGAATTGGAAGTCCAAATATCATTGTGCAATCTCAAACCCTAATTTTGGTCATCAGTGCTTAAGGAGGTGTCTTGAGCTGATCAAACCCTAGTGCAGTCTTGAGCCCAAGGAGATCTTCTGAGCAAATTCTTGATAAGTGAGAGGGTAAATTTTGGGGTACAACAGTCTTGAATTAATTTATCTCAAAGGTTAGAGGGAAATTTTTTGGGTACAACAGATGTTAAAAATGCTTTCTTTCATGGAAACTTTCATGAAACTATATACATGCATCAACCTCTTGGATTTCATAATTCTCAATTTCCTGATCATATTTGTTTATTGAAGAAATCTCTATATGGTCTCAAACAAGCATATTGCGCCTGATACCAGTGCTTTATTAATTATGTGGCTACAATGGATTTCTCTTACAATATTTCTAACCACTCTCTTTTTATATATCATCATGGCAATGACATAGTTTATATTCTTCTATTTGTGGATGACATTATTCTTGCTGCATTATCTGACACTCTTAGAGAATCTATTATGGCACGACTGAGTTACAAATTCTCCATGAAGGATCTGGGGCCTCTAAGTTATATTTTGTCACCCGACATCCCGAAGGCCCTTTTCTTTCTCTAAAGAAATATGCAGAAGAAATTATCGAACGAGCCGGTATGTCCTCCTGCAAACCATCCTCCACGCCAGTAGACACAAATGAGAAACTCAGTGGTTCATCTGATAACCCTTACCATGACCCAACCAAATATCGTAGCCTTGCCGGAGCATTGCAATACTTGAGATTCACTCGACCAGACATCTCATATGCAGTTCAGCAGGTGTGTTTATTTATGCATGATCCAAAAACTCAACACATGTCTGCCTTGAAACACATTATTCGATACATTAAGGGTACCATAAATTTTGGCCTCCATTTGTATCCTTCATCCGTCGACAAGCTCATTTCTTACACAGAAGCATATTGGGTCAGTTGTTCAAACATAAGAAGATCTACCTCTGGCTACTGTGTTTATCTCGGTGGCAACTTGATCTCATGGTCTGCAAAACGCTAACATATCTTGTCTCGTTCAAGTGCTGAAGCCGAATACAAAGGCGTAGCTAATGTTGTGTCTGAATCATGTTGGTTACGTAACTTACTCTTGGAACTATGTTGTCCTGTCACAAAAGCTACTATGGTATATTTTGACAACATCAGCGCGGTTTATCTTTCCGACTATCTTGTTTAATAATAACGCACCAAACATATTGAAATGGATATACATTTCGTGCGTGAGAAAGTTGGTTGCGGTCAAGTACGCGGGTTCTTCATATTCCCTCGCGTTTTCAGATTGCTGACATCTTCATGAAAGGGACTTCCGTTGCAACTCTTTGATGACTTTTGTGATAGTCTCAACATTCGTTCACCTCCAGTTTCGACCGCGGGGTATATTAGAAATGTAAATATAGAAAGATTATTATTAGTATTGATTACAAATGATTATTAGAATCATAACCATATATTTGTATTGTGTATATAAATGACTATCAGATCAATGAAAAGGCGCTGTATAAATTATCCTACAAGCATCAATGCAAGGAATATAAGATGAAATGAGGAAATTTTATCTCAAATTGCAGTTTTTTATGCTCTTTTTGCTATGCTCAAACACTTGAAACTTGGTTTGGAGACGAAAATTTCATTGAGAACGGTTGAAGTTTGTTGAGGGTTTTGGTTATGAGGGGAAAGAAAATGAATATAATAGTTGAAATGGATGGTTATGCAACAATATGATATGACAAGGATAGTTTCAGATATGCATATTTAAAACTACCTATGGAATTTTAAATCCAACGTTTAAGTATTGAAACGTGGAAAAAGAGTGTCTTCGAATATGCACATCTGAAACATGCTTAAAGGTGTATTCGCATATGCACATCCAAAAAATATTTTTGAGTTTTCAAAAGTGTAACTCAACATAACAAGGTGAAAAAAGAATTTCTCTTATATTCTTTTATAAAAAGACTTATAAACAATATTTACAATAGACGTTAGTTTTTTTTATAGATAAAAATTTGAACTTTTGTGAAAAGAAAATAGAAGTTTGTGGAAAAAAATGTTGAAGATGAATTTACTACTTAAATAATGAAGTTGAAGCAAATAAGTATTAATATAGATGATAGGAAGGAAAAAGAATGACCCACAAGTTTGACAAAAAAAAAACGTATTCTTCATTATGATTGTTTGAGCTAGTTCTCTTTTTTTTTATTATTTGGGTTGAGCATACTCTTGTTTAATACATGGTTGCTTATAAAAGAAATTAAAAAAAAAAGCTAGGTTCTTGGTTGTTTAGTAGCATGTTTATGCTCTCAAGGTTGTGTTTTGGTGGGTTAGATGAATTCGGTTATGTTGCCTATTTTTTGGATCAAACTGTATTGAATACTGATTGATAACATACTAATTGTTCTGGTAATGTGATTGATAGCAACTTATTCATTGATCTATGTTCTAGGACAAATACTTCACAATACGAGTAGTGTAAAAGAAGATTTTTTTTCCTCTAGTGTCTTACACTGAAAAGATAGATTTTTGTGGTTTTTTTTTCACTGTCTTGTTGTTTAAAGCTTGACTCATAAAGTAAAGGTGATATAATGAAAACTATGTTATGGTAAATATAAAGGATTAGGATTCTCTTCTGTCGGGAAGAGAAATGATGAAGTCACGCATTCAATGTATTGGAAACATTTTGATAGAAATCCAATGGTGCGCATTTAACATGAAATATTGCTAATCAAAATCGGATGGCTGAAATTATCTATTTGGCTGTAAAGTATCTATTTATAAAAATAATTCACATTCTATTTGCTATACTTAAAGACAATTTGTCAAAAAAGTTGGAATTAACCCCAATTTTAGAGATAATTCGAATCAATTTTGATGAATAAAAATCAATCTTTTTTATTAATCACTCCTCTCGTTCTTCACTCTTCACTCGAGTGAATCAACCACACCTTAGTTGTAAGATGATTATGCTACACGGAGATTTGAGAAGAAAAGGGAAAAGTAGAAATTAGAGTTTGAGAGATGGAGAATGGAATAAGAAGAAGAAGAAGTTGTATAAAATGCAGAGTATCTCTCTACTTTTTATTTGCAAACTGCAAATCTTAATTTCTAAATTTCTTGTTATTTACAATAATAGAATACCTCTCTATCTATAGTCGAGTTTTCTTGTTCACCAAGCAAACTCTAACTAACTAACTAACGCAACTAATACACAAACCAACTACCAAGTTTAACTCTGACGAAGTACACTTTTTCAACAACTATAAACTTCAATAACTACTTGCTATATTTGACTTTCTATCGAATACAATTAATGCAGACTTTGTCGAATACTATTTTGACACAAAGAATTACATATTCCACACATCACTTAATTCATTGTGTCTAAGCCATCTACATTCATCATAGTTCTCAATCTCTTGAACAATTCAACTTGCACAATCTTTGTCATGATGTCTGCAACCTAATTCTCAATTTTGCAGTATTCCAAGTGCAACTTCCCATTTTCTACTTGCTTTGGAAGATAATGGAACATCATCTCGATGTGTTTGTTTCTTTCATGTGCTATTGGATTCTTCACCAAATTGATGGCAGACATGTTGTCGATCTTCATAGTCATTTCTACATGATTCTTCCCTTTAATCTCTTCGACCAATTTCACCATCCATGTTGTTTGACATGCACACAGAGAGACAACTATATACTCAGCCTCACATGATAACATGCTACTATAGGTTCTTTTCTCGAGTTTCAAACAACTGATGCACCATCTAACATAAACACATAAGCAGGTGCGGATTTTTTATCATTAACATCATTGCACCAACTCGAGTGGGTATAACTCATTAGTTTTCATTTTTTTCCTTCATTTGTTGCAGGAACTAAATTCCATAGTCGATAGTTCCTTTGAGATACCTTAGTATTCTCTTTCTGGCTGTAAGGTGAGATACCTTTAGCTTTTGCATGAATCTAATTATCATACCTATATTGTATGCTAGATCATACCTTGTGTGACAAAGATATCTTAATGATCCAATATGTCTGATGTATTGTGTTGGATCGATATCATCTTCATATGATTCCTTCGACAATTGCAGTCTTGGTTGAGCAGGTATCAAAGTTGCATTGCAGTCTTCCATCTCAAATATTTTGAGAATCTCACTTGCATATCTTCTTTGATGCATCATGAGGCCTCTGCTACCCTTGTAGAATTCTATACTAAGGAAGTATGAAATGATGCCCATGTCAGACATTTCAAACTCCTTGTTAAGATGACCTCTGAATTCTTCAGTTTCCTTCTTGCAGCTACCTGTTATCAACATGTCATTGACATAGAGACATAGTATGAGCAGTTCACTCCGCTTCTTCTGACATATACTCCATACTTAGTTGTGCACTTCACAAATTTCTTCTCTCTTAGGAAACTATCTATTTTCTTATTCCAAGCTCTTGGTTGTGCTACATAGACCTCTTCATCTAGAGAACCATTCAGGAATGCACATTTCACATCCATCTGACACATATACCGTAGTTGCACATTCTTAGGAGAAGTTGGTTGCATATCTTTATCATATGCAGGGTGAGCATCCCTGATATAGTTATTTTGTTGCTTGTCTTATCGCTTTCATTTATTATCATTTATTGAGTCTCCCTCATGATTGCACATCTTTTGAATAAAGTTTGAAATCGATTCGTTATCATTTTAGCATGCATAAAACATTGGTTACGTTTGAATTTGATCAAGATATATTTAGTCAATTGCATAAGTTTGTGGAATAAAAGTTATATGTCATTGATTCAAGTTAGGTGCAAAGAATAATCTTGAATTACCTTTAAAATCATGAAAATTTGAGTTTTTAAGTGTTTGATTCGAATCAATCAAATACACAATGTAACACGGTGGGAGAACTGACTTGGGATATTTTGCATTTGATCGCAATGTTACGGATAGTAAGAGTCGCCACCGACTTTTCTTTTATTCATTAAAGGAAAGGGTGAAAAGAACAGGAAATACCTTTGAGATTATTTTCTTGAGTTCGGGGGAGGGGGATAGATTATGAAAAGGGAAGGTGTTAGCACCCTTTTCATCCATAGTTATCTATGGGATCTTAGTTGCTTGCTAGATCACTTGTTTTATTTGAAAATGTACTTGTGGTGTGGTTTTGAAAGTATTTTGAAAATGTGCCTTTATAATGATTCTCGTCTCTATAAGAACGCATACAAAGTGTTGTTTGGAAAACAGTTCAAAGAAGTGTTTGTGTAATGTGTTTTTGAAAGTGATTTTAAAAATGGTGTCTTTGTAATGGTTCTCGTCTCTATAAGAACGCATACAAAGCGTTGTCTTTTAAAAATGTTTCAAAATGAAAGTGTTTGGTGTATGAAATGTTTTTGTTGTGAGCAAGCGAGCAACTAGGAACAACCTACCTACTCAAGGGTCTTTAATGTTCTTTTCCTCCTCCTTTAGATGTTGCTACCTTACCATTGATTGGTAAGAAGCTTTATCTTTGGATGTAAAGGGACGGGCGTGGGTCATCGTATAGTCATGATATCAATATTGTGAGACATCTTAACATTTCTCTTGAAGGGACTAAGATCATTTGTAAGTCAATATTCAAAGCGTCATCAAGGGATAATAATCTTGTATTTGATTGTTTTTGCTAAGAAGTTTCACATGCCTAACATGACCATTTTCAGGCAACAAGTAGAGTTAGCCCTAGGGGTGCATGTGTGGATAGTGTGTTTGATTTGCATGCATTTAGTCTTTGATTAAGGATTGTCTACTTGTTGTTTTTATCTTTTCATACAAATCCTAATTACTAGTATTTATATGAAAGCGATAAATTGTGAAAAGTAAATATTCTACGCTATTAGAATCACTTGGAGAATTGGGTGTACAAATTTACAAATGGGGATTGCAAGAAATTAAAGTCCTAATTATCTATTACAACCATATTGAAATAATGTACAAGAAGTGTAAAAATAAACTTGTTTTGTCTTTGTTAAGAGAAGAAATAAATTTGCTTAAGAAAATATTTTTAATCTTTTTGTTTTAAAAGAAATAAAATAAAGCATGTGAATATAAAGTGTTTTTTGGTGTTTTTTGATTAATGAAAATGAAAGTGAATAAGAAAATAAAAGTTAGAGTCAGCGCATGGCTGAGAGAAAAGAAATATTTTGTTGTGAGCAAGCGAGCAACTAGGAGCAACCTACCTACTCAAGGGTCTTTAATGTTCTTTTCCTCCTCCTTTAGATGTTGCTACCTTACCATTGATTGGTAAGAAGCTTTATCTTTGGATGTAAAGGGACGGGCGTGGGTCATCGTATAGTCATGATAGCAATGTTGTGAGATATCTTAGCATTTCTTTTGAAGGGACTAAGATCATTTGTAAGTCAACATTCAAAGTGTCATCGAGGGACTATGATCTTGTATTTGATTGTTTTTTCTAAGACATTTCACATGCCTAACATGACCATTTTCAGGCAACAAGTGGAGTTAGCCCTAGGGGTGCATGTGTGGATAGTGTGTTTGATTTGCATGCATTTAGTATTTGATTAAGGGTTATCTACTTGTTGTTTTTATCTTTCCATACAAATCCTAATTACTAGCATTTATATGAAAGCGATAAATTGTGAAAAGTAAATATTCTACGCTATTACAATCACTTAGGGAGTGGGCTGTACAAATTTACAAATGGGGATTGCAAGAAATTAAAGTCCTAATTATCTATTACAACCATATTGAAATAATGTACAAGAAGTGTAAAAATAAACTTGTTTTGTCTTTGTTAAGAGAAGAAATAAATTTGCTTAAGAAAATATTTTTAGTCTTTTTGTTTTAAAAGAAATAAAATAAAGCATGTGAATATAAAGTATTTTTTGGTGTTTTTTGATTAATGAAAACGAAAGTGAATAAGAAAATAAAAGTTAGAGTCAGCGCATGGCTGAGAGAAAAGAAATATGAGAAAGAGAAGAAGTTCTGACTCTGATGCCCTGCAAATCAGAAAGCAAACATTAGAGGAAATGGGGAAAGCTAGAAGATATGGATCCAGACGCACTAATGTTCTAAGGTTGATGGGAGCAAAGGAAAGCCTAGAAGTTCTGATTGTTGAATAAGTCTAGAAGTTCTGGTGCAACTGGAAACCTAGAAGTTCTAGTGTTACTGGAAAGTTAGAAGTTCTGGTTGTTGAAGGGGTCTGGAAGTTCTGGTTGTTGAGAGAGCGAGGTGATAATGCTGTTGGGTGAGGATATCTAGAAGTTCTGATCCAGGAATATTGTTTGACAAATAATAGGGTAAAACTGTCAATAAATAAACCTAAAAAGATGCTTTTGGGGTTAGAACTTAGGACCCTTAGCACTAATGTCTTATGCGCAGGCTTTCTACCACAGGGGTAGCTGTACATCCGATATTAGAAGCAAAAACATAAACATGTATCACAAAGTAAGTTCTGATGATGAACTTCATCTTATTCTCCATACCACTCAGAATATCTGCAACTTAGTCATTTCTCAACAAAAATGGAAAATGCAAACATAGCAGGTATGGAAAATTTCATCATGTTTCAGAAACACAAAGCATCAGAATTGTAAACCAGAAACAAGCATGAATTTTGCTAATCTTGATTCTGAACCCTAATTTCTTCAAGAAGTTCTAATCTGAAATTCTCTCTACTTAAGCCATATAAATGAAATCTATAAATATGTACAGAATCAGAGCCATGATATCTACATTGTATCTTTGAAAATACAAGCCTAACAATGCCTAAATAATGAGATAAGAGTCAGAAGAAACTTACCTTGTAGATGGAAGTTATTCTGTGAGTTAGCCTGGTTCAGATTGCTATGATGTTCTCATCAACTTCCTCAAGTTCTCAGAAAGTTAGAACAAACCTTAACTTGAGCTATGAATGGATGGAATGTTCTGGAGCAGCCAAGAAGCAAAGTTTTGATTTTGAAATGGAGATTGGTGAAGATTGTGTTACATTCTGAAAATAGAAGTTGGGATGGCTTCTAAGTGTATATTAGAAACTATATTGGTGATTTGGCCAAGAAATGCACAAGGAAAATTAGATCTTGGATGCAAAAACCATAAATTAACAAGTTTTGTATTTGGGCTGCAGTTTCAGGTTCTTGGAATTTTCAGCAAGGTTTCAAGGCTTTTCTCAAATGTATTCCCCCCTTTTTGATTTTTGCAAATGAAGTTGAATTTATAGGCAAAGAGTTTAGAAGCTTGGAGAAATCAAGAGTACAACCATCATGGGTTATGGATGGTTAACTTGTTTTTGAAGCAAGTTTGGACAAGCATCTTTCAAGGCAAGTGTTGTACCCCAAAATTTGCCCTCTCATTTCTCAAAGGATCACTCTGGACCCTCAGGTTTTCTTCCATCCAGTTTCAAGCCTTGAATTACAACTTTTCAAGAAAATCATTCACAAGGGCAAAATGGTCAAAAACACACTGAAAAGTCAAACTTTGACTTTTAGATCCAAATCAAGTTTCAACAATTATATTTCATCAAAACATGAAATTGGTTCATCAAAAAATTAGAAGTCAGAAGTTACTTTGAAAAAATAAAATTTCTAAACATTTAGAAAATTTTCTAAATGTTAAGAGAATATGATACTTCGGAACTTCTGAGCCAGCCTCCATGCAAGTGCAGTCAGAAGTTGCAAACACGGTTCAGAACATGACACTTCAATCAGAACATGTAGAAGTTATGCTCTTTGGTCAGAACGTGATGCTTCAATCAGAACATATAGAAGCGATGCTCTTTGGACAGAACATGATTTCTTCAGCATATGAAGGCTATGTTCAACGCTCCGGTCAGAACATGCCCCTTCAGCATTTGGAGGTTACGTTTCTGATCCTTTGCGATAAGAACATCACCAAATCCCAATACCTCGTTTAAATAATCTGTTGCACTGCTACAATACAATGCTCTAACCAGCAGCTAATCCAGTCCACGCCTGCATTTTCCCAAATCTTGTATTTGCGCCAAATACAAAAGGCTGTGATCAAAAAGCAATGGAACAGTGTGCCAAAAAGTTTAAATCCCATATGTTTTCCCCCTAAAACCACAACAAATTCATCTATAAATAAGTTGCTCCATCACACTTGCAAGGGGCTGGCTTTTGGAGAGAGAGAATTGTCAAAAAAAGAGAAAAGAAAACGGTGAAACCTTCATAAAAAAGTCCAAAATTCCCAAACAGAAAACCAAAACCTTTGTTCTTCCCTTGAAGTAAAAGAATTTGGTATTTTTTTCTTTCGTTGCTCTTGCTGATTCCACAATATCTGAAAGCAGCAACTCAAGTCCCAAACACACGCTCCAGGTTCAAGGTAAATCTCCCTGACTCTGCATCTTCTCATTCAGAACATCATTAAACATGTAAATATCATAGTATTAATGTTGTCCATATCACTGCATAAGTACAAAGACTGTGGATAATAACTTCCTGATTAAGGCTAGACTCAGGATCAGGATCAGAACTTCTATAAACTATTGTGCTTTTATCCTTCTGATTTGCTATTTGCTGAAAACTGAATAAGTTATCGTTGTGCTGATTGATATAAGGAAAGAGTTGAAATGTAACACAGAACTTCTGTTTTTCACTCACTGTTCTAACACAACACATAACTTCTGAGTTCTCCCTACATGTCAAACACACTGAACTTCTGATGCTTCCCCTTGCTGTTTTACACACTCAGTTTCTGATTTTCACATGCTGACAATACACTGAATTTCTGATGTTTACTCGCTGTTTTAGTGTAATACAGAACCTATGACTTTTGGCTCACTGTCTAAATACCATCCAGAATTTCTGTGTTTTCCCTCTAACGTGTCTTGCAGGATCTCAGAGTTTACCGATCCAGAACTTATGATGCCCACTAACGTTCCTTTCTGAGCCATCACATGCCTGGCTTCAGAACTTCTGATCCCTGTGGTTTCGCTCGCAGCAGCATGTTGTTTCAAATCTTTCATTTATTTTCCTTTTTATCATTTTTTATATTAACCCTTTTTTTATTAACATAAAAAGACATAAAAATATTTTCTTTTATTATTTAAATAACTTAAGACTAAAAACTCATTTTCTAAACAAGTCCTTTTTCTTTCTTATATTGTACATTTCAATATGGTTGTAATAGTAACTTAGGATTTAATTTTATTTGCAATCCCCATTCATAAATATGTACCCCCATCCCTAAAATATTGTAATAGCATAGGACTTTACATTTATGCAATTTATCGCTTTTGAATGTAATTGCTAGTAATTAAGGTGTGTATGGCAAGACATGAAAACAACAAATAGACAACCCTAATCAAGACTAAAATGCATGCAATCAAACACACTTGCACACTAGCACCCTTAGGGTAATCTCACTTTGTTGCCTATCGGAAAAATAGTCATGCCCCTCGAACATGGGCATTTTAGCAAAGACCTTCGATAAAAGATCGTAGTCCCTCGATGACCCTCGATGTTGCCTTCGGTAAACAATCTAGTCCCTAAACGACATTGCTAACACGTCCCATGGGTTGCTTTCTATGACTATACAAACGTCCTAAACTCGTCACTTACACATCCAATGATGGGGCTTCTTACCAAAACAATGGTAAGATAGCAACATATAAAGGAGGAGGAAAAGAACATCTAAAGACCTTTTGAGTAGGTAGATCCTCTCCTCGTTGCTCGGTTGCTCACAACAAAAACATTTTCCCACCAACACTCTCATTTGAAATATTTTCAAAAGAAAAACACTTTGTACGCGTTCTTATAGAGACGAGAACCATTACAAAGGAAACCCTTTTCAAAATCACTTTCAAAAAACACATTTCACAAACACCTCTTTGAACTATTTTCAAAACAACATTTTGTAGACATTCTTATAGAGACGAGAATCATTACAAAGTTATATTTTCAAAATAATTTCAAAACCCATATCACAAGCACGCATTCAAACAAAAGCAAGTGATTTAGCAAGTAACTAAGAGCCCATGGAAAACCATGGATAAAAAGGGTGTCAATACCTTCCCTTTTCATAATCTACCCCCTGGAACTCAAGAAAACATCTCTAAAGGTCTTTCCTGTGCTTTTTCGCCTTTCCTTATTGGATAAAAGAAAAGTCGATGGTGACTCTTGCTAACCGCAACATTTTCCATAAAACACAAAACAACCCAAGCCAGTTCTCTCACCGCATCACAGAACTGGTGACTCTGCTAGGGATAAATAAAAGTTGGGTTACCTTAAGGATAGATCACATTTACTTGCTTACATTGTTTTGTTTGCTTTACATTATGGTTCCTTGTTTGGGTTACCGTTAAAAATACTACACCCAGATTTGGGGACACCTTTTAAGTAAGTAGCAATAAACTGTGAGGGAAATGTGCGGGGTATACTGACACGGTTGAAGCAGTAGCTACATTGATTGGCACTTTTGTTGGTACCGGTAACCCTTGAGTCAATCAAGGAGAGTACGAGGCCGCCGTGTGGTGTCATAAAGCATCAACTGACCTTAGAACCTTTAGATTTCACAACTTGGCCAGTAGGACGTAGCGAGGTGGTCGGCCTTGGTGTATTCCCAAGGTCGACAGAAACTCGATGCTACACTCATTAAGGTTGGACTCTTGAGCTTTGTTTGGTTGCGAGTCAATCGCCTATTGAACGAAGCTGGGAGAAAGATCAGTGATATTGATATCCCTTAGAACCCGATTACTATTTATAGAACAAGTTGAATTAATACAACTTCAAGAGGGTAAGACCTTAAAACTCACGCAGGCCTTAAAACCTAAGAATTTGATGTGACTCGTTTGTTGCTTGCTATACCTGTGATTTTCTAGCATAATCATGACATCATAAGCATGGCATATCATGGCTAACCATTTCAAGGATTTCCTAGGACTAATTTTTTCTTTTTTTTGTAGGACATGGCATTCGCCCGTAGGAACACTATACAGATCAATCTTGTGAAAGTATCTCTCCAACTAAAGGATCTGGCATCAAGGGTTCTTGAAAGTTCTCATTTCTATAAAAAGCATGGTCAGTTTCTCAGTTTGGTCACTGCAAAACCTGATTAAGAATTATTAAATGTATTGTTCTAGTTCTTCGATCCTGTGCACCATTGTTTCACCTTCCCGGATTACCAGCTAGTACCTAATATGGAGGATTTTTCTCAGTTGTTGGGGGTACCTATTATTGACCAGTTACCTTTCAACGGCACTGAAGAACATCCAAAGCCTGAAGAGATTGCTAGAGATCTGTCCTTACAATGGTCCAACATAGTGATGAATTGGGAGACTAGAGGGAGTGTCCAAGGAATTCCTGTCAAGTTTCTGTTCAAGAAAGCTTACCATTTTTGGGATACCTTAGATTTACAAGCTTTCGAAGAGGTGTTGGAACTTCTCGTTTACGGGACGGTACTTTTCCCTAATGCAGATCAACTATTAGATGTGAGCACTATTAAGGTTTTTCTATCTCATAATCCAGTGCCTACATTACTCGAGGATATTCTGCACTCTCTGCATGCTCGCACTCTAAAGAGAAGGGGGACCCTCCTGTGTTGCACTCCTCTTTTGGCTAGGTGGTTTATTTCTCACCTACCCAAGTCTATTTTGAAGAACGATCAGGGTTTGAAATGGTCTCGTAGGTTGATGTCCCTTAAGAATTCGGACATTTGTTGGTGTTCGCGGCTCTCGGAAGATATCACCATTATCGATCACTGTGGTGAATTCCCTAATGTCCCTCTCTTAGGAATTAGGGGAGGAATCACGTATAATCCTTGTTTGGCCTGGCACCAGTTCTATTATGCAAGGAGAGATGGTCCTCATGATACACTTATCCAAGGAATCTCCTTCAACTATGAGAATGATACTCAGGGTTACTGCAAAAGGTTCATAAAAGCTTGGGGCATGGTGCATAAAATTGACAGCAAGACGTCGTGGCACCGGAATTTCATCCCTCTTGAGCCCTATCCCCGATGGGTACGAGCCCGTGCTCAAAGTCTTATGATGCCTTACCCTGTTGTCCTACCAATAATTATGGAACTAGTTGCTAAGGGGGATACAATTTCCCTTATTCATCATCCTGACATGCCAACCGATCACGAGGAGTTGCAGAAGTCCTGAGTTCAACTTAAAGAGGAGCAGGACATGTTTGAAGCTCAGTTTTATGCCAGCGAGAAGAAGGTCCTGGAGCTCACTAGGCTACTTCATGAAGAAAGGAACATAAACTCCTACATTGCACCGAAGAGGATACGCTCCTGGGAAACCTAGTTTCTTTTTGCTTTGAGTTTTGTTTTGTTTAAACTGTAAGCCTAAAAGGCATTTTTTGTAACAATTCAAACTCATTAATACAAGTAACGTGTGTTTCTTTTTTTTTAAAGCAAACTTGAGCTTTTAAGAATCCTTGAAATCATTGCATACGCATACCGTCCATGAAATTGCATAAGCAGGTTCTGTTACAGGTTCTCATCTCCTCCGCTGTTTATTTCAAGCAGACATGTCTTCTGAACAAAGCATCAAAGACCTTCAGGCACAAAATGCCCAATTTCAATAGATGTTCGCAACTCTGGCAAAATGGCAGGAGGATCTGAAGGCCCTCATCCTGAAAGAGAAAGAGAAGAAGAAGAAGAAGAAGAAGAAGAAATGCGTTGGTGCCCTCAATATGGGTAGAAGATTCGGGGGACGGCCAAAGCAATCAGTTGATGTGACTTCCTCATCCAAAGAGGGGGAAAATCAAGAGGGGCAAACAAGGGAAGAGGACCCCAGTCCTGAGGTCTCTAACAATGATACCGACTACAACGATGAGCAATATCCTCCCACTGAGGATAAGTACAAGAAATTAGAGGATTGGTTAAGTGCTATGGAGATCCAGAGAATACTAGGATTGGATTTTGAAGAACTAGGGTTGGTTTTCGGGGTAGTCATCCCAAGAAAATTTAAGGCTCCAGTTTTCACAAAGTATGATGGGGTGTCTTGCCCAAAGCTCCATCTCTGTTCCTATGTAAGGAAGATCCAGCCCCACACCGCTGATAGAAACTTGTGGGTTCACTTATTTCAAGACATCCTATCAGGGACTCAGCTCGAATGGTTCTACCAATTGGAGGGAACCAATGTCCGAAACTGGGAGGATTTGGCTGCCGCTTTTTACAAGCAGTATCAATACAATGCCGACCTGGCCCCTACTCGTACTCAACTCCAGAGTATGTCCATGGGTGCAGGTGAAGGCTTTAAGGACTATGCACAGAAATGGAGGGACTTGGCTGGGAGAGTTCAACCCCCTTTATCTGACAGGGAGTTAGTTGACATGTTTCTTGGGACGCTATCTGGTCCATTCTTCAACCATTTGACCGGTAGCTCATCGGCTGGTTTTACTGAGTTGATATTAACTGGAGAGAGGGTAGAAGTTGGGATTCTAAGCGGTAAAATACTAAAAGATACCTCGTCAAGTTCAGCAAAGAAATCTTTCACTGGTAAGAAGGAGGCCATTGCCATTTATAGCCCGAGAGATCAGAGCAGAGCAGGATACCATCCAACGGTAAGTGCTGTAATAATACCAAGACCTACGACAGCCCCACAATGCAATAATCAGAAAAAAGTAGAAAGGCCACAAAGACAGTTCACTCGGATTAACATGACATTTACAGAGGTTCTACCCCATCTGTTGAGATCTAACTTGGCAACTTTAAGAGAATCTCCCAAGAATCCTAATACCTCCTCTCCTCGTTACAACCCAAACGCTCGGTGTGCCTACCATTCTCAGAGTCCTGGTCACGATACAAATGACTGCT
The DNA here is from genome assembly GCA_948472305.1 of Vicia faba. NCBI lineage: Eukaryota > Viridiplantae > Streptophyta > Magnoliopsida > Fabales > Fabaceae > Vicia > Vicia faba. Next base: position 1,328,778,185 of record OX451740.1, read on the forward strand.
GGGCTCTAAAAAATAAAGTACAAGATCTAATTGAAGCCAAGGAGATTGAGTTCGACGCTCCGGAGAAGCCCAATGTCATAACTGCTCCCATGCCTAAGCACAACCATGGAGTTAACGCCGTTGATACCGATCTGTTTGTGACCTTAGTTGATGAAGTTTCTACTCCCCTTTTGATTGTTAAGAAGAATTTGTTACGGGCTGGTTTATTTCCAGGTTGTGATGAAGATTGCCACATATGTTCATCCCTTCTTGCCGGTTGCTATTTACTGAAAGCAAGTGTCCAACGCCTGATGGACAACCGAGAAATTTTGTTTGAAAAGACTTTGATTCCAACCATTCCGTGTGAAGATATTGCTATTATAACCATTTCCGCAAGTCCTTCCAAGGTTTCCTCGAGAAAACCTGTTAGGATTACACCCACTACGAGAGTCGCTCCATTGATAATCACATGTCCTGGTCCTGTCCCGTACACCTTGGACAAAGCTGTCCCTTGGCATTATGGCGCCGATGTTTACTATCATGGCGTTAAACAAAACTTGAAGATCGAAGAAGCTAATCCTGATGTCATTAACATGTTGGGACCAACAAGATTACTAGAAGTGGAAGGGTTTTTTCTCCTGAGATCTCCCCAAAGACTGTCACTAAGCCTATCGTTATTTCATCTTCTCCTCGCGCTAGTACTTCAGTTACTACTCCAGTGGTTACCCCTATCGATAAGTCATCTAGGATGTGAGGCAAAGAAGTTGTAGGTGAGCCTGCTCGGACGGAGGCACCTAGAAAAATTGTTGTGGAAACTTCTAAGCAAGAGATAGAAGAAATTTGAAAATAATTAAAAAGAGTGACTACAATGTGGTTGAGCAGCTGGGGTAGACCCCCTCAAAGATATCCATGTTATCCTTGCTGTTGTGCTCCGAGGCCCATGCGAAGGCTTTGATTGCATTCCTCAAAACTGCGCATGTGCCGCAAGAGACTTCAGCTGATCAATTTAAAGATTACGTGGCTAGCCTGACTGCTGACAATGGGCTGGGTTTTTCAGATGCAGACTTGACACCGAAGGGAAGAAAACACAATGATGCTCTGCATGTCTCGATCGAATGCAGTGGAACTACCATGGCTCATGTGCTGGTGGATACTGGGTCTTCGTTGAATGTTCTTCCCAAGAAGGCGTTTGACCGTTTGGATTGAGAGGGTTTGACTTTAAAGCCTAGTAACATTGTGGTAAGGGCTTTTGACGGGTCGAAAAGAATGGTGCATGGGGAGGTGGACATCCCTGTCAAGATAGGCTCTCAGACTTCAAGTCCACCTTCTATGTGATGGACATCAGGCCGTTGTATTCTTGTTTGCTGGGTCGTCCTTGGATCCATGAGGCTGGGGCCGTTACTTCCACACTCCACCAAATGCTGAAATATCTGGTAAAAGGGAAGATTGTCACTGTACGGGGTGAAGAGGAGTATATGGTGAGCCATCTCAATTATTTTCGCTACGTAGAGATGGACGGGGAATTTATAGAAATTCTTTGTCAGAACTTTGAAGAGGTCCCACAGATCTTGGCATTAACTGAAACTACTACTAGAAACAAACCTCCTATGAAGATGGCTTCTCTCAAGGAAGACAGGGACGTGGTTGAAGAAGGTGGGTGTTCCGATTGGGGTCAGCTCCCTGATTTCATTCACAAAACTGATGAATTTGGCTTGGGCTTTACTTCAGGGGCTCAAAGGGTTGTTCGATGCGCTCGAGTTGGAGGACCTCCCCTACACATCAGTAATCGTGAGGTCAACGCTATTGAAGACAGTGAGGAAGACCTTGACATTGACAATTGGATCTACCTGACTACCAGTGGTGGATCAAATAACTGGACGGCTAGAGATTTTGTTCCAGTTTCTTTTATTCGGCAGTAATTGTCTTACGTGTTTTCTGAGTTTGTAATGAACAATTTAAACTTTTTGGCCTTGTATCTTACCCGAGGCACGATGGTTCTATCTGTGAGGGTTATTATATGTCATCTCATATTTCATCAATGAAGCATTGGACGTTCTTTGCATACAAGTTTTGCGCTCTCTATTTTTTCTTTTCTGCCTTTACTTTATCAATACAGCTATGCTCTTACACACACTCACGTATCACACTGCAGATCCGTATCCACTATAGATCCCATTGATAACAGCTCTGCTATTGCCAGTTATGACTTCGAAAATCCAATCAACCAAGCCGAGGACGAAGGTGAGGATGATTGTGAGGTACCTAGAGAACTTTCTAGACTACTACAATAGGAAGAGAGGACCATACAGCCTCATGAAGATCCGGTTGAGAAAGTGAATTTGGTTACTAAGGAGGACAGAAAAAAGGTTAAAATAGGTGCAAATCTGGAGCATAGCGTCAAACAAAGGTTGATACAGATACTGCACGACTATGTTGAGATCTTCGCCTGATCCTATGAAGACATGCCTGGTTTGGACACTGATATTGTGGTACATCGCCTGCCAACTAAAGAAGATTGTCCTCTGATTAAATAGAAGGTCCTCCGTACGCGTCCAGAAATGTCAGAGAAGATTAAGGCAAAGGTCATGAAACAGTTCGACGCAGGATTCTTAGCTGCCACTTCTTACCCGCAGTGGGTTGCCAATGTCGTTCCGGTACCTAAGAAAGACGACAAAGTGCGGATGTGTGTGGATTACAGAGATCTGAACAGGGAAATCCCCAAGGATGACTTCCCGCTTCCCCACATTGATGTTCTGGTTGACAATACCGCATAACATAAAATCGTCTCCTTCATGGATGGTTTCTCTGGCTACAACCAGATCAAGATGGCTCCTGAAGACATGGAGAAGACGACCTTCGTTACACAATGGGGCACCTTCTGTTACAAGGTGATTCCTTTTGGGTTGAAGAATGCTGGGGCAACCTATCAGCGAGCCATGGTCGCTTTGTTCCATGATATGATTCACCACGAGATCGAGGTTTATGTTGATGACATGATAGCCAGGTCTCAAGCTGAATAGGAACATCTTAATCATCTACAAAAGTTGTTCGACAGGTTGAAGATATACAAGATAAGGTTGAATCTGAACAAGTACACCTTCGGGGTAAGGTCTGGTAAACTTCTGGATTTCATTGTCTGCGACAAAGGCATTCAGGTAGACCCTGCAAAGGTAAAAGCTATACGAGAAATGCCAGCTCCTCGTACAAAGAAGGAAGTTAGAGGTTTCTTAGGACGCTTGAATTATATCTCCAGATTCATTTCACACCTAACTGCTACTTGTGAGCCAATCTTTAAGCTTATAAAGAAAGATCAAGTGGTAAAGTGGAATGATGAATGCTAGATCACTTTCGAAAAAATCAAGGAATACCTTCAAGAACCACCAATTCTAATGCTTCCAATTGAAGGAAGACCTTTGCTATTATATTTGACAGTGCTAGACAATTCAATAGGGTGTGTGTTGGGGCAGCATGACAAGTCTGGTCGAAAAGAGCACGCGATATACTACCTTAGAAAAAAGTTTACCGACTGTGAGACACGATACTCATTGCTCGAGAAAACTTGTTGTGCTTTGGCATGGGCTGCTCACCGGTTGAGACAATATATACTGACTCACACTACCTTATTGATATCGAAGATGGGTCCAATCAAATACATCTTCGAAAAGCCCGCACTCTCCGAGAGAATAGCGAGATGGCAGATGATCTTAACTGAATACGATATACAATATACAACCCAGAAAGCAATCAAGGGGAGTGTATTGGCTGATCATTTGGCTCATCAGGCCGTGGATGACTACCAGTCCATGAATTTTGAGTTCCCGGATGAGAATATTATGCTGGTGACTGACAGCGAAGGACATGGACCGAATGAAGGACCTGAGGAAGGATCCCGATGGTCTATGTATTTTGATGGAGCCTCAAACGCATTGGGTAATGACATTGGCGCTGTGATCATATCTCCCAAGGGCATTCATACTCCGTTCACCGCCCGATTATGTTTCAACTGCACCAACAACATGGCGGAGTATGAAGCATGTATCATGGGTCTTCGAGCTTCTATTGACCTAAGGATCAAGTTCTTGAGTGTATTCGGGGATTCAGCCTTAGTGATAAGTCAGATCAAAGGTGAATGGGATACGAAGCATCCAAATCTCATACCATACAAAGAGTATGTACTGACATTGCTCCCACACTTTGAGGAGGTAACTTTTGAACATTTCCCACGAGAGGAGAACCAGTTGGCGGATGCACTAGCTACCATGTCTTCTATGTTCAAAGTTAGGTGGGACAATGAAGCTCCCCAGATCACCATTGAGAGGTTGGATGAACCAGCACACTGCTGTGAAATCGATACTGAAGAAGTGGCAGACAAACCCTGGTTTCACGAAGTTAAAAGGTATCTCGAAGTTCAGGAGTATCCCGAAGGGACATCTGTCAACGATAAGAAATTTCTGAGAAGGTTCGCTGCAAAGTTCTTCCTCAATAATGGAATCCTTTACAAACGCAACCATGACTCCACACTACTACGGTGTGTAGACAAGAGCGAAGCAGAGAGGATCATGACATATCTACATGAAGGCACCTTCGGAATCCATTCTAGTGGACATACCATGGCTAAAAAGATCCTATCGGCAGGATACTACTGGTCCACTATGGAAGCCGATTGTTATCAGCACTCTCGAACTTGTCATAAATGCCAAATTTACGCTGATAAGGTGCATGTGCCTCCAGTCCCCTTAAATGTTTTAACAACTCTGTGGCCCTTTACAATGTGGGGCATTGACATGATTGGCGAAATCAGGCCCACCGCTTCCAATGGGCATCGCTTCATCCTAATGGCCATTGATTACTTCACGAAATGGGTTGAGGCGGCCTCTTTTGCTACTGTTACCAAGAGTGTTATGGCGCGGTTTATCAAGCATAACCTGATATGTCGGTATGGTATGCCAGAGAGAATTATCACCGATAATGGTACGAATCTCAATAACACAATGATCATCGAGCTCTGTAAACAATTCAAGATATAACATCATAACTCTTCTCCCTACCGGCCGAAGATGAATGGCTCTGTTGAAGCAGTTAACAAGAACATCAAGAAGATTATATAGAAGATGACAGTGACATATAAAGAATGGCATGAGATGTTACCGTTCGCTCTTCATGGGTACCGTACCTCAGCGCGGACATCGACAGGGGCAACACCCTACTCTCTGGTATATGGCATGGAGGCAGTCCTACCCATTGAGGTCCAGATCCCTTCTCTGCGAATCATGAAGGATGTGGGTTTGAACAAAGACGATTGGATCCAACCCGACTTGATCAGTTAAATCTAATCGATGAAAATAGACTCACTGCTATCTGCCATGGTCAGACGTATTAAAAGCGAATGATAAAGGCTTTTAACAAGAAAGTCAGGCGTCAAGACTATCAAGTCGGGGATCTAGTAATCAAACGCATCATATTGCCGCAAGCTGATCCCAGGGGAAAATGGACCCTCACATACGAAGGGCCATTCATGGTTAAAAACATTTTCTCGGGAGGAGCTATGATTCTAACCACCATGGATGGTGACGACCTGCCACACCCTGTCAATGCAGACATAGTGAAAAGATACTACGCCTAACTAAACGACCCACTAGGTTGACTGGCCTAGGCAAAAATAAGGGCTTCCCGGTGAACCAAAAGGGTTCGGGAAAAAGTAAGGGATGAAAATGAAAAAAAATCTGTACACCCGGCAAGTCGAAAACTCGAAAGGGCGGCTTGGACAAAAAGGGGTATCCCGGTAGATTGAAAACCCGAAAGAGCAATCCAGGAAAAAGTTAGGGATTAAAGCGTACCGCTATGTCTCATTGGATCATCTGGCGACTAGACTTCGGTATCGACTATCAAGCTCGAACGGTGCCAACCAATATGATTAACGGTCGGCCAAGTAGCAAACTGATGAGACGCTTGAAGATATAAAGGCAATAGCAGAGTTGGAACCCAATGGGGTTGTTTCACACAGCTGTTTTTCTTTCTTTTACACAGATTGTATAAATTCTATCTTTCAGCTGCATTCTCTTACTAGGACGTCATCCTCTTTGTACAAAATGCCTATTACAGGCCAACTTCAAAAAATCACTACAAGTCATTTTCACAAGAAACTTCAGTTCGTTTTTATTTTTCTATTTTGTTTTGCAAGAACGTCCATTGGTTTATTTTTTATATCTGCATTTGAAAATGATTGCTGCTCATAAATATTTACATAAGAAACAAAAGACAAATACTCGTAATTCCATAAACAGAGAAAAACAAGAAGTGCCAAACCCTACGGTTACTCTGCCCAACAGGTATCGGGATAGAGCCAGCTTGGAAACATAATTGTTGGTACGTACACTCCCCACAAAGTAAGAGTATCTGAAGGCATTGATGTCAGCTTTCCTGAAACAGGGCATAACTATCCCCAATCGAGGTTAGTAATCGCAGGCGAGTCACCAATTTTCATCTCCCCAAGCAGGGTCTATTTCTCTGGGTACGAAAGCTCAATCTTCAACAGAGCTCAACATCTCCAGGAACGAAACTTCATCCCCAGCTGAGTTTATTCCTCCAGGTCAGCAGGTCTACCAACGGAGTATCTCTTCCTCTAAGTTGGTCCCCGGAGAATTATCCTCCAGCATCTCGTCTCGACAGAATATTTATTCTCCAACAGCAGTCAGGGATTTATTTTCCCAGACTCGGATGTGTCACAACTAGCATCTCGTGTTCATACATCATGACATGTGCACACATATCACATACATCATAATCTCATTTATTTTGAGAACATCATCTCACTCTGCATTTCATGCATAACATATAACTAACCCTGATATCTTTTCAGGAAAAGATGATTAGATTCAATGAATCCAGCAGTTATATAGATCATATCTACAGACAACTAAAGGAAAATCAGTTCCCAAAACTAAAAGAGTCAACTAATCTACATGATCAAGGGGATTAAGCCCTACTATCCAGGCTTTCATCTCGAAATAACCCTACTACCCAGGTTCCTTCACCAAGCCCTACTATCCAGGCTTTCATCTCGAAGTAACACTACTACCCAGGTTCCTTCACCAAGCCCTACTATCCAGGCTCTCATCTCAAAGTAACCCTACTACCCAGGTTCCTTCACCAAGCCCTACTATCCAGGCTTTCATCTCGAAGTAACCCTACTACCCAGGTTCCTTCACCAAGCCCTACTGTCCAGGCTTTCATCTCGAAGTAACCCTATTACCCAGGTTCCTTCACCAAGCCCTACTATCCAGGCTTTCATCTCGAAGTAACCCTACTACCCAGGTTCCTTCACCAAGCCCTACTATCCAAGCTTTTATAATGAAGTAACCCTACTACCCAGATTCCTTCTCCCTTACCTCCAGGCATCCGTTTGTAGCACTGTAAGCCCAGACCCGACCAGATACGTTCAGTTTCACATTTCCCCAGTAAGTCGCTACATAACCTGGACCCTGACCAGGTATACATTCTATTTCCACCCCCTCAATCAAGAGTTAATTCCCCAATAGAGTAATGGACAACCAAAGCTCCTAGGTTTTACTTCCCAGGGCATAAATCAACATTCCTCAGCAAAGTCCTCCTCAGCAGGTACAGGAATTCTCACCAAGGAATCTCTTATGCAACTGATCTTTTCGGGATGACATCTTTAAGCCCATCTCTGACGATTCTCCGTCGCCTTCCAAATGGCATCTGTGAGCCCATTCCTAATATCACCAATCAACAATCCTGCATGCGAGTGCAAATTTCTGGGCACTCTAGTGTTTAATTATCTTCCACCTTCAGATCATGAAAGGCAGACTGGCCAATCTAACTCTTCAGGTGTAAGAAGATTGAATAAGGGCAACTGTTGTACCCCAAACTTTTCCCTCTCATTTCTCAAAGGATCACTCTGGACCCTCAGGTTTGCTTCCATCCAGTTTCAAGCCTTGAATTACAACTTTTCAAGAAAATCATTCACAAGGGCAAAATGGTCAAAAACACACTAAAAGTCAAACTTTGACTTTTAGATCCAAATCAAGTTTCAACAATTATATTTCGTCAAAAAATGAAATTGGTTCATCAAAAAATCATAAGTCAGAAGTTACTTTGAAAAAATCAAATTTCTAAACATTTAGAAAATTTTCTAAACGTTAAGAGAATATGATACTTCAGAACTTCTGAGACAGCCTCCACGCAAGTGTAGTCAAAAGTTGCAAACACGGTTCAGAACACGATGCTTCAATCAGAACATGTAGAAGTGATGCTCTTTGGTCAGAACATGATGCTTCAATCAGAACATATAGAAGTGATGCTCTTTGGTCAGAACATGATTTCTTCAACATATGAAGGCTATGTTCAACGCTCATGTCAGAACATGCCCCTTCAGCATTTGGAGGTTACGTTTCTGATCCTTTGCAACCAGAACATCACCAAATCCTAAGACCTCATTTAAACAACCTGGTGCACTGCTAGAGTACAGTGCTCTAACCAGCAGCTAATCCAGTCCACACATGCATTTTCCCAAATCATGTATTTGCACAAAATACAAAAGGCTGTGATCAAAAAGCAATGGAACAGTGTGCCAAAAAGTTTAAATCCCATCTTTTTCCCCCAAAAACCATAACAAATTCATTTATAAATAAGTTGCTCCATCACACTTGCAAGGGGTTGGCTTTTGGAGAGAGAGAATTGTCAAAAAAAGAGAAAAGAAAATGGTGAAACCTTCATAAAAAAGTCCGAAATTCCCAAACAGAAAACCAAAGCCTTTGTTCTTCCCTTGAAGTAAAAGAAATTGGTAATTTTTCTTTCGTTGCTCTTGCTGACTCTAGAATATCTGAAAGCAGCAACTCAAGTCCCAAACACACGCTCCAAGTTCAAGGTAAGTCTCCCTGACTCTGCATCTTCTCATTCAGAACATCATTAAACATGTAAATATCATAGTATTAATGTTGTCCATATCACTACATAAGTAGAAAGACTGTGGATCAGAACTTCCCGATTAAGGCTAGACTCAGGATCAGGATCAAAACTTCTATAAACTATTGTGCTTTTATCCTTCTGATTTGTTGTTTGCTGAAAATTGAATAAGTTATCGTTGTGCTGATTGATATAAGGAAGGAGTTTAAATGTAACACAGAACTTCTATTTTTCACTCACTGTTCTAACACAGCACAAAACTTCTGAGTTCTCCCTACATGCCAAAAACACTGAACTTCTGATGCTTCCCCTCACTGTTTTAAACACTCAGAGTATCTGATTTTCACATGCTGATAATACACTGAATTCCTGATGTTTACTCACTGTTTTAGTGTAATACAGAACCTCTGACTTTTGGCTCACTGTCTGAATACCACCCAGAATATCTGTCTTTTCCCTCTAACGTGTCTTGCAGGATCTCAGAGTTTACCGATCTAGAACTTCTGATGCCCACTAACGTTCCTTTCCGAGCCATCACATGCCTGGCTTCAGAACTTCCGATCCCTGTGGTTTCGCTCGCAACAACACGCTGTTTCAACTCTTTCATTTATTTTCCTTTTTATCATTTTTTATATTAACCCTTTTTTTATTAACATAAAAAGACATAAAAATATTTTCTTTTATTATTTAATTAACTTAAGACTAAAAAACCATTTTCTAAACAAGTCCTTTTTCTTTCTTATATTGTACATTTCAATATGGTTGTAATAGTAACTTAGGATTTAATTTTATTTGCAATCCTCATTCATAAATATGTACCCCCATCCCTAAAATATTGTAATAGCATAGGACTTTATATTTCTGCAATTTATCGCTTTTGAATGTAAATGCTAGTAATTAAGGTGTGTATGGCAAGACATGAAAACAACAAATAGACAACCCTAATCAAGACTAAAATGCATGCAATCAAACACACATGAACACTAGCACCCTTAGGGTAATCTCACTTTGTTGCCTATCGGTAAAATAGTCATGCCCCTCGAACATGGGCGTTTTAGAAAAGACCTTCGATAAAAGATCGTAGTCCCTCGATGACCCTCGATGTTGCCTTCGGTAAACGATCTAGTCCCTAAACGACATTGCTAAAATGTCCCATGGGTTGCCTTCTATGATTATACAAACGTCCCACACTCGTCCCTTACACATCTAATGATGGGGCTTCTTACCAAAACAATGGTAAGATAGCAACATCTAAAGGAGGAGGAAAAGAACATCTAAAGACCTTTTGAGTAGGTAGATCCGCTCCTAGTTGCTCTCTTGCTCACAACAAAAACATTTTCCCACCAACACTCTCATTTGAAATACTTTCAAAAGAAAAACACTTTGTGCGCGTTCTTATAGAGACGAGAACCATTAAAAATGAAACCCTTTTTAAAATCACTTTCAAAAAACACATTTCACAAATACCTCTTTGAACTATTTTCAAAACAACACGTTGTACGCATTCTTATAGAGACGAGAATTGTTACAAAGTTATATTTTCAAAATACTTTCAAAACCCACATCACAAGCACGCATTCAAACAAAAGCAAGTGATCTAGCAATTAACTAAGAGCCCTTGGAAAACCATGGATGAAAAGGGTGCTAATACCTTCCTGTGATACGGTGGGAGAACTGACTTGAGGTTTTGCGTTTGTGTTCGCAAATGTTTCGGTTTAGCAAGAGTCGCCACCGACTTTTTAGTTTATCCTAAGGAAAGGTCAAAAAGCACAGGAAAGACCTTTGAGATGTTTTCTTGGGTTCGGGGAGTAGATTATGAAAAGGGAAGGTGCTAGCACCCTTTTCATCCATGGTTATCCATGGTCTCTTAGTTACTTGTTTAGATCACTTGCTTTGCTTTTCCAATTTTTTGAAATGGTGCTTTGTGTGTGGTTTTGAAAGATGTTTTGAAAAGAGGCCATCGTTGTGGCAACCTTTGTAATGATTCTTGTTTGAATGTATACAAAGGTATTTTTGTCTTTTGAAAAGATTTCATTGTTTGAAAGTTTGATTTGGGAAAATGTTTTGAAATTGCATTGTGAAGTGTGTTTGAAAATAGCAAAGATGTTTGCAAGCTTTTTGATCAAGTAACTAAGAGCTATCTACCCTATTTTACTCAAAGATCTTTCCTAATGTTTTTAACCCTTTTGACAGTGTTATTTCACCATTGCATTTGGTGAACATCCTTGTGTTAGGATGTTAAACGGGACAGGCGCGGGTCATCGTATAGACCATGATAGCAATTGTGTCAAGTATCTTTGGCAAAATTTTGAGGGACTTGATCATTTTTGTTTAGGCAACCAAGATAGCATCATCGAGGGACTATGATCTTTTGTTTTGTTTTTGTTTTGCCAAAGTACCCAACATGCATAACATGGTCCATTTTTGAAGGCAACAAGTGGATTGTAACCCTAGGGGTGCAAGTGTGCATTGTGTTTGATTTTCATGCATATTTGTCTTTGATTAGGTCAAGCTATTTGTTGATTTGGATTTTTGCATACAAACCCTAATTCTCTAATCATGGCATAATTGAAAGCGTAAAGTGCGAGAATTAAAATTCTAAGCTATTACAATATGATTATAGGGATGGGGGTACAATATTTGAATGGGGGGTATTTGACAAGAAATATAAACCCTAGTTTACTATTACATCCAAATTGAATTTAATTGCATAAATAATAAATGGGAAATATTTAAATAAACAAAATAAATAAATATGTCAAATAATATGAAGTATGCAAAAAGGGATTTTTGTTTGTTTATGTATGTAAAAGTATTTAATGTAAAAAATAAAGAAATAAAATAAAAGATTTATTTTAATTGTTTAAGGGTAATACCCTAATTTCTTTAAGAAAATAAATACATTATATTATTTATATACAATAAAATATATTAATATATACAAAAATAAAATATACTTAAAAAGGGGTATTTTTTGGTATAAATAATAATAAAAATAAAAATGTAATATTTTGTATATTTTTTCTAAAGTACTTAATAAAATAAAGGTATATATTTATATATGTATATTAATTATATTAAATATGTATAATATAAAATAAAATATGTACAAAAAGAAATTATATTTATAATAATATTTTCAGTGTGAATAAAAATAAGAAATAAAAATAAAAGTATGATTTACATATTATTTTCAAATTTAAATAAATAAGATAAAAGTATTTAAAATGTTTTCTATATTAGAAAAATTAAAATAAAATGCCAAATAAATGTGAAAAAATTATGAAAATATTTTTGAGCATTTTTTATATTTGGAAATAAATAAACAAAATTAGAAATAAAAACAAAAATGCAAAAATATGAAAATACAAGAAAATGGGCCAGGGGGTGCAAAAAGGAAAAGAGGGGGTGTCAAAAGCAGTCAGGCCAAGCCCAGCCCAAAACTTCATCTTCTACCTCTAGCATTAGAAAAAACGCGCGCGTCCCTGTACAAACTACCAGATCCTGTATACGTGATCTATTGCAAAAACACATAACATCAAACTTGTAGAGAATTTCAAGACGATTCCAACCATATAAACAAGTTGTCCTAACTCTCCAAGACCAGAGAGAATTTCTCTGGCCCTAAAATCTGACCTAGTTTTTTCAGCATGTTCTTGGATGAAATTCTCCTAGCACACTTAATATAAATGAAAATTGAGCATATGTACAGCTTCATGGCAATGAACACTACATTTTTTATTCACAAACCTAAGGCTAAATGTTCCTAAATAGAGAGATAGAAAGTGGAGAAAAACCTGTTTCAGTTGGATTCGTGTAGGATAATGTAGTGCTTTTCAACAAGGCTTGAGATGTCTGGTAGCTTTCCTAAACTTCACTTGACCTTCTCCAATAGCTAGCTTGTCTTGAATGTCCATGAATCAGCCTATAGAACTCAACCTGCACAAGCTCAAAATGAAAATGGTGAACACTGTAAATGGAGTTACAGTTGGTGTTTGAGGTTTGGGATAGTTTGGGTGAGTTGAATAGAAGGTGTTTGAAGCAACTTGGGGCAAAACGCACGAGCCAAATGAGCTAAGGCACTCAAGTTGCAGAACCTACCCTGTTTTGCCAAAGGAATGTGATTTCTGGATATGGGGTGTTTAGAGGCTCAAGCAATCATGTTTCTAGCTCAAAGGGGTGTGAGAAATATGTTCAAATTGTTTGTGTAAGTTGGTACTGGCTGGTTTCCAAGTTCTAAGGTTTTGGACAAGTTTCTTGTTTTTGAAGTAAGAATGTGGGAGTTGTGGTTACATGCCTGTATAGGCTATCAAATATGCTTGCATACTTTGCTCTTGGCCCCTCTGATTTGTGGATTTGATTTTCCCTCTGAGATATGGACCAATGCTCAAGGGAAAGTGGTTTGACATAAAGCACATTATGGCAAAAATGGAAATGTGCCTTTTTCTACTTAGGGCTTAGTTTTGTGTACAATGTCCAAATGGCCAAAACAAAAGCTTAGACTGATGGATTTGTATTTAATTATGGAGTGTGAAGTGGTTTATAGGCCTGCAAACTAGTGTAAGGCATGCTGATTTGAAAATGCAACTTGTATGAACATGAATATGCCATGGATGAAAAGTGAGTTTTTGCCAACTTCAAGCCTTCGATTCTCCCTAACCACAAATGTGTTTGAGGAGTTCTTGGACAATTTGGAAAGCTTGAAACATGCTCTATAACCCATATTTGAAATGCATATTGAGATTACAAGTGGAACTATGTGAAAAATGGCCAAGAAGATAGGTCAAAATCCTGCCTAAACTAGGGCAAAATTTCACTAAGTTAAAAGTTTTAGGGACCCTTGTTCCAAAAATCATAACTTGAGATCCAAGCTTCTTTTGAGAAAACTTTGTGAATCAAAGTTGTAGACTTTGTGGAGGACTACAACTTTCATGTTGGAGGTTTTGTTTGAATCAATTTTCATCATGGTGAAAATGTGGGGCAAAGTTAGGAAAAATTAAGAAAATTTCATAACTTAGAAAAATTCTAAGTTATGAAAATTTTCAATTTCAAACCCTAATTTGCAATTTTGGGTTTCTTGATGAACAAGTTTCATAATTTGACACATCTTGATGAAAAATGACCCTTGGCACTTGATTTTGACCAAAAAGTCAAAGTTTGACTTTTCAGTGTACAGTCAAATTTTGATCAGTTGACTGAAAAATTCATCTGTCAATCCCATGCATTTGAGGTCTTTTGAACTTGTTGAATAAGTCAAGATGATGTCATTGAGTCCTTGAGTCCATGGTTGAACCTAATTTGCCATTGGCTAGGTCAAAAAGTCAGAAATTGCCTTTGTACAGTCAAAACCCTAAAAATGACCATTTAGCCCTTTTGGTGATCTGATCAAATTTCTTGTGGAGTTGTGGTCCAAACTTGATCCAATGGTTCATATGAGTTCATAATGTTGATGTGGGTCAAAATTCATGAGGTTTGACTGTAAATTGGCCACAGTTGACTTTTCCCCAATACAACTGATTTCTAGGTCAACTGTCCAATTGACTGGGCAAAACTTTGATTCAAGGCTTGAAACTTGGTATGGACAGACTTATGAGTCCAATATGAAGTATGAAAGTCAATTTGATCATTGAAGGTCCAAAAAATCCTTTTGCAAACTCAAACCCTAGTTTAGGTCATCAGTGCAAAGAGATATCTTGAGCAGAGCAAACCCTAGCTTGATCTTGAGTTCCAAGAGCCTTGTGATGAGAAATGTTGATAAAATGAGAGGGAAAATTTTAGGGTACAACAGTTGCCCCTGTTCAATCTTCTTTAACCTTAAGAGTTAGATTGGCAAGTTTGCCTTTCGTGACTCGAAGGTAAAAGAGGATTGGACACTAGAGTGTCCGTAAATTTGCACTCGTCAAAATGTAGCTGAGGGAATGGGCTTAAAGATGCCATTTAGAAATGGTAAAATCCTGCTGGAGATGGGCTTAGAGATTCCATCCAAAACTTGTTTGTTGAAAATCAGTAGCATGATCATCAGAATGGTATCCGTATTTGGAACGTATCTGAGTTGTATCTGGAGATTGGATTCGTATGAGTAAGGGAATGGCGTCCGTGTCTAGAGCGTATCCGAGCTGTAACTGTATTTGATTCTTGAATGAATATCAGAACGACTGTCGTGTCTGGAGTGTATCTGTATTATGAATGGGTAACAGAGAAACATCTGTGTATGGAGCATCTATGTGCTCGGGATAAATTTCGAATAAGTGACAAAATGGCAACCATGTCTGAAGTGTATCTGAACTGTATCTGAAGTTGAGATCTGTATGAGTAGCAGAATGACTTCTGTGTCTGGAGTATGTCCATACTGTAACTAGGATCCGGACAAGTGACAAAATGACTTCTGTGTCTGGAGTGTATCTGAACTTGAAGTTGATAGTTGAATCTGAATGAGAAATAGAATCGTCGCCGTGTCTGGAGCGTATCTAGTCTGTATCTGATTGCTGAAGTCTGAATGAGTAATAGAATGACCTCCGTGTATGGGGTGTATCCATACCGTATCTTGACTTGAAATTCTGAATGAGTAATAGAATGACCGCCGTGTCTGGGGGTGTATCCATACTGTATCTGAAATCTCTGAATAGTTTTTAACGATAGCTTTTTAATCTTATCCTGAAAAGGGTAGAATGTTAGCTAAAGTACAAAGTTATGTTGCATGATATGTATGATGCAATAAAATGTGTTCCATCAATGTTTATGATATATGAATGTAATGGATGTGTATGTAAGTTGATTAGTTGTCTTGCTGAGGAAAATAAATCCTTGATAGCTGAAGATAATGAAATCTTTGACTGCTGCCGGGGAAAGTAAATCCTTGACCGATGTCGGGGATTCCAAAAATCTTTGATTGTTGAAGATGAGAAAACCTTGTTGATTATTGTTGGGGATAGAAAATCCTTGGCAACCTGCGGGGATTATCAAAACTTTGACAACTTCTGTAGGGATGTGAGAATCCTTCATGACTTTCCTGGGGAAATAAGGAAAAAATCCGACGACCTCTACTGGGGAATTTAAAACCTGGGAGGCTTCAAATGGAGAAACGGGAACTAGAATCTTTGTTCTGTCGGGAAATAACTCTGTGGGGAGAGTGTTTATTCTGCCGGGGAAATCAGGAGCTTGGGTTGTATACCAATCTATTGGGGATTCCTTGTTTTGTGGAGAACTCTGCTGGTGAATCAGAGGAAGTTGGATAGTATTCCCCCGGGGTTTAAGATTTGAAGTTTTGGACTCTGCTGGTGATGAAAGTTTAGAGTATTCTGGCTCCGCTGGGGATCAGGAGTTTTTTAGAAACTTAACTCTGATGGGAATTTTGAAACTTAACTCCGCTGGGGATATGTACTTAAAGGTTTTAACTCTGTTGAGGATCTGAATGGCATACTGTAGGGGATTTCTTCTGGAATAGCCTAAAGACGTTTTCCTATACTTTCGAACTATCAGTAATTATCCTTTCTTATTTTGTTTTATTTGTAAGCAGTGATTATATTCAAATGCATATGCCTTTTTAACAAATCATTGGACGTTTTCAAATAAAACATAAGTGTAAAAAAGAAAGGAAAGGCAAGCAAATTTCCGCACTTTGAAGTATCTTTGTATTAACTTTTGTAAGTATCTTTGTACAAAGGAGACATAAATCCTAGTAAGAGAATGTTGTCGAACAATTTGAGAAAAATTTTATACAAAAAGAAAGATGGCTATGTGTAACAATTCCATGGGGTTCCCATTCTGCTATAGCCTTCACAACTCTGAGTATCCTGTCCATTCGTTGCTTCATCCTCGGATGATTGGATTGATCATGAGCTTGGAGTTTGGTCGCGAAGAGATTGTCCTTAAAGTGATCCGACGAGACATAGTCATACGCTTTAATTCCCTAACTTTTGCCTGGACCGCCCTTTCGCGTTTTTGATCCACCGGGAAACTCTTTTTTTGCCCAAGTCACCCTTACGGGTTTTCAACTTGCCGGGTGTACAATTTTTTTTATTTATCCCTAATTTTTTCCTGAACCGCCCTTTCGGGTTTTCGATTCACCGGGATGCCCATTTTTTCCCAAGTCGCCCTTTCGGGTTTTCAACTTGTCGGGTTGTTTATGCGTAGTATCTTTTGACTATGTCTGCGTTCGCAGGGTGCGGCAGATCGTCGTTGTCCATGGTGGTCAGGATCATTGCCCCACCAGAAAAGATGTTTTTGATCACAAATGGTCCTTCATAAGTAGGAGTCCACTTGCCCCTGGGATCACTTTGCAGCAAGATGATCCGCTTGATTACAAGATATCCGACTTGATATACCTGACGCCTGACCTTCTTGTTAAAAGCCTTGATCATCCCTTTTTGATACGTCTGACCATGACAAACAACAGTGAGTCGTTTCTCATCGATCAAGTTAAGTTGATCAAGCCGAGTCTGAATCCAATCGTCTTCACTTAAACCCACATACTTCATAATCCTCAAAGAAGGAATCTGAACTTCCATAGGTAAAATAGCCTCCATGCCATATACCAAAGAAAAGGGGTTTTCCCCAGTTGAAGTACGCATCGTGGTACGATATCCGTGCAGAGCAAACGGTAACATCTCATTCCAGTCCTTGTAGGTGACTGTCATCTTTTAAATGATCTTCTTGATATTTTTGTTCGTGGCTTTAACAACACCATTCATCTTTGGCCGATAGGGAGATGAATTGTGATGTTAAATCTTGAACTGCTCGCACAGAGCGGTGATCACAATGTTATTCAGGTTTGTGCCGTTGTCCATGATGATCCTGTCGGGGATACCATACCGGCATATGAGATTCTGCTTGATGAAGCGAGCAACCACATTCTTTGTAACGGAGGCGAAGGAAGCTGCTTTGACCCACTTGGTAAAATAATCAATAGCGACCAAGATGAAGCAATGTCCATTGGATGCCGTAGGCTTGATCTCTCCAATCATGTCAATTCCCCACATCGCGAATGGCCAAGGAGCTGTCAGAACGTTGAGAGGAACTGGAGGAATATGTACCTTGTCAGCATAAACTTGGCATTTGTGACAAGTACGGGAATATTGATGTCAGTCAGCTTCCATGGTAGACCAGTAGTAGCCTGCCCTTAGAATCATCTTAGCCATCGTATGTCCGCTCAAGTGGGTGCCAAATGTGCCACTATGTATTTCGGTCATGATCAACTCTGCTTCAACCTTGTCCACACAACAAAGTAGAACACAATCATGGCTGCGCTTATATAAGATGCCATTGCTCAGGAAGAACTTGGCAGCAAATCTCCTTAAGAACTTTTTGTCATTGACTGAAGCTCCTTCAGGGTATTCTCGAGTCTGGAGATACCTTTTGATTTCATGAAACCAGGGTTGTTCCACTACTTCTTCAGTATTAATCTCATGATAGTGCACAGGTTTGTCCATTCGTTCGATGGTGATTTGGGGAGCCTCATTATCCCAGTTGAGTTTAAACATGGAAGAGATTATAGCCAGAGCATCTGCTAGATGATTTTCTTCTCGCGGGAAGTGCTCAAAGGTAATCTGCTCGGAATGAGGCAACAATGTCAAGACATGTTCTTTGTATGGGATAAGATTAGGATGTTTAGTGTCCCACTCTCCTTTGATTTGACTGATAACCAAAGCTGAGTCCCCAAATACAATCAGAGATTTGATTCCTAAGTCAATAGCAGCCTTGAGACCAAAGATACAAGCTTCATACTCGGCCATGTTATTGGTGCAGCTGAAGCAGAGTCTAGCAGTGAAAGGCGTATGGAAACCTTCTGGAGAAATAAGTACCGCACCGATACCGTTGCCAAGCGCATTTGAAGCACCATCAAAGTACAGGGTCCATCGGGATCCTTGTTCAAGTCTGTCATACGGTCCATTACCTTCAATGTTGTCCAATGTCATAATGTCCTCGTCAGGGAAGTCGAACCTCATAGATTGGTAATCTTCGACGGCTTGATGAGCTAGATGGTCAGCTAGAACACTCCCCTTTATAGCTTTTTGGGTTGTGTACTGGATATCATATTCAGTCAGGATCATCTACCATCTAGCGATTCTTCCAGATAAAGCAGGCTTCTCGAAGATGTACTTAATAGGATCCATTTTAGAAATCAGCAAAGTGGTATGTGTCAACATATACTGCCTTAGCCGGCGAGCAGCCCATACCAAAGCGCAACAAGTTTTCTCGAGCAGTGAGTAGTGAGTCTCACAGTCGGTAAACTTTTTGCTAAGGTAATAAATGGCATGCTCTTTTCGGCCAGACTCATCATGTTGGCCCAGTACGCACCCCATTGAGTTATCCAAAACGGTCATATACATGATTAAAGGCCTTCCTTCGACGGGTGGCATCAAGATAGGAGGTTCCAGCAAATACTCCTTGATCTTATCAAAAGCAACTTGAAAATCATTGTTCCATTCAACTACCTGATCTTTCTTCAACAGCTTGAAGATTGGCTCACAGGTAGATGTTAGGTGAGAAATGAACCTTGCAATATAGTTTAAGCGTCCCAAGAAACCTCTAACCTCCTTTTCAGTGTGGGGGCAGGCATTTCTTGTATAGCTTTTACTTTAGCGGGATCAACCTCGATGCCTTTGTTACTGACGATGAATCCCAAAAGTTTACCGGACCTGACTCCGAAAGTGCACTTGCTAGGGTTCAGTCTGAGCTTATATTCCTTTAACCTGACAAACAACTTCTGCAGATGGTCGAGGTGTTCCTCTTCTGTTTGTGAACGGGCTATCATGCCGTCCACGTAGAATTCAATCTCATGATGTATCATGTCATGAAACAAAGCTACCATGGCTCGCTGATAGGTTGCCCCAGCATTCTTCAGTCCGAATGGCATCACTTTATAGCAGAAGGTACCCCACTGCGTAACAAAAGTAGTCTTCTCCATGTCTTCGGGGGCCATTTTGATCTGTTTGTATCCCGAGAATCCGTCCATGAAGGAAAATACCTTGTGTTGAGCTGTATTGTTAACCAAGATGTCAATGTGTGGTAGTAGAAAATCATCTTTGGGGCTAGCCCTATTTAAGTCCCTATAGTCCACACACATTCTGACTTTTCCATCCTTCTTAGGCACGGGCACAATGTTAGCAACCCATTGTGGATAGGAAGTAACAGCCAGAAAGCCACATTGAACTGCTTCATCACTTCGGCTTTGATCTTTTCGGACATGTTGGGCCTCATTTGGCGGAATTTCTGTTTGATTGGTGGACAGTCTTCTCTTGCAAGGAGTCGGTGAACCATAATATCCGTATCCAATCCCGGCATGTCTTCACAGGACCAGGCGAAGATCTCAACATATTCATTCAACAACTGAACTAAACGCTCTTTGACATTTGGCTCCAGGTTGGCACCCACTTTAACCTCTTTCTTGTCTTCTTCTGTTCCCAAATTGATAGTCTCTAGTAATTCTTCATGGGGCAGAATAACCCTTTCCTCTTGTTGTAGAAGTCTAGCTAACTCTCCAGGCACTTCACAGTCTGCATCACCTTCGTACTCGGCATGATTGACCAAATCTTCAGAGTCACTGAAGGCCAAAGCAGAATAGTCACCCATGGAATCCGGAGTGGATGGGTACCTGCATTTTGTGAGCGTGGGTGTGTGTAAGGGATAGCCATCCTTAAACAAAAACAAAATGTAAAAGGAAAGAAAATGAACACAACAGTTTATAGATGAAAACGGCCAATGATTCATTAAAAATGGAATATGAAAATGAAGAATCAAAACCCTTACAAATGGACCTATATGCCCCGGGTAAGGCATAAGGCGAAAAGAGTGTACGAATTGTTTAATTATTACAGATCAAACAGGAAATTGTTCAAAGATAAATTACTGATTGATGAAAGTGATGGAAACAAAGTCTTTCGCCTCCCAGTTGCTTAATCCTCCTTCAATGGTTGGGAAGATCCAATCTTAAAAGTTGTCTTCTTCATTATCATCTTCTAAGGCATGAATTCCATGGTGAGTGATTTTTAAGGGTGGTCCTCCAGCCCGGGAGCGACGCATAGCTTTCTGGCCAGCAGCAGTGAAACCTAGTCCGAACTTGTCCGTCTTGTGAGGAAAATCAGGCAGTTGCCCCCACACTGTACTTCTTCCCTCTTTGATTACAGCCTCCGTATCTTTAAGGGATGCCATCCGAGACACAGGCTTGGAAATGATCGACACATCAGTCATTGTCTTTGCTACTGTGACTTCAGGAGAAACCTCTTCAAAGTGTTTGAAAGGCATTTCTATGAATTCGCCATCTAACTCCACATAACGGAAAGAGTTAAGTAGACTTATCATATACTCCTCCTCACTATGAACCGTTATGATCTTACCCTGAACTGGATACTTTAGCATTTGGTGTAGAGAAGAAGTGATTTCCCCAGCGTTGTGGATCCATGGCCTTCCCAACAAGCATGAATATGAAGGACGGATGTCCATCACATAAAAAGTAGAGTTGAAAATTTCTGTACCCACTTTGATTGGAATGTCCACTTCTCTGTGAACCATCCTCTTAGAACCGTCGAAGGCTCTAACAACGATGTTACTGGGCTTTAGGGTCAAACCTTCATAGTCCAATCTGTCCAACGCCTTCTTTGGTAGAACATTTAAAGATGAACCGGTATCTACCAGAACATGAGCAAGTGTGGTCCCCCTGCACTCTACCGAGACATGAAGTGCATCATTATGCTTTCTTCCCTTAGGGGTCAAATCAGCATCAGAAAAACCAAGACCATTATCGGCTGTAAGGCTAGCCACGCACTCTTGAAACTGGTCCGCAGAAGTTTCTTGAGGCACGTGTGCCGTCTTCAGAAATTTGATCAAGGCTTTGGCATGAGCCTCGGAGCAGAGTAAGAGAGCCAACATGGAGATTTTTGAAGGGGTTTTCCCTAGATGCTCCACGACATCGTAGTCGCTCTTCTTGATTATCTTTAAGATTTCTTCCATCTCTTTTTGGGTGGTCTCGGGGATAACCACAGTCTGAGCCTTCGTCCTGACAGGCGCTTCTTGGATCCCATTACCTTTATTGGTAGTAACATCAGAGGGTCTAGCTTTGGGTGCATCAATTTCTTTAATTACCGGACTTTGCACATATGGCTTGGCAGGTACAGAAACTCTCGAGGGTCCGAAGACTGCCTGTGGAGGAGCAATCTTCGGAGAGAAGATCCTTCCGCTGCGAGTTATCTTGCTCATTCCCGCAATATTCCCTATATCAGGGGTTTCATCATCGGAATTCTCTTGGACTGATTCGATCTGTTTGACACCATGGTAGAAGATCTCTCCTCCATAATTCCATGGTATCATCTTGTTGGACTTATACGGGATAGGCCCCGACATGGTGATTTTCAACGGCACAAACTTAGGATCAGGCGTAATCTTAACAGGCCTTTTGCAGGTCTTGGAAAGATTGTCGGAGATGGTTATTATAGAAATGTCATTGATTGGAGTTTCAAAGGTAATAGGAGTAACATGAGTGATAGTAGCAATAAGAGTTTTCTGAAAGAGGATCTCTTGGGTATCCATCAGGCGTTGGATACCTGATTTCAACAGTGGGCAGTCAGCTTGCAAGTTTGAACAAAAGTAACAGTCTTTTCCACAGCCTGGGAATATCCCGACTTTCAACAAGTTCACTTTAATCATTGGTAACAAAGTCATTAATTCATTAACAACGGTAACATGAAGGTCTTCCATAACGGCATGGACATTATGACCATGTTTCAGCATAGGAGCGGATATCACGTTGGGTTTTTCAGGAGCATCAAATTCTACCTCCTTGGCATCTATAAGATCTTGGATCTTGTTTTTAAGAGCCCAACAGTTGTTGGTATCATGCCCTACACTGTTCGAGTGGTATGCACATTTTGCATTGGAGTGATAATAAGGAGAAGAGGTATTGAGGTTTTTTGGTGCTTCTTTCAAGTTGGTAAGGTCCAGCTTTAACAGATGAGGGAGGACTTGATCCGGTGTCATATTGATTCGGGTGAATTGCCGTTGTGGCCTTTCTACCCTTTGCTGATTAGCTCTTGGTTGATTGTTGCGAGGTTGATCGGATGAGGAGTTTTGGATCATAACAGCCCCCACCGTTGGTCGGCGCTCTGTTCTCCCTTGGTTTCTATGGGTATGAATAACAAAAACTTCCTTCTTGGCTGGGAAGGTCTTCTTAATAGCAGTGGAAGCGGAGGCATCCTTCTGAATTTTACCACTTTTAATGCCAGCCTCGACCCTTTCACCAGTCAGAATTAATTCGGTGAATCCTGCAGATGAGCTCCCGATCAAGTGATTGAAGAATAGACCCAACAGAGTCCCTAAAAACATGTCAACCATCTCTCTATCCTATAATGGTGGCTGCACCCTTCCAGCCAAATCCCGCCACTTCTGGGCATACTCCTTGAATCCTTCATTAGAGGCCATACCCATACTCTGTAGTTGAGTACGAGTAGGCGCTAAATCTGTGTTGTATTGGTATTATTGGTAGAACGCAACAACCAAATCTTCCCAGTTATGAACATCAGATCTCTCAAGTTGATAGAACCAGTCCAATTGCGTGCCTGGCAAACTATCTTAAAAAAAGTGGACCCAAAGATCCTTATCAGAGGAGGGAGGTTGGATCTTTCTGACGTAGGACCTCAGATGCATCTTTGGACAGGACAAACTGTCATACATAGCAAATGTAGGTACTTTGAACTTGGGAGGAATGACGATCCCAGCAACCAACCCTAGTTCTTCGAAATCTAAACCAGGTACCCTTTGCAACTCCATGGCTGCCAACCGATCCTCAAGATTTTTATACTTATCATCCACCAGGGGATATTGCTGTTCGGAGTAATCTTCATCCTCTTCCTCTTCTTCTTCTTCAGCTTCAGATTCAGAGGGCATTGCAACTCCTTTTCCTTTACCAACCCCTTCATCAGACGTCGAGGGAAATTCCAGAACTCTCCTAGCCTGATGCTCAAATCTCCTTCCCATAGTGGCTACCCCAACTCTTTTCTTTTTCTTCCTTTCCGGTTCCTTCTCTTTCTCTAACAGTGCTTTAAGGTCCTCCTGACCCTTTGCTAATGTCATGAGGAGTTGTTGGAATTGCGAATTCTATGCTTGCAGATCTTTAACCGTCTGCTCTATATCCATCTCGCTGAAATAAACAGCAGAAAGATAAGGAAACCTGGTGTGAAGACCTGTTTATGCATATGATGAATGATATGTTATTCATGTAATGCATTCAAGGATTCAGAAATTCAAATTTGTTGTAAACAAAAAGAACACACGTCATATTAATAAGAAGAAATTTGTTAGTACGTAAATGCCCTATGGGCAAAATATTACAAAATTCTTAATGTAAAAAGACATTGCGCATCCTCTTTGGCGTGATGTAAGTGTTGAGAGTTTCCTCTTCGTGAAGCCGGCGGGTAAGTTCCAAAAACTTCTTCTCACTGGAATAGAAGCTGGCTTCAAAAGTATTCCGTTCTTCTTTGAGTTGTATCCAACTATTTTGTAATTCTTCCAATGATGTTGGCATGTCAGGATGTAGGAGGGTGTATGGAACCTCTCCTTCCATAACATGCTCTTTGATCACGGGAAGAATGTGAGGATATGGCATCATAAGATTATGGGCGCGAGTTCGTACCCACTTGAGGTAAGGCTCAATGGGGATGGAATTCTTGTGCCCCAGTGTCTTACTATCCACTTTGTTGGGCATCCTCCAAGCTCGGATGAACCTTTGTCGAAGTCCTTGAGCGTCGTTGTCGATGTCAAAAACCAAGTCAGGGATCAGCATATCATGAGGACCATCTCTCCGGGCATATCCAAACTGCCTTAGAGCTAAACAGGGGTTGTAGGTGATGCCTCCCCTAGTGCCAAGTAGTGGGACATTAGGGAATTCCCCGCAACGATCAATGATGATGACATTTTCTCTAGACCGAGAACACCAATGAACATCAGAATGTGTGAGAGTCATCAACCGTTGTGACCACCTTAAACCCTGCTCATTCTTCAAAACTGATTTGGGTAGGTGAGAAATAAACCACCTTGCTAGAAGAGGAGTACAACACATGATAACACCTCTTTTCTTCATTGTTCGTGTGTGAAATGAGTGTAGGATGTCCCCAAGCAATGTAGGTACAGGATTCCGAGATATGAAAATCTTGACAGCATTCACATCTATAAGCTGATCAGGGTTTGGGAACAGGACCAACCCATAGATGAGAAGTGCTACAATCTCCTCAAAAGCTTGTAGATCTAGAGAATTCCAGCAGTCTTGTGCCTTCTCAAACAGAAACTTTGCCAAGAAACCCTTGACACCACTTCTGGTTTCCCAATGAACTTTGATATCAGATGGTTGCAAGTGTAAGGCTTGAGCAACATCTTCAGGCTTTGATTCTCTTTCCGTACCGTTGTAGGGTAGTTGATGGAGAATAGAAATCCTGAGAAAATTCCTCCAAAGTAGGTACTAGCTGGTAATCAGGGAATGTCAAACAGTGGTGTAGGGGGTCAAAGAACTGGAAGAGAACTTTTACCATGTCTTCTTCAATGTTGGAGTTGACCAAGTTGAGAAGTCTACCATGTCTTTCACTGAAGAGAGAATTCTCTGGATTCTTGGAAGTAAGCTCTTTAAGTTGAGGAGGGATTCTCACAAGGTTAACTTGAATTGTTTTCCTGCGAAGAGCTTCCATGACCTACAAAACAAGAACAAAGATGAAGATCCAAACCCTTTAAATGGTTAGTGGATGCATATGATGCTTTATGATGTTCATGATGTATGCACAAGCATATGTACAAACAAGTCACACAAGATCCTAGTTTCAGGCTTGCATGAGGTTTCATAGGTAAGTACCCTCTTGAAGTTAGTTGGCTCAACCTGTCCTATAAATAGTAACCAGAATCTAAGGAGCTCAATATCACTGGATTATTTTCTGTGTTCATTGTTTCAGTTTGGCCACTTAACTGGCGATCGAAATATTCCAAGAAAACAATCCTCAATGAGTGTAGTATCGAGTATCTACCAACTTTGGACTGCACCAAAGCCGGTCATCTCACTACCCCTAAAAAAGGCCAAGATGGTCAAGTAAGGTTCTAAGAGTTCATTAGTGCTTCATGACATTACTCAGCGGCCCCGTATTCTCTTTGATTTGACTCAAAGGCTACTGGTACTCACAAATATGTCGCACTAATATAGCTATTGCTTCAACCATGTCGGTATACCCTGCACAGTTTCCACAATGTATTGCTATTTACCTATGAATGTTTCCCAAAAATCCGGGTGGAGGATTTAAACCCAAACAAAAGAACCAAATGTAAAGCAATCAAAGAAAACAAGTTAAGCATGCAAAGGTGATCTAAACCCTAAGGTTACTCCACTTTTAGTTATCTCCCTAGCAGAGTCGCCAGTTCTGTGATACGGTGGGAGAACTGACTTGAGGTTTTGTGTTTGTGTTTGCAAATGTTTCGGTTTAGCAAAACCTCGAGGGACTATGATCTTTTGTTTTGTTTTTGTTTTGCCAAAGTACCCAACATGCATAACATGGCCCATTTTTTAAGGCAACAAGTGGATTGTAACCCTACGGGTGCAAGTGTGCATTGTGTTTGATTTTCATGCATATTTGTCTTTGATTAGGTCAAGCTATTTGTTGATTTGAATTTTTGCATACAAACCCTAATTCTCTAATCATGGCATAATTGAAAGTGTAAAGTGCGAGAATTAAAATTCTAAGCTATTACAACATGATTATAGGGATGGGGATACAATCTTTGAATGGGGGGTATTTGACAAGAAATATAAACCCTAGTTTACTATTACATCCAAATTGAATTTAATTGCATAAATAATAAATGGGCAATATTTAAATAAACAAAATAAATAAATATGTCAAATAATATGAAGTATGCAAAAAGGGATTTTTGTTTGTTTATGTATGTAAAAGTATTTAATGTAAAAAATAAAGAAATAAAATAAAAGATTTATTTTAATTGTTTAAGGGTAAAACCCTAATTTCTTTAAGAAAATAAATACATTATATTATTTATATACAATAAAATATATTAATATATACAAAAATAAAATATACTTAAAAAGGGGTATTTTTTTGGTATAAATAATAATAAAAATAAAAATGTAATATTTTGTATATTTTTTCTAAAGTACTTAATAAAATAAAGGTATATATTTATATATGTATATTAATTATATTAAATATGTATAATATAAAATAAAATATGTACAAAAATAAATTATATTTATAAGAATATTTTCAGTGTGAATAAAAATAAGAAATAAAAATAAAAGTATGATTTACATATTATTTTCAAATTTAAATAAATAAGATAAAAGTATTTAAAATGTTTTCTATATTAGAAAAATTAAAATAAAATACCAAATAAATGTGAAAAAATTATGAAAATATTTTTGAGCATTTTTTATATTTGGAAATAAATAAACAAAATCAGAAATGAAAACAAAAATGCAAAAATATGAAAATACAAGAAAATGGGCTAGGGGGTGCAAAAAGGAAAAGAGGGGGTGTCAAAAGCAGCCAGGCCAAGCCCAGCCCAAAACTTCATCTTCTACCTCCAGCATTTGAAAAAATGCGCGCATCCCTGTACAAACTACCAGATCCTGTATACGTGATCTATTTCAAAAACACACAACATCAAACTTGTAGAGAATTTCAAGACGATTCCAACCATATAAACAACTTGTCCTAACTCTCAAAGACCAGAGAGAATTTCTCTGGCCCTAAAATCTGACCTAGTTTTTTCAGCATGTTCATGGATGAAATTATCCTAGCACACTTAATATAAATGAAAATTGAGCATATGTACAACTTCATGGCAATGAACACTATATTTTTTATTCACAAACATAAGGCTAAATGTTCCTAAATAGAGAGATAGAAAGTGGAGAAAAACTGTTTCAGTTGGATTCGTGTAGGACAATGTAGTGCTTTTCAACAAGGCTTGAGATGTCTGGTAGCTTTCCTGAACTTCACTTGACCTTCTCCAATAGCTAGCTTGTCTTGAATGTCCTTGAATCAGCCTGTAGAACTCAACCTGCACAAGCTCAAAATGAAAATGGTGAACACTGTAAATGGAGTTACAGTTGGTGTTTGAGGTTTGGGATAGCTTGGTTGAGTTGAATGGAAGGTGTTTGAAGCAACTTGGGCCAAATGCACGAGCCAAATGAGCTAAGGCACTCAAGTTGCAGAACCTGCCCTGTTTTTCCAAAGGAATGTAATTTCTGGTTATGGGGTGTTTAGAGGCTCAAGAAATCGTGTTTCTAGCTCAAATGGGTGTGAGAAAGATGTTCAAACTGTTTGTGTAAGTTGGTACTGGCTGGTTTCCAAGTTCTAAGGTTTTGGACAAGTTTCTTGTTTTTGAAGTAAGAATGTGGGAGTTGTGGTTACATGCCTGTATAGGCTATCAAATATGCTTGCATACTTTGCTCTTGGCCCCTCTGATTTGTGGATTTTATTTTCCCTCTGAGATATGGACCAATGCTCAAGGGATAGTGGTTTGATATAAAGCACATTATGGCAAAAATGGAAATGTGCATTTTTCTACTTAGGGCTTAGTTTTGTGTACAATGTCGAAATGGCCAAAACAAAAGCTTAGACTGATGGATTTGCATTTAATTATGGAGTGTGAAGTGGTTTAGAGGCCTGCAAACTAGTGTAAGGCATGCTGATTTGAAAATGCAACTTGTATGAACATGAATATGCCATGGATGAAAAGTGAGTTTTTGCCAACTTCAAGCCTTCGATTCTCCATAACCACAAATGTTTTTGAAGAGTTCTTGGACAATTTGGAAAGCTTGCAACATGCTCTATAACCCATCTTTGAAATGCAACTTGATATTCCAAGTGGAACTATGTGAAAAATGGCCAAGAAAATAGGTCAAAATCCTGCCTAAACTAGGGCAAAATTTCACAAAGTTAAAAGTTTTAGGGACCCTTGTTCCAAAAATCATAATTTGAGATCCAAGATTCTTTTGAGAAAACTTTGTGAATCAAGGTTGTAGAATTTTTGGAGGACTACAACTTTCATGTTGGAGGTTTTGTTTGAATCCATTTGCATCATGGTGAAAATGTGGGGCAAAGTTAGGAAAAATTAAGAAAATTTCATAACTTAGAAAAATTCTAAGTTATGAAAATTTTCAATTTCAAACCCTAATTTGCAATTTTGGGTTTCTTGATGAACAAGTTTCATAATTTGACACATCTTGATGAAAAATGACCCTTGGCACTTGATTTTGACCAAAAAGTCAAAGTTTGACTTTTTAGTGTACAATCAAATTTTGATCAGTTGACTGAAAAATTCATCTGTCAATCCCATGCATTTGAGATCTTTTTAACTTGTTGAATAAGTCAAGATTATGTCATTGAGTCCTTGAGTCCATGGTTGAACCTAATTTGCCATTGGCTAGGTCAAAAAGTCAGAAATTGCCTTTGTACAGTCAAAACCCTAAAAATGACATTTTGCCCTTTTGGTGATCTGATCAAATTTCTTGTGGAGTTGTGGTCCACACTTGATCCAATGGTTAATATGAGTTGATAATGTTGATGTGGATCAAAATTCATGAGGTTTGACTGTAAATTGGCCACCGTTGACTTTTCCCCAATACAGTTGATTTCTAGGTCAACTGTCCAATTGACTAGGCAAAACTTTGATTCAAGGCTTGAAACTTGGTATGGACAAACTTATGAGTCCAATATGAAGTATGAAAGTCAATTTGAGCATGGAAGGTCCAAAAAATCTATGTGCAAACTCAAACCCTGGTTTAGGTCATCAGTGCAAAGAGATGTCTTGAGCAGAGCAAACCCTAGCTTGATCTTGAGTTCCAAGAGCCTTGTTGTTGTACCCCAAAATTTGCCCTCCCATATTTCTCAATACATGTAAAGAATCATCCCCAAGTTGTTCAAGATGGCTTAAGAGTTGGACAGTCAAATCATCTCCTAAGGCAGTCAATTCAAAATTAGGGTTTTGTGTTGCATCAAGGTCCTCATATCCAAATGGTCTAAAATGCTCCACAATGTCCTAACATGTTCTCAAGTTCATCCATGTCAAATTTCAAGCCTTGCAAAGGAAGTTTGGCCAGTCAATTGCTCAAGAGGTCCAAAAATCGACTGTGTTAGGGCAAAAGTCAATTGTGACCCAAATACAGTCAAACCTAAAGATTTTTTGTCAACATTCTCATTTTGAAGGATCATTCATCATTTGATCAAGGGTTGATCATGATTCATCAAGTATTGCTCAAGATTCATCAAGATTCAAAAGTTGCTAAATTAGGGTTTTGCAGGAAAAGTCAACTCAACTTTGACCAGGCATAACTTTCTCATACTTTTCGAGAAATGACCCATCCAAATCTCCTTTTTAAGAGTATGCAATTTCCTAAAATCCATCTTCACACCCCAAGATCAAGAAATGCTCTCACAAGAAGTTACAAATTTGGACATTATAGGTCATTTTTGAAAGTCAACAAAAACACCTTTTTTTCCAAAGCTTATAACTTGATCATGGAATATTAAAATTAGTTGAGACCAAAAGGGTTTATTAGAGGATATCTCAAGGTTTCTAAAAAGTCCAAGAACACTTCCAAAAGTTCAAAATTGAGGAAGTTATGCACTGTTGAAGTTGGGCATTTTTCCAAAATTGCCAAAAGTCAACTATCCTCAAAACTCCAATTTTTGACAAAAGGGCCCACTTTTTTCCACTTGATTTGGTCTTATCACACCACACACGTGTCCCATATTCAATTTCATGACCAATCATTTATTTTTCTATTTTATTTAATTCTTATTGATTTAATTCATTTTAAATCAATATTAATTCAAATAAAATCCAAAAATTAATGGAATGAGATTCTTGTGATCATTACAGCTTGCAAATATCATGATACACTCAGTCAAACTCGTGCAAAGTCAAAACATGCACAAAATCTTGGATTTGAGGCAAATATGGAAACCTTATCAATGGTGATCAAATCAAATCTCCATTCATCAATTCTTATGGATTCAAGCCCAAGTTTTGACCTAAATGCATTCCAATATACATACACAAGTGACGCATAGCAAGAACACGACATGAAACTGCAAGAAACGGCCAAACCAAAACTGAAAAAAAGTGTGAAAAGTGAGAGATCAAATTCTTGTTTGGAGGCGTTTTCAAGGCAAAATTTTCACATAGCACTCTTGCTGGCAATCTCCTGAAGCTGTAGCAACCAAAACCAGGCCTTGAGACCACTTGAAATGCGCTGTAAGTACTCACGAATATGGCCCTGTGCACGAAAACATAACTCATCATTCTTGCATCTTTTTGACAAAATATTAGCATATTCTTGTTCCTTGTATGATTTCTAAGCGTTTTGTAATATTCAATTTCATTCTCATGGCCTGTATTGTAATGCACGAACCTAGGGTTTTCTTGCTTTTCTTTTAGGCGTTTCAATTACAGGTGAAATTAAGGTAAACCATGGACATGGTTGAGTTCATGGAAGAGAGACGAGTAAAGTGATGGTCCCAAAAGTCGTTTCTATGGCCTAGGGATGATTTTGGGATTGAGCCACGAATTTTGTTGCGGAACCAAATCCGCAGGAAACGAACCAGGGATATTTGGAGAAGATGATAACGTGGCTTGGCTTCATTGGCCAGTTCAAACATGTTTAGCGCGTTTTTTATTTTTCAGCATAATTAATTGATTTGTCAATATAATATTTGTTTGGTGTTAGTATAACAATTAGGCAGGTTAGCTCAGATGGCAAGCGTGGCAATGCATAGTCCCTTGGGACCTGGGTTCGAATCCCAGGTCCCCCAAAACATTTGTGTTATTTTGTTTCAGCTATTCCAGTGTACCCTTAAGCGTAGAGACTACCATGCTCCTCAAAGGTCCACCTGCCAGATGGCTTGCAAATCAAATCCAATGGTCGAGATTGAAGGTGCACCACGCACTCAAGTCAATGCACGCATAGGAGACTGGAAAAGTCAATCAGGCCAATGTTTTGGGCCTGGAAAATTGTTGATTCTACCTCCAGTTCAGGCCCAGTACCCCCCATATTTGGTTATTTCTTTTCATAATTTCATTTTTTTATTATTGTTTAATTGTTTTTATTATTATTATACTAACCAATTATTTTTCTTAATAAAATCAGAAAACAAAAAATATAATATTTTTATTTATTAAAACTAATTTCATTATTTTATTTTGTAAATAAATAATTTAATTAATTTAGTTTCTAATTAGGTATATGTGATACGGTGGGAGAACTGACTTGAGGTTTTGCGTTTGTTTTCGCAAATGTTTCGGTTGAGCAAGAGTCGCCACCGACTTTTTATTTTATCCTAAGGAAAGGTTTAAAAAGCACAGCAAAAACCTTTTGAGATGTTTTCTTGGGTTCGGGGAGTAGATTATAGAAAGGGAAGGTATTAGCACCCTTTCTATCCATGGTTATCCATGGGCTCTTAGTTACTTGCTTAGATCACTTGCCTTTTGTTTTCAATTGTTTGAAATGGTGCTTGTGTGTGTGTGAGTTTGAAAATGTTTTGAAAAGAAGCCATTGTGGTGGCAACCTTTGTAATGATCCATGTTGGGATGTATACAAAGATGTATGTCTTTTGAAAAGGTTTTCATTTTGTTTTTGAAAGTTTGTTTTGAAAATGTTGTGAGGTGTGTTTTAGAAAATAGGCAAGTGTTTTGTTTTTGCAAGTTTGATTCAAGTAACTAAGAGGTTATCTACTCCTAAATTTCTCAAAGTTTATTGCTATGTTTTAACCCTTTTAAAAAGTTTGTTCCACCATTGTATTTGGTGGACAATCTCATGTTAGGATGTGAAAGGGACGGGCGCGGGTCATCGTTTAGACCATAATTGCAATGGTGCCAAGTATCTTTGGGCATTTTCTTTAAGGGATTTGATCATTTGTGTAGGCAACATTTTGAAAGCGTCATCGAGGGACTATGATCATTTGATTTGTGTTTGTTTTGCCCAAAGAGACCTAACATGCAATATGGCCCAATTTTGAAAGGCAACAAGTGGAATACCCTAGGGGGTGCAAGTGTGATTTGTGTGTCCATTTTCATGCTTGTTTATCTTGAAATTAGGTCAAAACTATTTTTCGTTATTTTTCTCATACAAACCCTAATTCTAACATGGTATAATTAGAAAACAATAAAGTGCGAAAATAAATTTACTAAGCTATTACAAAACCATATATGGGAAGGGGGGTACAAATGTTCGAATGGGGATTTTGACAAGGAATTAAAACCTAAAACTATTACATCAATATTGAATTATTTACAAGGTGATTAATTTGCATAAATTAAATAAAATAGAACAAGTGTGCAAGATGCCAAAAAATGGTTTTTTGTATGTATGGAAAAAGGTATTTTTACATGTCAAAATAAAGAAAAGGAAAGTATTATTTTTTTGGAGTTTTTCATGTTTAGGGCAAAACCCTAATTCTATTAAATAAAATGTATTATTTATTCAATATATACAATATTTATTATTTGTGTACAAAAATAAAATAAAAAAATGAAGTATATTTGTAAAAAATGTATTTTTAGTATTAAATATTAATAAAATAAAAATATATATATTTTTGGTATTTTATTCTAAGTATACTAATATATATATATGTATTTATTTATATTATTTACAAAATATGTATTATATATACTAATTAATAATATTTAATATTTAATAAAAAAAGTATTTTTTCTATAAAATATTTTCAGGAAGTAAAACAAAATAAAAGTGTATAAAAATATATTTGCACTATTTTAGTATTTTAGACAAAAAGTATACATTTATTTATTTATGTACAAACTAAAAGAAAGATCAAATAAATGCCTAATAAATTCAAAAATGATGAGAAAAAATATTTTTATATTTTTAATATCATGGGAAAAAATAAATGAGTCAATCAAAAAAAGAAAAAGTCAAAAAATATTAAAAATAAACCAAATGGGCTCAGGGGGTTCAGAAGCAATTGTATGGTGTGAAAAGGAAATACAAAGCAAGCCCAGCCCAGTTAACCTTTCTTCAACCTCTGGCCAGAAAATATCAAAAAAACGCGCGCCTTGTTCCTCCATTCAAACATCCTGATTCCTGGCTTGTTAATGAAAACTCACAACATAAAAAATGTTCAGCATCAAGAGACGAATCCAACCATGTGCAGAACTTGTCTTAACTCTCTAAGATGAGAGAGAATTTCTTCTCCCCCAAATCCTGACCTAGATTTTCCTCCATGTTCAGACTCAAAATTCTTGCAACACACATAATATAAATAAAATCTAATTATATGGGCATGTTCAGGGCAATGATTGTGACATATTCTCTTCACAAACCTAAAGCTAACAATGCCTAATAAGAGAGATACGAATTCAAAAACTTACCTGTTCAGTTGAAGTTCTATCTGGCAATGGAGAAGCTTTCAATGCAAGGTGATGATTGGCATAGTTTCCTTGAGGTCCAGGGATGCTATTCCAAGCTTTACTTTGTCTTGAAAGCTTTTGAATCGTGCTAGAGCACTTCACCTGCAAATCAGAAAAGTGAAAATGGTGGAACCAGTTAGAGGAATTACAGGTCGTGTTTTAGGTTTTGGTTAGCTTGCATAGATGGTATGGAAGGTGTGTGAACTGGTTTGGGCAAGAAAGCTTGAAAGGAATGAGAGATGGCACTCAAACTGCAGGCCCTGCCCTGTTCTTGCAGTTTGAAGGTGATTCTGAGAATGGGAGTGTATGAGGGATGTTAGGGTCGTGTACTAGCTCAGTTGGTATCTCTTGAATATGTTTTGCAAGTTTGCTTAAGTGTTTGTAAGCTGATATGAGAGTTGGTATGTGATATGCAATGTTTCTTCTTTCTTAAGCAACAAAAGGCAAGTTGATGTTCTAGAATGATGCAGGCCCCCATAACATGCTGCAACCCTTGGCCTTGATCAGTGCAATGTGTCTCATAACTTGTGCCTAGAAGATTTTGACTGTACCACTTGGATTTGCAAAATGGACATAAAGTTCTACTTTTTCAAAATGGAAATAATGCTTTTTCTAATTAAGGGTTAATTCTCCATGTAATGTCCAAATACTTGGAATAACATCTTGGCACAATGGTTTTGCATTGAATTATTGAGTGTCAAAGGGTTTTAGGACCTGTAATGTAGCACAAACTATGCTGACTTGAAAATGGCCTAAGTTATGAACATGTACATGATCAATTCAAAAGTGAGTTTTTGCCATATTGTGAAATTCGATTCTCTCAAGTTATGAGGTTGTTTCAGAAGTTCTTGGACATTTTAGAAAGCTTGGAATGTGTACTACAATCCATATTTGAAATGCAAATTGAAATTCCAAGTGGAAGTGTATGGAAAATGGCCTTGAAGTTAGGTAGAAAACCTTGCCAAAATAGGTCAAAATTTCACTAAGTTAAGAATGGTTTAGTACCCCTATTCCAAAAATTGTAACTTGAGATACAAGCTTCAATTGGGAAAACTTTGTGAATCAAAGTTGTAGATTATGCAACAAGCTACAACTTTCATGTTTTGACTTTTGTTTGAATCCCAATGAATCTTGGTGAGAAAGTGGGGCAAAGTTGGGAAAAAATTAGGGTTTTCCATAACTTAGAAAAATTCTAAGTTATGAAAAATTTCCATTTCAAACCCTAATTTGCAATTTTTGATTTCTTGATGAACAAGTTTCATGATTTGGCATGTTTTGATAAAAAATGAATCTTGACTTTTGATTTTGACCAAAAAGTCAAAGTTTGACTTTTCAGTATACAGTCAAAATTGATCAGTTGACTGGGAAATTCAACTATCAATCTTGTGTACTTGGGATCTTTTGAACTTGTTGAGCATGTCAAGACACTTCCATGGGGTCCTTAAGTCCATATGTGAGCTTGGTTTGCCATTGGCTAGGTCAAACAGTCAAAAATTGCCTTTGTGCAGTCAAAACCCTAAAAATGACCATTTTGCCCTTTTGGTGATCTGATCAAATTTCTTGTGGAATTGTGATCCAAACTTGATAAAATGGTCCATATGAGTTCATAATGTTGATGTGGGTCAATTTTCATGAGATTTGACTGTCAATTGGCCACAGTTGACTTTTTCCCCAATATAGTTGATTTCTAGGTCAACTGTCCAATTGACTGGGCAAAATTTGGAATCAAGACTTGAAACTTGGTATGGATAAACTTGGGAGTCCAACATGAAGCATGAAAGTCATCCTAGGAATTTTAGGTCAAAATATCTTTGTGCAATCACAAACCCTAATTTGGGCCAACAGTGCAAGGAAAAGTCTTGAGCAGAGGAAACCCTAACTGGATCTTGATCTTCAAGGGTTTTGTGATGAGAAAATGTTGAGGAAATGGGAGGGCAAATTTTGGGGTACAACAGTATAATTTTAATATTTTGCAATAAATTAATTAATTTAGTTTCTAATTAGGTATAATTTTAATATTTTGCAATAAATTAAAATCAAATTAGAATATTAGGTTTTTAATAATTTTAATCATTTTATTTTTATTTCCTTAAATATAAAAAACCCAAAAATATATTTTCTATTTAATTAATTAATTAACTTAGATTTAATTTCCATTTAATTCAAAAAAACAAAAAAACATGCTTTCTTTAATAAAAAGGGTCAAAACCTTAAAAATACTCCGATTTAATTTTCTCGCACGCGTATTATTATCCAATAATGTAATTGCTTCGGGAATGTAATAGTTTTTTAAATTAGGACTTTATTTATTTATCACTTTCTTTTATTTTTCCGCAATTTAAATTAAAGGGTTTGTCTTTGGCGATGTAAATACCCGACGCCTTGTAATAGTTTAGATTTAACTTCCCGCAATTTAATTTCCGCATAATATTGACTGTTAGATGTTTGATAAATAGGCAATGCATGACAAGATCAATCTTTAACTTAAAATCAACAATAGCTCACCCATGACATGCACAGATAAAAATTAATCGAATTGACACACTTGCACATACCACTCTTAGGGTACGCCTCACTTGGTTGCCTCGAATGTGGTCATTGAGTATAGGAAGTTTTAGAGGTCACCCTCTTGTGCAAAGATCATAGTTGCCTCGAAACGGTTGCCTCGGAAAAAGGATCTAGAATATTAGGGTTACCGCTAATGCGTCCTAACATTGCTTTAGTGACCATACGTCCCTTAATCGAATTGACCCGAAAACTCCAACAACGATGCTACCTACTCCTCAATAGTGGGATAGCATTGTCTAAAGGACATTAGCATAGTTTAGTTCCTTTTTTGAGTAGGTAGATGATTCTTAAGTACTTGCTCCTTTTAAAACAAACCAAAACTTTTCGCACTTACACTCTCTTCAAAACAAAAACTCTTTTCAAACCCACAAACACAAAGAAAAGAAAACTTTTGAAAACACAATGAGCAAGTACCTAAGAGCCCGTGGATAACCACGGATAGAAAGGATGATAATACCTTCCCTTTCTATAATCTACCTCCCGAACCCGAGAAATATCTCAAAAAGGAATTTTTCTGTGCTTTTGTCCTTTCCATGTTGGATAAAATAAAAGACGGTGGCGACTCTTGCTTACCGCGACATTTTGCGAAAACAAACGCAAATGCGAACTAGCATTCCAAAATAGTCAGTTCTCATTCCCACCGATCACACTTGTGATGAGAAATGTTGATAAAATGAGAGGGAAAATTTTGGGGTACAACACTTCCCTTTTCATAATCTACCCCCCGAACTCAAGAAAACATCTCTAAAGGTCTTTCCTGTGCTTTTTCACCTTTCCTTATTGGATAAAAGAAAAGTCGGTGGCGACTCTTGCTAACCGCAACATTTGTGATAAAATGCAAAACAACCCAAGTCAGTTCTCCCACCGCATCACAACAAGGTAGGGTGGTTAGCAGCTTTGAACACTCCTAGTCTGAGTTTGTACTCATGATTTATGGATGAAGGACACTCAGAAGCAAAGTGAAGCATGGGCTCCAAAATGAACTTTGTACAAAAGTTTGCTTTTCAAGGACAACAATGGTACTTCTATGCCACACGTGGGAATATCCTTTGGATAAAGAATCAAAAGTTGGTGTAAGCATTAAATGATGATGAGATTTAACAAGCAATAAAAGTATGTAACATGAGATTGTGCAGCAAGCTTGAATCTGGATCAAAAGTTCTGCATAAACGTAACTTAAATTAAGAACAAAAAGTCCAACTTCTGATCTTTGAATCTCCCTGCTCCAGCATGATCTGGAAGAGTTCTCAGACTTTCCAGAAAGCTTGTAACATGCTTTGCAACCTTTTTTTAAATCACTGTTGCAAACTCTAATGGTACCTTCGTGAAAACTGGCCTAGAAGTTCTAACCGAATTCTGACTTGGAAATGCTCAGAGTTTACTAACTGTCTTAGTTTCATGGACGTCTTCACGAATTTATAACTTGAAATCCCAGCATTTCTAGGAGAAGTTCTATTCTGAAATGTTCTAGATCTCATTTAGATCTACGACTCTTGTGTCAGAAGTTCTTCCTGAATCAGCTTGCATCATGATGAAAATCTGGCCAGAAGTTCTGAACTTATCATCTTTTCTTAACACTTAAAAAAATTTCTACGTGTTTAGAATTTTGAATTTTGCAAAGTAATTTTGACTCTTGATTTTCTTAATGAACCAAGCTTCATATTTTAACATGTCTTGATGAAATTTGATTCTTGAAACTTGATTTTGATCCAAAAGTCAAAGTTTGACTTTTCAGTGTGCATTTTAACCATTTTGCCCTTGTGCCAATTCCAAACCCAAATTGATGTATCAGTGCTGCAAACTTGAGTCATGGAGGATCTTGTGACATAATTCTTTAGAAATGAGAGGAAATCTTTTTGGGTACAACAGCTGCCCATGTTCAATCTTCTTAAACCTAAAGAGTTGGATTGGCGAGTCCGCCATTCATGACTTGAAGGTGGAAGATGATTGAACAGTAAAGTACCCAGAAATTTGCACTTGATGATGTGGTGGTTGATTGCGTAGGGAATGGGCTTAACGATGCAATTTGGAGATGGGCTTATAGATGCCATCCAGAGTGACTGGGAAAGGTATCAGGATAAATCTTTTGGTTGATTTATATTGAAATAGTAGATGCCCTTTGCTTATTTTTAACTGGAAGAGATAAATCTAACCAGAAGAGGACTTTGATATTATTTTATTTATGATGGGCCTGTGTAGGGATGCTTTAAGAGACATATGAGGGGGAAGCCTGGGTAGGGCTACTTCAGGACGAGTTTGTGTAAAACTGCGTCTAGAAATGTATGAGAAGGAACCTGGGTAGAGTTGCTTCATGATGAGTCTGTGTAAAACCTCATCCGGGAATGAAAAGGAACCTGGGTAGGGTTAATTAAGGATGAGAAGGAATCCATGTAAGGTTGCTTCATGATGAGCCCGTGTAAAACTTCATCTGGAAAGGAGAAGGAACCTGGGTAGGGTTGCTTCATGATGAGTCTGTGTGAAACCTCATATGGGAATGAAAAGGAACCTGGGTAGGGTTACTTCAGGATGAGAAGGAATCCATGTAAGATTGCTTCATGATGAGCCAATGTAAAACTTCATCTGGAAAGGAGAAGGAACCTGGGTAGGGTTACTTCAGGATAAGAAGGAAACCATGTAAGATTGCTTCATGATGAGCCCGTCTAAAACTTCATTTGGAAAGGAGAAGGAACCTGGGTAGGGTTGCTTCAGGATGAGAAGGAATCCATGTAAGATTTCTTCATGATGAGCCCGTGTAAAACTTCATCTGGAAAGGAGAAGGAACCTGGGTATGGTTGCTTCAATATGAGAATGAATCCATGTAAGATTTCTTCATGACGAGCCTGTGTAAAACTTCATCTGGAAAGGAGAAGGAACCTGGGTAGTGTTGCTTCATGATGAGAAGGAATCCATGTAAGATTGCTTCATGATGAGCCCGTGTAAAACTTCATATGGAAAGGAGAAGGAACCTGGGTAGGGTTGCTTCAGGATAAGTCCGTGTAAAACTGCATCTGGAAAGGAGAAGGAACCTGGGTAGGGTTGCTTCAGTTGGTCGTGTAGATAGTTACTCTGACTTATTTTAGGAACTAGTCTTGGACCTCTTGAAAATTGTTGATGATAATTATCAGTCAATTGACCTTTCCTGAAAAGGTAAAGGGTTAGTTGTATGCAATATCATGATGTATGAAATGCATTATAATGATGTTCTCAAAAATGAGGTTGCGTCGTATTCATTTATCATGTATGTAAATATGATGAATGAAATGTTATTGGAATGAAATTTTGTCTTGGGAAATAAACCCTTGACAAGTGTTAGGGAGTCATCAAATCCCAGACTGCTGTTGAAGAGTAGGTGTGTCTTCAAGCTTTGTTTAGAATGTTCCTACTGGAGATTCCTGTTTTGTTGTTTGAGGAAAACTCCACTGAGGAATGTCGATTTCACTCGAGAGGAAAATTTTGTGGTGAGTGTTAATTTCTGCTTGGGGGAATAGAGTTCAGGAACTTTGGTTGTCCATTAATATACTGGGGAATTATTCCTGGCTGGAGAGCATCGAAAGTTAGCTGTTATCTGGTCGAAATCCAAGCTTGGTAGCAATTTGTTAGGGATAATAAAGTTGACTGTTATCTGGTCGTATTCCAGGCTTCGCAGCGACTAACTGGGGAAGATTAAGTTAACTGTTATCTGGTTGGATTCCAGGCTTCGCAATAATTCAATTGGAAGGATGAAGTTGAACTTATATATGGTCGGGTTCTAGTCTTCATAGTAACTTACTGAATTTAATTGTTATCTGGTTGGATTCCAGGCTTCATAACAACTTACTTAAGTTAACTGTTATCTGTTTAGTTTCCAGGATTTGCAGTAACTTACTTGAATTTGATTGATATCTAGTCGATTTCCAGACTTTACAACAAATTTCTGAGAGAATGAAGTTAATTGTTATCTGGTCGGATTCCAGGCTTCAGCAACTTACTGAAGTTAACTGTAATCTGGTCGGTTACTAGGCTTTGCATTAAATTTCTTGAATTTAGTTGTTATCCGGTCGGTTTCCAGACTTCACAACAAATATCTGAGAATGAAGTTAATTGTTATCTGGTCGGATTTCAGGCTTCACAACAACTTATTGAAGTTAACTGTTATCTGGTCAGTTTTCAGGCTTCACAGTAACCTACTAAATTCAATTGTTATATGGTCGGGTTCCAGGCTTCACAACAAATTTTTGAGAGAATGAAGTTGATCGTTATCTGGTTGTATTCCAGGCTTTGTAACAACTTACTGAAGTTAACTGTTATCTGGTCGGTTTCCAGGCTTTGCAGTAACCTACAAAATTCAATTGTTATCTGGTTAGATTTCAAGCTTCACAAAATATTTGAGAGAATGAAGTTGATCGTTATCTAGTCGAATTCCAGGCTTCACAACAACTTACTGAAGTTAACTGTTATCTGGTCGGTTTCTAGGCTTCGCAGTAACCTACTGAATTCAATTGTTATCTGGTCAGATTCCAAGCTTCACAATAAATTTCTAAGAGAATGAAGTTGATTGTTATCTGGTCAAATTCCAGGCTTCGCAACAACTTACTGAATTCAATTGTTATCTGGTCGGATTCCATGCTTCACAACAAATTTATGAGAGAATGAAGTTGATCTTTATTTGGTTGAATTCCATGCTTCACAACAACTTACTAAAGTTAACTGTTATCTGGTCAGTTTCCAGACTTCGCAGTAACCTACTGAATTCAATTGTTATCTGGTCGAATTCCAGGCTTCACAACAAATTTCTGAGAGAATGAAGTTAATTTTTATCTGGTCGAATTCCAGGCTTCACAACAACTTACTTAAGTGAACTGTTATTTGTTCGGTTTCCAAGCTTTGCAGTAACTTACTTGAATTTGATTGTTATCTGGTCGGTTTCCAGACTCCACAACAAATTTATGAGATAATGAAGTTAATTGTTATCTGGTGGAATTTCGAGCTTCACAATAACTTACTGAAGTTAACTGTTATCTGGTCGTGTCCAGGCTTTACAATAACTTGCTGAAAGAATGAAGTTAATTGTTATCTTGTCAGATTCCAGGCTTCAGCAACTTACTGAAGTTAACTGGTATCTGGTCAGTTTCTAGGCTTTGCAGTAATTTTCTTGAATTTGATTGTTATCTAGTCGGTTTCCAGACTTTACAACAAATTTATGAGAGAATGAAGTTAATTGTTCTCTGGTCGGATTCCAGGATTCACAACTACTTACTGAAGTTAACTGTTATCTGGTCGATTTTCAGGCTTCGTAGTAACCTACTGATTTCAATTTTTATCTGGACGGGTTCCATGCTTCACAATACATTTTTGAGAGAATGAAGTTGATCATTATCTGGTCGTATTCCAGGCTTCGCAACAACTTACTGAAGTTAACAGTTATCTGGTCGATTTCCAGGCTTCGTAGTAACCTACTGAATTCAATTGTTATCTGGTTGGATTCCTGGCTTCACAAAATATTTTTGAGAGAATGAAGTTTATCATTATCTTGTCGAATTCCAGGCTCCAAAACAACTTACTGAAGTTAACTGTTATCTGGTCAGTTTCCGGGCTTCGCAGTAACTTATTGAATTCAATTGTTATCTCGTCATATTCCAAGCTTCACAACAACTTACTGAATTCAATTGTTATCTGGTTAGTTTCCAAGCTTCACAACAAATTTCTGAGAGAATGAAGTTGATCGTTATTTGGTCGAATTCAAGGCTTCGCAATAAATTACTGAAGTTAACTGTTATCTGGTCAGTATCCAGGCTTTGCAGTAACCTATTGAATTCAATTGTTATCTAGTCGGATTCCAGGCTTCACAGCAAATTTATGAGAGAATGAAGTTAATTGTTATCTGGTCGAATTCCAGGCTTCACAACAACTTACTTAAGTAAACTGTTATCTATTCAGTTTCCAGGCTTTGCAGTAACTTACTTGAATTTGATTGTTATCTGGTCGGTTTCCAGACTTCACAACAAATTTCTGAGAGAATGAAGTTAATTGTTATCTGGTCGAATTTCGTGCTTCACAACAACTTACTGAAGTTAACTATTTTCTGGTCGTGTCCAGGATTTACAGTAACTTGCTGAAAGAATGAAGTTAATTGTTATCTGGTCGGATTCCAGGCTTCAGCAACTTACTGAAGTTAACTATTATCTGGTCAGTTTCTTGGCTTTGCAGTAATTTTCTTGAATTTGATTGTTATCTGGTCGGTTTTAAGACTTCACAACAAATTTCTGAGAGAATGAAGTTAATTGTTCTCTGGTCGGATTCCAGGCTTCACAATAACTTACTGAAGTTAACTGTTATATGGTCGGTTTTCAGGCTTCGTAGTAACCTACTGAATTCAATTGTTATTTGGACGGGTTCTAGGCTTCATAACATATTTCTGAGAGAATGAAGTTGATCATTATCTGGTCGTATTCCAGGCTTCGCAACAACTTACTGAAGTTAACTGTTATCTGGTCGGTTTCCAGGCTTTACAGTAACCTACTGAATTCAATTGTTATCTGGTCGGATTCCAGGCTTCACAGCAAATTTCGAAGAGAATGAAGTTAATTGTTTTCTGGTCGAATTCCAGGCTTCACAACAACTTACTTAAGTTAACTGTTATCTGTTTGATTTCCAGGATTTGCAGTAACTTGAATTGATTTTTATCTGGTCGGTTTCCATATTTAATAACAAAT
Source organism: Vicia faba (assembly GCA_948472305.1). NCBI lineage: Eukaryota > Viridiplantae > Streptophyta > Magnoliopsida > Fabales > Fabaceae > Vicia > Vicia faba. The sequence goes on from OX451740.1 coordinate 1,328,821,765, forward strand.
TTCTGAGAGAATGAAGTTAATTGTTATCTGGTTGAATTTCGGGCTTCACAATAACTTACTGAAGTTAACTATTATCTGGACGTGTCCAGGCTTTATAGTAACTTGCTGAAAGAATGAAGTTAATTGTTATCTGGTCGAATTCAAGGCTTCAGCAACTTACTGAAGTTAACTGTTATCTGGTCGGTTTCTAGGCTTTGCAGTAACTTTCTTGAATTTGATTTTTATTTGGTTGGTTTCCAGGCTTCACAACAAATTTCTGAGAGAATGAAGTTAATTGTTATCTGGTCGGATTCCAGGCTTCACAAGAACTTACTGAAGTTAACTGTTATCTGGTCGGTTTTCAGGCTTCGTGTAACCTACTGAATGCAATTGTTATCTGGTCGGGTTCCAGGATTCACAACAAATTTCTGAGAGAATGAAGTTGATCATTATCTGGTCGTATTCCAGGCTTCGCAACAACTTACTGAAGTTAATTGTTATCTGGTCGGTTTCCAAGCTTCACAGTAACCTACTGAATTCAATTGTTATCTGATTGGATTCTAGGCTTCACAAAACATTTGAGAGAATGAAGTTGAACTTTATCTGTTCGAATTCCAGGCTTCACAAATACTTACTGAAGTTAACTGTTATCTGGTCGGTTTCCAGGCTTCACAGTAACCTACTGAATTTAATTGTTATCTTGTCGGATTCCAAGCTTCACAATAAATTTCTGAGAGAATGAAGTTGATCGTTATCTGGTCAAATTCCAGACTTCGCAACAACTTACTGAATTCAATTATTATTTGGTCGGATTCCAGGATTCACAATAAATTTCTGAGAGAATGAAGTTGATCGTTATCTGGTCAAATTCCAGGCTTCGCAATAACTTACTAAAGTTAATTGTTACCTGTTCAGTTTCCAGGCTTCTAGTAACCTACTGAATTTAATTGTTATCTTGTCGGATTCCAGTCTTCACAACAAATTTCTGAGAGAATGAAGTTGATCGTTATCTGGTAAAATTCCAGGCTTCGCAACAACTTATTGAAGTTAACTATTATCTGGTCGGTTTCCAAGCTTCGCAGTAACCTACTAAATTCAATCGTTATCTGGTCGGATTCCAAGCCTCACAACAAATTTATGAGAGAATGAAGTTGATCGTTATCTGGTCGAATTCCAGGCTTCGCAACAACTTACTAAAGTTAATTATTATCTGGTCGATTTCCAGGCTTCGCAGTAACCTACTGAATTCAATTGTTATCTGGTCAGATTCCAGGCTTCTTAACAAATTTCTGAGAGAATGAAGTTGATCATTATCTGGTAGAATTCCAGGCTTCGCAACAACTTACTGAAGTTAACTATTATCTAGTCGGTTTCCAGGTTTCACAGTAACCTACTGAATTCAATTGTTATCTGGTTGGATTCCAGGCTTCACAAAAATTTTCTGAGAGAATGAAGTTGATCGTCATCTGGTCGAATTCCAGGCTTCGCAACAACTTACTGATGTTACATGTTATCTGGTCGGTTTCTAGGCTTCGTAGTAACCTACTGAATTCAATTGTTATCTGGTCGGATTCCAAGCTTCACAATAAATTTCTGAGATGATGAAGTTGATCGTTATATTGTCGAATTCCAGGCTTCGCAATAACTTATTGAATTCAATTGTTCTCTGGTCGGATTCCAGGCTTCACAACAAATTTCTGAGAGAATGAAGTTGATTGTTATTTGGTCGAATTCCAGGCTTCGCAAAAACTTACTGAAGTTAACTGTTATCTGGTTAGTTTCTAGGCTTCGCAATAACCTACTGAATTCAATTGTTATATGGTCAGATTCCAGGCTTCATAGCAAATTTTTGAGAGAATGAAGTTAATTGTTATCTGGTCGAATTCCAGGCTTCACAACAACTTACTTAAGTTAACTGTTATCTGTTCGGTTTCCAGGATTTGCAGTAACTTACTTGAATTTGATTTTTATCTAGTCGGTTTCCATATTTCATAACAAATTTCTGAGAGAATGAAGTTAATTGTTATCTGGTCAAATTCTGGGCTTCACAATAACTTACTGAAGTTAACTGTTATCTGGTCGTGTCCAGGCTTTACAGTAACTTGCCGAAAGAATGAAGTTAATTGTTATCTGGTCGGATTCCAGGCTTCATCAACTTACTGAAGTTAACTGTTATTTGGTCAGTTTCTAGGCTTTATAGTAATTTTCTTGAATTTGATTGTTATCTGGTCAATTTCCATACTTCACAACAAATTTCTAAGAGAATGAAGTTAATTGTTATCTGGTCGGATTCCAGGGTTCACAGCAACTTACTGAAGTTAACTGTTATCTGGTCGGTTTTCAGGCTTCGCAGTGACGTATTGAATTCAATTGTTATCTGGTCGGGTTCAAGGCTTCACAAAAAATTTCTGGGAGAATGAAGTTGATCGTTATCTGGTCGTATTCCAGGCTTCGCAATTACTTACTAAAGTTAACTGTCATCTGGTCGGTTTCCAGGCTTCGCAGTAACCTACTGAATTCAATTGTTATCTGGTTGGATTCCATGCTTCACAAAAAATTTCTGAGAGAATGAAGTTGATCGTTATCTGGTCGAATTTCTAGCTTCACAACAACTTACTGAAGTTACATGTTATCTGGTCGGTTTCCAGGCTTCATAGTAACCTACTGAATTCAATTGTTATCTGGTCGGATTCCAAGCTTCACAATACATTTCTGAGAGAATAAAGTTGATCGTTATCTTGTCGAATTCCAGGCTTCGCAAAAACTTACTGAATTCAATTGTTATCTGGTCGGATTCCAGGCTTCACAACAAATTTCTGAGAGAATGAAGTTGATCATTATCTGGTCGAATTCCAGGCTTCGCAACAACTTACTGAAGTTAACTGTTATCTGGTCAGTTTCCAGGCTTCACAGTAACCTACTGAATTCAATTGTTATCTGGTCAGATTCCAGGCTTCACACCAAATTTCTAAGAGAATGAAGTTAATAATTTTTTGGTTGAATTCCAGGCTTCACAACAACTTACTTAAGTTAACTGTTATTTGTTCGGTTTCCAGGCTTTGCAGTAACTGTAATTTGATTTTTATCTGGTCGGTTTCCATATTTCATAACAAATTTCTGAGAGAATGAAGTTAATTTTTATCTGGTTGAATTTCGGGCTTCACAATAACTTACTGAAGTTAACTGTTATCTGGTCATGTCTAGGCTTTATAGTAACTTGCTGAAAGAATGAAGTTAATTGTTATCTGGTCGGATTCAAGGCTTCAGCAACTTACTGAAGTTCACTGTTATCTGGTCGATTTCTAGGCTTTGCAGTAACTTTCTTGAATTTGATTGTTATCTGGTTGGTTTCCAGACTTCACAACAAATTTCTGAGACAATGAAGTTAATTATTATCTAGTCGGATTCCAGGCTTCACAAGAACTTACTGAAGTTAACTGTTATCTGGTCGGTTTCCAGGCTTCATGTAACCCACTGAATACAATTGTTATCTGGTCGGGTTCCAGGCTTCACAACTAATTTATGAGAGAATGAAGTTGATCGTTATCTGGTTGTATTCCAGGCTTAGCAACAACTTACTGAAGTTAATTGTTATCTGGTCGGTTTCCAAGCTTCACAGTAACCTACTGAATTCAATTGTTATCTGATTGGATTCTAGGCTTCACAAAACATTTGAGAGAATGAAGTTGATCATTATCTATTCGAATTCCAGGCTTCACAACAACTTACTGAAGTTAACTGTTATCTGTTCAGTTTCCAGGCATCATAGTAACCTACTGAATTTAATTGTTCTCTTGTCGAATTCCAGGCTTCACAACAAATTTCTGAGAGAATGAAGTTGATCGTTATCTGGTCAAATTCCAGGCTTTGCAACAACTTATTGAAGTTAACTGTTATCTGGTCGGTTTCCAAGCTTCGCAGTAACCTACTGAATTCAATTGTTATCTGGTCGGATTCCAAGCTTCACAACAAATTTATGAGAGAATGAAGTTGATCGTTATCTGGTCAAATTCCAAGCTTCGCAACATCTTACTTAAGTTAATTATTATCTGGTCGATTTCCAGGCTTCGCAGTAACCTACTGAATTTAATTGTTATCTAGTCAGATTCCAGGCTTCACAACAAATTTCTGAGAGAATGAAGTTGATCATTATCTAGTAGAATTCCAAGCTTCGCAACAACTTACTGAAGTTACGTGTTATCTGGTCGGTTTTCAGGCTTCGTAGTAACCTACTGAATTCAATTGTTATCTGGTCAGATTCCAAGCTTCACAATAAATTTCTGAGATGATGAAGTTGATCGTTATCTGGTCGAATTCCAGGCTTCGCAATAACTTATTGAGTTCGATTGTTATCTGGTCGGATTCCAGGCTTCACAACAAATTTCTGAGAGAATGAAGTTGATTGTTATTTGTTCGAATTCCAGGATTTGCAACACCTAATAAAGTTAACTGTTATCTGGTTAGTTTCCAGGCTTCGCAGTAACCTACTGAATTCAATTGTTATCTGGTCGGATTCTAGGCTTCACAGCAAATTTTTGAGAGAATGAAGTTAATTGTTATCTGGTTGAATTCCAGGCTTCACAACAACATACTTAAGTTAATTGTTATCTGTTCGGTTTCCAGGATTTGCAGTAACTTACTTGAATTTTATTTTTATCTAGTCGGTTTCCATATTTCATAACAAATTTCTGAGAGAATGAAGTTAATTGTTATCTGGTCGAATTTCGGGCTTCACAATAACTTACTGAAGTTAAATGTTATCTGGTCGTGTCCAGGCTTTACAGTAACTTGCTGAAAGAATTAAGTTAATAGTTATCTGGTCGGATTCTAGGCTTCAGTAACTTACTGAAGTTAACTGTTATTTGGTCAGTTTCTAGGCTTTACAGTAACTTTCTTGAATTTGATTGTTATCTGGTCGATTTCCATACTTCACAACAAATTTCAAAGAGAATGAAGTTAATTGTTATCTGGTCGGATTCCAGGGTTCACAGCAACTTACTGAAGTTAATTGTTATCTGGTCGGTTTTCAGGCTTCACATTGACGTATTGAATTCAATTGTTATCTAGTCGGGTTCCAGGCTTCACAACAAATTTCTGGGAGAATAAAGTTGATCGTTATCTGGTCGTATTCCTGGCTTCACAACAACTTACTGAAGTTAACTGTTATCTGGCCGGTTTCCAGGCTTCACAGTAACCTACTGAATTCAATTGTTATCTGGTTGGATTCCAGGCTTCACAAAAAATTTCTGAGAGAATGAAGTTGATCGTTATCTGGTCGAATTCCAGGCTTCACAGCAACTTACTGAAGTTACCTGTTATCTGGTCGGTTTCCAGGCTTCATAGTAACCTACTGAATTCAATTGTTATCTGGTCGGATTCCAAGCTTCACAATAAATTTCTGAGAGAATGAAGTTGAGCATTATCTGGTCGAATTCCAGGCTTCGCAATATCTTACTGAATTCAATTGTTATCTGGTCGGATTCCAGGCTTCACAACAAATTTCTGAGAGAATGAAGTTGATCGTTATCTGGTCGAATTCCAGGCTTCGCAACAACTTACTGAAGTTAACTGTTATCTGGTCAGTTTCCAGGCTTCACAGTAACCTACTGAATTCAATTGTTATCTGGTCGGATTCCAGGCTTCACAGAAAATTTCTAAGAGAATGAAGTTAATTATTATCTGGTTGAATTCCAGGCTTCACAACAACTTACTTAAGTTAACTGTTATCTTTTCGGTTTCCAGGCTTTGCAGTAACTTGAATTTGATTTTTATCTGGTCGGTTTCCATATTTCATAACAAATTTCTGAGAGAATGAAGTTAATTTTTATCTGGTTGAAATTCGGGCTTCACATTAACTTACTGAAGTTAACTGTTATCTGGTCATGTCCAGGCTTTATAGTAACTTGCTGAAAGAATGAAGTTAATTGTTATCTGGTCGGATTCAAGGCTTCAGCAACTTACTGAAGTTAACTGTTATTTGGTCGGTTTCTAGGCTTTGCAATAACTTTCTTGAATTTTATTATTATCTGGTTGGTTTCCAGACTTCACAACAAATATCTGAGACAATGAAGTTAATTGTTATCTGGTCGAATTCCAGGCTTCACAAGAACTTACTGAAGTTAACTATTATCTGGTCGGTTTTCAGGCTTCGTGTAACCTACTGAATACAATTGTTATCTGGTCGGGTTCCAGGCTTCACAACATATTTCTGAGAGAATGAAGTTGATCGTTATCTGGTCGTATTCCAGGCTTCGCAACAACTTACTGAAGTTAATTGTTATCTGGTCGGTTTCCAAGCTTCACAGTAACCTACTGAATTCAATTGTTATCTGATTGGATTCTAGGCTTCACAAAACATTTGAGAGAATGAAGTTGATCATTATCTGTTCGAATTCCAGGCTTCACAACAACTTACTGAAGTTAACTGTTATCTGTTCAGTTTCTAGGCTTCATAGTAACCTACTGAATTTAATTGTTATCTTGTCGGATTCCAGGCTTCGCAACAAATTTCTGAGAGAATGAAGTTGATCGTTATCTGGTCAAATTCCAGGCTTCGCAACAACTTATTGAAGTTAACTGTTATCTGGTCGGTTTCCAAGCTTCGCAGTAACCTACTGAATTCAATTGTTATCTGGTCGGATTCCAAGCTTCACAACAAATTTATGAGAGAATGAAGTTGATCGTTATCTGGTCGAATTTCAGGCTTCGGAACAACTTACTAAAGTTAATAATTATCTGGTCGATTTCCAGGCTTCGTAGTAACCTACTGAATTCAATTGTTATCTGGTCAGATTCCAGGCTTCACAACAAATTTCTGAGAGAATGAAGTTGATCATTATCTGGTAGAATTCCAGGCTTCGCAATAACTTACTGAAGTTAACTATTATCTGGTCGGTTTCCAGGCTTCGCAGTAACCTACTGAATTCAATTGTTATCTGGTTGGATTCCAGGCTTCACAAAATTTTTCTGAGAGAATGAAGTTGATCGTTATCTGGTCGAATTCCAGGCTCCGCAACAACTTACTGAAGTTACGTGTTATCTGGTCGGTTTCCAGGCTTCGTAGTAACCTACTGAATTCAATTGTTATCTGGTCAGATTCCAAGCTTCACAATAAATTTCTGAGATGGTGAAGTTGATCTTTATCTGGTCGAATTCCAGGCTTCGCAATAACATTGAATTCAATTGTTATCTGGTCGGATTCCAGGCTTCACAACAAATTTCTGAGAGAATGAAGTTGATTGTTATTTGGTCGAATTCCAGGCTTTGCAACAACTTACTGAAGTTAATTGTTATCTGGTTAGTTTCCAGGCTTCGCAGTAACCTACTGAATTCAATTGTTATCTGGTCGGATTCTAGGCTTCACAATAAATTTTTGAGAGAATGAAGTTAATTGTTATCTGGTTGAATTCCAGGGTTCACAGCAACTTACTGAAGTTAATTGTTATCTGGTCGGTTTTCAGGCTTCATAGTGACATATTGAATTCAATTGTTATCTAGTCGGGTTCCAGGCTTCACAACAAATTTCTGGGAGAATGAAGTTGATCGTTATCTGGTCGTATTCCAGGCTTCGCAACAACTTACTGAAGTTAACTGTTATCTGGCCGGTTTCCAGGCTTCGCAGTAACCTACTGAATTCAATTGTTATCTGTTTGGATTCCTGGCTTCACAAAAAATTTCTGAGAGAATGAAGTTGATCGTTATCTGGTCGAATTCCAGGCTTCACAGCAACTTACTGAAGTTACCTGTTATCTGGTCGGTTTCCAGGCTTCATAGTAACCTACTGAATTCAATTGTTATCTGGTCGGATTCCAAGCTTCACAATAAATTTCTGAGAGAATGAAGTAGATCGTTATCTGGTCGAATTCCAGGCTTCGCAACAACTTACTGAATTCAATTGTTATCTGGTCGGATTCCAGGCTTCACAACAAATTTCTGAGAGAATGAAGTTGATTGTTATCTGGTCGAATTCCAGGCTTTGCAACAACTTACTGAAGTTAACTGTTATCTGGTCAGTTTCCAGGCTTCACAGTAACCTACTGAATTCAATTGTTATCTGGTCGGATTCCAGGCTTCACAGCAAATTTCTAAGAGAATGAAGTTAATTATTATCTGGTTGAATTCCAGGCTTCACAACAACTTACTTAAGTTAATTGTTATCTTTTCGGTTTCCAGGCTTTGCAGTAACTTGAATTTGATTTTTATCTGGTCGGTTTCCATATTTCATAACAAATTTCAGAGAGAATGAAGTTAATTTTTATCTGGTTGAATTTCGGGCTTCACAATAACTTACTGAAGTTAACTGTTATCTGGTCATGTCCAGGCTTTATAGTAACTTGCTGAAAGAATGAAGTTAATTGTTATCTGGTCGGATTCAAGGCTTCAGTAACTTACTGAAGTTAACTGTTATTTGGTCGGTTTCTAGGCTTTGCAGTAACTTTCTTGAATTTGATTATTATCTGGTTGGTATCCAAACTACACAAAAAATTTCTGAGACAATGAAGTTAATTGTTATCTGTTCGAATTCCAGGCTTCACAAGAACTTACTGAAGTTAACTATTATCTGGTCGGTTTTCAGGCTTCGTGTAACCTACTGAATACAATTGTTATCTGGTCGGGTTCCAGGCTTCACAACATATTTCTGAGAGAATGAAGTTGATCGTTATCTGGTCGTATTCCAGGCTTCGCAACAACTTACTGAAGTTAATTGTTATATGGTCAGTTTCCAAGCTTCACAGTAACCTACTGAATTCAATTGTTATCTGATTTGATTCTAGGCTTCACAAAACATTTGAGAGAATGAAGTTGATCATTATCTGTTCGAATTCCAGGCTTCACAACAACTTACTGAAGTTAACTGTTATCTGTTCAGTTTCCAGGCTTCATAGTAACCTACTGAATTTAATTGTTATCTTGTCGGATTCCAGGCTTCACAACAAATTTCTGAGAGAATGAAGTTGATCGTTATCTTGTCAAATTCCAGGCTTCCCAACAACTTATTGAAGTTAACTGTTATCTGGTCGGTTTCCAAGCTTCGCAGTAACCTACTGAATTCAATTGTTATCTGGTCGGATTCCAAGCTTCACAACAAATTTATGAGAGAATGAAGTTGATCGTTATCTGGTCGAATTTCAGGCTTCGGAACAACTTACTAAAGTTAATTATTATCTGATCGATTTCCAGGCTTCGCAGTAACCTACTGAATTCAATTGTTATCTGGTCAGATTCCAGGCTTCACAACAAATTTCTGAGAGAATGAAGTTGATCATTATCTGGTATAATTCCAGGCTTCGCAACAACTTACTGAAGTTAACTATTATCTGGTCGGTTTCCAGGCTTCGCAGTAACCTACTGAATTCAATTGTTATCTGGTTGGATTCCAGGCCCACAAAATATTTCTGAGAGAATGAAGTTGATCGTTATCTGGTCGAATTCCAGGCTTCGCAACAACTTACTCAAGTTAAGTGTTATCTGGTCGGTTTCCAGGCTTCATAGTAACCTACTGAATTCAATTGTTATATGGTCAGATTCCAAGCTTCACAATAAATTTCTGAGATGGTGAAGTTGATCGTTATCTGGTCGAATTCCAGGCTTCGCAATAACTTATTAAATTCAATTGTTATCTGGTCGGATTCCAGGATTCACAAAACATTTCTGAGAATGAAGTTGATTGTTATTTGGTCGAATTCCAGGGTTTGCAACAACTTACTGAAGTTAACTGTTATCTGGTTAGTTTCCAGGCTTCGCAGTAACCTACTGAATTCAATATTTATCTGGTCGGATTCTAGGATTCACAAAAAAATTTTGAGAGAATGAAGGTAATTGTTATCTGGTCTAATTCCAGGCTTCAGAACAACTTATTTTAGTTAACTGTTATCTGTTAGGTTTCCAGGATTCGCAGTGACGTATTAAATTCAATTGTTATCTAGTCGGGTTCCAGGCTTCACAACAAATTTCTGGGAGAATGAAGTTGATCGTTATCTGGTCGTATTCCAGGCTTCACAACAACTTACTGAAGTTAACTGTTATCTGGCCGGTTTCCAGGCTTCGCGGTAACCTACTGAATTCAATTGTTATCTGGTTGGATTCCAGGCTTCACAAAAAATTTCTGAGAGAATGAAGTTGATCGTTATCTGGTCGAATTCCGGGCTTCACAGCAACTTACTGAAGTTACCTGTTATCTGGTCGGTTTCCAGGATTCATAGTAACCTACTGAATTCAATTGTTATCTGGTCGGATTCCAAGCTTCACAATAAATTTCTGAGAGAATGAAGTTGATCGTTATCTGGTCGAATTCCAGGCTTCGCAACAACTTACTGAATTCAATTGTTATCTGGTCGAATTCCAGGCTTCACAACAAATTTCTGAGAGAATGAAGTTGATCGTTATCTGGTCGAATTCCAGGCTTCGCAACAACTTACTGAAGTTAACTGTTATCTGGTCAGTTTCCAAGCTTCACAGTAACCTACTGAATTCAATTGTTATCTGGTCAGATTCCAGGCTTCACAGCAAATTTCTAAGAGAATGAAGTTAATTATTATCTGGTTGAATTCCAGGCTTCACAACAACTTACTTAAGTTAATTGTTATCTGTTCGGTTTCCAGGCTTTGCAGTAACTTGAATTTGATTTTATCTGGTCGGTTTCCATATTTCATAACAAATTTCTGAGAGAATGAAGTTAATTTTTATCTGGTTGAATTTCGGGCTTCATAATAACTTACTGAAGTTAATTGTTATCTGGTCATGTCCAGGCTTTATAGTAACTTGCTGAAAGAATGAAGTTAATTGTTATCTGGTCGGATTCAAGGCTTCAGCAACTTACTGAAGTTAACTGTTATTTGGTCGGTTTCTAGGCTTTGCAGTAACTTTCTTGAATTTGATTATTATCTTGTTGGTTTCCAGACTTCACAACAAATTTCTGAGACAATGAAGTTAATTGTTATCTGGTCGAATTCCAGGCTTCACAAGAACTTACTGAAGTTAACTATTATCTGGTCGGTTTTCAGGCTTCGTGTAACCTACTGAATAAAATTGTTATCTGGTCGGGTTCCAGGCTTCACAACAAATTTCTGAGAGAATGAAGTTGATCGTTATTTGGTCGTATTCCAGGCTTTGCAACAACTTACTGAAGTTAATTGTTATCTGGTCGGTTTCCAAGCTTCACAGTAACCTACTGAATTCAATTGTTATCTGATTGGATTCTAGGCTTCACAAAACATTTGAGAGAATGAAGTTGATCATTATCTGTTCGAATTCCAGGCTTCACAACAATTTACTGAAGTTAACTGTTATCTGTTCAGTTTCCAGGATTCATAGTAACCTACTGAATTTAATTGTTATCTTGCCGGATTCCAGGCTTCACAACAAATTTCTGAGAGAATGAAGTTGATCGTTATCTGGTCAAATTCCAGGCTTCTCAATAACTTATTGAAGTTAACTGTTATCTGGTCGGTTTCCAAGCTTCACAGTAACCTACTGAATTCAATTGTTATCTGGTCGGATTCCAAGCTTCACAACAAATTTATGAGAGAATGAAGTTGATCGTTATCTGGTCGAATTTCAGGCTTCGGAACAACTTACTAAAGTTAATTATTATCTGGTCGATTTCCATGCTTCGCAGTAACCTACTGAATTCAATTGTTATCTGGTCAGATTCCAGGCTTCACAACAAATTTCTCAGAGAATGAAGTTGATCATTATCTGGTAGAATTCCAGGCTTCGCAACAACTTACTGAAGTTAACTAGTATCTGGTCGGTTTCCAGGCTTCACAGTAACCTACTGAATTCAATTGTTATCTGGTTGGATTACAGGCTTCACAAAATATTTCTGAGAGAATGAAGTTGATCGTTATCTGGTTGAATTCCAGGCTTCGTAACAACTTACTGAAGTTACGTGTTATTTGGTCGGTTTCCAGGCTTCGTAGTAACCTACTGAATTCAATTGTTATCTAGTCAGATTCCAAGCTTCACAATAAATTTCTGAGATGGTGAAGTTGATCGTTATCTGGTCGAATTCCAGGCTTCGCAATATTTTATTGAATTCAATTGTTATCTGGTCGGATTCCAGGCTTCACAACAAATTTCTGAGAGAATGAAGTTGATTGTTATTTGGTCGAATTCCAGGCTTTGCAACAACTTACTGAAGTTAACTGTTATCTGGTTAGTTTCCAGGCTTCGCAGTAACCTACTGAATTCAATTGTTATCTGGTCGAATTCTAGGCTTCACAACAAATTTTTGAGAGAATGAAGTTAATTGTTATCTGGTCGAATTCCAGGCTTCACAACAACTTACTTAAGTTAACTGTTATCTGTTCAGTTTCCAGGATTTGCAGTAACTTATTTGAATTTAATTTTTATCTAGTCGGTTTCCATATTTCATAACAAATTTCTGAGAGAATGAAGTTAATTGTTATCTGGTCGAATTTCGGGCTTCACAATAACTTACCGAAGTTAACTGTTATCTGGTCGTGTCCAGGCTTTACAGTAACTTGCTGAAAGAATGAAGTTAATTGTTATCTGGTCGGATTCCAGGCTTCAGCAACTTACTGAAGTTAACTGTTATTTGGTCAGTTTCTAGGCTTTACAGTAACTTTCTTGAATTTGATTGTTATCTGGTTGGTTTCCAGACATAACAACAAATTTCGGAGAGAATTAAGTTAATTGTTATCTGGTCGGATTCCAGGCTTCACAGCAACTTACTGAAGTTAACTGTTATCTGGTCGGTTTTCAGGCTTCGCGTAACCTACTGAATTTAATTGTTATATGGTCGGGTTCCATGCTTCACAACAAATTTCTGAGAGAATGAAGTTGATCGTTATCTGGTCGTGTTCCAGGCTTCGCAACAACTTACTGATGTTAATTGTTATCTGGTCGGTTTCCAAGCGTCACAGTAACCTACTTAATTCAATTGTTATCTGATTGGATTCTAGGCTTCACAAAATATTTGAGAGAATGAAGTTGATCGTTATCTGGTAGAATTCCAGGCTTCACAACAACTTACTGAAGTTAACTATTATCTGGTCGGTTTCCAGGCTTCACAGTAACATATTGAATTCAATTGTTATCTGGTCAGATTCCAAGCTTCACAATAAATTTCTTAGAGAATGAAGTTGATCGTTATCTGGTCAAATTCCAGGCTTCGCAACAACCTACTGAATTCAATTATTATTTGGTCGGATTCCAGGCTTCACAACAAATTTCTGAGAGAATGAAGTTGATTGTTATCTGGTCGAATTCCAGGCTTCGCAATAACTTACTGAAGTTAACTGTTATCTGGTAAGTTTCTAGGCTTCATAGTAACCTACTGAATTTAATTGTTATCTGGTCGGATTCCAGGCTTCACAACGAATTTCTGAGAGAATGAAGTTGATCGTTATCTGGTCGAATTCCAGGCTTCGCAATAACTTATTGAAGTTAACTATTATCTGGTCGATTTCCAAGCTTCGCAGTAACCTACTAAATTCAATTGTTATCTGTTCGGATTCCAAGCTTCACAACAAATTTATGAGAGAATGAAGTTGATCGTTATCTGGTCGAATTCCAGGCTTTGTAACAACTTACTGAAGTTAATTGTTATCTGGTCGGTTTCCTGGCTTCGCAGTAACCTACTGAATTCAATTGCTATCTGGTCGGATTCTAGGCTTCACAACAAATTTCTGAGAGAATGAAGTTGATCGTTATCTGGTCGAATTCCAGGCTTTGCAACAACTTACTGAAGTTAACTATTATCTGGTTGATTTCTAAGCTTCGCAATAACTTACTGAAAGAATGAAGTTAATTGTTATCTGGTCGGATTCTAGGTTTCAACAACTTACTGGGGACTACAGAGCAGTCTACTAGGGAAGAGGAGTTGTGGTCCCTTGATTTGTAGTAGTCAGAGAGGCAAACTTAAACTTGGGAATCTGTAGTTTGTTGGGGAAATAAACCCCGGTGCCAATCTGCTGAGGAGGTGTCTTCTCTTGACAGAAATCCTCTAGGTTTCCTTAGATCGACTTAGTTGGAGAGAAATTTTCAGAGATTAAAACTCTGGCTGGGGGTCACCCTATGAAAAGGATTTTGTGAGGGATTTGTCACTGCCCCTGGTGGAAGGTGTTGTCACACTGCCAGAAAATGTTTGTTTGAGTGTACATGATTCGTTGTTGGAAATCATGTCTAATGCCCCAAGTGATTCAGATGGAGATCTGCCCCTGGTTATTCAGCATTTCTTTAGAGATTTCTTGGAATCTTGACTGGATTGCCCCAGATGCGTTGGACAGTGATCACACCGTACCCCCTGTTTACAGGATATTTGTCGTTGGAAGTGTCATCCCACTTGAGGTGATTTTGTTTATTGAGAGAGTTTTTGTTCACTAGACATTCGTCGTGCAAATTTCTCTGTTGTCAAACAAGTAACCACATGCAAACCACGATATTCAAACAATGCAAAGTTTATGCTTTGTCTTTAAGTTTTGAAAATGTGTATTAGCAGATAAAAGAATTTTGTAAGAATATGAATTCTACTCAAAATTCGGAGTAAGCCTTACAGGAGTCAGGATACCTTTTGTAACAGTATGCTTTCGAACTAACACATGCTTCAATTAGGACTTTTGAAGGGTTGTAATATGGCCTAGCTCACGATTAAAGAAACAAAGGATAAGGCTCAAAGTGTATTTATACCTACTCATTCTTCGTGATGTTCTTCAGTCCTAAACTCAGTTAATTGTATGTTCGAACTCCAATGACGTTTTGTCGATGGTCCAGACAAGTTTAGTTTATTGGGAGGCATTCATTTTTTGCAAAATTTTTCATGTTGTTGAGGATTTGTAGTGACCTCCTTTTTTTGATTTGTTATCCCTGATTTTTTCTTGACTGTTCTTGTTTTGAGATTATAGTCAGCAAGATGCCCCAGTTTTTCTTAAGTCTCCTTCGTAGGTGTTGACTTAATGGGATTTTCTTTGAGAGATAATGACTGCCTATTTGGTAGGGAACCATCACCATCTTTTGATTTCATAGGAAATTTTTTGATGTCATTCGTTGTATATAAAGTGAAAGTTTGCGACTGAACGCGCACTTGAATTAACTGAGAGACTACCCTGCCTCAGGTTTTGATTAAAGGTTTCAATTTGTATAAAAAGGAAACTCCTACTTCTTTGTCTCAAAGGGGTTGACTTGGGATTATCCTCCTTATAACTCCAGTTTTTAGGAATTAAAAGAAACACATGTACATCGTCAGCAAAGTCTGTCCAAAAGCATACTGTCTGAGATTATGGCATTGTTTTCGTCATCCTCCCTCTAAAGGATTGTAACTTTTAGCAAGAGTTGATAGTAAAAAGCATAGTTTAAATATAGTGAAAATGAATGGATGAATTCAAGATAAACATATGCAATGCATTAATGAAACATAGTTTAACATTAATGGATAATTGTTTGAATAGCAAAAGAAATTACAATTAAAAATTCAAAATGAACTGGAACACTCAATGGTTAGGCATGGGAGCGGTGATCACGTTGGGATTCTCTGGAGGGTCAAACTCGATCTCGTTGGCGTCAATCATGTTTTGAATCTTGTATTTCAGCGCCCAACAATCGTTAGTATCATGCCCCAGACTGCTGGAATGATATGCACATGTTGCATTAAGATTGTAGTTAGGAGAAGAAGTTTTGGGGTTTGGATGAGGTCCTATTAATGTAATCAGGTTCATCTTCAACAAGTGTTGTAGTGCTTGAGACAGTGGCATCTTTATGTTGGTAAACTGTCTTTTAGGCTCGTCTGGCCTTCGCTGATTTCCCCGTTGTTGTTGTCACCGTGATACAGGACCGGAGATCAGGACTGCCTCCACCTGTTGGTCATGATTGCTCTTGTTATGACCCTTTTGACCATACACAACATTGGACTCCTTCTTTCCATTGTATGGCTTTTTCTGAGTATCAGAGGGTATAGCTCCTTGGATCTTTCGGCTTTTGATGCCAGCTTAGACCTTTTCGCCAGTCAGTATTATTTCGTAGAACCCGACTGAGGAGCTTCCGATTAGGAGATTGAAGAAAGGACATGTCAAAGTTCCCATGAAGATGTCAATCAGCTCCAGGACAGTTAAGGGTGGATGCACCCTTCCATCCAGGTCTCTCCACTTTTGGGCATATTCTTTGAAGCCCTCGTTGGAACCCATGGTCATATTCTGCAATTGCACACGAGTTGGTGCAAGATCAACGTTGTATTGGTACTGCTTGTAAAAAGCAGCATCTAGATCTTCCCAACTGTGAATGTGGGAACTCTAAAAATGATAGAACCACTCAAGTTGCGTCCCAGCTAAACTCTCTTGGAAGAAATGAATCCAGAGCTTTTGATCAGTTGTGTATGGTTGAATCTTGCGGACATAAGACTTTAGATGCATCTTAGGACAAGAGACTCCATCATACGGGGAAAAGGTAGGGATTTTGAACTTTGGTGGGATGACCACTCAAGAAACTAAACCCTTGTCTCCTAAGTCCAAGCCAGGCACAGTTTGGACCTTGCGATATGGTGGGAGAACTGACTTGAGGTTTTGCGTTTGTGTTCGCAAATGTTTCGGTTTAGCAAGAGTCGCCACCGACTTTTTATTTTATCCAAAGGAAAGGTCAAAAAGCACAGGAAAGACCTTTGAGATGTTTTCTTGGGTTCGGGGGGTAGATTATGAAAATGGAAGGTGCAAGCACCCTTTTCATCCATGGTTATCCATGGGCTCTTAGTTACTTGTTTAGATCACTTTCTTTTGCTTTTCAATTGTTTGAAATGGTGCTTTGTGTGTGGTTTTGAAAATGTTTTGAAAAGAGGCCATCGTTGTGGCAACCTTTGTAATGATTCTTGTTTGAATATATAAAAAGGTGTATTGTCTGTTGAAAAGATTTTTCAATGTTTGAAAGTTTGTTTTGGGAAACATTTTGAAATTGTGTTGTGAGGTGTGTTTGAAAATAGCAAGGATGTTTTTGCAAGTTTTGATCAAGTAACTAAGAGTTGTCTACTCTATCTACTCAAGAGTCTTTCCTACACATTTTTAACCCTTTTACAGTGTTGTTTTACCATTGCATTTGGTAAACAACCTTGTGTTTGGATGTTAAACGGGACAGGCGCAGGTCATCGTATTGACCATGATAGCAATTGTGCTAAGTATCTTTAGCAAATTTTTGGAGGGACTAGATCATTTTGTATAGGCAACCAAGATAGCGTCATCGAGGGACTATGATCTTTTGTTTTGTTTTTGTTTTGCCAAGATACTCAACATGCATACCATGGCCATTTTAAAGGCAACAAGTGGATTGAAACCCTAGGGGTGCATTTGTGCATTGCGTTATCATTTTCATGCATTTTATGTCTTGTATTAGGTCTAACTATTTGTTTCGATTTTGGATATTGCATACAAACTCTAATCTCTATCATGGTATATTTGAAAGCTATAAAATGCGTAAAATAATCTAAGCTATTACAACATTGATATGGGGTGGGGGGATACAATTTTGAATGGGGAGTATTTACAAGAAAATAAAACCCTAAGATTAACTATTACATCCAAATTGAATTTCTTTGTACAAATGATGAATAAGAAATATTTAAATAGACAATTAAATAAATATGCAATATATTATAAATATGCAAAAAATGTTTTTTTTTAATTATTTTTATATTTGTAAAAATATAATATTTAATGAGAAAATAAAATATTATTTTTGGAAAGGGTAGAAACCCTAATTTTTGTTTTAAGAATATATATATATATATATATATGTATATATATATATATATATATATATATATATATATATATATATATATATATATATATATATATATATATATATATATATATATATATATATATATATATATATATATATATATATATATATATATATATATATATATATATATATATATATATATATATATATATATATATATATATATATATATATATATATATATATATATATATATATATATATACAATAAAAATAAAATAAAATATATACAAATGTCAAAAAATAAAAATATATTAGAAAAAATATTATCTAAGTATGTAAATAATAAAAATAAAAATATAATATTTTTATGTATTATTTTCAAGTTTTTTTTTTAAAGAAAATAAAAGTTTGTAAATTAATAATTATTTTTATGTTAGACAAAATAATAAAAAAATATAAAATAAAATGTGAAAATTTATGAAAATATTTTTAGTAATTTTTTATGTTTAGAAAAATAAAATAAAGTCAGAAACTAAAAAAGAAATGAAAAAATATGAAAATATAAATCAAATGGGCTGAGGGGTGTAAATAGCAAATCAGTGGTGCAAATAGCAAGGGAATGACAAGGCCCAGACCAGATCAGCTTCATCTTCAACCTTTGAATCACAAAAACGCGCGCGTGTGTACAAAATCTGGAAATCCTGCATACGTGCTCTAAAGCAAAAACTCATAACACCAAAGTCATAACATTTTTCAAGACGATTCCAACCATATAAAAAACTTAATCTAACTCTCAAAGACCAGAGAGAATTTCTCTGGCCCTAATTTTTAAGCTAGCTTTTTTAGGAAGTTCATCAATCAAATTCTCTCAGCACACTTAACTTAAATGAAATTTATGCATATGTACAGCTTAAGGGCTATGAGTACTACATTTTTTATTCACAAACCTAAGCCTAATGATTCCTAAATAGAGAGATAGGAAGTTGGAAAATACCTGTTTCAGTTGAACACGAATATGGCAATGTAGAGCTTTTCAGTGAGGCCTGAGATGCTTGGGAGCTTACTTGAACTTCCTATGACCTTCCCCAATGCTTAGTTTGCTTTGGATTTTCTTGAACAAGCTTGTAAAAGTCAACCTGCACAAGCTGAAAACAGAAATGGTGAAGCTTGCAAATGGAGTTACAGTCAATGGCCAAAGGTTGAGATAGCTCAAGTGGGTTATATGGAAGGTATTGGAACAGGTTTGGGGTAAAACCCACGAGTAGTTTTTGTTATGGAACTCAAAGTGCAGAAACTGCCCTGTTTTTCAAGATGAAGGTGTTTTTGTGTTTTGGAAGGCTTGAGGGTTGGATGACTCATGTTTCTGGCTCAAAGCAATGTGTAAAACCTCTTTCAAATGCTTACAAGAGTTGGTTATAACAGATACTCAAGTTGTGGTTCTTTGGCAAGTTTACTTATTTTTTAAGTAAAAGCGTGAAATGATACAAGACATGCCTGTACAGGCTATCTTCCAGCTTGCACTTGGTGATATTGGCCCCCTAAGTTTGTGGATATAGTTTGCTGTCCAAGATTTGGTTCAAGGCTCAAGGGATGCAATTTGACATAAAGCAAGTTTTGACAAAAATGGCAATGTTGCCTTTTTGCTATTTTTGAATTAATCCTTTATTCAAACCTCTAATAATCAGAACAAAGCTTCAATCCATTGAGTTTGCATTTAATTCTTGAGTGTGGAAGGGTTTAGAGACCTGTAATCAAGTACAAACAATGCTGGATGGAAATTGCAACTTGTGTCAACAAGAAGCATGCCATGGATCAAAATGAGTTTTTGCTAAATTCAAACCTTCGATTCTCCCTAACCATAAATGATTTTGGAGAGTTATTGGACATTTTGGAAAGATTCTAACATGATCTACAATCCATATTTACAATGCATTTTGATATTCCAAGTGGAACTATGTGAACAATTGCCATGAAGATAGGTCAAAATCCTGCCTAAACTAGGGCAAAATTTCACTAAGTTAAAAGTTTCATGGACCCTTGTTCCAAAAATCATAACTTGAGATACAAGATTATTTTGAGAAAACTTTGTGAATCAAAGTTGTATATTTTGTGGAGTACTACAACTTTCATGTTGGAAGTTTTGTTTGAAACTAATTGCATCATGGTGAAAAAGTTGGACAAAGTTGGGAAAAAATAAGAAAATTTCATAACTTAGAAAAATTCTAAGTTATGAAAATTTTCAATCTTAAACCCTAATTTGCAAAATTAGGTTTCTTGATGAACAAGTTTCATGTTTTGACACATCTTGATAAAAAATGACCCTTGGCACTTGATTTTGACCAAAAAGTCAAAGTTTGACTTTTCAGTGTACAATTAATTTTTGATCAGTTGACTGGAAAATTCATCTGTCAATCCAATGCAATTGAGATCTTTTGAACCTTGTGAATAGGTCAAGATGATTCCATTGAGTCCTTGAATCCATGCTTGAACCCAATTTGCCATTGGCTAGGTTAAAAGTCAGAAATTGCCCTTCTGCAGTCAAAACCTTAAAAATGACCATTTTACCCCTTTGATGATCTAATCAAATTTATTGAGGAGTTGTGGTACAAACTTGATCAAATGGTTCATATGAGTCTATAATGTTGATGTGGATCAAAAATTATGAGGTTTGACTGTATATTGGCCACAGTTGACTTTTTCCCCAATACAGTTGATCTCTAGGTCAACTATCCAATTGACTGGGCAAAAATTTGATTCAAAGCTTGAAACTTGGCATGGGCAATCTTATAAGTCTAACATGAAGTATGAAAGTCACATTGAGCATTAGAAGTCCAAAATTCTTTGTGCAAACCCAAACCCTAATTTAGGTCAACAATGCAAGGAGATGTCTTGAGCAGAGCAAACCCTAGCTTGGTCTTGAGTTCAAAGAGTCTTGTGAGGAGAAATCTTGATAAAATGAGAGGTAAACTTTTGGGGTACAATAGCTGCCCCTGTTCAATCTTCTTGAACCTGAAGAGTTAGATTGGCATGGTTTCCTTTCGTGACTCGAAGGTAAAAGAGGATTGGACATTAAAGTGCCCGTAAATTTTTGCTCGTCAGAGTGTAGTTGAGGGAATGGACTTAAAGATGCCATTTGGAAGATGTGACAGAATCTTGTCGGAGATGGGATTAAAGATGCCATCCAAGAAAATTGATTGCATAAGAGATTCCTTTGCGAGAGCCCGTATACCTGTTATTGAGGAGGACTACGTCGGGGGAATGTTGGTCTCTGTCGTGGTAGAAATAGAACTTCAGTCGTCTGTTATTCTACTGGGGAGTCATCTCTTGGTTGAAGAGGTGACAGTGAACTGCTATCTGGTCAACATCCAGGCTTCACAGTCTTGTATTGCTATCTGGTCAACATCCAGGCTTCATGATACTTTACTTCCTATCTGGTCAACATCCAGGCTTCAGAAGGAAATCAAATGGTTATCCGGTCGCCTCCTGTTTTCCCTTTGATTTTGGGGCCTACTAATATCGGGTTGAATCCGGGCTTCAAAGTAATTGGCCGAGTAAACTGTTATTTGGTCAACGTCCAAGCTTCACAGTATACCTTACTGTTATCTGGTCAACATCCAGGCTTCACAGTCTCGTATTGCTATCTGGTCAACGTCCAGGTTTCACAATACCTTTCTTCCTATTTGGTCAACGTCCAGTCTTCAGAAGAAAATCAAATGGTTATCCGGTCGCCTCCAGTTTTCCCTTTGATTTTGGGGCCTACTAATATCCGGTTGAATCCGGGTTTCAAAGTAATTGGCCGAGTAAACTGTTATTTGGTCAACATCCAAGCTTCATAGTATACCTTACTGTTATCTGGTCAACGTCCAGGCTTCACAGTCTTGTATTACTATCTGGTCAACATCCAGGCTTCACAAAAACTCGCAGGGGATTCAACTATTTTCTGGTCGCTCTCCGGGCTTTAGTATAATCAAGATATTATCTGGTCGAATCCAGGCTTTATAACTAGAACAGGAATCTGCATATTGATTTGAATAAGCAGATAGGAAAGCATACATATCTGGAGCATCTCTAAGTCGTTTTTTGAGCTTTGAAGATTTGTTTTAAGTAGCTGTTAATTTTATCCTGAAAAGGGTAAAAGGTTAACTGAAACACAAAGTTATGTTGCATGAAATGTATGATGCAATAAGATGTGTTTTATCAATGTTTATGATATGTGAATGTAATGTATGCTGATTCACTGTCTTGCTGAGGAAAATAGTTCCTTAACCGTTGGAGACAAAAAAAAACTTTGACTGCTGTTGAGGAAAATAAATCCATGGCCGCTGTTGAAGATTCAAAATCTTTGACAACCTCTGTGGGGAGAAGCTATACTGCTGGGGAGATCAGGAGTTTGGGTTGTATGCCAATCTATTGGGGACTTCAAGAATGAGAATCTCCGTTCTGTTGGGGGTATCAGGGGAAAACTGAATGGTTTCCGTTGGGGATTGGTAGCTCAAAGTTTCCTCTCTGTTAGGGATTTTAATGACGTGCTGATTTGATCGTGCATGGACCTTTGACTCCGTTGAGGAAGAAGGTTTTAAAATAACTCTCTGGGGAATTATCCGGTTTTAAAGCTACTCTCCGGGGGAATTGGAGGAAATTGGATGGTCTCCAATGATGTTCAAAGGTTGAAGGTTTGGCTCCGTTTGGGGAAGAAAGTTTCATCTTCACTGAGGGTTTAAAGTTTTGCTCCGCTGGGGATTGGGAGTTTGAAAAATCAACTCTGATGGGGATTTTTGAAACTTAACTCCGCTGGGGATATGTATTTCAAGGTTTTAGTTCTGCCGAGGATCTGGATGATGTACTGCAGGGGATTTTTCCTGGAATAGCCTAAAGACGTTTTCCTACACTTTCATCCTATCAATAATTATTCTTTCTTATTTTGTTTTATTTTGTAAGCAGTGATTATATTCAAATGCATATGCTCATTTAATAAATCATAGGACGTTTTCAAATAAAACACAAGTGTAAAAAAGAAAGAAAAGGTAAACAATTTTCTGCACTTTGAAGTACCTTTGTATTAACTTTGTGTAAGTATTTTGTACAAAGGAGACAGACATCCTAGTAAGAGAATGTTGTCATAAAATTGAGAAAAATTTATACAAAGAAATACGGCTATGTGTAACAATTCCATGGGGTTCCCATTCTGCTATAGCCTTCGTAACTCTGGATATCTTGTCCATTCGCTGCTTCGTCCGAAGATGACTGGATTGATCAGAAACCTGGAGCTTGTCTGGTGAAGAGATTATCCTTAAAGTGATCCGACGAGACATAGTCAAACGCTTTAATTCCCTAACTTTTTCCTGGATCGTCCTTTCGGGTTTTCGATCCACCGGGAAACCCCGTTTTGCCCAAGTCGCCCTTTCGGGTTTTCAACTTGCCGGGTGTACAAATTTTTTTTTTATCCCTAATTTTTTCCTGAACCGCCCTTTCGGGTTTTTGATTCACCGGGATGCCCATTTTTTCCTAAGTCACCCTTTCAGGTTTTCAACTTTTCGGGTCGTTTATGCTTAGTATCTTTTGACTATGTCTGCGTTTGCAGGGTGCGGCAGGTCGTCGCCGTCCATGGTGGTTAGAATCATAGCCCCACCAGAAAAGATGTTTTTGATCACAAATGGTCCTTCATAGGTAGGAGTCCACTTGCCCCTGGGATCACTTTGCGGCAAGATGATCCGCTTGATTACGAGATCTCCGACTTGATATACCTGGCGCCTGACTTTCTTGTTGAAAGCCTTGATCATCCGTTTTTGATACGTCTGACCATGACAAACAGTAGTAAGTCGCTTTTCGTCAATCAAGTTAAGTTGATCAAGCCGGGTCTGAATCCAATTGTCTTCACTTAAACCAGCATCCTTCATAATTCTCAAGGAAGGAATCTGAACCTCCATAGGTAAAACAGCTTCCATGCCGTATACCAAAGAAAAGGGTGTTGCCCCAGTTGATGTTCATGCCGTGGTACGGTATCCGTGCAGAGAAAACGATAACATCTCATGCTAGTCCTTATAGGTGACTGTCATCTTTTGAATGATCTTCTTGATATTTTTGTTCGCAGCTTCGACAACACCGTTCATCTTAGGCCGATAGGGAGATGAATTGTGATATTGAATCTTGAACTGCTCGCACAGAGCGGTGATCATAGTATTGTTCAGGTTTGTACCGTTGTCCGTGATGATACGGTCGGGGATACCATACCGGCATATGAGGTTCTTCTTGATGAAGCAGGCAACCACATTCTTTGTAACGGAGGCGAAGGAAGCTGCTTTGACCCACTTGGTAAAGTAATCAATGGACACCAGGATGAAACGGTGCCCATTGGATGTCGTAGGCTTGATCTCTCCAATCATGTCGATTCCCCACATCGCGAATGTCCAAGGAGCTGTTAAGACATTGAGGGGAACTGGAGGTATATGTACTTTGCCAGCGTAGATTTGAAATTTGTGACAAGTACGGGAATGTTGATGACAGTCAGCTTCCATGGTAGACCAGTAGTAGCCTGCCCTTAGAATCTTCTTAGCCATCGTATGTCCGCTCGAGTGGGTGCCAAAGGTACCATTCTGCAGTTCAGCCATGATCTGCTCAGCTTCAACCTTGTCCACACAATGAAGCAGAACGCAATCATGGTTGCGCTTGTATAGGATACCATTTCTTAGGAAAAACTTGGCAGAAAATCTCCTTAAGAACTTTTTGTCGTTGACTGAAGCTCCTTCGGGGAATTCTCGAGTCTCGAGATACCTTTTGACTTCGTGAAACTAGGGTCAGTCCACTACTTCTTCGGTATTGATCTCGTGACAATGTGCAGGTTCGTCCATCCGCTCAATGGTGATTTTAGGAGCCTCATTATCCCGATTAAGTTTAAACATGGATGACATTGTAGCTAGCGCATATGCTAGCTGATTCTCTTCTCGTGGGAAGTGCTTGAAGGTAATCTGCTCGAACTGTGGTAACAATATGAAGACATGTTCTTTATAATGGATGAGGTTAGGGTGTTTAGTATCCCACTCTCCTTTGATTTGACTGATAACCAAAGCTGAGTCACCAAATACAACCAAAGATTTGATTCCCAAGTCAATAGCGGCCTTGAGGCCAAAGATACAAGCTTCATACTCGGCCATGTTGTTGGTGCAGCTGAAGCAGAGTCTAGCAGTGAAAGGTGTATGGAAACCTTTTGGAGAGATAAGTACAGCGTCGATACTGTTGCCAAGTGAATTTGAAGCACCATCAAAGTACAGGGTCCATCGGGATCCTTGTTCAGGTCCGTCATACAATCTGTTACCTTCAACGTTGTCCAAAGTCATGATATCCTCGTCGGGGAAGTCGAACCTCATAGATTGGTAATCTTCAACAGCTTGATGGGCCAGATGATCAGCTAGTACACTTCCCTTTATAGCTTTTTGGGTCGTGCACTGTATATCATATTCGGTGAGAATCATCTTCCATCTAGTGATTCTTACGGATAGAGCAGGCTTCTCGAAGATGTACTTGATCGGATCCATCTTAGAGATCAATAAAGTGGTATGTGTCAACATATACTGCCTTAGCCGGCGAGCAGCCCATACCAAAGCGCATCAAGTTTTATCTAGCAGTGAGTAGCGAGTCTCACAGTCGGTAAACTTTTTGCTAAGGTAATAAATGGCATGCTCTTTTTGGCCAGACTCGTCATGTTGGCCCAGTACGCACCCCATTGAATTCTCCAGGACAGTCAGATACATAATTAAAGGTCTTCCTTCAACAATAGGCATCAAGATAGGAGGTTCCAACAAATACTCCTTGATTTTATCGAAAGCAACTTGACAGTCATCATTCCATTTAACCACCTGATCTTTCTTCAACAGCTTGAAGATTGGTTCACAGGTAGATGTTAGGTGAGAAATGAACCTTGCAATGTAGTTTAGGCATCCCAAGAAACCTCTTACCTCCTTCTCAGTGCGAGGGGCAGGCATTTCTTGTATAGATTTGACTTTGGCAGGATCAACCTCAATGCTTTTGTTACTGACGATGAATCCCAAGAGTTTACCGGACCTGACTCCGAAAGTGCATTTGCTAGGGTTCAGTCTGCGCTTATATTCCTTTAACCTGACAAACAGCTTTTGCAGATGGTCGACGTGTTCTTCTTCTGTTTGTGAACAGGCTATCATGTCATCTACGTAGACTTCAATCTCATGGTGTATCATGTCATGAAACAATGCTACCATGGCGCGCTGATAGGTTGCCCCGACATTCTTCAGTCCGAATGGCATCACTTTATAGCAGAAGGTACCCCATTGTGTAACAAAAGTAGTCTTCTCCATGTCTTCGGGGGGCATTTTGATCTGGTTGTACCCTGAAAATCCATCCATGACAGAGAATACCTTATGTTGAGCTGTATTGTCAACCAAGATGTCAATGTGCGGTAGTGGAAAGTCATCTTTAGGGCTAGCCCTGTTTAAGTCTCTGTAATCCATGCACATTATGACTTTGCCGTCCTTCTTCAGCACGGGCACAATGTTAGAAACCCATTGTGGATAGGAAGTAACAGCAAGAAAGCCAGCATTGAACTTCTTCATCACTTCAGCTTTGGTCTTTTCGGACATGTCGGGCCTCATTCGGCGGACTTTATGTTTGATCGGTGGACAGTCTTCTCTTGTAGGGAGACGGTGAACCACAATATCTGTATCGAGTCCCGGCATGTCTTCATAGGACCAGGCGAAGATCTCAACATATTCATTCAACAGCTGAACTAAGCTCTCTTTGACATTTGGCTTTAGGTTGGCACCTACTTTAACCTCTTTTCTGTCTTCGGCAGTACCCAAGTTGATAGTTTCTAACAGCTCTTCATGGGGTAGAATAGCCCTTTCTTCCTGTTGTAGAAGTCTAGCCAACTCTCCAGGCACTTCACAGTCTTCATCACCTTCGTATTCGGCATGATTGACCAGATCTTCAGAGTCACTGAAGGCCATAGCAGAATTGTTACCCATGGAATCCAGAGTGGATGGGTACCTGCATTTTGTGAGTGTGGGTATGTGTAAGGGATAGCCACCTTTAAACAAAATAAAATGTAAAAATAAAGAAAATGAACACAAAAGTTTATATGTGAAAACGTCCATGATTCATTAAAAATGGCATATGAAAATGAAGAATCAAAACCCCTTACAAATGGACCTATATACCCCGGGTAAGGCATAAGGAAAAAAGTGTACGAATTGTTTAAAAATTATTACAGACCAACAGAAAATGTTCAAAAGATAAATTATTGATTGATGAAAGTAATGGAAACGAAGTCTTTCGCCTCCCGGTTGTTCAGTCCTCCTTCAACAGTTGGAAAGATCCAGTCTTCAAAGTTGTTCTCGTCTTTGCCATCCTCCAAAGCATGAACTCCATGATGAGTTATCTTTAATGGTGGCCCTCCATCCCGGGAGCGGCGCACAACCTTTTGAGCAGAAGTGGTGAAACCCAAACCGAACTTATCTGTTTTGAAAGGAAAATCGGGTAGCTGACCCCATACTGTGCTTCCTCCTTCCTTGATCACAGCCTTCACATCTTTAAGGGATGACATCCGGGACACAGGTTTGGTAATGATGGGTATAGAAGTCATTGTCTTGGTTACCGCAACTTCAGGAGAAACCACTTCAAAGTGTTGGAAATGGGTTTCTATGAATTCACCCTCTAACTCCACATAGCAGACATAATTAAGATGGCTTATCATATACTCCTCCTCGCCATGAACCGTTATGATTTTCCTCTGGACTGGGTATTTGAGCATTTGGTGTAGAGAAGAAGTGACTGCCCCAGCATTGTGGATCCAGGGTCTTCCCAACAAGCAAGAATATGAAGGACGGATGTCCATCACATAGAATGTAGAGTTGAAAATTTCCGTTCCCACTTTAATTGGGATGTCCACCTCCCTGTGGACCAACCTCTTAGAACCGTCAAAGGCTCTAACAATGATATTGATGGGCTTTAGGGTCAAACCTTCACTGTCTAATGCTTTCTTTGGTAGGACATTTAAAGACGACCCGGTATCAACCAGAATGTGAGCAAGAGTAGTCTCTCTGCATTCCACCGAGACATGCAGCGTGTCATTATGCTTTCTCCCCTTAGATGTTAGATCGACATCGGAGAAGCCAAGACCATTGTCGGCAGTTAGGCTGGCTACACACTCCTGGAACTGGTCCGCGGAGGTTTCTTGAGGCACATGGGCCGTCTTCAGAAATTTTATCAAGGCTTTGGCATGAGCCTCCGAACAGAGCAATAGGGCCAGCATAGAGATTTTTGAAGGGGTTTGCCCCAGTTGTTCTACGACATCATAGTCGCTTTTCTTAATTATTTTTAAAATCTCCTCCATTTCCTTTTGAGTGGTCTCGGGGATGACCACAGACTGAGCCCTCGGCCTGATGGGCGCTTCTTGGATCTCCTTACCTTTATCAACAGTAACAGCAGAGGTTACAACTTCGGGAGTAACAATTTCTTCAATCACTGGAGTTCGTACAGATGTATTGACTGGCACAGGAGTAACCTTAGGAGCACTTGAGGGTCCAAAGATTTCCCTTGGAGGAGAAATCTTCGGAGAGAAAATTCTTCCACTACGGGTGATCTTACTCTTCCCCGCAATATTTCCTACGTCAGGAGTCTCTTCATCAAAACTTTCTTCAACTGATTCAATCTACTTAACACCGTGGTAGAAGATCTCTTCTCCATAATTCCACGGTATTGTCTTGTTGGACTTGTATGGGATAGGCCCCGACATAGTTATCTTCAGAGGTACAAACTTTGGATCGGGTGTAATCTTAACAGGTCTTTTGGAGACCTTGGAAAGACTGGCGGAAATGGTGATTATAACAACATCGTTGATTGGAGTAACAGGAGTGACAAGAGTTTTCTCGAAGAGGATTTCCTGATTATCCATTAGGCGTTGGATGCCTAACTTCAATAACGGACTGTCGGATTGTAGGGACGAACAAAGGTAACAATCTTTTTCACAGCCTGGGAAAATCCCAGCTTTCAAGAGATTCATCTTGATTATTGGTAAAGGGGTCATTAAGTCATCAACAGCAGCAACATACAGATCTTCTACAACAGCATGGGCATTATGACCATGTTTTGGCATTGGAGCGGATATCACATTAGGTTTTTCGATGGCGTCAAAATCCACTTCCTTGGTATCTATTAAATCCTGGATCTTGTTTTTGAGGGCCCAACAATTGTTGGTGTCGTGCCATATGCCGTCTGAATGATAGGCACACTTAGCGTTAGCATGGTAAAAAGGAGAAGTTGTATTCGGATTTTGTGGTGGCTCTCTCAAGGTTGTAAGATTTAACTTTAAGAGATGGGGGAGAACCTGAGCAGGCGTCATGTTTATTTTGGTGAATTGCCTAGCAGGCCTTCCCACTCTTTGTGGGTTGGTTCTGGGTTGATCGTTTCTAGGCTGATCAGTCGCAGTCTTTTGAATAATTACAGCCCCTACCACTGGCCGGTGCTCCACTCTTTCTCGACCTCTTTGGGAGTAAACAACTGACACCTCTTTCTTTGTTGGAAAAGGTTTTCTAATGGCAGCAAAAGCAGATGTATCTTTTTGAATTTTACCGCTCTTGATGCCAGCTTCGACTCTTTCACCAGTCAGAATTAACTCGGTGAACCCCGCAGACGAATTCCCTATCAGGTGATTAAAGAATGGACCTGACAGCGTCCCCAAAAACATATCAACAAGCTCTCTTTCAGACAAAGGTGTCTGCACCCTTCCAGCCAAGTCCCTCCATTTCTGGGCATACTCCTTAAAGCCTTCATTAGAGACCATACCCATACTCTGTAGTTGAGTACGAGTAGGTGCTAAGTCTGCATTATATTGATATTGTCTGTAGAAAGCAGCATCCAAATCTTCCCAATTGTGTACATCGGATCTCTCAAGCTGGTAGAACCAATCCAATTGCGTCCCCGAAAGACTATCTTGAAAAAAGTGGACCCACAGATCCTTATCAGAAGAATGAGGTTGGATCTTTCTGACGTAAGACCCTAGGTGCATCTTCGGACAAGACAAACCATCATATTTAGAAAATGTAGGCACCTTGAATTTAGGGGGAATCACAATCCCAGCAACCAACCCTAGCTCCTCGAAATCCAGCCCAGGCACTCTTTGTACCTTCATAGCTGCCAGCCGCTCTTCCAGATTCTTGTACTTTTCGTCTGCAGGAGGGTACTGCTGCTCAGAGTAATCTTCATCCTCTTCTTTTTCTTCCTCTTCTTCAGACTCGGAGGGAACTGCAACTCCCTTTCCTTTGCTAACCCCTTCATCAGATGTTGAGGGGAAATCCAGGACCCTTCTAGCTTGATTCTCAAATCTTCTTCCCAAAGTAGCTACACCAACTCTTTTCTTTTTCTTTTTCTCCTTTTCTTTTTCCTTTTCTTTTTCCAGCAGTGCTTTAAGATCCTCCTGACCCTTTGCCAAGGTCATGAGTAGTTGTTGGAACTATGAATTCTGCGCTTGTAGATCTTTGACCGTCTGCTCTATATTCATCTTGCTGAAATAAACAGCAGAGAGATAAGGAAACCTGGTGTGAAGACCTGTTTATGCATATGATGAATGATATGTATTCATGTAATGCATTCAAGGATTCAGAAATTCAAAGTTGTTGCAAACAAAAAGAACATACGTCATATTAATAAGATAGAATTTGTTAGTACATAAGTGCCCCATGGGCAAAATAAATACAAAACTCTAATGTAAAAAGACGTTGCGCATCCTCTTTGGTGAGATGTAGGTGTTGAGAGTCTGCTCTTCGTGGAGTTGACGAGTAAGTTCTAAAACCTTCTTCTCACTGGCGTAGAAGCTGGCTTCAAAAGTGTTCCGTTCTTCCTTGAGTTGTATCCAACTCTTTTGAAAATCTTCCAATGATGTTGGCATGTCAGGATGTAGGAGGGTGTATGGAACCTCTCCTTCCATAACAGGCTCTTTGATCACAGGGAGAATGTAGGGGTAAGGCATCATAATATTCTGGGCGCGGGTTCGTACCCACTTGAGGTAAGGCTCAAGGGGGATGGAATTCTTGTGTCCCAGTGTCTTACTGTCTACCTTGTTGGGCATCCTCCAAGCTCAGATAAACCTTTGTCAAAGTCCTTGAGCGTCGTTGTCAAAGTCAAAAACCAAGTCTGGAATCAGCATGTCATGAGGGCCATCCCTTCAGACATACCCAAATTGTCTTAGAGCCAAGCAGGGGTTGTAGGTAATGCCTCCCCTAATTCCAAGTAGTGGGACATTAGGGAATTCCCCACAATGATCAATGATGATGACATTTTCTCTGGACCGAGAACACCAATGAACATCAGAATGTGTAAGAGTCATCAACCGTCGTGACCACCTCAAGCCTTGCTCATTCTTCAAGACTGATTGGGGAAGGTGAGAAATAAACCACCTTGCTAGAAGAGGAGTACAACACATGAGAATACCTCTTTTCCTCATTGTTCGTGTGTGAAATGAGTGGAGGATATCCCCAAGCAATGTATGCACAAGATTCCGAGATATGAAAATTTTGACAGCATTCACATCTATAAGATGATCAGGGTTTGGGAACAAGACCAACCCATAGATGAGAAGTGCTACAATCTCTTCAAAAGCTTGCAGGTCTAGAGAATTCCAGCATTCTTGTGCCTTCTCAAACAGAAACTTTGCCAAGAAACCCTTGACACCACTTCTGGTTTCCCAATGACCTTTGATATCAGATGGTTGCAAGTGTAAGGCTTGAGCAACATCTTCAGGCTTTGGTTCTCTTTCTGTACCGTTGTAGGGTAGTTGATGGATAATAGGAATCCTCACGAGTTGAGAAAATTCCTCCAAAGTAGGCACTAGTTGGTAATCAGGAAATGTGAAGTAGTGGTGTAGGGGGTCAAAGAACTGGAAGAGAACTTTCACCATGTCTTCCTCAATGTTGGAGCTGACCAAGTTGAGAAGTCTACCATGTCTTTCAGTGAAGGGAGAATTCTCTGGAATCTTGGAAGTAAGCTCCTTGAGTTGAGGAGGAATTCTCACAAGGTTGACTGGGATTGTTTTCCTGCGAAGTGATTCCATGACCTATAAAACAGGAACAAAGATGAAGATCCAAACCCTTGAAATGGTTAGTGGATGCATATGATGCTTTATGATGTTCATGATGTATGCACAAGTATATGTACAAGCAAATCACACAAGTTCCTAGTTTCAGGCTTGCATGGGGTTTCATAGGTAAGTACCCTCTTGAAGTTAGTTGGCTCAACCTGTCCTATATAAATAGTAACCGGGTTCAAAGGAGCTCAATATCACCGGATTATTTTCTGTGTTCATTGTTTCAGTTTAGCCACTTAACTGGCGACCGAAATATTCCAAGAAAACAACCCTCAATGAGTGTAGTATCGAGTATCTACCAACTTCGAACTGCACTAAAGTCGATCATCTCACTACCCCTAATAAGGCCAAGATGGTCAAGTAAAGGTTCTAAAAGTCCATTAGTGCTTCATGACATCACTCAGCGGCCCCGTATTCTCTTTTATTAACTCAAAGGCTACCGGTACCCACAAATATGTCGCACTAATATAGCTATTTCTTCAACCGTGTCGGTATACCCTGCACAGTTTCCACAACATATTACTATTTACCTATGAATGTTTCCCCAAATCCAGGTAGAGGATTTTAAACCCAAATAATAGAATCGAATGTAAAGCAATCAAAGAAAACAAAATAAGCATGTAAAGGTGATCTAAACCCTAAGGTAACCCCACTTTTAGATAAGTCCCCAGCAGAGTCGCCAGTTCTGTGATACGGTGAGAGAATTGACTTGAGGTTTTGCGTTTGTGTTTGCAAATGTTTTGGTTTAGCAAGAGTCGCCACCGACTTTTTATTTTATCCAAAGGAAAGGTCAAAAAGCACAAGAAAGACCTTTGAGATGTTTTCTTGGGTTCGGGGGGGGGGGGGGGGGGGGGGTAGATTATGAAAAGGGAAGGTGCAAGCACCCTTTTCATCCATGGTTATCCATGGGCTCTTAGTTACTTGTTTAGATCACTTGCTTTTGCTTTTCAATTGTTTGAAATGGTGCTTTGTGTGTGGTTTTGAAAATGTTTTGAAAAGAGGCCATCATTCTAGCAACTTTTGTAATGATTCTTGTTTGAATATATACAAATGTGTATTGTCTTTTGAAAATATTTTTCAATGTTTGAAAGTTTATTTTGGGAAACATTTTGAAATTGTGTTGTGAGGTGTGTTTCAAAATAGCAAGGATGTTTTTGCAAGTTTTGATCAAGTAACTAAGAGTTGTCTACCCTATCTACTCAAGAGTCTTTCCTACACATTTTTAACCCTTTTATAGTGTTGTTTTACCATTGCATTTGGTAAACAACCTTGTGGTTGGATGTTAAACGGGACAGGCGCGGGTCATCGTATTGACCATGATAGCAATTGTGCTAAGTATCTTTAGCAAATTTTTGGAGGGACTAGATCATTTTGTATATGCAACCAAGATAGCGTCATCGAGGGACTATGATCTTTTGTTTTGTTTTTGTTTCGCCAAGATACTCAACATGCATACCATGTCCCCATTTTAAAGGCAACAAGTGGATTGAAACCCTATGGGTGCATTTGTGCATTGCGTTATCATTTTCATGCATTTTATGTCTTGTATTAGGTCTAACTATTTGTTTCGATTTTGGATATTGCATACAAACTCTAATCTCTATCATGGTATATTTGAAAGCTATAAAATGCGTAAAATAATCTAAGCTATTACAACATTGATATGGGGTGGGGGGATACAATTTTGAATGTGGAGTATTTGCAAGAAAATAAATCCCTAAGATTAACTATTACATCCAAATTAAATTTCTTTGTACAAATGATGAATAAGCAATATTTAAATAGACAATTAAATAAATATGCAAAAAATGTTTTTTTTATATTATTTTTATGTGTGTAAAAATATAATATTTAATGAGAAAATAAAATATTTTTTGGAAAGGGTAGAAACCATAATTTTTGTTTTAAGAATATATATATATATATATATATATATATATATATATATATATATATATATATATATATATATATATATATATATATATATATATATATATATATATATATATATATATATATATATATATATATATATATATATATATATATATATATATATATATATATATATATATATATATATATATATATATATATATATATATATATATATATATATATATATATATATATATATATATATATATATATATATATATAATATTATTTATGTACAATAAAAATAAAATAAAATATATACAAATGTAAAAAAATAAAAATATATTAGAAAAAATATTATTTAAGTGTGTAAATAATAAAAATAAAAATATAATATTTTTATGTATTATTTTCAAGCTTTTTTTAAAGAAAATAAAAGTATGTTAATTAATAATTATTTTTATGTTAGAAAAAAAATATAAAATAAAATGTGAAAATTTATGAAAATATTTTTAGTAATTTTTTATGTTTAGAAAAATAAAATAAAGTCAGAAACTAAAAAAGAAATGAAAAAATATGAAAATATAAATCAAATGGGATGAGGGGTGTAAATAGCAAGTCAGTGGTGCAAATAGCAAGGGAATGATAAGGCCCAGACCAGATCAGCTTCATCTTCAACCTTTGAATCAAAAAAACGCGCGTCTGTGTATAAAATCTGGAAATCCTGCATACGTGCTCTAAAGCAAAAACTCATAACACCAAAGTCATAGCATTTTTCAAGACGATTCCAACCATATAAAGAACTTAATCTAACTCTCAAAGACCAGAGAGAATTTCTCTGGCCCTAATTTTTAACCTAGCTTTTTCAGGAAGTTCATCAATCAAATTCTCTCAGCACACTTAACTTAAATGAAATCTATGCATATGTACAGCTTAAGGGATATGAGTACTACATTTTTTATTCACAAACCTAAGCCTAATGATTCCTAAATAGAGAGATAGGAAGTTGGAAAATACCTGTTTTAGTTGAACACGAATATGGCAATGTAGAGCTTTTCAGTGAGGCCTGAGATGCTTGGGAGCTTGCTTGAACTTCCTCTGGCCTTCCCCAATGCTTAGTTTGCTTTGGATTTTCTTGAACAAGCTTATAGAAGTAGACCTGCACAAGCTGAAAACAGAAATGGTGAAGCTTGCAAATGGAGTTACAGTCAATGGCCAAAGGTTGGGATAGCTCAAGTGGGTTATATGGAAGGTATTGGAACAGGTTTGGGGTAAAATGCACGAGTAGTTTTTGTTATGGAACTCAAAGTGCAGAAACTGCCCTGTTTTGCAAGATGAAGGTGTTTTTGTGTTTTGGAAGGCTTGAGGGTTGGATGACTCATGTTTCTGGCTCAAAGAAATGTGTAAAACCTCTTTCAAATTCTTACAAGAGTTGGTTATAACAGATACTCGAGTTGTGGTTCTTTGGCAAGTTTACTTATTTTTTAAGTAAAAGTGTGAAATGATACAAGACAGGCCTGTACAGGCTATCTTCCAGCTTGCACTTGGTGATCTTGGCCCCCTAAGTTTGTGGATATTGTTTGCTATCCAAGATTTGGTTCAAGGCTCAAGGGATGCAATTTGACATAAAGCAAGTTTTGACAAAAATGGCAATGTTGCCTTTTTGCTATTTTTTGATTAATCCTTTATGCAAACCTCTAATGATCAGAACAAAGCTTCAATCCATTGAGTTTGCATTTAATTCTTGAGTGTGGAAGGGTTTAGATACCTGTAATCAAGTACAAACAATGCTGGATGGAAATTGCAACTTGTGTCAACATGAAGCATGCCATGGATCAAAATGAGTTTTTGCCAAATTCAAACCTTCGATTCTCCCTAACCATAAATGATTTTGGAGAGTTATTGGACATTTTGGAAAGCTTCTAACATGCTCTACAATCCATATTTGAAATTCATTTTAAGATTCCAAGTGGAACTAGGTGAACAATTTCCATGAAGATAGGTCAAAATCCTGCCTAAACTAGGGCAAAATTTCACTAAGTTAAAAGTTTCATGGACCCTTGTTCCAAAAATCATAACTTGAGATCCAATCTTATTTTTAGAAAACTTTGTGAATCAAATTTGTGGAGGACTACGACTTTCATGTTGGAAGTTTTGTTTGAAACCAATTGCATCATGGTGAAAAAGTTGGGCAAAGTTGGGAAAAAATAAGAAAATTTCATAACTTAGAAAAATTCTAAGTTATGAAATTTTTCAATCTTAAACCCTAATTTGCAAAATTATGTTTCTTGATGAACAAGTTTCATGTTTTGACACATCTTGATGAAAAATGACCCTTGGCACTTGATTTTGACCAAAAAGTCAAAGTTTGACTTTTCAGTGTACAGTTGATTTTTGATCAGTTGACTGGAAAATTCATCTGTCAATCCAATGCAATTGAGATCTTTTGAACCTTGTGAATAGGTCAAGATGATTCCATTGAGTCCTTGAATCCATGCTTGAACCCAATTTGCCATTGGCTAGGTTAAAAGTCAGAAATTGCCCTTCTGCAGTCAAAACCCTAAAAATGACCATTTTACCCCTTTGATGATCTGATCAAATTTCTTGAGGAGTTATGGTATAAACTTGATCAAATGGTTCATATGAGTCTATAATGTTGATGTGGATAAAAAATTATGAGGTTTGACTGTATATTGGCCACAATTGACTTTTTCCCCAATATAGCTGATCTCTAGGTCAACTGTCCAATTGACTGGGCAAAAATTTGATTCAAAGCTTGAAACTTGGCATGGGCAATCTTATAAGTCCAACATGAAGTATGAAAGTCACATTGAGCATTAGAAGTCCAAAATTCCTTGTGCAAACCCAAACCCTAATTTAGGTCAACAGTGCAAGGAGATGTCTTGAGCAGAGCAAACCCTAGCTTGGTCTTAAGTTCAAAGAGTCTTGTGAGGAGAAATCTTGATAAAATGAGAGGGAAAATTTTGGGGTACAACAGCTGCCCCTGTTCAATCTTCTTGAACCTGAAGAGTTAGATTGGCATGTTTTCCTTTTGTGACTCGAAGGTAAAAGAGGATTGGACATTAAAGTGCCCGTAAATTTGCGCTCGTCAGAGTGAAGTTTAGGGAATGGGCTTAAAGATGCCATTTGGAAGATGTGACAGAATCTTGTCGGAGATGGGATTAAAGATGCCATCCAAGAAAATTGATTGCATAAGATATTCCTTTGCGAGAGCCCGTATACCTGTTATTGAGGAGGACTACGCCGGGGGAATGCCGGTCTCTGTCGTGGTAGAAATAGAACTTCAGTTGTCTGTTATTCTACTGGGGAGTCATCTCTTGGTTGAAGAGGTGACAGTGAACTTCTATCTAGTCAACATCCAGGCTTCATAGTCTTGTATTGCTATCTGGTCAACATCCAGGCTTCACGATACTTTACTTCCTATCTGGTCAACATCCAGGCTTCAGAAGGAAATCAAATGGTTATTTGGTCGCCTCCCGTTTTTCCTTTGATTTTGGGGCCTACTAATATCCGATTGAATCCGGGCTTCAAAGTAATTGGCCGAGTAAACTGTTATTTGGTCAACGTCCAAGCTTCACAGTATACCTTACTGTTATCTGGTTAACATCCAGGCTTCACAATCTTGTATTGCTATCTGGTCACCATCCAGGTTTCATAATACCTTTCTTCCTATCTGGTCAACGTCCAGTCTTCAGAAGGAAATCAAATGGTTATCCGGTCGCCTCCAGTTTTCCCTTTGATTTTGGTGCCTACTAATATCCGGTTGAATCCGGGTTTCAAAGTAATTGGCCGAGTAAACTGTTATTTGGTCAACATCCAAGCTTCACAGTATACCTTACTGTTATCTGGTCAACGTCCAGGCTTCACAGACTTGTAAACTTAGCATGGGAAATCTTATAAGTCAAACATGAAGTATGAAATTCACATTGAGCATTAGAAGTCCAAAATTCCTTGTGCAAACCCAAACCCTAATTTAGGTCAATAGTGCAAGGAGATGTCTTGAGAAGAGAAAACCCTAGCTTAGTCTTGAGTTCAAAGAGTCTTGTGAGGAGAAATCTTGATAAAATGAGAGGGAAAATTTTGGGGTACAACAGACCTCCACAACTTTTAGTCTGTTTTCAAGCTGTTTTCATTTTTCATCTGCCGGTGGATACTGCTCCTTAGAAGAGTCTTCGTTATCAGTAGCTATGTTAGCTATAATGCTTCTATCTTCCTCTTCTTGGTTATCTTCTTTTTCATAAGAAAAATCTTCTTTTTTAGCTAGTCGGGCATGTCCCTTGGACTTCCTCCTCACATTGAGGATAACAAACTTTTTCTTCTTCTTGCTCTCTTTGGTGAAGAGTGTTTTCAGATCTTCCTGCCCCTTGGCCAAGTTCATGAACGCTTGTTGAAACTGAGCGTTTTGAGCTTGGAGATCTGTAACTGTTTGCTCTAGATCCATCTCTACTGAAATAAACAATAAGCAGATGAGAAAACCTGTACGGGAAAACCTGTTATGATGACATGCATGTTATGCGATGTTTTCAAGGATCTCGCGGGGTAAACACAAGAAGATGTTAGAAGTTGAATTTTGATCAACAACTTCAATTGGAGAACTTTGTATTGGTGGATGTCCTTCCACGAGAGTCAAGCTCAACATGTCAAGTGGGTCATAGCCCTTAACTCAAGTTACCGTGCTTTGGTCTTTGACGGTGTTTGATTAGAGGATGAATCTTTTTGGCCCTTGATAGGCGTCTGGTTCAACACGACCCTGCATCATAGACCCTTGAGATCCTTGAAATGGTTATTTAAAATGCTATGGTATGGTGTTATGATGTTATGTACAAGTATACAAAGCAAGCAAGTTGTTATGTATAAATAGTCATATACACACAAAGCAGATAAGTCCTTAGGTTTAGGCTTGCATGTAGTTTATAGGTAAGTACCCTCTTGAAGTTTAGTTGGATAAACCTGTCCTAGTAATAGTAATCGGTTTCTAGGGGATCTCAATATCACTGACCTTTCTTTTAGGAATTGTCT
Source organism: Vicia faba (assembly GCA_948472305.1). NCBI lineage: Eukaryota > Viridiplantae > Streptophyta > Magnoliopsida > Fabales > Fabaceae > Vicia > Vicia faba. Next base: position 1,328,860,463 of record OX451740.1, read on the forward strand.
CAGCTCAATCAATCTTTTCTTGCGGTCGAGATATCCCAAAAGTCCAGTCTCAATGAGTGTAGCATCGAGTATCAACCAATTTTCAGCTTTCCACTGAAATTGGCTATCTCACTACTTCCTAATGGCTAAGTTATTCAATTAAGGTTCTAAGGTCAGTTAGTGCTTCATGACGCCGCTCAGCGGCCCTGTATTCTCCTCGATTCAACACAAGGGATACTGGTACCAACAAATGCGTCACACTAACGTAGTCATTGCTTCAACCATATCGGTCTATGCCGTACAGTTTCCACAATCTATTTCTACTTACCTAAAAAGGTGTCCCAAATCCGAGTATAGGATCAAAGCAAGCCCAAACAAGGAACCAAAATGTAAAGCAAACAAGTAAAACAAAGAAAAAGCAAGTAAAGGTGATCTATCCCTAAGGTAACCCCACTTTTAAGAATACTCCCCAGCAGAGTCTCCAGTTCTATAACACGGTGGGAGAACTAACTTAGGACGTTTTGCATTTGATTGCAATTGTTGTGGATAGCAAGAGTCGCCACCGACTTTTCTTTTATCCATTAAAGGAAAGGGTGAAAAGAACAGGAAAGACCTTTGAGATTATTTTCTTGAGTTTAGGGGGGGGGGGGTAGATTATGAAAAGGGATGGTGTTAGCACCCTTTTCATCCATAGTTATCTATGGGCTCTTAGGTGCTTTCTAGATCACTTGCTTTGTTTGAAAATGTGCTTGTGGTGTGGTTTTGAAAGTATTTTGAAAACGTTCCTTTGTAATGATTCTCGTCTCTATAAGAACGCATACAAAGTGTTGTTTGGAAAATAGTTCAAAGAAGTGTTTGTGTAATGTGTTTTTGAAAGTGATTTTGAAAAGGGTGTCTTTGTAATGGTTCTCGTCTCTATAAGAACGCATACAAAGCGTTGTCTTTTAAAAATGTTTCAAAATGAAAGTGTTTGGTGTATGAAATGTTTTTGTTGTGAGCAAGCGAGAAACTAGGAGAAAACTACCTACTCAAGGGTCTTTAATGTTCTTTTTCTCCTCCTTTAGATGTTTCTACCTTACCATTGATTGGTAATAAGCTTTATCTTTGGATGTAAAGGGACGGGTGTGGGTCATCGTATAATCATGATAGCAATGTTGTGAGATATCTTAGCATTTCTCTTGAAGGGACTAAGATCATTTGTAAGGCAACATTCAAAGCGTCATTGAGGGATTGTGATATTATATTTGATTGTTTTTGCTAAGATATTTCACATTCCTAACATGACCATTTTCAGGCAACAAGTGGAGTTAGCCCTAGGGGTGCATGTGTGGATAGTGTGTTTGATTTGCATGCATTTAGTCTTTGATTAAGGGTTGTCTACATGTTGTTTTTATCTTGCCATACAAATCCTAATTACTAGCATTTATATGAAAGCGATAAACTGTGAAAAGTAAATATTCTACGCTATTACAATCACTTGGGGAGTGGGTGTAGAAATTTATAAATGGGGATTGCAAGAAATTAAAGTCCTAATTATATTTTACAACCATATTGAAATAATGTACAAGAAATGTAAAAATAAACTTATTTTGTCTTTTTTAAGAGAAGAAATAAATTTGCTTAAGAAATTTTTTTAGTATTTTTGTTTTAAAAGAAATAAAATAAAGCATGTGAATATAAAGTATTTTTTGATTAATGAAAATGAAAGTGAATAAGAAAGTAAAAGTTTGAGTCAGCGCATGGCTGAGAGAATAGAAATATGAGAAAGAGCAGAAGTTTTGACTATGGCGCCCTACAAATCAGAAAGAAAACATTAGCGGAAATGGGTAAGGCCAGAAGATTTGGATCCAGATGCACTAATGTTCTGAGGTTGCTGGGAGCAAAGGAAAGCTAGAAGTTCTGGTTGTTGAGAGAGCGAGGTGATAATGTTGTTGGGTGAGGATATCTAGAAGTTCTGGTCCAGGAATATTGTTTAACAAATAATGGGGTAAAATTTTCAATAAGTAAACCTAAAAAGATGCTTCTGGGGCTAGAATCCAAGACCCTTAACACTAATGTCTTATGCACACGCTTTCTACCACGGGGGTGGTTGTACATCCGGTATTAGAAGAAAAAACATAAACATGTATTACAAAGTAAGTTCTGATGATGAACTTCATCTTCTTCTCCACGCCAGTCAGAATATCTGCAACTTAGTCATTTCTCAACAAAAATGGAAAATGCAAACATAGCAGGTATGGAAAATTTCATCATGTTTCAGAAACACAAAGCATCAGAATTGTAAACCAGAAACAAGCATCAATTTTGCTAATCCCGGTTCTGAACCCTAATTTCCTCAAGAAGTTCTGATCTGAAATTATCTCTACTTAAGCCATGTAAATGCAATATATAAATATGTACAAAATCAGAGCCATGATATCTACATTGTATCTTTGAAAATGCAAGCCTAACAATGCCTAAATAATGAGATAAGAGTCAGAAGAAACTTACCTTGCAGCTGGAAGTTATTCTGTGAGTTAGCCTGGTTCAGATTGTTGTGATGTTATGATTAGCTTCCTCAAGTTCTCAGAAAGCTAGAACAAACCTTAACTTGAGATATGAATGGTTGGAATGTTCTAGAGCAGCCAAGAAGCAAAGTTCTGATTTTGAAATGGAGATTGGTGAAGATTGTGTTACAGTCTGAAAACAGAAGTTGGGATGGCTTCTAAGTGTAAACCAAAATATGTATGGGTGATTTGGAAAAGAAATGCACAAGGAAAATTAGAGCTTGGATGCAAAAACCAGAAATTAGCAAGTTTTGTATTTGGGTTGCAGTTTCAAGTTCTTGAAGTTTTCAGCAAGGTTTCAAGGCTTTTCTCAAATGTCTTCCCCCCTTTTTTATGTTTGCAAATGAAGTTGAATTTATAGGCAAATGATTTAGAAGCTTGGAGAAATCAAGAGTACAACCATCATGGGTTATCGATCATTGACTTGTTTTTGAAGCAAGTTTGGACAAGCATTTTTCAAGGCAAGGTAGGGTGGTTAGCTGCTTTAAACACTCCTAGTCTGAGTTTGTAGTCATGATTTATGGAGGAAGTACACTCAAAAGCAAAGTGAAGCATGGGCTCCAAAATGAACTTTGTACAAAAGTTTGCTTTTCAAGGACAGTAGTGGTACTTCTATGCCACACGTGGGAATATCCTTTAGATAAAGACTCAAAAGTTGGTGTAAGCATTAAATGATGATGAGATTTAAAAAGGAAGAAAAGCCTGCAACATGAGATTGTGCAGCAAGTTTGAATCTGGATCAGAAGTTATGCATAAACGCAACTTGGATTAAGAACAAAAAGTCTAACTTTTTGATCTTTGAATCTCCCTGCTCCAGCATGATCTGGAGGAGTTCTCAGACTTTCCAGAAAGCTTGTAACATGCTTTGCAACCTCTTTTGGAATCACTTTTGCAAACTCTGATGGTACCTTCGTGAAAACTGGCCCAGAAGTTCTAACCGAATTCTGACTTGGAAATGCTTAGAGTTTACTAAGTGTCTTAGTTTCATGGACGTCTTCACAAATTTATAACTTGAAACCCCAACATTTCTAGAAGAAGTTCTATTCTGCAATGTTATAGATCTCATTGAGATCTACAACTCTTGTGTCAGAAGTTCTTCCTGAATCAGCTTACATCATGATGAAAATCTGGCCAAAATTTCTGAACTTATCATCTTTTCTTAACACTTAGAAAAATTTCTAAGTGTTTAGAATTTTTACTTTTCCAAAGTAATTTTGACTTTTGATTTTCTTAATGAACCAGACTTCATATTTTAACATGTCTTGATGAAATGTGATTATTGAAACTTGATTTTGATCCAAAAGTCAAAGTTTGACTTTTCAGTGTGCATTTTGACCATTTTAACCTTGTGCCAATTCCAAACCCAAATTGATGTATCAGTGCTGCAAACTTGAGTCATGGAGGATCTTGTGAGAGAATTCTTGAGAAATGAGAGGGTAAATTTTTGGGTACAACACACAATAAATTTGATTCGAATCAAATCCAACATGGATGGACACAAACTTTTCAAAACTATTTGATTTGAATAACACTTCGCACATGATTCAATTCAAACAATTTTTTGTGACCTTTGTACAAATTAATTCAAATCACACGTTGCAAATGATTCAAATCACATAATTTTTCAGCATTTTTCTAAGGGCCTGGAGCATTTGATTTGAATCACAATTTTCATATGATTTGAATCACGGGGTCTCTAATTCGAGTCAGACATGGTACCTAATTCGAAAAACTGGAAAGTGAGTCAAAAATCATAATTGTTTTTATTCCATTCACTTGATCACTTGACTCATTACATGCATTGTTCTTGAAGTGGAACCTTGTTTTGAGGTAATGGGTTTTTGTTTTGATGATGACAACTCTTTAGTATTAACGAATAGTTGAAGGAGTTAATGCAGTAACGAATAATTGCAATGGAAAACTCTTGAAAAATACATTTACTAATCGATTGGCCAATCGATTAATTGAAGGTTACATAAAGAGGTAAATTCTCATTATTATTCACTCATCATTTCTCACGTCTTACTGGCATAAAAACTACTTTTTACGTCCACAACTCATCATCATCATCAAAAAATGTCCCCTAAAAGAACCCACTCTTCCCAACCATCACCATCTTACACCTCTGAAGATTTCTCGAGCCTAGATCAAGAAACCAACTTTAATCATTACTACTCCCTCAGAGAACTCTTCACCACTCACTACTTAGATGAATAACTCTTCAAAGATTTCTCCTTCATGGAAGCATTCAACTTTGCAGGGTTGAAAAACATTGTCTTAGAAAAGCCAAAAGAAAAGTATCCCGAACTTGTCAGAAAATTCTATGCAAACCTCACTTGTACATCAATTCTTACCTATTTTGGAAAACATATCCATTACACTTAAATGACTTAATCAATTAGTTTAATCGATTAGTAACGGTAATTTTTCATTTAATGATGTTTCCTCTTTTGGTGGATTTGAAGCCTATAAATAGAGGTATCACTCCTCGGTTCAAATCATCCAGAAGAAGAATTGTGTATTGATACACACACACACACACTCTCTCTCTCTCTCTAAGTTTTCATTTTCAATTTCTCTCACTATTTCTTATAGCCAAATGCTTTTGTGAGGAAAGATCTTTTATGAGAGATATTTTGTTGTAACTCTAAATGGGTAGCAATGTAAAAGTTCTTCAAGGTTTTTATTTATACACCTTGGATGAACATAATCCATTTTAGGGATAAAAATATGTGGTTTGAAGTTAAACCCATGAAAAGCTTTGGTTGGGGATTGTGTGATCAGTTCCTTATATTTAGTTAGGTTGAAGATCATTAATATGGTTGAATTTCCCTTAAGGATATTATAAAGCCTTTTTTATTTGAATGATGAAGTTATTCAATATTGATGAACGTACCATTAGATTCATAGTTAGCCTGTATAACACCATAGGTTAAAAGATCAGTTTATTAGATCCCAAGAGGTTAATGGTTATCCTTTTAAACCATTTTGAGCTCAGATATTTCGTGGATAGAAGCTTAATCACTTCAATCTACAGTTGGGAATGAAGCTTGGCCACTTCAATCTCAACAATGGAGAAGACACAAATGACCATATCATCCGGGTTATATTATCATGGTTGTAGGACAACCATAATTTCCTTGTACAAGGGGGCTCGTGAGTTTCACCTACTAAAAACTCTCAAGTATATAATGGAAACTCTCAGGAACAATTCTTGGAGAGATGAGTAGGTCTTTTATTTGTGACTGAACCTCTATACATCTTGGGGTTCTTATTTTCCATTAAACTCTTTTATTTCCGCACTTTATTTTGGAGATACTTTCATATTCTGCTACTAAGTTTTAGAAAAAGTTTTTAAACTCTAATTTAATCTCAATTTTTTTAAAACAGTGTTTTTCCAAACCACACATTTCACCTCCCTCTTGTGTATGAAGTCTCAAGTCTAACATTTGATTCAAATCTAACCAACTTTTACCACTCATTTTTATGCATAAACTCAAGCACATATAAAACCTTTTGTCAACACTTTTTCATGTGTGGAATTTCATACTCGTTTATAATTTTATGTGAAATCAACTCTCTCACTTTGAAAACTTCAAAGTTATTGCACTAAAATATTTTTCTTCTTCAACCTCAGTTTATGTTTCTGATCTTGATCATGAGAGATCTGTGACTAATTGGGGGATACACTATCTTAAAACTAACTCTTCTTAGAGATTGTATAAAAATTGTTTAGATTGCTGCAAGATTGGGAAGTTGTCATAGGTGCTGACAAATTCTAGTAAAAAGAAGGTGATTCTTCTCTCCATATTGCCTTAGTAGTGATTGCTTGTGTCATACCCTAATTTTTACCCCTAAGATCCCATGTCATTTTGCATCATGGATCACATCAAGATTACAAGCTTGGTCACCTTTTCGCTCTCTCTTTGAGTTTGCCTTTGCAGGGATCACCAAGCACCTTTCTTTGTATCTTTTACCTTTGTGTTTATATACTTTACATTCTACTAACCACTAATCAAAATATCAAAAATATTTGCTTTGTTTCCCTTTTTGTTCTTGTGCAGGGTAGGGATTAAATCAAGGATTTGAAGCGAGTTTCCTCTGCTAGGGTTTTTGAATCAAAGTGTGCTAAACATGATTCTTAAGGCCTATACAATCAAGGATAAATCAAGATATCGTCATTATAAGCTCATATGTGCATTAACATGTCTTGGAATTGATTGACTAAGCCATTGGGGAACCCTAATTGGGGAACCAAAATTTCTGTAGTGGTTAAAAGTTGATACTAATCCATTGATTGACTTAACTCACAAAGTGAAAGTCACCACCGAACTTTATTATCCTAAAAGGAATGGGAAGATAACTAATAAAATCCACAGAAGAATAAAGATTAAGGTACGTGGGTTAGTTATGCAATGGGAAGGTATTAGCACCCTAAACATTCGTTGTACTCAATGAGACCCACTATGTTTGTTCTAATCAAATGGTGTGTTTTCTAAAGCTTAAACTTGCTAAGGTGTTGCACCCCAAAATTTTCCCTCCCATTTTTACTCAAGGCATGCCCTTTGAGGTCCCCAACTTGCCCAAGGATGACCAAGAATTGACCAGACAAATTCTCCTCCTAAGGCAATGAACCTCTAACTAGGGTTTCAATTTTCATCAAGATGCGTGAGCTCCATAGGTCTCAAATGTTTTCCATAGTCCTAATATGTCTTCAAGATTGTCCATGCCAAGTTTCATGCCTTGCACAACAAGTTTGCTCAGTCAATTACTCAAATGCTTGAAAATCAACTATACTAGGTCAAAAGTCAACTGTGGCCTATATACAGTCAAACTTAAAGGATTTTGTTCAAACTCAACATTTTTTAGTAATATCCATCATTTGATCAAGGGTTGATCATGATTCCTCAAGAAATACCCCTAATTCATCAAAAGTCAAAATTGCTAAATTAGGGTTTCTATAGGAAAAGTCAATTGAACTTTGACCAGGCATAAATTTTACATACTTCATCTAGTTTTCCACAAACAAAGCTCATATTGAATAAAATCTCATTTCCTACAACTTCTCTTCAGCCCTCAAGTCCAAGAAATGCACCATTTGAAAGATACAAGCTCATACATTACAAGTCATTTTTAGAAAGTCAATAAAAGCCACTTTTTGCCAAGAACTTTTACATCAAGATAAAATCTTTAAATGCAAAATTGATCAGAATAAGGATTTAAGTAGTCGTCTTAGGATTTCCAAAAAGTCCAAGATCATCATCATGAGATAAAAATTGAGCAAGTTATGGCTTTCCCAAGTTGGGAAAATTTGGGAATTTTCAAGAATTATGCAATGAGCAAATTTGAAGTTTTAAGGAAAGGGCTCAATTTCTTAGACTTCAAGCATCTTCATAAGTTTATAGAGGACCTCTAAAATTATTCTTGCCATGCCTTGCATTTGCTAACTATTTTGTTCATATTTATTTTAATTTATTTCAAATAAATATAAAATAAAATTTATAAAATAATTGGAAATGGGCTTTGAGCTTTGGGTTGATGTTTTGGATAGCCTAGGCCCATAAAATTTCGTGCAAAGGTGTTCACATTCATTCAAATTTAAAAAAGGACAAGTTTCCTTGTTTTTGGCCAAAGTTACAAATTTCATTCATGGCTTTGAAACGTTTGCTTTAAGGTTGTTTAAACCTTTGTTTTCTTGTCTCCTCATTCCTCTTTATATAAACATGCATCTAGCAAGCATTTCAACATGCCTACACAGCCTAGAGAGAGCTCTACCATTTTTGCAAAATTATCAAAAGCGGTAAAAATTTAAAATCCACTTTGCAGGTACTTTTGGTCCGAACTAGTAATCATACATTGCTCTTGAGGTTTCCAGGGACCTGTTCCAACCATCCTTAAAGCTTGCAAGGTCCCAGATCACCGGATCAAAGCTATCACCATTTTGGTATAATCTCAAATTCGAATCTCTATTTTTATTAATTGTTGAATGTTCTAATGTGTGTATATGAGTTCCTGGATATCCTTAGAGCAGGTTGGGGGAATTACATGGAATGCATGACATCTAGAACATGAGATACCATGTACCATCAAGTATTGCCTACACTAGATCCAAGGATGGATCTGGGCTTCACAATCAGGGTTTAGCGAAATTTCAATTGCACCCTCCATTCAACTTCAACCGTCAAGCTCAATTCCTTTTCTTTTTGCTTTACTTAATTATTTCATCTCTTAATCATTTTAATTATAAAAATAAAAAACTCACAAAAAATTTAGGCTTAGACTTTTTTTAATTAAACAACTAATTTTTTTAATTAATTAAAACTTTAACCTTTTTCTTAATTAAAAATGAATTAGAATTTAAGTTTAATTACTTTCTTTTCATAATAAAAAAACCACAAAAAAAGGCTTAGTTTATTTTTCTTAATTTAATTTTCTAAGTAGACATTAGGATAATTAATTTAATTATTTTTCTTAAATCAAAAACAAAACAAAAAATATTTTTCTTCACTTAGATATTTTCTTAGGTTCTTAGACGTATTGTTATTTCTTGCGCGTTTATTTTACTTTCGTATTTTTATAATAATGTAACTGTATACTGGCACGTAATTGATTAAATAGAGCTTTTTTACAGTTTCCTTTATTTTTTCTCCCTCATTTTGTAGAGTGTAAATCCCCCTCCCCAAAACATTGTAATAGCGTAGATTTAAAATTCCTACATTTTTATATTCTGCAATATATATTAACTACTAGTAATTAGGCGTGTATGATAAGACTAATAATCAAACGCTAACAAACTTTACAAAAAGACAAAAATAACTGAATTGAATCAATTGCACATATACACCTCTAGGGTATCCCATCTTGGTTGCCTTTAGAAATAAAACAGTCATGAGGCAAGAACACTTTAGCAAGGACCCATAAATCAAAAGATCATAGTCCCTTGATGACCCTACAGTTGCCTTCTCGTTAAATGGTCTAGTCCCTAAACAAAATTGCTAAAGCGTCTCCACAAGTTGCCTTCGTGACTGTAACGTCCCTTTCGAATGTCCCTAATACATCCAACGATAGGGCTACCTACTCACTAATAGTAGGATAGCACTGTCTAAAAGATAGGTGGAAAATAACGACCCTTTTCGAGTATAAAAGTATATAGCTGTTAGAAGTTTTCTCAAAAAACATTTTGCACTTACACAAATACTACTTTTCAAAAGCAATTTTCAAAACATTTGATATTTCAACACTCTTGAAGATTGATACCAGAGTTAACGCAAAGCAAATCGTCGCACTAAGACATTTTACAAACATTTTCAAACACACAAAGTACAAAGTACTTTCAAAATGAGCAAACCTCTAAGAGCCCATAGATAACTATGGATAGAAAGGGTGCTAACACCTTCCCTTTCCATAATCTACCTCGTTACTCAGAATAATATCGAAAAAGGTCTTTTTCTGTTCTTTTCACTCTTTCCTTAATTTGGATAAAAGAAAAGTCGGTGGCGACTCTTGCTTACTGCAACATTTGTGAACACAAACGCAAAACCAGTATTAAACAGTTGGTTCTGCCACCGTATCATAAAACGGGTGACTCTGCTGGGGAAACTTAAAAAAGTGGGGTTACCTTAGAGTTAGTTCATTATTTAACTGCTTTTTGTGCTTTGTTTGCTTTACCTTTGGAGGGCTTTGTTTAGGTTACTATAGATCCTACACCCGGATCTGAGGTACCTTTTAGGTAAGTAGCAATAGATCATGGAAACTGTGCGGGGTATACCGACACAGTTGAAGCGATAACTACGTTGATGTGACACTTTGGTTGGTACCTGTAGCCCTTGATTTAATCAAGGAGAATACGGGGCCGCTGCGTGGTGTCATGAAGCATCAACTGACCTTAGAACCTTTAATTGAACAACTTGGCCATTAAGAAGTAGTGAGATGGTCGTTTTTGGTGTATTCCCAAAGTCGGTAGATACTCAATCCTACACTCATTGAGATTTGACTCCCGATGTTTGTTTGGTTGCAAGTCAGTTGCCTATCGAAACGAAACTTGTGGGAAAGATTAGTGATATTGAGATCCCTTAGAACCCGGTTACTATTACTAGGACAGGTTGAGCCAACTAAATTTCAAGAGGGTACTTACCTACAAACCCTATGCAAGCCTAAACCTAAGGCTGCTTGTGTGATTTGTTTGCTTTCAACTTGAGCTACTTGCAGGGTTTTTACCTAACAACATGATCTCCTTCCAGGATTTATTTACAGTCATTATCTAGAAACCTAGACTTCTTAGACTCACTTGTCTTCATCACCTTACACTTTTTCTTAACGCATAACATACGCATCATAACATCATGCCACATCATTTCCTTAACCATTTCAAGGATCTCAAGGGTTTGTGATGCAGGTTATGATAAATCAGACGTCTAGCAAGGGGCAAGGGGATTTATTTTCCTCTAGCCAATGCCATCAAAAGATCAAAACTCAACAACTTGAGTCAGGGGTTATGACCCACTTGATATGGTGAGCTTGACTCTCGTAGAAGGACATTCAAAGATATGAAGTTCTTCAATTAAAGCTGCAAATTTCAACTTCTGACATTTTCTTGTTTACCCCGTGAGATCCTTGAAAACATTGCATGCATGCCATTTCATAACAGGTCTTCAAGTACAAGTTTCTCATCTTTTCGTTCTTTATTTCAGCAAAAGAAATGGCCCTTGAACAAATAGTAAAACACCTTTAAGGTCAAAATGCCCAGTTCCAACAAATGTTCATGGATTTGGCCCAGGGGCAGGAAGAACTGAAAGCCCTCGTCATCAAAGAGAAGAAGAAGAAGGCAAAGAAACCAGATGGCATCTTGAATATGGGAAGAAGACTCAGAGGACCGGTTAAACGAGCTCTAGATCTCACAACTCCATCAAGCGGAGGGGATAATCATGAAGAAGTCAACAACCCCGAGGCTGATGAAGAAGAAGCTTATTACTCTGAGGAACAATATCCTCCCGCTGACGATAAATACAAACAACTGGAGGGTCGTCTCAATGTTATGGAGATTCAACAGGTACCCGGCTTGGACTTTTAAGAGTTATGGTTGGTTCCTGGAGTGGTCATCCCACCAAAGTTCAAGGTTCCCACATTTTCTAAGTATGACAGTGTCTCCTGCCCTAAGTTGCACTTAAGGTCCTATGTCAGAAAGATCCAGCCTCACACTACTGACCGAAAGTTATGGGTCCATTTCTTCTAAGAAAGTTTAGCTGGCACGCAACTAGAGTGGTTCTATCATTTAAAAAGAACATACATTCATACTTGGGAAGACTTGGTTGCTGCTTTCTACAAGCAGTACCAATACAATGTTGACCTCGCTCCAACTCGTACACAACTTCAAAGCATGTCTATGGGTTCTAGCGAAGGCTTCAAGGAATATGCCCAGAAATGGAGGGATCTAACTGGAAGGATATAACCACCTCTTAATGATCGGGAAATGGTAGGCATGTTCATGGGAACTCTGACAGGGCCGTTCTTTAATCTGCTGATTGGGAGTTCCTTATCCGGATTCACAGAGATGGTTATGACTGGAGAAAGGATCAAAAGTGGTATCAAGAGTGGGAAGATCCCGATGGATGTATCTTCTAATGCTGAGAAGAAGCCATTTTCTGGTAAGAGGGAAGCCAATGTTGTGTATGGCCAGAAGGGTCGTAATAAGGAAGACTACCACCAATCTGTAGGGGCAGTGCTGGTCTCTAATTCGGCACGCGTGTAACAACCACAACAACAGGGTAATCAATGAAGGCAAGACGAGGCTAAGAGACAGTTTACCAAGATCAACATGGCGTTGTCTCAAGCATTATAACATATTTTGAGGATGAATTTGATTACATTGATATGACCTCATCCAAACCCTAAGACTTCTTCTCCTAACTACAATCCTGATGCAAGGTGTGCCTATCATTCTGGCAGTCCTGGGCACGATACTAACGATTGTTGGGCACTGAAATACAAGATTCAAAATATGATTGACGCCAAGGAGATTGAGTTCGACCCTCCTGAGACTCCCAACATGATCACTGCTCCCATGCCAAATCTTGGCCAGGATTGAGAGCATTTTCGTTCATTTGAATTCTCAAGTTGTATTTTCTTTGTTTGTTCAAACAATTATTGTTATGTCAAACTTTGTTATTTCATTAATGCATTACATATGTTTTTCTTGAATTAATTTGTTTTCGTTATGCTTAAACTTCTTTCTTACTTCCTTTTTGTGATATTCAACTCTTGATTAAAAGCGCTAAGCCTTTAGAGGGAGGATGACGAGAACGATACCATAATCTCTACAATATACTTTTGAACAGACCCCGCTGATGATGTACATGCGTTGTTTCAAATCCTAAACAGTGGAGTTATAAGGAAGATAATCCCTAGTCAACCCCTTTGAGCCTAAGAAAGTAGGAGTTTTCTTTTCACACAAATTAAAACCCTTAATCATAACCTAGGGCAGGATAGTCATCTCAGTTAATTCAGATGTGCATTCAGTCGCAAGCTTTCCCTTCATACATAACAAATAGTGTAGAAGATGCTCTCCAAAAGATGGTGATGGTTCCATATAATCATTAAGAACATGCAATTATTATCTCTCAAAATAAAATCCCATTAAGTCAAAACCTATGAAGGAGACTTAAGAAAAAAATTGGGGCATCCCGCTGGCTGTAATCACAAAAGAAACAGTTCAGGAAAAAGACAGGGATAGAAAAATAAAAAAGAAAGAGGTCCCACAAATCCTCAACAAAAAGAAAAGGTCACAAAAATTAATGCCTTCACAAACAAACGTTCAATTTATGAACCATCACCGGAATATTGGGGCCAACATTCCAGAACTCAACTGGGATTCGAAATTCATAATTAACTGAGCATAGGACTGAAGAACATCACGAAGAACGGGTGAGTACAAATAAATTTTGGGCCTTTATCCTTTGTTTCTTAAACCGTGAACCAGGCCACGTTACAACCCTTAAAAGTCCTAGCTGAAGCATGGGTTAGTTCGAGAGCATACTGTTACAAAGGTATCCTGACTCCTGTAAGGTTCTCTATAAATCATGAGTTGATATCACATTCTTGCAAATTTTGTTTTACTACAAAAAACGCATTTTCAAAAATTTCAAGACAAACATATGCTTTGCATTCTTTAAATGACATTGTTTGCATATGACTATTTGTTTAACAACAGAGAAATTCGCACGACAGATGTTCGATGAAAAGAAATCCCCTCAATGGACAGAATCACATCAGACGGAAAAAACATTCCCAATAATAAGGATTTCATAATCAAGGGGCATGACATGGTGTCTAGTTAAATCTGGGGCAGTCAAGCCAATATGCAAAGAATCTCTCAAAAGTGCTAAATAGCCAGGGGCAGATCTCTATTTGAATCACTTAGGGCCTATTAAATTGATCGGGGATTCCGGCAAAAATCACTGTGAATTTGGATCTTTGGCACCACCAAATTTCTTGTATGTGCCAGTAGTATCAAATGGTGTCAGTATCATATCTTCAGATCCTTCCATGACAGTTCTTAGAAAAGATACCTAGGAAGTTCAAGACCATCAAAAACTTCAAGTGCACCAGACTAACCCTAGGGGCAAACAGGCTCCCACGTATGAAAGAGCACATGCGATCACATGAACATTTTCTAGCATTTCTACAACACTTGTTGTCATAGACGGTGATAACTCTCCATATCCTATGAGCATGGACATAGTCAGAAAATACTACGCATGAAAAAGAACCGCTAGGTTGGGAGGCCTAGGCAAAATTAAGGGCATCCCGACGAACCAAAAGAGTTTGGGAAAAAATTAGGGATATATACAAAAAAATTGTACACCCGGGAAGTCGAAAACCTAAAAAGGCGGCTTGAGCAAAAAAGGGTATCCTGGTGGACTGAAAACTTGAAAGGGCGGTCCAGGCAAAAGTTAGAGATTAAAAACGTACAACTATGTTCCGTCATCTTGTCATTTGTTTATCAGTAGAAGACTTATTATCTTGATCAGTATTTACCAAGCACCCCAGGAGTTGGGATGACACTCAAACCATCCACAAAGTCTTCGCAGGTACTTTCTCCAGCAGGCACAGAGGCAAGGGCATCTTAGTAAAAAGTCACCGCCATATCCTCAGCTTACAACCTAGTGATGTCAGGTGTTCTTGTATCCCTGACATAACAGGAATTTCCAACTACTTCTCCGACATCGGGTTTTCCCTAGTAAAGTCGTCAAACTTCTCAGGATTCCCTAATAGGATTTTAGAAAATCCTCAGGCAGTGCACAAAGCTTTCCTTCCCCAACAGAGTTTATTTCTCTAACAACGGAAGATCATCTCCCAACAGTTCAACTTCAACAAAATCTGAAGACCTACATTCTTCATCTCCAGCTGCAATCAGGGATTTATTTTCCCTAATTCAATAGTGCTGCAATAGAATAACTGATACATTCACATATTGCATTCATACATCATTCTACAAACGTCATAGCATATGCAATACAAATGCATACATCCCAATCTCATTTATTTTGAGAACACCATTACACAATGCATTTCATACATCATGACATTGCATACAACTAACGCTTTGCCTTTTCAGGAAAGATCAATCAACAAATATTTATCATCAACAATTTTCAACAGGTCTAGGATTAGCTCCTGAAACAAAATAGAGTAATTATTTGTGTGACCAAATACAACTTTACACGGGCTCATCATGAAGCGATCTTACACGGGTTTCTTCTGACTTCCAAATACAGATTTACATGGGCTCAACATGAAGCAATCTTACATGGGTTTCTTCTGACTTCCAAATACTGCTTTACACGGGCTCAACATGAAGCAATCTTACACGGGTTTCTTCTGACTTCCAAATACAGCTTTACACGGGCTCATCATGAAACAATCTTACACGGGTTTCTTCTGACTTCCAAATACAGCTTTACACGGGCTCAACATGAAGCAATCTTACACGGTTATCTTATGACTTCCAAATACATCTTTACATTGGCTCTTCATGAAGAAATATTACATAAGTCCCTTCTCCCTCCTTCTGAAGTTTTACACAGACTTATCCCGAAGCAGCCCTACCTAGGTTCCTTCTGAAGTTTTACACGGACTCATCCTGAGGCAACCCTACCCAGGTTCCTTCTCACAATTTCCAGATGCAGTTTTACACAAACTCATCCTGAGACAACTCTACCCAGATTCCTTCTTCTGAATTGCTAGATGTATTTTTACACGGACTCATCCTGAGGAAACCCTACCCGGGTTCCTTCTTACAATTTCCAGATGCAGTTTTACCCGGACTCATCCTGAGGCAACCCTACCCAGGTTCCTTCTCATAATCTCCATATGCAGTTTTACACGAACTCATCCTGAGGCAACCCTACCCAAGTTCCTTCTCTTGAATTTCCAGATGCAGTTTTACACGGACTCATCCTGAAGACACCCTACCCAGGTTCCTTCTTACAATTTCCAGATGCAGTTTTACAAGGGCTCATCCTGAGGTAACCCTACCCAGGTTCCTTCTCAAAATTTCCAGATGCAGTTTTACCCGGACTCATCCTGAGGCAACCCTACCCAGGTTCCTTCTCACAATCTCCAGATGCAGTTTTACACGGACTCATCCTAAGGAAACACTACCCAGGTTCCTTCTCTTGAATTTCCAGATGCAGTTTTACACGGACTCATCCTGAAGCAACCCTACCCAGGTTCCTTCCCACAATTTCCATATGCAATTTTACACGGGCTCATCCTAAGGCAACCCTACCCAGGTTCCTTCTCACAATTTCCATATGTAGTTTTACACTGACTCATCCCGAGGCAACCCTACCCAGGTTCCTTCTCACAATTTCCAGATGCAGTTTTACACAAACTCATCCTGAGGTAACCCTACCCAGGTTCCTCCTTCTGAATTTCCAGATGCAGTTTTACGCGGACTCATCCTGAGGCAACCCTACCCAAGTTCCTTCTTACAATTTCCAGATGCAGTTTTACCCAGACTCATCCTGAGGCAACCCTACCCAGGTTCCTTCTCATAATTTCCAGATGCAGTTTTACACAAACTCATCCTGAGGCAACCCTACCCAGGTTCCTTCTCTTGAATTTCCAGATGCAGTTTTACACGGACTCATCCTGAGGCAACCATACCCAGGTTCCTTCTTACGATTTCCAGATGCAGTTTTACTCGAACTCATCCTGAAGCTGCCCTACCCAGACTCCCTCTCATATATCTCCTAAAACAGCCCTACCCAGGTTACTTCTCATACACTTCCAGATGAAGTCTTACCCGGACTCATCCTAAAATAACCCTACACAGGTTTCTTCTGATACATTTCCAGGTAGCAGTTAATTTCATTCTCCCTAGCAAATTACTACGAAGCCTGGATTTCAACCAGAAAACAACAAACTTTCATCTCTCCAATCCAGAGATAACCCCTCAGTAGAGCCATGGACAACTGAAGTACCTAGACTCTATTCCCCACAGAGTTTTCCTCAAATAGGAAAACAACAGAAATCAGCATCCCCCAATGGACTCCTCCTCATAAAACAGGAACAGGAATCCCCATAAAGAGACCTCTTATGAAGTCAGCATCTACTCCGGATGGCATCTTTAAGCCCATCTCCGACAACTCTCCGTCATATTCTCTGGATGGCGTCTTTAAGCCCATCTCCAACGAATTTCAGTTATCTTCTCCAAATGGAATCTGTAAGCCTATTCCCGATATCATCAACCATCAGTATCACTTCATGCGAGTGCAAATTTCTGGGCACACAAGTTTTCAATCATCTTCCACCTTCAGATCACGAAAGGCATACAAGCCAATCTAAATCCTCTGGTTTAAGAAGATTGAACAGGGGCAGCTGTTGCAACCCAAAATTTTCCCTCCCATTTTAACTCAAGGCATGCCCATTGAGGTCCCCAACTTGCCCAAGGATGACTAAGAATTGACCAGACAAATTCTCCTCCTAAGGCAATGAACCACTAACTAGGGTTTCAATTTTCATCAAGATGTCTGAGCTCCAAAGGTCTCAACTTTTTTCCATAGTCCTAATATGTCTTCAATATTGTCCATGCCAAGTTTCATACCTTGCACAACAAGTTTTCTCAGTCAATTACTCAAATGCTTGAAAATCAACCGTATTAGGTCAAAAGTCAACTGTGGCCTATATACAGTCAAACTTTAAGGTTTTTGGTCAACCTCAACATTTTTAAGTAATATCCATCATTTGATCAAGGGTTGATCATGATTCCTCAAGAAATGCCTCTAATTCATCAAAAGTCAAAATTGCTAAATTAGGGTTTTTATCGGAAAAGTCAACTAAACTTTGACCACACATAACTTTCATATACTTCATCCAGTTTTCCCCAACCAAATCTCACATTGAATAGAATCTCATTCCCTACAACTTCTCTTCATCCCTTAAGTCCAATAAATGCACCATTTGAAAGATACAAGCTCATACATTACATGTCATTTTTAGAAAGTCAATAAAAGCCACTTTTTGCCAAGACCTTTTACATCAAGATAAAATATTCAAATGCAAAATTGATCAAAAGAGGGATTGAATTAGAAATCTTGGACTTTCCAAAAAGTCCAAGATCATCATCATGAGATAACAATTGAGCAAGTAATGGCTTGCCCAAGTTGGGAAAATTTGGGAATTTTCAAGAATTATGCAATGAGCAAATTTGAAGTTTTAAGGCAAGGGCTCAATTTCTTGGACTTCAAGCATCTTGATAAGTTTATATAGGACCTCTAAAATTATTATTGCCATGCCTTTCATTTGCTAACTATTTTATTCGTATTTATTTTAATTTATTTCAAATAAATATAAAATAAAATGTATAAAATAATTGGAAATGGGCTTTGAGCTTTGGGTTGATATTTTGGACAGCCTAGGCCCATAAAATTTCGTGCAAAGGTGTCCACATTCATTCAAATTCAAAAAAGGACAAGTTTCCTTGTTTTTGGCCAAAGTTACAAATTTCATTCATGGCTTTGAAACGTTTGCTTTAAGGTTGTTTAAACCTTTGTTTTCTTGTCTCATCATTCCTCTCTATATAAACAAGCATCTAGCAAGCATTTCAACACGCCTACACAGCCTAGAGAGAGCTCTACCATTTTTGCAAAATTATCAAAAGCACTAAAAATTCGAAACCCACTTTGCAGGTACTTTTGGTCCGAACTAGTAATCATACATTGCTCTTGAGGTTCCCAGGGACTTGTTCCAACCATCCTCAAAGCTTGAAAGGTCCCAAATCACCGGATCCAAGCTATCACCATTTTGGTATAATCTCAAATTCGAATATCTATTTTTATTAATTGTTGAATGTTCTAATGTGTGTATATGAGTTCTTGGATATCCTTAGAGCAGGTTAAGGGAATTACATGGAATGCATGACATCTAGAACATGAGATACCATGTACCATCAAGTACTGCCCATACTGGATCCAAGGATGGACCTGGGCTTCACAATCCGGGCTTAGCGAAATTTCAATTGCACCCCCCCATTCTACTTCAACTGTCAAGCTCAATTCCTTATCTTTTTGCTTTACTTAATTATTTCATCTATTAATCATTTTAATTATAATAATAAAAAACTCACAAAAAATTTAGGCTTAGACTTTTTTTAATTAAATAATTAATTTTTTTAATTAATTAATTAACTTAAACTTTAACCTTTTTCTTAATTAAAAATGAATTAGAATTTAAGTCTAATTACTTTCTTTTCATAATAAAAAAAACTACAAAAAAGGCTTAGTTTATTTTTTTTAATTTAATTTTCTAAGTAGACTTTAGGATAGTTAATTTAATTATTTTTCTTAAATAAAAAACAAAAAACATTTTTTTCTTTACTTAGAATTTTTCTTAGGTTCTTAGACGTATTGTTTTATCTTGCGCGCGTTTATTTTACTTTCGCATTTTTATAATAATGTAACTGTATACTGGCATGTAATAGATTAAATAGGGCTTTTTTACAGTTTCCTTTAATTTTTTCTCCCCCATTTTGTACAGTGAAAATCCCCCTCCCCAAAACATTGTAATAGCGTAGATTTAAAATTCCTGCATTTTTATATTCTGCAATATATATTAACTGCTAGTAATTAGGCGTGTATGATAAGACTAATAATTAAACGCTAGCAAACTTAACAAAAAGACAAAAATAACTGAATTGAATCAATTTCACATATACACCTCTAGGGTATCCCACCTTGGTTACCTTTAGAAATAAAACAATCATGAGGCATGAACGCTTGAGCAAGGACCTATAAATCAAAAGATCATAGTCCCTCAATGACCCTACAGTTGCCTTCTCAGTAAATGATCTAGTCCCTAAACAAAATTACTAAAGCGTCTCCACAAGTTTCCTTCGTGACTGTAACGTCCCTTTCGAATGTCCCTAATACATCCAACGGTAGGGATACCTACTCACTAATAGTAGGATAACACTGTCTAAAGGATATGAGGAAAAGAACGACCCTTTTCGAGTATAAAAGTAGATAGCTATTAGAAGTTTGCTCAAAAAACATTTTGCACTTACACAAATACTACTTTTCAAAAGCAATTTTCAAAACATTTGCTTTGTCAACACTCTTGAGGAATGATACAAGAGTTAACGCAAAGCAAATCTCCGCACTAAGGCCTTTTCCAAACATTTTCAAATACACAAAGCACAAAGTACTTTCAAAATGAGCAAACCTCTAAGAGCCCGTAGATAACTACGGATGGAAAGGGTGATAACACCTTCCCTTTCCATAATCTATCCCCCTTACTCAGAATAATCTCGAAAAAGGTCTTTTCTGTTATTTTCACCCTTTCCTTAATTTGGATAAAAGAAAAGTCGAGGGCGAATCTTGCTTACCGTAAAATTTGTAAACACAAACACAAAACCAATATTAAATAGTCGGTTCTGCCACCATATCACATAAGAGAATGCATGAATGAATTATTAAAGAACAAAAGTAATGTTTTTATTATTGCGCTCGCCTCAGTTTTACAACCTCGCGCCTACGTATCTCGAAAGAACCAGGGCACCATAGTTCTTCTGATATCAATAATCCGCTAAGGGAATACAAAGTTGTTGGATAAACTTTACCAAGGGGAAAAGGAAGGATTAACTAGGATCAACACCAAACATATTCCAAAAACCGTTGAGGTAAAAGCATGCAAACTCTGTTATGGGAAGATGAAATCTTGTAAGGATTAACACAAAGCAAACTCTTCAAGAAATATCAACCTCTGAGAGGGATAACACTTGTATCAAATCTACTAAGAGGATGGAAAGATCAGTTGGGGTAAACACGACATGAATCTTCCTAAAGAAAACCTTTGAGAGGAATAACATATCTTTGCAAAAACTTTGCTATGAAAGAAACAAGATTTGTTGAGAATCAACACCATAAATATTCTTCCAAAACTAAGAGTAACAGTTGCACAAACTCCACTGAGGGAAAATGTAAACCTGGGGATTATCAAATATAACTCCCTGGGGATATACAACACCTGAGGAGAAATAAATCATCCTGGACTTGCAGGGAAATTAAGAAGTTAACATCATAGCAAAAAGTTAAAATTATGGGGATTTTAAATCAAACACAACACACGGTGAGAGAAAACCCAATAGTCGACAGCTATCTCAACACTTCTTAGAAAGGGTATTGCTCTAGACTTGCTTCTTGGGGAGCAAACAAAAACAACAATGTCATAATAGGAAAGGTAAAACTTTGTAGGGGATTCTACATCAAGTCTCAACACAAAGGGAGAAATAATTCAACCACTGAACAAAAGCTTCACAACTTTAAAACCTCTGCTTGATCACAACCTTTCTGGGAAAAACATAGTAACTATCTTGACAAAATCCAAAAATTCCCATGGAAACAACTTTGGTACTCCAAGTTTACCGAGTTGATCAGGATAACCTTCACAACTTGCTCCAGGCTGCACGCATTTAAGATAATCTTCCTGATCAACTGTTTTTTTAAGATATTTGCCGAATCTTGACGTAACTGCCCTAGATTAACTGTGCTTGGCATACTCTTTGCTCAAAGGCTCTTCAAGGCCACATGCCCTTTGCTGACACTCAAATGTGAGCTTCCTTGATATCAAGCAATTATTTTACAAGCATGAAATTTTTATTATGAGAATGAAAATTCTAATGCAACAATTATGTAAGTCTTGAAGATTTTATTAAAAAGATATCGCAAAACCTTGTGAACGAATCACTAGCCAGGATGTGACATTGATTTTTTTGTATGAAATATAACAAAAGCATATGATACCAACACAATTATTTAGCAAAACTCACGGGAGTCAGGAAACGTTATCTTGTTGAAGTATGCTTTCGAAATAAACCATGCTTCAATTATGACTTTTGAGAGTTGTAACGTGGCCTGGTTCATGGTTTTCAGAAAAATATTTTAAGCCTCAAAGTTTATTTGTGCCCACCCTTCTTCGTGATTTTCTTCAGTCCTATGTTCAATCAATTCAGCATGAGTGTTCATCTCTCAGAAAAGATCTTGTGATGGTTAAGGAACCAATAAGGCTTTCGAAGTAGTAGTCACCCTTTTTTTCTTCGTGTTTGCAGTCACACGCATTTGTTCTTTATTCAGGATTTCTATTTTGCAATCCTTTCTTTATAGTATTTTTCACTTTTTTTCTTTTTTCTTTTATTTTTGTTTTTCCCTAACTTTTTCCTGAACTAATTCTTTTGAATTCGAAGTCCAGTGGGGTGCCTTAATTTTTTCCTAAGTTACTTGACTTAGCAGGCTTTTTTTATTTTTCTTTTCTTTTTTATTTGAAAAAATTGTGCAACATTGACTTGTCAGAACTTGTTGAAAGGATTGTGATTTCCACGTTCCTTAATGGATGAGCGATAACCATTGTGGTTTCACATCTTCTGTGAAATTCTGGCTGTTAGAACCTAGATGTCCTAAGAGATGTCAAGACACCGGATCCGACTTCAACACGCAATAACAAAATGTATAAACAAAATAAACATTGTTGAAGGTAAATAACACACATATATGTTTACCCAGTTTGGTGAAAACAACACCTGCTCTGGGGGCTACCAAGCCAGGACGAAACTAACTAGATAGTATCAATTTGTAGACCTCACAACAAACATCCTAGTTTACAGCCTACGCACTTAATCATTACCTTTTGCTTAAATTCTACCTAAGACACACCTAGGTATGAGGCCCTCCTCAAATCCCTATTCAACCACACTCAGTGATTCGAGCAACTCTAAACACCAATAGATAACAAAATCGGAAGTCACTCTTCCAAGACATACAAAACTCAATGCTTAAAAGCTTATGAGAATTAACACAAAAACACTAAATGCTTAAAAGCTTATGAACATCTGACATAAAACTTACAAACCCAAAACAATCCTACTTTTCTATTAAGATGATATTAGAGAGGCTCACAAATAAGGATTCTAAAACCCTAACAAAACACACACATAAGTTCTTCCTAAAACTAGGTATACACCAGTCTATATATAATATTATTCTGGACTGGGTTGGGCTTCTAAAACGCAGCAGTGAGGCTGCACAAAGTCTGCATAAACTTCTCCAAGAAAATAGGTCTTCAATTGTTTGTTTCCTAAAGTGTCTCCATATTTAGAAACTTTACATATATTCAAAAACCAACATAGAATCTCTGATTTGTCAATCTTGGGCGCTACATAAGCTAACTAAATATTCCCTGAATATTCAGTAAATAACATATCAGCTGAACCATAACTATCAGTTGTTGCATATGCGATGTACTATCTTCTAGTTAGGACATCTTATTCGACATGTTTAAAACTGCAAGTTGGAACATCTTGTTCAACATGTTGCTATCAAGTTGGTTTTACCAAAATGTATGTCAATCATAATTTCAGAGAAATAACATTATGGCCCCATGATATGTGAATGATAACCATTGTGGTTTCTTCAGAAGTACCTTCCTTTTGAAATTTGAACACTCGGTCAAATTAACTGAAAACTACTCTACCCCGGGTTAAAAGTGATGGTTTTTCATTTCGAAAAGAAACTCCTACTTAAATGCTCAACAGGGTTAACAAGGGATTATATTCCTTATACCTCTGGTGTTTGGGTATTTAAAACAATGCTTTTACATCATCAATAGAGTTTTATTCAAAAGCATACACCAGAGATTTTTGCGTTTTTTACTTCATCATCCTACCTCCAATAACTGCCTAGGAAAGAAGATTGGCAAAAAAAATGGTATCATAATGCAACAAAACAATTTAAAATTGAAAACTAATATGAGTGAAACAAATGGATTTCTTCAAGACAAACATACTCATTGCATTAAGATAATCATTAAAAAAAAACAAGTTCGTACATGGAAGCATTGTATTAATAAACAAGGAAAATTACAAATGAAAAAGCAGTAAAATGCTAATAAATCTGAGAAGGCTCTCTAACTGGACTTCTGTTGAATGAAACATCATTAACCTTCAGGGCATCCTTCAATCAAGCTCACCAAAGTTCATCCATTCTTGGGCGGTGGATTAACATCTTTGACGAATAAGATGCCGCTTTTTATCAAATTTTGTACTTCTATCTTCAATGGAAAACAATTTTCAAGGTCATGCCCATGGGCGCCTTGGTGAAAAGCATAATAGGCATCCGCCTTGTGCCACAAGGGAATTTCATCGGGGATAGCTGGCGGTGATCTTATCTAAACCAAATTCTCTTGCAACAAAACAGGCAATAATTTAGCATACGTCATAGGAATTGGGTCAAACTCATCCTTCTTCTACACACTGCTTTGTTATTTATGCTGCTGATGAGCCTATTAAGCAGGGACCACAACAGTTGGATTAACCACTAGAATAAAAGAAGCAACTTTTTTGTTGTTGATGATTCATGTTACGAGATCTCCTTTTCCTACCATGGGAGATAGCAATAGAGTCTTTCTCTTTCTTCTTTGCAAAGTTATCACCATACTTCTTCACATTGCTAGCTGAATTACCATTTTTAGATAAACGTCCTTCTCGTAAATCTCCTTCTAGAAACACTCCCACATTCACCTTTTCAGGGAAATCATTTGGTGCATTAATTACCATCTTCTCATAAAAGAATGATTTCATATTTTCTATGAAGATCTTTGCCATCTCTTCTTCCTTCATGGGAGGATTAACTTGGGCGTAAACCAAAGCTTCAACCAAAGCAGTCAGACGCTCCATACCCGCCTTCAAAGTAGTTACCTCTTTGCGGGGTTCAAATATTTCTTACTTAATGTTTTCCATCTTTCCTTAGCACGAGTGTTGTACTGATACGACAACTTGACTTCTAAAGACGAAGACCAAGAGCAAAGGATAAGACACTTGGAAGACTCTTGAAATCTAGACAAATGTGTGAATAATGCATGCTATGTAATTGCAAATTATTGTTTAAAAGTTTTTAAAACCAAGCTTCCAAGGAACTTTAGAACATTACAAATAAATTGCAAACATCAATCAAAGAACACAAATGGAATAGCTGAAAAATATCATTTAGTTGATATTGGAAGGATTACAGTTGAAGTAGAAAGTTTCACTAATCCTATACAAAAGAAAGAGAAAGCTAAATCCTCAGGTCCAAATGAACTGTATCCAAAGAAGATCCAACACCGAGCTGTAACGTCTTCTTGAACTTGAAATTGAAATACTAAAGGAAAATAAAACCTGTTGTACTCTTCTCTTCTACTTTGCTGATAATCGGGAAAATAAATCATTGATACAAAGGATCAAGGAACTGGATCAAAGGTGTGGAGAAATACATCTTCAAGACAACTAGGAGAATTTTGAATTCCCAAGGACTAGATACTAACGATTTAGGCTTTCTCAATTCCTTTAAATCGTGACTTTTGAAACTGTACTTCTGAGTATTCCTTCAAAAAATCCATAATTACAAAACTTTTGTGATGTTTGGAAAGAGAATCCCTAAGTTGCTTGAAAACCAGGTGAAAATAATGTCTCATGAACGCAAGAGTGCATGATTATACAACAATCACAACCAAGATCACAAACAAGATCACACACATGGGGGGTTTCATAAGTTCGACGTCACGTGCATGAAGTCAAAGGTACTACCCACAAGGTATGGAATAAGGGTTTAAACACCTGTAGAATAAGGTTCTAAAAAGTTCCCAGAGTCGTCGATCCTCTTTCAGATATTGCCAATGTCTCGATTACTTGGTCATCATTAATATTCTCAAGAGAAACTTGTCTCAGTGCAATATCACGTATCAACTATTTCAGGACTACTCCTTCAAATTCATCGCACTACATCCTAAAAGACCAAGATGGGTTAAGGGTTCTACGGTCCACAGCTTCACACGCTCCCAGGTCCAAAGCAACAATGCCTTCCCGATTACTCAATAAACAAATACTACAATCAAAGGGGCCTCTATTGAGCGGGGAATCTCATGCCAACTTTTTCAGGACTACTCTTTCAAAGTCAACATGACTATATCGCATATCCTAAACTTAAGTTTTCCCAAGTTCGGATATAGGACTTTTAAGAGATCACCAAGCACCCTGAAAACCAGAAAAATCCAGACAAACAAGTGAACTTACAACAAATAATAGAACATACACAGATAAACAAAGATAGGCTCAACCCACTTAGAGATGGTAATCCCCAGTGAAGTCGCCAAATTTCTGTAGTGGTGAAAAGTTGAGACTAAGCTATTGATTGACTTAAATCACAAAGTGAAAGTCACCACCAAACTTTATTGTTCCAAAAGGAATGAGAAGAGATTGAATAAAACCTACAAAAGAATAAAGAATCATTTCAGGAAAAAATTAGGGTATTCCAGTGTGGAAGGCTATGGATAAGGCATATTTCTTATAAAATCTTCAGACATATCACCACTCAAGGAATCGGCAGAATTAAAGGGTCGATTGCTAAGATAAAGACTTGGAGCAGAATTGGTGATATTGGGAGACTCTTGAAGTGTTGATTGAGTAAAGATTGCATAAAAGAGTTTGGCTTAGAGTAGTATACAAGTCAAGATCCAAAATTTAAGTTTTATTTTCTTCAACATTATTATGGATAAGTGATTGTATGAACTCTTTGAATATTTGTCAAACTAATGGAATTATGCACGTACTTTCAAAAGTGCATGTAGACTCATGCGAGGACGATATAGTCAAAGCACTGTAAGTCCATGTGTCATCTCTCTACCTTTTAATCTTGCATTTATATTTCGTAGTATATTGAATGCCTAGGTTTTTCATTAATAGAGGAGTTTACTATTTGTTGCATTAATAGAAATTCATTGCTTAAAGTTTAGGTTTTGTTGGAATTAGGACCTAATCCAGCTTTAGTGGTAATTAAAATCTGAGAAACTTGTTGACTTTAGAATTTGCAAATTGAATCATTGTATAATCATCTCTCGTGAATTATATTATGGTATCTATTGAATATCTAGTGTATCATCATTAATTCAATTTGTGATTTTTGTACATTGATTACGAGTATTAGTTTCTATTCAAATATAATTCACTATATTTCTCTCTAAAACTTTTTCATGCATACTCTGAAAAACCTATGATATTTCGTTTTCAAAAATCGGTTGATTTGTTTTTGAAAAGTATATTCACCCCCTCTAGTATGTTTTCTTACACCATATTCTCACCCAACATATACCACTAGTTCATATTTTTTATACCAACAACCAACTTGATTGTCTCAATTATAGAAATTGGTGCAAAAACTTCATCATATTCATTTCCTTCTCTCTGAAGAAATCCTTTAAATACAAGTCTTGACTTGTGCCTAGTTACTTCTCCTTTGGGATTCAACTTCACCTTATATACCCACTTCATATTAATTGCCTTCTTACCTTGTGGAAATTCGACTAGTGACCAAGCGTTTGTTAACTTCTATCGTCTCCAGTTCCTCATTCATTGCTTGCGTCCACTTTGAGTCCTTCAATGCCTCAGTTACATTGACTATATCGATACCTGCATAGAAAGTATAATGTACCAACTCACCTTCATCGTCGACCACATCATCCAATGTAATCACACATTCCTGCAATCTTGCACGCATGTTTCTTATTCTTTGAGGTATGTTTGTGCCTGCTTGACCTCTGACTTCTTCGTGTCAAAATTCTTTATCAGCCTCACTAGTTTGTTCATTATATAATATTCCCACGGAATCCTTCTTGATGTTTTCATTCTAATCTCATTCCTTCTGCTTATCTATGATCACATTTATGTTGATTGCAACTTGTTTGTTCACTGGGTCGAACAATTTGTATCCATCAGTCGAATGATATCATATCAGAATCATCTGACTCAACTTATCATCAAGTTTCTTTCTAAAATGATCAAAAACATGTCTATGTGTTATAAATCCAAACACATTCAGATGACTTAATCTAGGCTTGACACCAGACTAACATTTTTCTAGTGTAATCTTGTCTAGCTTCTTAGTTGGACATCTACTTAGTATATATGTTACAGCTAACACAACTTCACCCCATAATTCATTAGGTAAATGCTTTCCTTTCCACATACCTCTAACCATATTCACGATGGTTCTATTCTTCCTTTCTACAATTCCATTTTTATATGGAGTGAAGGGTAGCACCACCTCATGCATAATCCCTTCTTTATCACATGTAATGTCTTTGCTAGAACCTGACTTCTTTTGTCCAAAAGTAGATTCGAAGCGACCACATGTCCTTCTTGATCCTCTGAAATTGATTTGCCTTTTCTTCCAGAGTTGATTAACTCTTTTAGAAAGAAGAGACAACTCATCATCTTTTTTAGATTCCTCTTCCTCTATAGCTTGAAAGGCCTTAGTCTTTTCAGATTTTCCTTTCCTTTGAAGCTCATCCTCTTCAAGCTCTATCTTATGACTTATCAAAGAACTAACAAGTTCCTCAACAGTGACATTGTTTAAATCTTTAGACAGTTTCAACACAATTACCATAGGAATCCATCTCCTGGGTTAACTTCTGATAATCTTCTTAACATGATCTGCAATGGAGTATCCTTTGTTCAGAACCTTCTGTTATGTAACTAGAGTCGGAAACCTTGAGAACATTTTCTCAATTGTTTCATAATCCTCCATTTTGAAGGCTTCATACTTTTGTATCAAGGCAAACGCCTTGGTTTCTTTCACTTGGACATTTCCTTCGCGAGTCATCTTTAAAGAGTCAAATATAGAGTTAGTTGTGTCTCTATTTGTGATCTTCTCATACTCAGTGTATGATATATTATTCAGTAAAATGGTTATATCTTTATGATGATTTATTTAGTCTTTATTTTGTTGTTAAGTCATCACTCTTCTTTCTATCTTGTCACCACTAGCATCAACATGATGAACGTAGCCATCAACTACCATATCCCATATATCTACATCATGAACAAGAAAGAAACTCTTAATTTTTACTTTCCAGTAATCAAATTTTTCTCCATCAAAAACTAGAGATTTGACACTATAGTGATGTCTGTCATTGTGTGCAGTTGGTGGAGGGATTTCTACCATTGTGTTTCAAAAACATGAATCTTTATCTGACATAGTGAAGTGTTTGATAACAATCAATACTAGAACCGGAGCTCTAATTCCAATTGAAGGTTAATGAAACACAAGAAAGGGCGGGGTTTGAATTGGGTTTCAAAAATTGAAACTTTTTCGTTCCCCAAGAAAACAAACAAAGAGCTTAGAATAAAAATAATGAACACAATATTTTTATCCTAGTTCACTGTTAACGAAGCTACCACCAGTCCGTCCACCAAGGTGATTTCACCTTCTCACAAGAACTTAATCCACTATAATCAAACTTGATTACACCCATAAAGACTTATTATTAATGTTTTCTTGAGAAATTTGACTATACCCTAGTCTCTCATAGAACAAATACAACTCAAAAGTTGATATACAAAGTATTTTACAATATTGCTTATAAGAAAGCTGATTACACAAATGAAATGCAATGATTAACACAAAAGTGTTGAGAGCAAGTGTATGAACAAAAGTTCCTTGCTAGATGTTTTTTGTTTCTCACAGAGTTGCAACATTTTTGTTCAAGTTCTTGTGAAATTAGTTGCTCTCCAAAATATTCAACACTCCTTTATATAGGCAATGAGAGATTCGTTTGAGGGTACAAAAGGAATTCCAAAATTCCAGTTGTATTCTTGCATAATGGTTTGTAGGAATGGTACAATAGTACAATCCGCATCCTATGAAATCAGGGTAGTGGAGAGAAAATTAGATTTGTATTGTGTACTATTTTCTCACATAAAAACTTTTCGATCTTATCTTCTAATCTTCAGAGGCTTTATAATGCATGATGATAAAGCATACTTAGAAAGATCAAAATCTGCAATAGGTTCTTCAGAACCCGGTCTTCAAGTTCTTCTGAACTTTGTCTTCAGAATCTTCAGAGCTTGGTCTTCAGAGTCTTTAAAACTTATGGAGCACGGAAAATCAGAGCTTGAAAATCTTCAGAAGCTCCTTTATCAGAGTTAGAGTCATAAGCCATTTGATGAGCATTATTTCAAAAGCATTGTCAAAGAGCATTCTAGAACTTGACTTCTCTTTGCAAAGCGAACTTTTATATCTCTTCAGAGTTACATTGTGTTGAGTTCAGAAGAAGATGACGTCACACATCACTTTTTCAGAATCAAAACCTGTTAGCATTCAGCTACACACAAGACACAAATATTAGGGTACAAAATTGTTCTCTAAGAAATAATGTATTGTTATCATCAAAACTAAAGGTCAAATGCAGAACAAAATCTTGTTTTTACATCGACTGCCAAGACCTGAAAATGATATTATACTATAATTTTAGAGCTTTTGAAGACCATTTAAGCCATTGGAGAACACCTTCTTCAATTAATTTTTACGTTCTTCTCATCTATACTATGGGTATTAAATTAATTCAAAATGAGTAGCTAGATTTCCCCTAGGTTAGGTTTTATTTGACGATTAACCTATTTTTACTTGATTAAGACATATGATCGAATGATGTTAATGTAATTGTTTTGAATCTATATTATTATCCAGTTATTGATTATGCACATTGCCTTTTGTTCGTTATGACATTCAAATTGATCTTGACAATATTGACTACTGACCTTAGGGCTATTTGTCTAACATACTTTAACTATTGATTTCTCTAATTGACTAGGGATAATACGATTAAGAATTGTGACTTAGGGATTAACGAGCTTTATTGCCTACTCTGATGTGACAATTGGCCTGAGGGATCAAGGAGTTGACTTTTAGGATAGTGAGCTACACACCAACAAATTGGATGTAGTGGTAGCGTTAATCCGTCATGTAATATTGTATTCACTGCATGTCTGTTAATGCACGTCTCATCAATCAAGTAGAAGAAATAGGGTATTCTGACAATAAAACTTGTTCGTTTTTCTCATTATCATTATAAAACTCATTTCTTGCGATTTTGACCAAAAGAACTTGAAAATTCCCCCAATTTATTGTTTTAACATCACACACGTTCCTTGTTTAAAGTTTGCAATCTATGTGGTGATGAATTTATTTTTATTACTTCGATAACAACACTAACACACTTGCTAGTAATTTTATCATCAAATTTTTTTATTTCAAATTAGTTTAAAACGAATTTGAGACGGAAAACGAAAATTATTTAAAATTTCAGATTTGAATATAAAAAAATATGCCTAATCAAAATGTTGCGCATGTCCCTAAAATCAGCCATGCCAGTTCATTTAGGGGGAAAAGCATGTAAGAGCCTAAAGTGCAAACCATGCATTTAGGAAACATTTCATTGAATGCTAAATAATGGTCTTATTCTATGTGTATTGCACCTATGAATGAACAAAGTATGTATGCAAGTCTATATTCATTTTTTTTCACTCGTCTATATTCACTTTTTAGTCAAGTCTAAATTCATTTTGAATAAAAGAGAGTCTACATTCATGTATGTAGAAAAAGGAAGAGTGAGTCTTTATTCATAATCCAATTACTGTTACTTTAATGCACGCGTTTTGATTATGCAAT
Organism: Vicia faba; assembly: GCA_948472305.1. Taxonomy (NCBI): domain Eukaryota; kingdom Viridiplantae; phylum Streptophyta; class Magnoliopsida; order Fabales; family Fabaceae; genus Vicia; species Vicia faba. The sequence goes on from OX451740.1 coordinate 1,328,892,018, forward strand.
ACAGAACTGTCATGCTAGAATTTTATTATGTTTTTAAACCTTTTTTATGAAATTAAATATACAACTTTTAATGGAATGTTATTTCTTTTTAGAAGTTGAATTAGGGTTTATATCAAACAACGTGAATTACTCAAAAGTTTATCTAATAATAATTACACAAACTCAATATAAATACTAAAACTATAATTATATTTCAATGCAAAAACAAAATAGTTATATGAACATGTATCTAAATTAAAATCTATGACATATTAATTTATAAATATTAATAGAATATATGTTTACAAATTTCAATAAAATTAATAAGATATATGTTGCAAAAATTTAGACAAATAACGACAATAATTTTAAAATAGATAAAAAGAGAGAAAAATAATAAATATTAATGCAGATATTTTCAAATACATATACGTTCCTATTTATTAACGGATAATTTTTTTTGATAAATCTATTAATGAATAATTAAATACTCCTTAATTTTACTCTTGGATACTCAATAAATTATTAGAACCATATTTTACTCAAAGATATTCACAGATATTCACGTATATAGGTTTTTATCTATAAAGTAATTCTCATTAATTTGTAATATATTTAAGAAACCGATAATGTAAAATAATTTTAATAATTTGACTTTAACTTTTAATTTTAATAAAAGAAAAATTTTATTTTTTAAAATTTTGATTTTACCTTTTTTAAAATAAAGATATAATATATTTTAAAAATATAAATATCACCAACAATATTATTTATTTTACATATTTATCGATGGATGCATATAAAAAATATATATAATAATATTTATTTTAAATAGTTTAATATAAAATCTTCTAATATTGAATGATCATTATCAAATAAATTGCAAAAGAGTCTTATAAAAACTTCATTTTCAATTTCATAAATTATTCATTTTTATAATTTGACAAAATTACATTCAAGTCAAATAATTCGACTAAAAGACCAAAACTAATTAATTTTAAAATAAAGAATAACTAACATCATCAACATGAATTAATAATTAAATTATATTAATTTATATTAATTAATATATTCGTGATAATTAAATTTTACCATACAACTTTTTACACTAATTTTATTTTTAACAATTAGTTATTAATTTTGTAAGCTCACACTTAAATTACTACTCCTACCAATTTAGATCTAAAATTTTCATCTTTTGAATTATGTCATTCAATTTCAAGACTCTCTAGTCCTTCCTTGTTCCTCACTTACCAAACTTTTATGAGTTACTAAATTTCAAGTCATATCCATCCATGTTATTCTAGGTCAGAATTCTTTTTGTTTACCACATTAACATCGGTCGTAAAATAACTTTGATCGATCTCAATATTCTCTACTATTTTGTTTGGGCGCCATATTGACAGTCTTTGGTGCAAGGTAGATAGGACCGCGCCTATTTCATGGATTCATTCGCGCCCTAATAACAACTAATAGTTGGCTTTGGACGCGATCACTGTGAATAAAATCAACTGAACATTCGAACCAACCGATAAGTTTACTTGGAGCACTCCTAGGATGTGGCTTGTTTGCTTTCATAGTTTGAGAGAACCATGTTGAGGCCTCAGATCTGTGTCGTACTTATCTGTTGTACCCCAAAATTTTCTCTCCCATTTTTCATTCAAGATATTCTCCTAGGGTTTCTCAAATGCTCAAGATGGCTCAAGAATTGATCAGACAAATTCTCCTCTTAAGCATTGGATCCACAACTAGAGTTTGGTATTTCTCAAGCAAGATTGGGTTCCCAAGGTCTCAAGTGGCTTTCATGGTGCTTCATATGTGTTCAAGAACGCTCATATCAAATTTCATGTCATGCATCGCAAATTCGTTCAGTCAATTGCTCTGATGACCGAAAATCAACTGTATTGACCAAAAAGTCAATATTTTCAAGATCAAGTTCAAATGATTGTAACTTCTTCAATATTCGATATTTTTGAGTGGTTCTTTTTGCATATGACTCTCCTTGACGTCATCTCCAATTTCTCTTTACAAGTCAAGAGCCGAGTATGTGCGAAATATCATCAAAAATTCGAATACTTTAGAGGTCGCTTTATGGACTTTGACCTAATCTCAAGTAAATGGTGCCTGACTTCCAAGAATCGTAATTTCCTCAATTTTCAAGATCTTGAGACGATTATTTTTTCACATTGTCATAAGTAATGTCATCTATGAGTTTTCTTTAAATATCAGAGTCAAATTGTGCTTAGAAGGTTTTGAAACTTAACGAAATGTTATAGGTCAATTATTGACTTCAAAAAAGGGTTTGGCTTCTAATTTCAATTCATGAATGCATTGTTTATTGTGGCGGGTTGAAGTACAAGTTGTAATTCATTTTGGTCGATATAATTTTGGTTCTCGTCAAATACTTGTTTACTTAATTTACAAGTTAACTTGAATTTGGAGAATTAAAGTTCGCGATTCGTTAAGCTACAAGGTGTGGTTTCATCTATCCCTTCCTTCCTAATTAGGTTTGAAGTTTTGGTTTGAAGTTTATTCATCAGATAAAAACAAATCATTTGGTTCTTGAGCAGTGGACTGTGGAATTAATTTTTGAAGTATGGTTATCTTGAGTTTCTTGTCTCATCAAGCTACTTTCTTCATCATTGTGCATCCAACGCAAGTTGATTCGGGTTTCTCATCATGTTTGAGCTTGTTAACATTCCTCAAAGTGAAGATTATGGTTATGGTTTCATCTCAAGGATATTCTTCTATGCTGCAAGTCTCAATCATCTTCTTACAAGGATTCTTCAAATGCATTATTTTGTAATCAAAGTCATTAAGTGAAGGAAGAATTTGTCAAGACAAAGGGTTTGTGTTTCGAATTACAAAATTTTGACTCAGGATACAAGAGATGTTGATTCTAGACTCATCTTGTGATCAAGGCATTATCATTGTCTCTAATACATGTTACTTCAATTGCAAGATAACTTGGATTTTGAGAATTTTGAAGTTAAGGAGGGGGTTCAAGGTGATTTGAATTTGTCGTTGAGATTTGGAATTGAATATTTGTCAAGTTAATAAAAGGTCCATTTAAAGTTCATTCAAGTGATTATTTTGATACAAGTTTGTCAAGTGGATCCATATTTTAAGGTGGGAAGCTTTATTCATTTGGAAACAAATAACAAGATTACAAAACTTATTCAAGGCTTAGTTCAAGTTTCACTCATGTTCGCTTAATTCGTCATTATTCATCATTCAAATTTTCAAATTCAAGTGTTCAAGATCATTTCAATACAAGCGAGTTCATAAGGTCATCATTCAAGTTTCATCCAAAAAATCATCATTCATCAAATTTCTATTTGAAGTCATCAAAGTCCATTCAATTTCTATCCAATTTCATTCATTACCATGACAAAATTACAATCAAGGGTGGCTCATCAAAGTTCCATAATTTGCAAATATGCAACATCATTCATGGTTTATTCAAGTTTCATCCAAAGGTCTCATCACTCAAAGCCTCGCCAAGTTCATTTCAAACAAAAAGAAAAATCATTCAAGAAGTTTTAAGAATCATTTATCACTTCAAGATGTTACAAGAAAATTACACAAGAGTTTACATGGAAAGATCACCAAAATCCTAAAGTATAATACTCATGCTAATTCCAATTTTCAAACTTTAAACTTCATGTTATGTCTTCACTTTCTCAATGATCCCCATGCTTCCACATCCCAAATAACAACCCCGTCTCTCCATACATTTGTTATGACCTGGTTTCAAAAATAATCCAAACATAATCATGAAATAAACCATGTCCAAAACTTGTCCAAACCAACCCCACAAACTATCAAACCTGCTGCACCTTGCTGCCAAAACCGTGATCAGTCCAAAACCTGCATCTTTTGTCCAACCTACAAAACCAGCCTTGCACCAAGCTGCTACAACATGCTAAAACCTGTCAAAAAATCCAAGAATTTACACCAAAATGGCAATACAAAAACTGCAACAAAAAAGAAGAAAAACAGGTGCATCAAAGTGGAATAAGGAAACTTAGTGAACAATGGTTAATTTGAGCCATTGATTCAATTTTTGATCTTTAAAAAACTCCATATCATGTTCTATATAACATGACTTTGATCATAATTACAAGGGGGAAGCAGTACGAAAAGAAAAGGAATTTTTGTTAAGAAAAAAAAAACTAGAAAAAAAGGACTTACAGAGCCAACTCAAAAATTCTTCAACCATACCCTCAAACTCATGTTGTTTAAAACCTTGCTCAAAATTCTGCAAACATCAACAACTTCACTGCAGAACAATCTTTATTTTTGATGCACCATTCAAACAACACCCTTCATGTTCTTTTCCCTCGTCTTCAACCTAAAACCGCCTAGCCTTCATCAAACAACCATCATCACCGATTTCCCTCAGCAACTAACTAAATCACGGTACTCAGAATCGTAACCCCTTCTCTCTTGCGAAATCACCATACATCCACACCTCACAGTAAACCGATCCAGAAGTAGAAGAAACATAGAGAATCAGAGCCTTACCTGAAGATAACTGGAGAAATCCTCCTCTCCTTCGGTAATGATTTTTTGTTTCTCCTTTGTATTGTTCCAATCGTGCCATCATGCTTGCTGTTTTGCTATATATATTCAGATTTTTTTTGTTTGTTGTTGTTGTTAATCAGAAACAGAATTATAGAGAAAGAAAAATGAAGGGTTTGGTTTGTTGATTAGTTTTCGGAGAGAGGAAGAACAGAGAGAGTGTATTTTCGGTTGAGGAAGAAACGCAAAACAAAGGGAGTACGGTTTTTTTTTGCTTGAGAGAAAAATTGGGGTAATATATATGTTTTTTGGTTTTAATTGTTTTGATTGGAACAACAAAAATCATAATTTCCCTCCTCTTCCCAATGAGCAGCCGCGACACCCTTCATTTCCAATTAGGATTCTCAAAACTTTTTCCATTCCCTTAAAACACAAACCGTGTTTGGGCCTAATTTTTTAGCCCAACCCATTTCACAATTTTTACTTTTCGTATTAATTCAACCCCAGAAATAAATGAATGAACAACATGGTGCAGCGGATGAGACATTGTTTGACAAGCGTAAAGACCCGGGTTTGAAACCCCCCATGGACGTTTTGCATTTTTTCTGTTTTTTTCAGCATCACCCTTTTTCCTTGTTTGGGCCTCCGCCCCACCATCTCGGCCCAACAACTTTTTATATATTTTTATTATATAATATGTTTTTTGTTCATAATTATTTGGGCCTTCACTAATTTTATTTTATTATCTCAACCCCATACGAAATTTTTCTTATTTCCACCCTTGCCTTCTGTTTAAACCCCCTTTATTTGTGTTTACGTATTTTTTTTTTTAATTTTTTAATTTAGATTTTAAAACTCAATTAATATTAGATATAATTTAGCTAAATAATTTTTATTTTATTTTATTATTTTAAAACTGGCGAGAAAAATTTGTGAATAATTTTGTTAATTAACATTTTATTGTTTAGTTAACTTTCTTTTAAATTGTTTAGTTTCTACATAATGAAAATTCTAAAAAATAATAGAATAGATTTTTTATTTTCTTTTCAAATTTTCTCACAAACAAAAAATACTAAAACATATTATTTTGATATTATTAATTATTTTGCTAATTAATTTTATTAAATAGATTGTTTTAGTTTAATTAATTATTTATTTTTAATTCGATTGAGTTGTATTGATTGTTTATTTAGACTTTTAATTGTATTGTCGATTCCACTCATCCCCATTCATAAATTTGTACCCCTATTCCTGAAAGCTCTGTAATAGCGTAAAACTTTAATTTCCGCAATTTATTGTTTTCCTTTATACTGTATAGTAATTAGGCGTGTATGATAAGACATAAAATCAACCGCTAGACAACCCTAACTTCAAGATAAAATAACTGAAAATAAATCATTTTTCATACACGCACCTGTAGGGTGACCTCGCTTGTTGGCTTCAGATAAAAAACAGTCATGTCCCTCGAATGTGGGACACTTTAGCAAAGACCCTCGATTATAAGATCATAGTCCCTCGATGAACCTTCGATGCTGCCTTCGATAAACGGCCTTAGTCCTTACGGAAATTGCTAAAGCATCCTACAAGTTACCTTCTATGACTGTACGATGACCCGCGTCTGTCCCTTCACATCCAATAATAAGATTTCTTACCAATCGATGGTAAGATAGCAATATCTAAAGGAGGAGGAAAAGAACATAGACTTATTTTGAGTAGGTAGAACGATTGTAGTTGCTTGCTCACAAATATTTCAAAACAAAACAATTTTCAACATATCTACACTTTTCTTGAAATATTTTCAAAGTCAACACTTTGTATGCATTCTTATAGAGACGATAATCATTACAAAGTTTTCCTAATGATGGAACTTTTAAAAATATTTTCAAAACAAACAAATTCATAAAAGCATTTCAAAAGTGAGATATCAACTAAGAGCCCGTAGATAACTACAGATGAAAAGGGTGTTAACACCTTCCCTTTTTATAACCTACCCCCCGAACTCAAGAAAATTCTCAAAAGGTCTTTCCTGTTCTTTTCACCCTTTCCTTTATTGGATAAAAGAAAAGTCAGTGGTGACTCTTACTATCTGCAACATTTACGATAAAGCGCAAAACACCCAAGTCAGTTCTCCCACCATATTACAGAACTGGTGACTCTGTTGGGGATTCCTTAGAAGTGGGGTTACCTTAGAGACTAGATCATGTTTAAATGATTTCATTGTTTGACTTGTTTGCTTTACTCTTAAAAGGGTGTTTGGGTTTTGTATAGATCCTCTATCCAGATCTGGGAAGATTACTAGGTAAGTAGCAATAGATTGTGAAGACAGTACAACATAAACCGATATGGTTGAAACAATAGCAACATTAGTGTGACACATTTATGGGTACCAGTATCCTTTATGTTGAATCAAGGATAATATGGGGCCGCTGTGTGGTGTCATGAAGCACTAACTGACCAATAGAACCTTTAGTTGAACAACTTGGCCATTAGGAAGTAGTGAGATAGCCGACTTCGGGGGAAAGTTGAAGATTTATTGATACTCGATAATACACTCATTAAGATCAGACTTTTGGGATATTTCAGCCGCAAGAAAAGATTGATTATGTTGAGACAATTCCCAATGAAGAAAGATCAATGATATTGAGATTCTCTAGAACCTGTTTACTTTTTAGGACAGGTTGAACCAACTAAACTTCAAGAGGGTACTTAACTATAAACCTCATGCAAGCCTAAACCCAAGGACTTATTTGCTTTGCTTGTATATGATTATTTGTACATAATATCATGACATCATGCCATAACATTTTCACTAACCATTTCAAGGACCTTGGGATTTATCTTTGTTCGTTTTGTAGGAAATGGATTCCACTCGCAGAAAAACCATCTGAATCGGCATTGTAAAGGTGCCTCCTCAACTCAAAGAGTTGGCATCAACGGTTACTGAGAATTCTTTGTTCACTCAAAGATATGGTCGACTTCTCAACTTGGCCACCTCAAGCTTTGAAGAGAAAATGATGGGGGTGCTCTTTCATTTCTTTGACCCTAAACATCATTGTTTCACATTTCCTGATTATCAGTTGGTGCCGATAATGGAAGAGTTCTCTCAACTATTGGTAGTTCCTATTCTTGATCAAATGCCTTTCATCGGTCTAGAGAAAGAGCCATAACCTGAAGAGATCACATCAGCCTTACATTTGCAACGGTCTAACATTGTAGCCAACTGGGAAACAAGGAGCGGAGTCAAGGGTTTCCTAGCCAAGTTTATATTTGAGAAGGCTCAACAGTTTTGGGATGCTCTATATTTGCAAGCTTTTGAAGAAGTTTTGTCTCTTCTAATCTATGGGTTGGTCCTATTCCCTAATCCGGACCAACTTATATATGTGAATGCAGTCAAAATCTTCCTATCTCGTAACCCCGTGCCTACTTTGCTCGGAGACATTTTACACTCTCTTCACACTCGTAACATGAAGAGAAGAGGGATCCTTATGTGTTGCATACCACTACTGTCTAGGTAGTTTATTTCGCACCTTCCTCGATCTGTTTTGAAGAACGAGCAAGGCTTGGGGTGGTCTCAAAGGATGATGTCGCTTTCGCATTTGGATATACATTGGTGTTCCCGATCTTTGGAGGATATTACATCATTAACCACTCTGGGGAATTCCCTAATGTCCCACTCTTTGGCATTAGGGGAGGTATCACTTAAATTCCTTCTTTGGCTCTGTGACAGTTTGGTTATGCTCAGAGGGATGGTCCTCATAAGGCGTTTATCCAAGGTATTATTTTTGACTACAAGAATGGTGTTCAAAGTTATTATCAAAGATTTATACGATCTTGGGGTGTGGTAAACAAGGTTGATAGAAAAACTTTGGGGCATAAGAACTCTATTCCTTTGGAGACTTATCTCAAGTGGGTGAGAGCTCACGCTCAAAACCTCATGATGTCGTATCCAGCCATCTTACCAATAATTGTGGAGCCTATTACCGAAGGAGACATTCCTTACACCATTCTCCATCCTGACATGCCTACTAATCTCGAGGAATTGAAAAATTCATGGATTTAACTCAAGGGAGAACGAGACACCTTTGAAGCCCAATTCTACGCAAGCGAGAAGAAAGTGTTGGAGCTCACAAAGTAACTTCACGAGGAGCAAAACTTGAATGCCTACATCGACACAAAGAGGAAGCGTCCATGGGAGACCTGAGTCTTTTATTGTATAAGGTCACTTTGTTGTTTTTCTTTCATTGTAAGCCCAAGAGGCAATTTGTAACCTTTGAACTTATTAATACAATTGTTGTTTGTTTCCTCTTTGGCTAAGCAAATTTGAATCTCTGAAAGTCCTTGAAAACATTACATCCGCATAACATGCATCATATCATAAGTAAGTTTTCCGACATAGGTTTCCTTATATTTATACTGTTTATTTCAATATAAGATGAATCTCGAGAAAACCGTCGAGGACTTGCAGACTTAACACACTCAATTCCAAGAGACTCTTCTCAAATTGGCAAAAGGTCATCAAGAAATGATGAAGCTTCTCATCACGAAGAAAATACCAAGAAGAAAGTTGTGATCAACATGGGGAAAAGGTTCAAAGGCCCCGCCTGAGAAGTTAAAATTGAAGAAGACTCCTCCAAGGAGGACGATAACCAAGAAGAAGATGCTAGGAGTACCCGTGCTAGGGGTGGAAACAATCAAATTTTTGAAGATGAGGATTACTCTGATGAGCAATATCCACTGGCCGACGACAAATATAAACAAATAGAAGACAAACTAAAAGCTGTAGAGATCCAAGCTATGCCTGGCTTAGACTTTGGAGACTTGGGTTTGGTTCCTGGGGTGGTCATTCCCCATAAATTCAAGATCCCCGTTTTTGCCAAGTATGATGGTGCATCATGTCCGAAGCTTCATCTAGGATCTTATGTCCGTAAGATTCAGCCGTATACCACCGATAGGAAACTATGGGTTCACTTTTTTCAAGAAAGTCTATCTGGGACGTAGTTGGAGTGGTTTTACCAATTGGAAGGGACCAATATCCATACTTGGGAGGATTTGGCTGTTGCCTTTTACTGCCAATATCAATATAACATTGATCTTGCATCGACCCGAGTGTAACTCCAAGGCATGACCATGGGTTCAAATGAGGGCTTCAAAGAATACGCTCAAAAATGGAGAGATTTGGCTGCCAAGGTGAAGCCACCCTTAACTGATAGAGAGTTGGTAGAAATGTTTATGGGGACATTGATTGGTCCATTTTTCAACTTGGTGATTGGAAGTTCATCATCCGGATTTACTGAATTGATCTTGACTGGTGAGAGGGTTGAAAGAGGGATTAAAAGCGGGAAGATACCCATGGCCTCCACCTCTAATGTTGTGAAAAAACCATTTACTGGCAAAAAGGAAACTAATGCCGTGTATGGATCAAGGAACCATGCTAAGAAGGACCATAATCAGTCAGTAAGTGCGGTATTAATTTCTAATCCAATTTTACTCAACGACCCCGTCAACAAAACAACCAACAAAGGCCGGATGCCCCAAGAAGACAATTTACTAGAATCAATATGCAATTATCCCAAGCTCTGCAACACCTATTGAAAGCTGATTTGGTAACCTTGTGAGATCCCCCTTCCAACCCTAACATTGCTTCCCCAAAATATAACCCCAATGCCAAATATTCTTACAATTCAAATAGTCTCAGACATGATACCAATGATTGTTGGGCACTAAAGAACAAAATCCAAGACCTAATTGATAACAAGACAATTGAATTCGCCCCCCCGCCAACTCCCAATCTGATCATCGTACCCATGCCTAGTCATGGTAAGGGTGTTAATGGTATTGAAGATGCCTCTTTTGTTTCCTCCATTAATGATTTAACCACTTCTTTGATGATCATAAAAAAGAATCTATTGAAAGCTAGTGTATTCACAGGATGTTTTGAAGACTGTTACCATTTTGTTGTACAAATTAATGGTTGTGAATGGCTGAAAAAAGGTGTCCAACGCCTGAATGATAGCCATGAGATTCTATTTGAAAAAACTCCATCTGTGAAAAGATTGACCCAAAGTGTATCTCAAGAGTTTGAAGACGTGTCCATCATTATTATCTCAAACACTCCTATTAGGATCACCTCCAAAGTTCCTATTAGGATTCCTGCTGAACCAAGAATAACTCCATTAATTATCACCACACCAGGGCCGGTCCCTTACTCTTCTGATAAGGCTGTGTCCTGGAATTATGGGGCGGAAGTGTTTTACCATGGTATCAAACAAGATTCATAGATTTCCAAAGATGAAACTGCTGACATTACAAACATTACTGGATCAAGTAAAGTTACTAGAACGGGAAGGATCTCCTCTCCAGAGATCTCTCCTCCGACAACTACTACTACACCCATTTGCATTACTGTTGTTAAACATGTTGCTGATACTCGAGGAAAGGAAAGAATAAATGATCCTGCCTGGACGAAGGCACCCACAAAATATATCACCATTGAGGACCCATCTACCCAAGAGATGGAGGAGATTCTAAAAATCATCAGAAAGAGTGACTAAAAGATAGTGGAACAGGGAAGAAACACAACAAAGCTCTGCATGTTTCCATCGAGTGTAAAGGCACCACCTTAACACATGTATTAGTGGATACAGGGTTCTCCCTCAATGTTTTACCAAAAGGGGCTCTAGACAGATTATACTGTGAAGGGTTAGGGCTGAAACCAAGTGATATTGTGGTGAGAGCTTTTGATGGATCGAAAAGAATGGTCCATGGAGAGGTTGATCTCCCTATCAAGGTTGGGCCGCAAGTCTTCAACTCAACATTCTATGTGATGGATATTTGTCTGGTTTACTCTTGTTTACTTGGACGCCCACAGATTCATGGGGCGAGAGCGATTACCTCCATATTGCACCAAAAGTTGAAATATCCAGTAAAGGGGAAAATCGTCACAGTATGCGGAGAAGAAGAATTTATGGTTAGCCATTTAAATTCTTTCAGGTACGTTGAAATGGATAGTGAGTTTGTTGAGACCCTCTGTCAAGCATTCAAAGTGGTCCCTCCGATGATTGTTATTTCCAAAACCACTCCTGCCACTCCCAAAGCTGTTAAAGATACACCGAGGATGGCCTCTCTCAAAGATGCTTATGCTGTTATTGAAGATGGAGCTTACACCATTTGGGGACAAATCCCAGATATCCCCTACAAGTCATACAAATTTGGGTTAGGCTTCACTTCCAAAGCTCAAAAAGAGTTTCAACGCACTCGTGTAGGGAATCCACCTCTCCATATCAATAATAATGAAGTTAATGCTCTTGGGGACTCTGACAGTGATGGTGACTGGGACGACTGGATCTACCCAACTGTTGATGGAAGGTATAGCGGTAGAAATGTTCAAGACTAAGCCATTGGATTGACTAGACTTTGCACAAATTAAAAATAAAAATCGCCACCGTGCTTTATTGTTTCGAAAGGAATGGGAAAAGAGCGAATAACCCAAAAAGGGGGAAAGATTCAAAGTAAGGGGGTTGGTTATGAAAAGGGAAGGTATTATCACCCTAAACATCTATGGTACTCCGCAGGAGCCTCTTTGTAAAATTTGTATATTTTGGCTATAAAAATGTGTTATATATGAAATGGATGGTGGAGGTGAGAAAAGAAATATATTATTTATGATTTTTGCACCCACCGTGGTTGCGAACCTTTAGTGCCTACATACCACCTTTCGTGCAATAGGGGATCAGGGTACACGTAGTTCCTCTTTTAAAAGTTTGAAACACAAGTGTGTTGATTGATTTTAAGAGATAAGACATCATCGTCACTGTCCGTGTGGAAAACATATTTACTACCCACAATCATGAGAAAGGAGAATTTGCATCATCTCAAAGTGGAGGATATGGCTTGGATTTTAAAATCAACAATGCCTCACTCAACACCGAAGTGGAAAATATCTCTCTTCACTACATATTGTAAAAGTATAGTTGTTTGCATCACTACAAGGATTGACAAGAGCCTTAATCTTTTAAGAAAAGAGTTTTAAAGATAAAAGCCAAAGTGGAAAAATGGTTTGAAATGAGATTGGTTGACTTTTAGTCTTCTCACAAAAATGTCAAAGTATTATTAAATTGATTGGAGTTTATTTATGAAAATATATTTTGAAAAGGCATGGACCTAAGTCCAAGTTTATTATAAAAGTGATTTAAGTTCCAAAACAAGAAGAGTTTTCAAAAAGAGGGAGAAGATTTTTGAAATTAAAGAAGATGGGAGGAGAAGAAGAGGTTATCCTAAAGCATAAGGTAAAAGCTAAGGATAAGGACCGTCTAACCGATAAGAAGCCAAAACTTGACATTATGATCCAAGATAAAATTCCCATTCTTTGGATTGAAATCAAGCAAGTAAAAATACTAGACCTCTTCAAGTGTATTAAGTCTTCTCAAAAATTGGGCAGAGTAACAGTTGTATGTGGGTGAATTCCAGATTACAAAACAAAGAGTATAATCACAAAAACCTGCACACAAAAACAAACAAGCAACCCAATATCTTGAGGTAAACCTCAAGAACACCAGACAAAAATAATCAGATAAGATCACAAGGTATCCAAGATAGGCCAAGGTTTCTAATCCTAAGTCCAAGAAAAAGTCCCATACTCCATCATGCCAAGGATAGTAACCAAATAGTCCAAGTTCCATTAAGAGTTTTTTAGGGTTTATGTTGACTATTAAGTATCTTAAGAAAGGAAAAGAAAAGCTCAAGTGAGCAAAGTAAAAATGACAAGAAAATAAATGCTCAAATGAGCAAAGATGAAAATGGCATGAAATGAAAATGCTAAAAGATAAATAATATATAAAGCATAAAAGAATAAAAAGCATAAAGTAAAACAATTTAATAATTAGTGGTTAGTTGGATGACCATCTTGAAACTTACATTTGGAACTCATTAGAGGATTGGTCGAACCAAAGCCTCCACACAACAAGTTGCACTTGCTTTTTGTCAAGTATATCATCCATTTTGGAATTCTCATAAGTACCATTTGATGACCAACGATGTTTAAGTGATCCGTGTTGACCAAAGGTGTTGTATATCTATTAGAGGATTGGTAGAACCAAAGCCTCCACACAATGAATCTCAAGGTTATTGGATCAAAGAGATCAAATTAACATACTTGGGCTTGCAATCATAAGTTTGGGCCACGAATGATCATTTATTTGAATCGGGACAAAATTTAGCGCTATGTTAAGCAATCTTAAGTGGACTTATATAGAAGTCGCACCTATTTTGAGGCCGGTCAATAGCAATCTATGCACCATTTGTTTTGAGACATGATATAGAGATCATGCTCCAACAACATTTAGTGCAAGAAGAAGGGAATGAGATGAAGGGGAATTAGGGTAAAAAGAAAACCACATTTGAATTAATATTTAATCAAACTATTATTAAAATCATTCATCCATTTTTTGTGGAATTAGACTCAACACCATGGATCCAATGATGTTAATAAAGTCATGACCAAAAAAATCAACCCAGGACAGCCAGAAAATATTCACAAAATGGTATAATGTTTAATACATGTATTAAAGAATGAAAAATATTAAAATAAACAAAAAAATAATGGGGAAAATATCAATAATATTCAAATTAATCAAGAAATGAAAAATAAAACCATAGAAAAATTAGAAATGGGTCCAAATATTATTATAAAAATTTTGGGAATTTTTAAAAGTCAGAAGCTATTTTTAAAAATTAAAATGAATGGGTAAAATAAACAAAAATGGTAAAAAAATGGTAAAAAATAGTAAAGTCAGAAACAAAAATAAAATAAAGTCACCAATATTTTCCACAATGTCATTGGATCATCCCATAATTTTTTCAGAATTAAAAATGTGTAAAAGTATTTTTAAACATTTTAAACAAATCAAATGAGTGTAAAATTCATAAAAAATACCAAAACAAAAAAATAAATTGTGAAAAAATAAAAATCAGAAAGAGAATAATCAAAAATATTTTTCATAATTTTTTCAGACTTTTTCAACTAAAAATGAATTTTATATGATTTTTTGAAATTTAAAACAATTAAAATATAAAAATCAGAAAAAGAAAATAAAAGAAAAAGATGTGGACCATTGGATGAGAGTTAAAACGCGTTAGTAATCAAATCCAAAGGATCTTGTGCGTTGTGCATATCATGGTCTTTACTGAATAATGTACAGAATCATTTAATAAATCAGAATTTGAAAATAACAAATGTCACGCTTTCATTGGTTAGAAGATGACACGTTGGTCATCTTCAACCTCCAGCCCTCACGAATTACAGGTCTCTCAAACTGTAAAATCAGAAGCTCAGACATATGCCATTCGCTTCGTCTCTTCAAGACAAAGACAACCATACCCTCGCGCCATTTTTATATAAACTGTAACTCAAGCAATTTGGAAAGAAAGTTTTGAAAGGGGATTTGAAAATTCATGGTCAAAACGTGCTTCCAGATGAAAGTAAATGTTGCGACTAGAACCAGGGCAATGAGAGCAACACAATGATGTCAAAGTTTTGAAGAATTGATGAAGGAATCTACCTATTGAAGTTGAGTTGCAGAGCTCTGAGTATGGACTTCTATGGAGAAATATAGGGCACGATTCTTGAATGTAATGGTATGGTTAGGTTCAGGGAAGATCAAGGAAGGTGAATTGATGCAGAAAATGGATTGAAAAAGACTTGAGAATAGGATTCGAAGTAGATGATTTCTGAGTTGGGAAGCAAGTTTGGCAGGGTGATTCTGGCTATCTAAGCTTGGAAATTTGAATGGGGGATGACACTCTATTTATAGGGAATCAAACGGGATGCTCAAGCGTGTGGAATGATGCAAATTGGAGGGAAATCGTGTGAACCTGATGCACGAGCAAAGTGTGATTTGATTTGCATCTAAACTCATCAAATCCTTGCGTTTCAAGGCTCTAATCCACTTTGGCAACTTGGTTAAACATGTTTAGATCACAAACGCATGCTAATTGGATGTTTAAAGGCCAAAACATGGATTTCAAATTCTGACTTATGGAGAAACTTCAGTTCCAAGTTACCAAGTTCAATCCAATGGCATTTCC
Source organism: Vicia faba (assembly GCA_948472305.1). Lineage (NCBI taxonomy): Eukaryota > Viridiplantae > Streptophyta > Magnoliopsida > Fabales > Fabaceae > Vicia > Vicia faba. Next base: position 1,328,907,603 of record OX451740.1, read on the forward strand.
ACCTCATGGAGTCTTAGGGCAAGATTATTGATGCTTTAGAAAGCTGAGGTAACAAACTTTGCAATGGAAAAAGAATGAAATAAAATGGATGCTTGAGCTGAAAGTTACATGAAGTCAAAGTTGAAGAAAAAGATTTGACTTTCCATACTTAGAAATATTTCAATTTCTTCTTAAAAAAATGACCTATAATCTCTTGCCTCCAAACATGGCATTGCACTTGGAATTTGCTTTTGATAAAAAAAATATGGAATGAAGTAGACCTCTTGAATGGCAGTTTGCAATTTGAACCACTTAAAAACTCCAAAAATTGAGTAAGTTATGACTTGTTGAAGTTGGCCAAAAATCATGAAATGACCTATAATCTTTTGCATTCTTAAGGCAACTTCCATCCATTTTCTTACTTTGCTCATAAAAGAAGGCATAAATTACACATCCTTAAGATCATAATGGAAAAATAATGGGCTCAAGGTGATAAAAATTGACCAAGTTATGACCATTTGAAGTCACATATGGAAAATTAGGGGTTCATCTGGATGACTTGTAATCTTTCTTCTTCACCAAGTTCCTTCCACATGAAAACTCCTTGAAACTTTTGAAGTGATTTGTTGGTAACTCTTTGAAGAGAATAATGTTTTTGGAATCACTCAAAAATACCAAAAGATGAGCAAGATATGCCCCTCTGAAGTCCAAAACCCCAACTTCTAGATCAAGAGAATGCTTGGTGGAACTTTGCCAAATTTGAACAAACTTTTTGTGCCAATATTCTTCCTTTGTTAATAGAAATTATTTAGGATGATGATGAGGACTCATGGCCACCAAAACTACTTTCAAAATAACTTCATGGGTGAGGTTTGAATCTCTCAAGCTTTGACTAGGGCATGTAAATAAACTCATGAACCCTTGATGCAACTTGCTAGACCTCATTGCTTTTACCTACATTATTAACAAGTAAGACAAACCAATATTGTATTTGTTAATTTAGAGCAAAATATCCATGTTCACCAAAGAAAACAAGTCAAGGTGCTTAGTAACTCTTCAAAGAGTAAGGCTAAAGGTATGGAGAAGAACCAAAAGCCCTAATGTGATTTTATGGTGATTGAAACAATATGGTATGATGAAGGGATCTTAGGGGAAAAAATTAGGGTACAACAGAGGGCTCAACAATTGGAAGACCAAAGGCTACATCTCCATCTCCTTTAGCCAGGAGTAATTACCATCTCCTATTTTTATTACTTTGAGAAATTTGTCTGTAATTTCCATTAAAATAATGAGTTTAAACCACGTGCCTTGCCCCGGGCACAATGGTCCATTTGTTAAGGGTTTGTCATTTTCATATGCCATATGCTCATTTTAATGATAAACATTGGACTATTTTGCATTCAAATTTTATGCTCCTTGTCTTTATTTTATTTTACTGCATTTTCAAATAGCCATGTGACCTTACATGCACACACACACATTTGCAGATCCATATCCACTCCAGATCTCATTTACAACAACCCTGCTATTTCCATTTATGACTTTAAAAATCCAATCTATCAAGCCGAAGACGAAGGTGAATAAGATTGTGAAATACCTGTGGAACTCGCAAGACTCTTGATACAAGAGGAAAATTCCATTCAACCACATGAAGAACCAGTTGAAGTGATAAACTTGGGTACCGAGGCAGATAAGAAGGAAGTCAAGATTGGCGCCAACTTGGAAGATAGTGTCAAAAGAAGATTGGTACAGATGTTGCAAGACTATGTTGAGGTGTTCGCTTAGTCATACGAAGATATGCCGGGGAATGGTACTTATATCGTAGTTCATCGTCTGCCAATGAAGGAAGGTTGTCCTCCAGTCAAACAAAAGGTTTGTCGCATGCGGCCAGATATGTTTAAGAAAATAAAGGCTGAGGTAATGAAACAATTCAGTGCAGGTTTCCTGGCAGTGACATCATCTACAATGGGTTGCAAATGTGGTCCCAGTGCCGAAGAAAGATGGTAAAGTTCGTATGTGCATAGACTACATGGATTTAAATAGTGCAAGCCCCAAATATGATTTCCCATTACTACGTATTGATGTCTTGGTTGATAACACTGCTCAACATAAGGTTTTCTCCTTCATGGATGCTTTCTCTGGGTACAACCAGATCAAAATGGCGCCTGAAGACATGGAGAAAACCACTTTTGTTACACAGTGAGGCACCTTATGTTATAAGGTCACGCCGTTTGGTTTGAAGAATGCCGGCATAACTTATCAACGAGCTATGGTAGCTCTATTTCATGATATGATTCATCACGAGATAGAACCCTATGTTGATGACATGATTGCAAGATCATAAATTGAGGAAGAACGCCTTGATCACTTGCACAAGCTATTTGAAAGGTTGAAGAAAGACAAGATGAGGCTGAATCCCAACATATGAACCTTTGGGGGTGAGGTCTGCAAAACTCATAGGATTTATCGTCACTGGTAAAGGTATTGAGGTCGATCCTGCGAAGTTCAAAGCTATCCAAGAAATGCCAACTCCCCGTACTGAGAAGGAGGTCAGAGGTTTCTTAGGTCGACTCAACTACATTGCCCGATTCATATCCCACTTAAATTCTACTTATGAGCCACTCTTCAAGCTTCTGAAGAAAGATTAAGTAGTCAGATGGAATGACGACTTCCAAATAACTTTTGACAAAATCAAGGAGTACTTACAAGAACCTTTAATCCTAATGCCTGCAGTTGAGGGAATACCTCTGATCATGTACTTGACTATGTTAGAGAATTCAATGGGGTGTGTGCTGGGCCAACATGACGAGTCTGGTCGAAAAGAGTGTGCAATATACTACCTTAGCAAAAAGTTTACCAACTGTGAAACAATTTATTCACTACTCGAGAAAACTTGTTGCGCTTGGCATGGGCTGCTCACCGACTAAGATAGTATATGTTGACTCATACTACTCTCTTGATCTCTAAGATGGATCCTGTAATACGGTGGGAGAACTGACTTAGGATGTTTTGCATTTTATCGCAATGTTATGGTTTATCAAGAGTCGCCGCCGACTTTTCTTTTATCTAACTAATGGAAAAGGTGAAAAGAACAGGAAAGACCTTCGAGATTGTTTTCTTGAGTTTGGGGGGTAGATTATGAAAAAGGAAGGTATTAGCACCCTTTTCATCCATAGTTATCTATGGGCTCTTAGTTTCTTGCTAGATCACTTGCTTTGTTTGAAAATGTGCTTTGTAGTGGTTTTTGGAAGTATTTTGGAAAAGGCGCCTTCGTTTAGGAAAACTTTGTAATGGTTCTCGTCTTAAAAGAACATATACAAAGTGTTGGACTTTTGAAAATATTTCATGTTTTGAAAGTGTTTGGTGTGTGTTTGCAAGGACGTTTGTTTTGAAAGTGAGCAAGCAACTAGGAACGTTTCTACTACTCAAAAGTCTTTTGTTCATTTATCTCATCCTTTGATATTGCTATCTTACCATTGATTGGTAAGAAGACTTACATTTGGATGTAAAGGAACGGGCGTGGGTCATCGTATAGTCATGATAGCAATGTTGTGAGATATCTTAGCATTTCTCTTGAGGGACTAAGGTCATTTGAAAGGCAACATTCATAGCGTCATCGAGGGAATGTGATCTTGTATTTTTTGATTGTTTTGCTAAGATATCCCACATGCATAGCATGGCCATTTCTTAGGAAACAAGTGGAATTAACCCTAGGGGTACAAGTGTGAATAGTGTGTTTGATTTGCATGCATTTAGTCTTTGATTAGGGTTGTCTACTTGTTGTTTTTATCTTCCCATACAGACCCAATTACTAGCATTTATATGAAAATGATAAATTGTGGAAAGTAAATATTCTACACTATTACAATCATTAGGGGGATGGGGTATACAAATTTACAAATGGGGATGGCAAGGAATTAAAGTCCTAAGTCCTAATTATCTATTACAACCATATTGAAATAATGTACAAGAAATGTAAAATAAACTTGTTTTGTTTTTGTTAAGAGAAGAAAATGAATTAGCTTAGGAAAATATTTTTAGTCTTTTTTGTTTCAAAAGAAATAAAATAAAGTATGTGAATATAAAAATATTTTTTGGTGTTTTTGATTAATGAAAATAGAAGTGATATTAAAAATAATAAAAGGGAAAAGAATCAGAATTAACACATTGCTGAAATAAGAGAGAACATAAGCAAGGGTCAGAAACTCTGACTCTAATATGCTGCAAGAAAGAAAATGTTAGTAGAAAACGGGAAGGTCAGAAGTTTTGGGTCCGGGTACAAGGGAAATCCTAGAAATTCCTAGGAAGCTAGCAGCCTAGAAGATCTAATGTACTGGAAGGTCAGAAGCTTCTGGTGGCTGAGGGAGTTTTGAAATTTTGGATGTTTAGAGAGAGTTTGGAAGTCCTGGATATTGTGATAGTTTGGAAGTTCTAATGTAGCTGGAAACCTAGAAGTTCTAGTGTCACTGAGAAGTTAGAAGTTTTGATAATGGGTATGTGAGTTGTCAATGCTGTTGGAGGGAAATGTCTAGAAGTTCTGGTCCAGGATGGGGAAAATGTCAGGGAATAAACATAAAAAGGGTGTTTCTGGGGCTAGAACTCAAGACCCTTAACACTAATGTCTTATGCACATGCTCTCTACCACTGGGGTGGCTATACATCCGACATTAGAAGCAAAAACATAAACATATGACACAAAGTAATTTCTAATGATGAGCTTCACCTCCCTTCCAGTGCCAATCAGAACATCTGCAACTTAATCATTTCTCAACAAAACAAAAAATGCAAACATAGCAGTTATGGCAGGTTTTCATCATGATTTCAGAAATATAAAGTGTCAGAACTGTAAATCAGAAGCAAGCATGAATGTTGCTGATTTTAGTTCTAAATCCTAATTTCCTCAAGAAGTTCTGAATTGAAATTCTCTCTACTTAGACAAAATACATGAAATTTATGAATATGTACAATATCAGAGTCAGGATGTCTACATTGTATTTTTGAACATGCAATCCTATCAATGACTAAGTAATGAGATGAAAGTTAGAAGAAGCTTACCTTGCAGCTGGAAATTGTTCTGTGAGCTAGCACCTGATTCTGACTGCTGTGATGTTCTGGTCAGCTTCCTTCAATTCTCAGAAAGCTAGAATAACCCTAAATTATGGATGGCTGGGAAATTCTGGAGCAGCCAAGAAGCAATGTTCTGGTTTTTTTCAGATGGAGATTGATGAAGATTGTATTGCAGTTTGTAAACAGAAGTTGGGCTTGTTTCTAAATGCGCGTTAGAAACTGAATGGGTGATTTGGCCAAGATATGTGCAAGAAAATTAGAGTTTTGGGTGTTAAAGAAACAGAAACTTAGCAGGTTTTTGTGTTTATGTTTTTAGCTTCAAGTTCTTTGAAATTTCAGCAAGGTTTCAAGGTTAATTTTCAAATTCTCCACCTCTTTTAAATTTCAAATGAAGTTCAATTTATAGGCAAGGATTTAGTAGCTTCGAGAAGTCAAAGTACAACCATCATATGCTAGGCACTGGCTTGTTCTTGAAGCAAGTTCAAACAAATATTGTTCAAGGCACAAAGTAAGGTGGTTAGCAGCTTTAGCCACGCCTAAACTAGATTTGTAAGCATGAATTATGGAAAAAGTACCCTCAGAAGCAAAAGCAAAGCATGAGCCTGACATAAACGTGTACAAAAGTTTGCCTTTTAAGGACAACAATGGTACTTCTATGCCACACGTGGGGAAATCCTTTGGATAAAGACTCAAAAATGGGTGTGAGCACTAAATGATGATGAGATTTATCAAACCAAAAATCCTGCAATATGAGATTATGTATCATAACTTGATCTAGATCAGAAGATCAACATCAGCGTAACCTAGAATAAATATCCAACTTCAGATCTGTGAATCTCCCTACTCCAACATGTTCTGAAGGAGTTCTCATACTATTCAGAAAGCTTGTAACACGCTTTGTAGATCTTCTTTGAATTGCTCTTGCAAATTCTGATTGAACCTACATGAAAACTGGCCCAGAAGTTCTAACCAAATTTTGTCTTGGTAATGCCCAAAATTTACTGAGTGCTAAAGTTTCATGGACGTGTCTTTGAAGATGTATAACTTGAAATCCCAACATTTCTAGAAGGAGTTATATTCTTCAATGTTTTAGATCTCATTTAGATCTACAACTCTTGTGTCAGAAGTTCTTCCATAATCGGTTTGCATCATGGTGAAAATCTGGCCAGAAGTTCTGAACTTATCATATTTCCTAAACACTTAGAAAAATTTCTAAGTATTTGGAATTTTGACTTTTCCAAAGTAGCTTTGACTTTTGATTTTCTTGATGAAAAAAACTTCATATTCCAACATTTCTTGATTAAATATGATTCTCGAAACTTGATTTTGATTCAAAAGTCAAAGTTTGACTTTTCAGCATGCAATTGACCATTTTGCCCTTATGCCAATTCCAAACCCAAATTGATGTATCAGTGCTGCAAACTGGATGTTAATGAAGATCTTGTGAGGAAATCCTTGAGAAATGAGAGGGAAATTTTAGGGGTAGAACAGTTGCCCCTGTTCAATCGTCTTAAACCTGAAGAGTTAGATTGGTGAGTCCGTCATTCGTGACTTGAAGGTGAAAGATGATTGAACACTAGAGTACCCAGAAATTTGCACTCGATGATGTGTTAGTTGAATGTTCATGGAATGGGCTTAGAGATGCCATTCAGAGTGACTGAGGAAAGTTTCAGGATAAATCTTTGGTTGATTTAAACTGGAGTGGTAGATGCCTTTGTATGTCGACTTTTTCCTTCAAGGAAAAAGATTAGTTGTATGCAGATGTATGCATGGTGTAATGATGTTCTCAACATAAATGAGATTAGGTTGTATGTATTTTTCATGTATGCGTTATGATTTATGAATGTGATGCGTTCCTTGCAGTGTGTCTTTGTCTTGGAAAATAAATCCTTGACAACATGTTGGGAACCCTCGGGAAATGAGCTCCCAGACTGCTGCTGAGGATGAAGAGTGTGCTCCTCTTGTTTTAGGATGTTTCCTCTGGGAATTATTGTTCCTTTGTTTGAGGAGAAACTCCGCTGGGGAATACTGGCTTGTTTAAGAAGACTCTGGAGAGTGTTGTCTCTGCTTGGGAAAAGAGTTCAATGTTTTACTGGGGAATTATTCCTGACTGGAGAGAATCAAAAATTGGTTGTTATCTGGTTGAAATCTAGGCTTGGCAGTAATTTGTTGGGGATAATGAAGTTGATTTCTATCTGGTCGTATTCCAGGCTTCACAGTAACTTGTAGGGGAAGATCTGAATTAACTGTTATTTGTTCGGAATCCAGGCTTCTTAGAAAATTGCTTGAAGTTGAACTATTATCTGGTTAGGTTCCAGGCTTCACAGTAACTTGAAGTGGTAACTATTATCTGGTCGGGTCCAGGCTTCATAGTTTTTGAAAAGTTACACTATTATCTGGTCGGGTCCGGGCTTCATAGTGACTCGTTGGGGATTGTAGCTAGTTGTTATCTGGTCGGGTCTAGGCTTCACAATAACTTGCTTGAATAGACAAATTTGAACTGATATCTGGTCGGATCCAAGCTTCATAGTAACTTACTGGAGAAGAATAAATTAACTATTATCTGGTCGGGTCCAGGCTTCATAGTAACTTATTGACGTTAAACTGCTATCTGGTCAGATTCCAGGTTTTTGCAGATTTCTGAGGTGGATGAAGTTAATTTCTATCTGGTCGGGTCCAGGCTTTACAATTACTTGCTTAAAAAGATGAAGTTGAATTGATATCTGGTCGGATCCAGGCTTCACAGTAACTTGCTTGAAATTAGTTGTTATCTGGTCGAATTCTAGGCTTCACAACAAATTTTTGAGGGAATAAAATTAATTGCTATCTGGTCGGGTCCAGGCTTCACAATAACTCGTCTGAAAAGATAAAGTTGAACTGATATCTGGTCGGATCCAGGATTCACAGTAACTTGTTGGGGTAGAGGCAAACTCTATTGGGGAAAATAAATTAAACCCTTGTCTGGTTGCGTCCAGGTTTTTTTTAATATCTCGAGGAGTTAAACTAATATTTGGTCGGGTCCAGGCTTCACAGTAACTTTCAGAGATAGTGATGACTTTGTTGGCAACTTTACTGGGGATCAGGATTTGTGGCCCTCTGATTGGTAATAGTCTGATAGGCAAACTCAAGCGGGAGAGGATAGACTCAGTCGGGGGAGACAGACTTAGCTAGGGAAATAAACTCAGCTGGGGAAATAAACCCTGCTGGGGGAATAAACTCTGTTGAGGAATACTTGACGAACTACTGATGAGGTAAGTTCTTTTAGGAAGAGATCCACAGGGCTTCTTCTTTTAGGACCAACTTAGCTGGGGAGAATGTTGTCAAGAGATTGAGACTTTGGCTGGGGACTATCCCATGAAAGGGATTTTGTGGGCAATTCCGTTGGGGAAAAGTTTATTGTAGCCGACCTTGCGGGGATAAAGTTAATGAGATAACTCTGTGGGGATATCTCAACTGCATTAAACAGATGCTTGCTGCTGCTTGGCATGACACATGTGCTAAATAGTTTTAATTATGTTTACATGCATATGTTCATTCAATTTTTAGTTATTGGACATCTTTGCATTCAAAATTGAAAGTCTGGACTTCAAAGTATATTTGTATTGATATTTGGCCCATGAATAGGCGTTTTTGTACAAAGGGACATAGATCCTAGTAAGAGGAAATCTTCAAAGGGAAAAAAAATTGAAAACAAAGATAATAGCCATGTGGAAGTGATCTCATTGCGTTCCAACTCTACCATTGCCCCAATGTCTTTGAATGTCCCTTTCCGTTGATAGAAGTTGATTGGACTGATCTTGGACCGTTTGAACCCGGACCTTGGTAATAAAGTTGACTGTGGTGATTCCACGGGACATAGTCATACGCTTTCAATCCTTAACTTTTCCCTAGACCTCCCTTTCGGGTTTTCAGCCCACAAGGATACCCATTTTTGCCCAAGTCGCCCTTTCGGGTTTTCAGCCCACAAGGATACCCATTTTTGCCCAAGTCGCCCTTTCGGGTTTTCAACTTGCCGCGTGTACAATCTTTTGCATATATCCCTAATTTTTGCCTAAACCTTTTGGTTTGTCGGGATGCCCTTATCTTGCTTAGGTGTGTCAACCTAGAGGGTCCTTTATGCGTAGTATTTTTTAACTATGTCCGTGTTCACAGGATGTGGGAAGTCTTCACCGTCCATAGTAGGCAGCATCATGGCACCACCAGAGAAAAATCTCTTGACAACAAACGACCCTTCGTAGGTAGGAGTCCATTTGCCCATGGGGTCGCCTTGTGGAAGAATCATGTGCTTTATCACCAAGTCACCGGCTTGATATACTCGAGGCTTGATCTTTTTGTTGAAAGCCTTTATCATGCGTTTTTGGTACATCTGACCATGACAAATGGCAGCCAGTCGCTTTTCATCGATCAAGTTCAACTGATCCAATCTTGTCTGAATCCATTTGTCTACACCTAAGCCTGCTTCATTCATGATCCTTAGTGAGGGAATCTGAACTTCCACTGGTAAGACAACTTCCATGCCATAGACCAAAGAAAAGGGAGTTGCCCCAGTTGATGTTCTAGCTGAAGTACAGTAGCCATGAAGAGCAAATGGTAACATCTCATGCAAGTCCTTGTTGGTTACTACCATCTTCTGCACAATCTTTTTAATGTTTTTGTCGGCCGCTTCGACTGTTCCATTCATTTTAGGTCTATAAGGGGAAGAATTGTGATGCTTGATTTTGAACTGGGTGTAAAGTTCGGTAATCATAGCATTGTTGAGGTTAGTCCCATTGTCGGTGATGATCCTTTCGGGGATACCATGGCGGCAGATGAGGTTATGTTTGATGAATCTGGCTACCACGTTCTTGGTGACTGAGGAAAATGAGGCGGCTTTGACCCATTTGGTGAAATAATCAATAGCGACAAGAATGAAGTGGTGTCCATTGAAAGCAGTAGGTTTAATCTCTCCAATCATGTCAATGCCCCGCATTGCAAACGGCCACGGAGAGGTCATGACGTTCAGAGGAATATATGGCACGTGGACCTTATCAGCATATACCTGACATTTGTGGCAAGTCCTTGAGTGTTGATGGCAATCATCCTCCATCGTTGACCAAGAGTAATCAGCTCTTAGGATTTTCTTTGCCATAGTATGTCTGCTAGAGTGATTCCTAAAGAGACCATCATGCATGTCTTCCATAATTTCCTTTGCCTCCTTCTTGTCCACACATAGGAGTAGAGTAGAATCATGGTTGTGTTTGTACAGGATTCCATTACTTAGGAAGAATTTGGCTAAGAATCTTCGTAAGAACTTTTTATCATTGATGGATGCTCCCTCAGTGTACTCTTGTGCTTAAAGGTATTTCTTCACCTCATGGTACCAAGGCTTTTCCGTGTCGGTGCCAAGCTCATAGTAGTGCGTAGGTTCTTCTAATCTCTCAATTGTAATCATAGGAGCTTCATTGTCCCATTTGACCTTGAACATAGAAGACATTATGGCCAAAGCATCGGCTAGCTGATTTTCTTCCCTAGGGAAGTGCTCAAAGGCGTTCTCTTCGAAGTAAGGAATCAGAGATAGCACAAGTTCCTTATAAGGAATGAGATTAGGGTGTTTAGTGTCCTAATATCCCATCACTTGGCTAATCACCAGGGAAGAATCCCCAAATACATTCAGATGCTTGATCCTTAAATCAATGGTAGCTTTCAAACCTAAAATGTGTAACACCCCAATTCTACCCCGACAAATTATATAAACAAATCAGAGTTATAAAAACCATTCATGCAAACGAATCGGGATGCCATAAATTCTTCTATCAAAATTCATTGCATTCATCGTGGATATATAACACTTTTAAAACATCAGATGAACCATCATCATGACATCTTTAATTAAATAATTCAACATCGATGCAGCGGAAATTCTTAATAACATCTCTATCATCATTACAACAACTTCAAAACAACACAATTTAATAATAATCAACTTAAAGTTCAACAACTGAATAATCAAAAATCAAAAGCAACAAGCGTTCATCCCCCCGAGTGTTACATATCAGAGCAATGACACCGACTCGAACTACTGAAGGTATACAACCTTCACTCTCGATTACATGCATGTTACCAACATAAGGGCAACATTCAAACAGAAGGGGTGAGATATCTAACAATATAATAAAGCGCATGATAATTAATATATTAAATTAGATCACATAACATCACCACTTCTCATCTCATAATCAACAATAATAATACACATTCACCACATCAATACGCACTTCTTTATGCAGTCATATATGTGACTCAATACTATGCAAATGCATGTGGTACCATTTGGAGCAGAACTCCCATCTCAAAAATTTGCCAATTAATAGAGGCATCAACAAGGAATAAGCCTTCATCTCAATTTTCGCCAATACAGGCCATCTCAACGAGCATAAGCTCCATCTCAAAATGCAATGTATGCGACACAATCATGAATGTAATAACAACACCACAATTAACAATATCTCAATACAACATCATCGTTGGCCAAAGGCCTACATCTCAAAAGCATCTCACATCTCTTCATCAAACATCTTATATTATTCATAATAATTCATCAAACATCATTTATTCATCAAACATCATTTATTCATCAAACACAACTTCATTAATAACATCTCATCAGCAACTCAGCTGTACTTTAATACGACAGTAACTCATCAATTTCACAACGTTGGCCATAGGCCTATACTAGATATTGCCTATAATTAATTAACCAACTAAGGCTTACTTCTAAATCACTAAATCTTTACATACTACTATTCAGTAATATTATATCGTTATTATTATTAATCCTACTGTTACAAATCAAACAGCAGCTTCTAAGCATCCCATCGTCATTCTTCTCCATAAAACCAACATAACGATCAACACAGGAACTAATTCAAATCCTATGGTTATCCTCCCTATCTTCATTTTAACCCTTAAGAATAAAGCTCATTGTGTTAGCTATTCAACACTTCGAACGACACCTCAAATGGAGTCTGAAAACTCAAGTTACAACATTCTCAAACTGATTCTGCCAAAAACCAGGCAACATGGATCGACGCATAACGTCTTGGATCGATGTGTACTGCACTGAACTCACAACATGAGTCGAGGCATCCTCTTTTGTATCGACTCATACTGAGTCTACCACACCGCATGTATCGGCACATGCTCCTACATATCGACTCATCCTGAGTCTAAAAGTCCTCATGTATCGATGCAAAACCTCTTCGTGTTGACTCATCCTGAGTCTCTAAACCTTCATGTATCGACACATCATATTTGGGGTCGACACATACTGCTCTGTCCGGCATAATTTCTGAGATTTTCTCTGCGTTTTCACTACGGGTTCTATACTTTAAGCCCTAAAAACTTAATCTAATCATAGATAATCATCACTTATAATTATCCTATAATTCTACGTCAATTAAACAGCATCGGAACATCATTATTCATCTAAAATTCATCAATTTCATCATACAACATCATATAGATTCAATTCATGAACAAGAAAACAATCACCTCTAACCCCACATACCAATTATCATGAACCCAATTATAGAGTCAGAACCCCACCCTTACCTTTGATTGAAGGTCGCTCTATAATCTTCCGATCGAAACCTCGTTCTGCCGTTTTCCCTCTTTTTCCAGCAGCTTCACGTTCTTCTTCTCAATCCTTATTCTTCTACCGCCTCCTCTTTTCTATTCTTTCTAGCAACAATAAAATAACCTATTATTCTTTATTCCTTATTGGGCTTAAAACTAATACACCCCCCTTATTACTACTTCCATTCCTTAAAAACAAGCCCACATCAAATAATATTATACTTCTAATATTATTTCACCACTTAATAAAATAATTAAATCCAATTAATCACAACACATCTTCTCAAATATTCCAAAAATAATTTAATTAAATAATTAATTAAATTACAGGCGTTACAACTCTCTCCCACTTAGAATATTTTCGTCCTCGAAAATTTACCTCAATCAAATAATTCAGGGTAGGAGTCTCGCATCTTGCTCTCTAACTCTCAAGTCATGCTTTCTCTGGCAGCTCCTAGTCAATTCACCTTAACCAAAACAATCTCTTTGCCCCTCAAAGTCTTTATTTCACGATCTGTGATCCGTACAGGCATCATCTCCACCGTAAGATTATCCCGTACTTGCACATCATCCACATGAATCACATGAGATGGATCTGAAATATACTTCTGGAGTTGCGACACATGAAACACATCATGCAAATTTGAAAGATTAGGCGGTAAAGCCACTCTATAAGCAACATCCCTCACTCTCTCCAAAATCTGATATGGTCCAATAAAATGAGAAGTGAGCTTCTTAGACTTCAATGCTCGCCCAACACCAGTCACAGGTGTAACTCTTAAAAACACATGCTCACCAGCTTGAAATTCTAAATCCTTCCTCCTCTTGTCATGATAAATCTTCTGTCTACTTTGGGAAGCTTTCATCTTTTTTCGAATCAACTTCACCTTCTCAGTAGTTTCACGAACAAATTCAGGTCCAAGTACTACACTTTCACCAGATTCATGCCAACATAACGGAGTTCTACATCTTCGACCATACAACGCCTCAAAAGGTGCCATCTCAATACTGGAATGGTAACTGTTATTATAAGTGAACTCTATCAACGGAAGATAAGTATCCCACGAACCTCCCTGCTCAAGAACACATGCCCTCAGCAAATCTTCCAACGATTGAATCGTCCGTTCAGTATGACCACCTGTCTGAGGATGATACGCTGAACTCAATCGCAAATTAGAACCCAACGCTTCTTGCAAACTCTTACAAAAATCAGAAGTAAATCTTGGGTCTCTATCTGATACAATGCACAAAGGAACACCATGCAGCTTCACAATTACACTAGTGTAAATCTCAGCCAACTTTAACACTGGAAAGCTAATGTTAATAGGAATAAATTGATCCGACTTCGTAATCCTATCAACAATCACCCAAATTGAATCATGTCCTCTTAAATTATTAGGAAACCCCATCACAAAGTTCATTTTAATGCTATCCCATTTCCATTCTGGAACTTCTAACAGTTGCATCAACCCTGCAGGCTTCTGATGTTCAACTTTCGACTTCTGACAAGTCAAACACGCATACACAAATCGAGCCACATCACTCTTCATTCCAGGCCACCAAAACAAACCTTTCAAATCTTGATACATATTTGTAGCTCCTAGATGAATACTTAACTTACTTCTATGGCTCTCTTCCAGTATCACCTTCTTCATCTCAGTATCATCAGGAATACAAATCCGGTTATGAAACTTCAACACACCCCGCGTATCTAACTTAAAATCACTATTCTCAGACTGATCGATTCTAACCATCGAATCTACCAGTTTAACATCCAACTTCTGATCTTCTCTGATATTGTCTATAAATTCATTATTAATCTTCAACATACCCAACATAATACTTCGCGGAGTAACTTCACAAACTAAGCTCATATCTCTGAACTGCTCAATTAATTCCAACTCTTTAACCATCATTGCTGACATATGTAAAGTCTTTCGACTTAACGCATCAGCTACCATGTTCGCTTTTCCTGGATGATAATTCAAACCAAAATCATAATCCTTTAACAATTCCAGCCATCTTCGCTGCCTCATATTCAACTCCTTCTGATCGAAAAGATACTTCAAACTCTTATGGTCACTAAACACTTCAAATCTAGAACCATAAAGATAATGCCTCCAAATATTCAACACAAAAACAACTGCAACAAGCTCTAAATCATGCGTATGATAGTTCTTCTCATGAGTCCTTAACTTCCTTGACGCATAAGAAACTACCTTACCATTCTGCATAAGCACACCTCCTAAATCCATCTTAGAAGCATCACAATACACCACAAAAGGCTCTCCTGGATTAGGCAACGTCAAAATCAGAGTCGAAGTCAACCTCTTCTTCAATTCTGCAAAACTTTCTTCGCATTGAACATCCTATACAAAAACTCTACCTTTACAAATCAACTTAGTCAACGGAAGTGCTAACTTGGAAAAACCTTTGATAAACCTTCTATAGTAACCAACTAATCCCAAAAAGCTTCTAATCTCAGTAGCTGACCTCGGAGTCTCCCATTGCAACATATCATCAACCTTTAATGGATCTACAGTGATGCCACTACCTGAAATCACATGACCAAGAAAACTAACCTCTTTTAACCAAAACTCGCACTTGGACAGCTTTGCATACAACTTCTTCTCTTTCAAAACTAGCAATACTACTCTTAAGTGTTCAACATGCTCTTCTTCTGACTTAGAGTAAATCAAAATATCATTAATGAAGACCACTACGAACCGATCCAAATAAGTATGAAAGATATGATTCATGTATTCCATGAATACTCCCGGCGCATTAGTAACACCGAAAGGCATCACCGAATACTCATAATGTCTATAACGCGTTCTGAAAACCGTCTTCTGGATATCTTCATCCTTCACTCTAATTTCATGGTAACCTGGCCTCAAATCAATCTTACTAAACACACGGGCATCCACCAATTGGTCCATCAAGTCATCTACTCTTGGAAGCGGATACTTGTTCTTAATCGTCACTTTATTCAACTGTCTATAATCAACACAAAGCCTCACACTTACATTTTTCTTCTTTACTAACAACACTGGAGCTCCCCGCGGCGATACACTTGGTCTTACAAACTTATTTTCAAGTAACTCCTTCAATTGATTCTTTATCTCTGACAATTCAGATGCAGACATCCTGTATGGTGCCATAGACACAGGTCTGGTACCAGGTACAAGATCAATAGCAAATTCAACTTCCCTCTCCGGTGGTACATCAGGAATCTCATCAGGGAAAACTTCAGGAAATTCACACACCACATGCAATTCCTCAATTATAGCTTGAGTCTCTACAGATAGTGACACCATCAACGAGAACATTTGTGCTTCCTCTTGCATCAACTTCCTCAACTGTATAGCAGACAACAAACCATCTTCTTCTTCTTCAGGAGTAGAAAACCTCACAGACTTGTCATAATAGTTAATATGAACATAATTATGCTCTAACCAGTTCATACCCAAAATCACATCTAAACCTCTTAACGGTAAACAAACCAAATCGACAGCAAAGTCTCTATCGAAGATCGACAAGGGACACTTCAAACACACAAAAGAAGTATTCACCGACCCCTTGGCTGGAGTATCGACGACCATTTCCCCATTCAAAGAAGACAACATAAGACCCAATCTTTCAACACAATCAGCAGCAATAAAATAATGCGTAGCACCAGTATCAATAATAGTAATTAAAGGAGTACTATTAATGAAACATGTACCTCTGATAAGTCTATCCTCAGCAGTTGTCTGATCCTCCACCAAAGAAAACACTTTACCACTTGTCTGAGCCCTCTTCGGTTTTGGACACTGACTACCAATGTGCCCTTCTTCTCTACAATTGAAACAAATAACATCCTTATGTTCACACTCAGATACAACATGTTCGTTCTTGCCACAACAGAAACATCTCTTCACTTCAGTAGTGCACACATTACTCTTGTGCCCAGGTTTTCCACACTTAAAGCAAACCACACCAGTAGGAGTATCTCCCCCACTAGTCCTCTGACCCTGAGCAACTTTTTGTTTACCTTTACCAACTGGGGCATCATAAGGCTTACCATGATTTTGTTGGTGCTTACCCCTCTTCTCACTGATAATCTTGTAATGAGCATTATTATCCTCCTCATAAATCCTGTAACTATCAATCAAATCAACAAAGACACGAATCTTCTGGTATCCAACTACCTTCTTGATCTCCGGGCGCAACCCGTTCTCAAACTTGATACACTTTGAAAACTCAGCATCTGCATTAGCGTAATGTCGATAAAACTTAGCCAACTCAGCAAACTTGGCAGCATACTCAACAACTAACATATTCCCTTGCTTCAGCTCAAGAAAATCAATTTTCTTCTTACCACGGACATCTTCAGGAAAGTACTTCCTCAGAAACTCCCTTCGGAACACAGCCCAAGTGACATTCTCACCTGCAGCTTCCAACTTCTGACAAGTCTCTAGCCACCAGTCATCAGCCTCGACTGCTAGCATATGAGTCCCATGCCTAACCTTCTGCACTAGAGTGCAGTCCATCACACGAAAGATTCTCTCAATCTCTTTCAACCACTCCAATGCTCTGTCAGGATCATACTTTCCCTTGAACGTAAGTGGATTCTCTCTCTGGAAAGTTGTCAAGCTACGAGATCCAGCATTCTCGTCAACATTCACTTGATTCTCCATCACATGAGCCATTGCTTCTAAAGCAATAGCAAGTGCAGCATCATTCCTTCCAGCCATCTCAACTTATCACTACAACATAAACAACAGTTAGAACTCAAATTAACAATACTCGATTGTTAGACAACTACGAATCGACGACAAGGTCGGGTCAACCTTTTGCTCTAATACCAACTTTGTAACACCCCAATTCTACCCCGACAAATTATATAAACAAATCAGAGTTATAAAAATCATTCATGCAAATGAATCGGGATGCCACAAATTCTTCTATCAAAATTCATTGCATTCATCGTGGATATATAACACTTTTAAAACATCGGATGAACCATCATCATGACATCTTTAATTAAATAATTCAACATCTACGCAGCGGAATTTCTTAATAACATCTCTATCATCATTACAACAACTTCAAAACAACACAATTTAATAATAATCAACTTAAAGTTCAACAACTGAATAATCAACAATCAAAAGCAACAAGAGTTCATCCCCCCCGAGTGTTACATATCATAGCAATGACACCGACTCGAACTACTGAAGGTATACAACCTTCACTCTCGATTACCTGCACGTTACCAACATAAGGGCAACATTCAAACAGAAGGGGTGAGATATCTAACAATATAATAAAGCGCATGATAATTAATATATTAAATTAGATCACATAACATCACCACTTCTCATCTCATAATCAACAATAATAATACACATTCACCACATCAATACACACTTCTTTATGCAGTCATATAATGCGACTCAATACTATGCAAATGTATGTGGTACCATTTGGAGCAGAACTCCCATCTCAAAAATTTTCCAATTAATAGAGGCACCAACAAGGCATAAGCCTTCATATCAATATTCTCCAATACAGGCCATCTCAATGAGCATAAGCTCCATCTCAAAATGCAATGTATGTGACACAATCATGAATGTAATAACAACACCACAATTAACAACATCTCAATACAACATCATTGTTGGCCAAAGGCCTACATCTCAAAAGCATCTCACATCTCTTCATCAAACATCTTATATCATTCATAATAATTCATCAAACATCATTTATTCATCAAACATCATTTATTCATCAAACACAACTTCATTAATAACATCTCATCAACAACTCAGCTGTACTTTAATACGACAGTAACTCATCAATTTCACAATGTTGGCCATAAGCCTGTACTAGATATTGCCTATAATTAATTAACCAACTAAGGCTTACTTCTAAATCACTAAATCTCTACATACTACTATTTCATAATATTACATCGTTATTATTATTAATCCTACTGTTACAAATCAAATAGCAACTTCTAAGCATCTCATCGTCATTCTTCTCCATAAAACCAACATAATGATCAACACGGGAACTAATTCAAATCCTATGGTTATCCTTCCTATCTTCATTTTAACCCTTAAGATTAAAGCTCATTACGTTAGCTATTCAACGCTTCGATCGGCACCTCAAACGGAGTCCGAAAACTCAAGTAACAACATTCTCAAACTGATTCTGCCAAAAACCAGGCAACATGGATCGATGCATAACGTCTTGGATCGACGCATACTGCACTGAACTCGCAACATGAGTCGACGCATCCTCTCTTGTATCGACTCATACTGAGTCTACCATACCGCATATATCGACACATGCTCCTACGTATCGACTCATCCTGAGTCTAAAATTCCTCATGTATCAACGTAAAACCTCTTCATGTCGACTCATCCTGAGTCTCTAAACCTTCATGTATCGATACATCATGTTTAGGGTCGATGCATACTACTCTGTCCTGCATAATTTCTGCGATTTTCTCTGCGTTTTCACTACAGGTTCTATACTTTAAGCCCTAAAAACTTAATTTAATCATAGATAATCACCACTTATAATTATCCTATAATTCTACGTGAATTAAACAACATCAAAACATCATTATTCATCTAAAATTCATCAATTTCATCATATAACATCATATACATTCAATTCATGAACAAGACAACAATCACCTCTAACCCCACATACCAATTATCATGACCCAATTATAGAGTCAGAACCCCACCCTTACCTTAGATTGAAGGTCGCTCTATAATCTTCCGGTTGAAACCTCGTTCTACCGTTTTTCCTCTTCTTCCAGCAGCTTCACGTTCTTCTTCTCAATCCTTATTCTTCTACTGCCTCCTCATTTCTATCATTTCTAGCAACAATAAAATAACCTATTATTATTTATTCCTTATTGGGCTTAAAACTAATACACCCCCTTATTACTCCTTCCATTCCTTAAAAACAAGCCCACAATAAATAATATTATACTTCTAATATTATTTCACCACTTAATAAAATAATTGAATCTAATTAATCACAACACATCTTCTCAAATATTCCAAAAATAATTTAATTAAATAATTAATTAAATTACGGGCGTTACAAAATGCATGCTTCATACTCAACCATGTTGTTCGTACAATCGAAGCATAGTCTGGCAATGAAAGGAGTGTGGCAACCTTCAGGGGAGATTATCACAACACTAATTCCGTTACCCAAAGTGTTAGAAGCCCCATCGAAGACCAGAGTCCATCGTGATCCTTGTTCAGGCCTGTCATATGGTCCAGGTTTCACACAGTCGGTTACTAGCATGATATTCTCATCCGGGAAGTCAAAGTTCATAGACTAATAATCCTCAACAGCTTGATGACCCAAATGATCTGCTAATACACTTCCCTTGATGGGCTTTTGCATTGTGTATTGAATATCGTACTCAGTCAAGATCATTTTCCATCTAGCTCCTAGTCCAGAAAAAGAGGGTTTCTCTAAGATGTACTTGATGGGGTCCATCTAAGAAATCAACAAAGTGGTATGAGTCAACATATACTGTCTTAGCCGACGAGCAGCCCATGCCAGAGTGCAGTAAGTTTTCTCGAGCAGTGAATATCTGGTTTCACAGTCGGTACACTTTTTGCTCAGGTAGTAAATAGCATGCTCTTTTTGTCCAGACTCGTCATGTTGGCCCAACACACACCCCATAGAATTCTCTAGCACTGTCAAGTACATGATCAAGGGTCTTCCTTCAACTAGAGACATGAGGATAGAAGGTTCTTGAAAATATTCTTTGATTTTGTCGAAGGCAGCTTGGCATTCATCAGTCCATCTGACTACTTGATCTTTCTTCAAGAGTTTGAAGATTGGCTCACAAGTAGAAGTTAAGTGAGATATGAAGCAGGCGATGTAGTTAAGACGACCCAAGAATCCTCTAACTTCCTTTTAAGAGTGGGGGACTGGAATTTCTTGGATGGCTTTCACCTTGGCAGGATCAACTTTGATGCCTTTACCACTAACAAACAAAACCTAGAAGCTTTCCAGATCGTACTCCGAATGTGCACTTATTAGGGTTCAACCTCAACTTGTACTTTTTCAGCCTCTTGAATAACTTGTATAGGTGATTGAGATGTTCCTCTTTCATTTGTGACCTTGCAATCATATTATCCACATATACCTCTATTTCATGATGGATCATATCATGAAACAAAGCTACCATAGCCCTTTGATATGTTGCCCCTGCATTCTTCAGTCCGAATGGCATGACCTTATAATAAAAGGTGTCCCAAGGTGTAACAAAGGTGGTCTTCTCCATGTCTTCAGGAGCCATCTTAATTTGATTATAGCCGGAGAAGCCATCCATGAAAGAGAAGACTTTATGTTGAGCAGTGTTATTGACCAAAACTTCAATGTGAGGTAGAGGGAAATCATCCTTGGGGCTTGCCCTATTCAGATCCCTATAATCTACGCACGTATAAACTTTCCCGTCTTTCTTTGGTACTGGAACTACGTTCGTAACCCATTGGGGATACAATGTCACAGCTAGGAGTCCTGCATCAAATTGTTTCATCACTTCAGCTTTTATCTTTTCAGTTATGTCGGTCCTCATGCGACGAAATTTTTGTTTGACAGGAGGACAATCTTCATTTGTTAGAAAACGATGAG
This sequence comes from Vicia faba, assembly GCA_948472305.1. Taxonomy (NCBI): domain Eukaryota; kingdom Viridiplantae; phylum Streptophyta; class Magnoliopsida; order Fabales; family Fabaceae; genus Vicia; species Vicia faba. The sequence continues at coordinate 1,328,928,924 of OX451740.1, forward strand.
CTACAATGTTGGTATCCAATCCTGGCATATCTTCATACAACCAAGCAAACACATCCACATAGTCATGCAACATCTAAACCAATATGCTCTTGACACTACTTCCTAGGTTAGCACCGATCTTGACCTCTTTCTTGTCCGTCTCGGTACCTAGATTGATGACTTCAGCTGACTCTTCATGCGGTTGAATAGCCTTTTCCTCTTGAAATAGAAGTCTAGCTAGTTCTCCCGGTATTACACAATCTTCCTCGCCTTCGTCTTTGGCTTAGTTAACCGGATGTTCGAGATCATAGTCGGCAATAGTAGAGTCATTGGCAATGAGATCCGAAGTGGATGAGGACTTGCAAGAGTGTGTATATGTATGCATGTAAGATACATGGCTATTTTGAAAAATGCATTGAAGAAAAAGAAAGACAATGAGCACAAAAGTTCAAATGCAAAAAGTCCAATGGTTTATATTGAATGATCATATGATAAGATAAACATAAATAAAACCCTTGACAAATGGACCATAGTGCCCCGGGCCAGGCATATGGCTTAAAAGTCATTGTTTAATATTACAGGCAAACTGATCTTGAATTAATAGAAAATAATAAACAAGTAATTACTCCTCAATGAAGGAGATGAGGACGAAGTCCTTTGCATGACAATTGTTGAGATTTGTTGTAGTAGGGTATACCCATTCTTCAAATGTAGATTCATCATCAGAATCACCCACGACATTTACTTCGTGACTTCCAATACAGAGGGGGGCTTCCCTGCACGAGCGCACCTCACTTCCTTCTGAGTCTTGATAGTGAAACCCAAACCACATTTGTCTTCTTTGAATGGGATCTCAAGGAGTTTCCCCCAAGTATTATAGCTTCCCTCTTCGATTGCGGCACGAACATATTTAAATGAAACGATCTTTGGCACCACCTTACCAGCTTTGGACACATCAGAGGAAATTTTGGCAGTAGCAACTAATGATGGTACAACTTCAAAAGCCTGACACGGGGTTTCTATAAATTCGCCATCCATCTCCACATATTTTAAAGAATGGAGGTGGCTTACCATAAATTCCTCCTCACCACAAACAGTGACGATCCTTCCCTTGACTGGGTACTTGAGCTTTTTATGAAGGGTTGAGGTTACCTCCCCTGCTCCATCTAGGGTCGACCCAACAAGCAGGAGTAAGCAGGACGAATATCCATGATGTAGAAAGTAGAGTTGAAAATTTGTGAGCCCACCTTGATCGGGAGATCCACCTCTCCATGAACTGTCCTTTTGGACCCATCGAAAGCCCTTACAATAATATCGCTCGATTTCAAAACTAGTCCTTCACAGTCTAAACGGTCCAAAGCACCCTTGGCTAGTACATTTAAGGAAGCGCCAATGTCAACTAGAACATGTTCTAGGGTAGTCCCCTTACATTCAACAGAAACATACAGAGCTTTATTATGGTTCTTTCCAAGTGGTGTTAGATCAGCATCGGAGAACCCCAAACCATTATCAGCCATCAAGCTTGCCACACAATTTTCAAACTGGTCAGTTGTGGTCTCATGAGGGACATGAGCCTTCTTCAAGAATTTGATCAATGCTCGGTGTTGTATCCCAAAATTTTCCCTCTCATTTCTCAAAGGATCACCCTGAGCCCTCAGGTTTGCTTCCATCCAATTCCAAGCTTTGAATTACAAATTTTTCAAGAAAGTCATTCACAAGGGCAAAATGGTCAATTACATACTAAAAAGTCAAACTTTGACTTTTGGATCAAAATCAAGTTTCAAGAATCATATTTCATCAAGACATGTTGGAATGTGAATTTGTTTCATCAAGATATTCAAAAGTCAGAATTACTTTGGAAAAGTCAAATTTCTAAATACTTAGAATTTTTCTAAGTGTTTAAGAAATATGATAAACTCAGAACTTCTGATCAGATTATCACCCTGACGCAAGCTGATTCTGGAAGTACTTCTGACACAAGAGTTGTAGATCCCAATGAGATCTCAAACATTGCAGAACAAAATTTCTCCTAGAAATGTTGGGATTTCAAGCTACAAATCCTTGAAGACACGTCCATGGAACTGAAACTTTCAGCAAATTCTGGACCTTTCCAAAACAGGACTTGGTTAGAACTTCTGGGCCAACTTTCATTTAGGTTCAGTCAGAAGTTGCAAGAGCAATTCAAAGAGGACTTACAAATCATGTCACGAGCTTCTTGGAAAGTATGAGAGTTCCTTCAGAACATGCTGGGAGCAAGGAGATACAACGATCAGAAGTTAGATGTTTATTCTAAATTATGTTGAAACTGAACCTCTGACCCAGAATTAAGCAATGATGCAAAATATCACCATTGCAGGATTTCTGGTTTGATAAATCTCATCATTATTTAATGCTCACAACTACTTTTGAGTTTTTATCCAAAGGATTTCCCCACGCGTGGCATAAAAGTACCATTGTTGTCCTTGAAAAGCAGATTTTGTACAAAGTTTCTACTGGGCCCATGCTTCACTTTTGCTTTTGAGGGTACTTTTCCTTAATTCATGCTTACAAATCCAGCTTAGGCACGGCTAAAAGTTTCTAACCACCTTACTTTGTGCCTTGAACCATACTTGTTTGAACTTGTTTCAAGAACTGAAGAAGTGAAAAACACAAGAAGGGGGGTTTAATTGTAAAAACTTGAAATCAATTGCAATCAACACAGTATTTTTATCCTGGTTCGTTTAATCTCAAACTACTCCAGTCCACCCGTCAAGGTGATTTCGCCTCTCTCCAACGAGGTCTTAACCCACTATATTCAACTGAATATTACAACTGCTTTAACAACTGCTAAAGCCTTCTTGAGTCAAACCACAAACCGGTTTCTCAAGGAAATACTTTCTTACAAAGAATTGAAATCTAGGTGTGTTTGAATGTTTTCTACAAAAACTGTTTATCACAACTGTGATACTACACACGTTAAGCTTATGAGAATTAGAGTGCTAAAATAATTGAGTAACGAATATGAGAGCTTTAGCAAACTGAGAGTGAGGAAGATGATGAATAGCTTTTGGCGTGTAGAGTGTTGTAGAGCATTAGCCAATTCAATCTTCACTATGTTGTTTATATAGCCCTGGAAATAAGGTACATTGGAGTAGTAATTCCGTTTCAATTCCAATAACATTCTTTCCTTATTAAGCAGATCTTTGTCTGGAATAATGCCGTTGATAATAAATAGTCTTGAATGCATAGTACCATTGCCACTAAAACGTGTTCTAGCTTTGGCTCATTCTGACGCTGCTTAGGTGTTGATGAAGTGTTGTTCTCTTGATCAGAGTTCAGATTGTTACGCGCAGATATGTTCATCACGCTTCAGCGTAAGCACAAGTTGATCTTCTGATTCTGGCATCATATATAACATCTTCTGATGCTGATGTTGATATCTTATCTTCTGATGATGATGATGATGTTCTCTTGCTGATACCCATCAGAGTTTCTGTAAGACAGAATGTAATTTTTAGGAAGCATATATGTCTTACATGAATCATACAATTAATATATCTTTGCATTTTGTTATCATCAAAACTTAAACTTAGGGTAGTAGATTCAAACTTTGTTCTAACAAGAACAAGTCAGCGCCTAGCATATAATGGTTGTACTTTTGATTTCTCCAAGCTACTAAATCCTTGCCTATAAATTGAACTACATTTTGCAACTGTGAGGAGGTCGAAAAATTAAGAAAGAAAAAGTCTTGAATCCCTGCTAAAATTCCAAGAGCCCAAAGTTGCAACACAAAATACAAAACTTGTTAACTTTTGATTTCTTGCGTTCAAACTCCATCTGTTCTCAAGTGTTTCTTGACTAAAACCATCCACACAGTTTCTGATTCACATATTAGAAGCTATCCTAACTTCTGTGTTCATACTGTAATACACTCTTCATCCATCTCCACCTCAAAGAAGTCAGAACATTACCCCTTGGCTGTTCCAGAGGTTGAAAACTTCCAACCTGCTTAGTACGTGAAGAAGCTGCTCAGAACATCACCAGAGTTTAGGACCAACCTCCAGTTCACAGAATCTTTTCCAACTGCAAGGTAAGCTTCTGCTGACTCTCATCACATTACTTAAGCATTACCAGATTTGCATGTCCAAAAACTCAATGTAGACATCATGTTTCTGACGTTGTACATATTCTGAGGTTTCACGTATTTGTCTGCCTAAGTAGGGAGTAAATCAGTTCAGAACTTCTTGAAGAAATTAGAACTCATAATTAGGATTAGTAAATTCATGCTTGCCTCTGATTTATAGTTCTGATATCTCTTATTTCTGAAACACTATGAAACCTGCCATAACTGTCATATGCGCATTTTCTGTTTTGTTGAGAAATGACCAAGTTGCAGATGTTCTGACTAGCATAGAGAGGGAGACCAAGTTCTACCAGTGGTATTAGAACTTCTGAAATCTTCTTTGTTTCCAGCGGACCCAGAACTTCTGACTTTACCTATTTTTCACTAATAGGATATCTATTTTGCAGTACGCCAGAGTCAGTACTTCTGACCTCCTTTAGTTAGCAATACGCTGATTCTACTTTCTTTTTGCTCACTATTGTTGCTATCACTTTTTATTTCATTAATCAAAAAACACCAAAGACATTTTTTTTCATTTTTTTTACATGTTTTACTTTATTTCTTAAAACAAAAAGATCAAAAATGTTTTCTCAAACCAAACTTATTTCTTTTTTTTTACAAAACAAGTCCATTTTAAATTTCTTGTACATTCTTATCCATTCAATATGGTTGTAATAGTCACTTAGGATTTAATTTTATTTGCAACCCCCATTCATAAATCTATACCCCCCATACCTAAAATATTGTAGTAGCGTAGGACTTTATATTTCTGCAATTTATCGCTTTTGAATGTAAATGCTAGTAATTAGGGTGTGTATGACAAGACATGAAATCAACAAATAGATCATCCTAATCAAGATTAAAATTTATGCAATCAAACACGCTTGTGCACTAGCACCCTTAAGGTTAACTCCACTTGTTGCCTCAAAAAATGGTCATGTTACGCATATGGCGGTCTTAGCAAAACCAATCGAAATACAAGATCATAGTCCCTCGATGACGCTATAAATGTTACATTTAAAAATGATCTTAGTCCCTTAAAAAATGCTAAGATACCTCACAACATTGCTAATCATGGCTATACGATGAACCGCGCCCGTCCCATTTACATCCAAAGATAGGGTTGCTTACCAAATCTATGGTAAGACAACAATGTCAAAGAAAAAGGAAATGAATAAGAAATGCATTTGAGTAGGTAGATTACTTTTAGTTACTTTCTCCATTTCAAAACAAATATCCTTGCAATTTTTAAACACACACATTTCCAAACACATTTCCAAACATCTTACAAAATTGAAAACATTTTTAAAAAGATCAACATCTTTGTATACATTCTTACGAAAGAGAATCATTACAAAGATTGCCTAAACAATGGCCTCTTTTACAAAATACTTTGAAAACCACACAAAACATAATCTCAAACAAAAGCAAGTGATCTAGCAAGTAACTAAGAGCCCATGGAAAACCATGGATGAAAAGGGTGCTAATACCTTTCCTTTTCATAATCTACCCCCCGAACTCAAGAAACAAATCTCAAAGGTCTTTCCTGTGCTTTTTCACCTTTCCTTTTGGATAAAAGAAAAGTCGGTGACGACTCTTGCTAAACTGCAACATTTGCGATCAAACACAAAACAATCAAGTCAGTTCTCCCACCGCATCATAGAACTGGCGACTCTGCTGGGAAATGTTCTAAAAGTGGGGTTACCTTAGGGTTTAGATCACATTTACTTGCTTACATTATTTGACTTGTATGCTTCACATTATGGTTCTTTGTTTGGGTTTGAATCCTCTACCCGGATTTAGGATACGTTATAGGTAAGTGGCAATACATTGTGGAAACTGTGCGGAGTATACCGACATGGTCTAAATAATAGCTATGTTAGTGCGACATATTTGTGGGTACCGGTAGCCTTTGAGTTAATCAAAGAGAATACGGGGCCGCTGAGTGATGTCATAAAGCACTAATGAACTTCTAAAACCTCTACTTGACCAACTTGGCCTTTTAGGATGTAGTGAGATGACCGGCTTTGGTGCAGTCCGAAGTTGGTAGATACTCGATACTACACTCATTGAGGTTTGGTTTCTTATGATATTTCAGTCTTTATTAAAGAGGCTAGAGCTGAAACAATGACCAAGGAAACAATCCAATGATATTGAGCTCCTCAAAACCCGGTTACTATTACTAGGACAGGTTTAAGCCAACTAAATTTCAAGAGGATACTTACCTATAAAACTCCATGCAAGCCTAAACCTAGGACTTGTTTTCTTTTCTTGTATATGCATACTTGTAAATAACATCATGGACATCATGAACATCATATACATCCACTAACCATTTCAAGGATTTTTGGATTCATCTTTGTTCTTGTTTTGTAGGATATGGATTCACTTCGCAGGAAAACTATTCAAGTCAACCTTGTGAGGATCCTTCCACAGCTTAAGGAGCTAGCTTTAAGGATTCCTGAAAACTCTCCATTCACCGAGAGGCATGGTCGTCTACTCAACTTGGTCACCTCCAACATAGATGAGGACATGATGAAGGTGCTCTTTCAGTTCTTTGATCCTTTGCACCATTGCTTCACGTTTCCCGACTATCAACTTGTGCCTACTTTGGAAGAATTCTCCCAACTCTTGAGGATTCTCATTCTCAATCAAATACCTTTCAACGGTAAGGAAAGAGATCCAAAGCCATAAGAGATTGCCGAAGCTCTACACTTGCACTCATCTGATATCAAAACTCATTGGGAAACAAGAAGTGGTGTCAAAGGCTTCCTAGCAAAGTTTCTGTTTGAAAAAGCCCAAAGCTGTTGGAATTCCTTAGACTTGCAAGCCTTTGAGGAAATTTAGGCTCTCCTCATCTATGGGATGGTTTTGTTTCCAAATCCTTACCAACTCATAGATATCAACACCTTCAAAATCTTCATATCACGTAACCCGGTGCCTACATTGCTAGGGGATATCCTACACTCTTTTCACACTCGCACAATGAGGTAAAAGAGGCGTTCTCATGTGTTGCACTCCTCTCTTGGCAAGATGGTTTATTTCTCATCTTCCCCAATCAGTCTTAAAGAATGAGAAGGGTTCAAAGTGGTCACAAAGGTTGATGACGCTCAAACATTCAGACATTCATTGGTGCTCCCGTTCCAAAGAGAATGTTATCATTGTCGACTGTTATGGAGAATTTCCTAATGTCCTTTTACTTGTCATTAGGGGAGGAATCACCTACAACCCATGATTAGCCTTAAGGCAGTTTGGTTATGCCCAAAGGGATGGCCCACACGAGATGTTGATTCAAGGTTTGGTATTCGACTACGACAACGATGATCAAGGTCTTCTCCATAGATTTATCCGAGCTTGGAGGATGCTAAACAAGGTGGATAGCAAGACTTTGGGGGCACAATAATTCCATCCATCTCGAGCCTTACCTCAAATGGGTACGAACTCGCGCTCAGAATCTTATGATGCCTTACCCCTCCATTCTACCCATAATCATTGAGCCTGTCACGAAGGGAGATGTTCCACACACTATCCTACATCCTGACATGCCCACATCTCTTGAAGACCTCCAAAGGGATTGGATACAACTCAAAGGAGAACGAGATACTTTCGAAGCCCAATTCTACGCAAGCGAGAAGAAGTTTTTGAAACTCACTAGACTACTTCATGAGGAGCAGAATCTGAATGCCTACATTGCTCCAAAGAGGATGCACACTACTTTTCTATCTTAGAGTTTTAGTATTATTTTGACCAAGGGGCATTTATGTACTCAAACTTTATCTTATTAATATAACGTGTGTTTCCTTTTTGTCTAAAACAAATTTGAATCTTTGAAATCCTTGAAAACATTGCATATGCATATATCATTCATCATAACATAAACAGGTCTTTTGCAATAAGTCTCCTCATATCACTACTGTTTATTTCAGTAAGATGGATCTCGAGCAAACAGTGAAAGACTCCAAGCTCAGAATACGCAGTTTCAACAGTTGCTCATGACCCTAGCCAAGGGGTAAGAAGAGTTGAAGACTCTGCTGGCTGAAGAGAGGAAAAAGAAAACAAATAAGGTAATCAGAGTCTTAAACATGGGAAGAATATTTCATGGGCAGACAAGAAGGACTTTGGACTTTGTAATAACATCCGGTGAAGGAGAGGGGAAATGCAAGGAAACAATTGTCCCGTCAGAATCGGAAGAAGAGGACTTCTCTGAGGAAAAATACCCTCCAGTTGATGACAAGTGTTGTACCCCAAAATTTTCCCTCCCATATTTCTCAAAATATTGCAAGAAAGATCTCCAAGTTGCTCAAGGTTGCTCAAGAGTTGGACAAACAAGCTATCTCCTAAGGCAGTCTACCCCAAATTAGGGTTTTGTGTTGCATCAAGATCCTTGAATCCAAATGACCTCAAATGATCCCCAATATCCTAATATTCTCTCAAGATCATCCATGTAAAATTTCAAGCCTTGCAGAGGAAGTTTGCTCAGTCAATTGCTCAAAGGTCCAAAAATCGACTGTGCTAGGGCAAAATTCAACTGTGACCTATATACAGTCAAACTTCAAGTTTTTTTGTCAACATTCTCATTTTGAATGTTATTTCATCATTTGATCAAGGGTTGATCATGATTCATCAGGGATTGCTCAAAATTCATCAAGACTCAAAAGTTGCTAAATTAGGGTTTTGGCAGGAAAAGTCAACTCAACTTTAACCAAGCATAACTTTCTCATACTTTATGAGAAATGACCCATCCAAAGCTCATTTTGAAGAGGATGAAATTTCCTACAATCTATCTTCATACCCCAAGATCAAAAAATTCACTCACAAGAAGTTATGAATTTTGACATTATAGGTCATTTTTGAAAGTCAACAAAAACACATTTTTTGTCAAAGCTTACTAAAAAGTCCAAGAACACTTCCAAAAGTTCAAAATTGAAGAATTTATGCATTGTTGAAGTTGGACTTTTTTTTCAAAATTGCCAAAAGTCAACTATCCCCAAAACTTCAAATTTTTCCAAATGGGCCCATTCTTTACCACTTGATTTGAGTTTGCATCATTGCCCACGTGCCCTAGATTCAGCCATGTGTCCATATTTCATTTTTATTATTTAATTTGATTTTTAATTGAATTTATTCATTTTAAATCAAATAAAATCATAGAAAATCCAAGGAATTAATAACTCATGATCTCTTGGCTATTTCAGGCTCCACATTCAGCAATTATCATCATCAAATTCGTATCAAATCAAATCATGTGCAAAAATATCCAAATCAAATCAAATTTGGAAGGTTTTCAATGGAGATCAAATCACATTCAAGTGCATTGATATGGAGGGATTTGGTCCATGTTTTTTTACCCTAATGCAGTACACATTACATAAGCAAGAAAAAGCATACGAAATCAGGGTTGAAAAGTGTTGAGAGAGGCAGAACAAGAATTGAAAAATTCACAAAAAAGTGAGAGATCAAAGTCCAAGTTAGAGGCAGTTTCAGAACACGAGAATTGTTCTAATCGCTTCCTGGGCATTCACACAAGCTACCTGGATCAAAACCAAGCATTTTCAGACGCCCTAATGCACTGTAAGTCGCACGATAGTCACCCCTGTTCTTGGTTTCGATTAGAATTATTCTTGCATCATTTGAGAAAACTAATGGCATATCTGTGATCACAAGAGCATTTCCAAGCTTTTCATAATATTCAATTGCATTTATCTGGATTATTTGAAGAACCACCATTGTTAGGGTTTAGTTCTTGTTTTTGGGCGTTTTTATTTCAGGAACAATTGACCTCCATAAAGGGTATGGTTATGACCGGGAGGTTGAGACGAACATGACTATGCCTTTGGAAATCATTTTCGTGGCCTGTACAGGATTTTGGAGGTGGACTTGCTTATAGCTACAAACTTCTGTCTGTTGGTATAGATATGTGACCTTTTAGCCACAGACGAGAGGTTAGGGATGATGCATGGCATCCCATTACTGGTCCATTCAAATAATTTTGCATGTTTTTTTTATATTTTTGCTGGCATTTGTTTTGTTTTAATATATTATGATTAATATGTATTATGTTAACAACTAAAGCAGTATGGTGTAGTGGCAAAGCAAGCGTGCAGATCTCCTTCGGGACCTGGGTTCGAATCCCAGGTCCCCCACTTTCTCAATAATTTTATTTTTCAGATATTCCCATGCGCGCACAAGCTTGCAGTACACCATAGTCCTTCATCCACTCAAGCGCCAGATGGCCAAAGGCCAGATCTGGTGGTCAAAAGGCTGGGGGTCCACCATGAGCCAAATCCATACGTCCACACTGGATCACAAAAGTAAAAAAAAAGGCCAGCAATATTGGGCTTAAGAAATTGCTACTCACAACTCCAAACAGGCCCAATTCCTCATTCCCTTTATATTTTATTTAGTTATTTTATTTACTTTATTTTATTTTATTTAATTTCTAACCAATCACAAAATTCCTTTTTTATTAAATAAAATCAAAAAAAAAATTTTTTATTTCAATCAAATTTTTAACTTTTATTTTTTCTTAATAAATTTATTAATTAACTAGGTTTTTAATTAGGAAACTTTAATTTATTTTTGTAAACAATTTTAACTAATTAGATTTAATTAGGTATTAACCATTAATTCAATAATTTTAATTTCTTTCCTAAATAATCAAAAAATCCAAAAATAATTTAATTTTTATTTAATTAATTTATTAATTTAATTTAGGCATTTAATTTAGGTTTAATTTCTATTTCCTTAAATAAAAATAACAAAAAACCAAAAAGACTTGTTTTTTAACCAAAAGGGCCAAAACCCTAAGAATTCGCATTCGATTCAATTCCCCGCTCGCATTACTTATTTTTATTCAATAATGTACCTGCTTCTGGATTGTAATAGTTAAATAGGACATTTTATTATTTGTTATCACTTTATTTTATTTTTCAAAGGGTTTGTCTTTGGCGATGTAAATACCCGACGCCTTGTAATTTAAATTCCGCATTTTATTTTCGCAAATTATAATTGTTAGATGTTTGATAATAGGTTCTGCATGACAAGACTGAATGTTAATCTTAAAATCAAATTAGATCACCCTTAACATGTACAAAGATAAAAATAACCGAAATCAACACACTCGCACATGCGCACTCCTAGGGTACACCCCACTTGGTCGCCTTCGTACATGGTCATTGAGTATAGGTCGTTTTAGAGGTCGTCCTCTTGTCTAAAAGATCATAGTTGCCTCGAAACGGTTGCCTCGGATATTGTTGCCTCAAATAAATGATCTAAGACATTAGGGTTACCACTAAGGCATCCTAACATTGTTTTAGTGATCGTAAGTCCCTCTTTCGAATTGACCCTCAAACTCCAACGACGGTGCTACCTACTCATTCATAGTGGGATAGCATTGTCTAAAGGAAATTAGTATAGAACGATTCCTTTTTCGAGTAGATAGATGGTTCTTAGATACTTGCTCTTTCAAAACAAAACTTTTTACACTTACACTTTTCGAACAAAGTTTTCAAAAACACTTCATTACACTCTTGAGGACAGAAGCAAAGTTAAATCGAAGTTTTAAAACAAAAACTTTTTCAAACCCACAAGCACAAAGAAATTTTTTTTGAAAACAATTGAGCAAGTACCTAAGAGCCCATGGATAACCACGGATAAAAAGGGTGCTAACACCTTCCCTTTCTATAATCTTCCCCCCGAACCCGAGAAATATCTCGAAAAAGGAATTTTTTTGTGCTTTTTTCCTTTCCTTGTTGGATAAAATAAAAGTCGGTGGCAACTCTTGCTTACCGCGACATTTTGCAAAAACAAACGCAAAATGCAAACCAGCATTCCAAAAAACAATCAGTTCTTCCCACCGTATCACAGAACTGGCGACTCTGCTGGGGAATAATAAGTGGGGTGTACCTTAGGAATAGTTCATAATGTTTTAAATTGCTTGACTTGTATGCTTTATCTTTGTGGGTTGAATCGGAATTACTATAGATCGTAACCCGGATCTGGGGGACACCCTTTAGGTAAGTAGCAATAAACTGTGAGGGAACTGTACGGCGTAGACCGATACAGTTGAAGAAGTAGCTACGTTGGTGTGGAACTTTACTTTGTACCGATATCCCTTGTGGCGCAACGAGGAAAATATGGGTCTTCTAAGGGGTCATTAAGCACCAACTGATCTTAGCACCTATAATTTACCAACTTGGCCATAGAACAATAGCAGTATGCTACGCTCATTGAGACTAAACTCTCGCGATGATTCCGACCGCAAGAAAAGGTTGCCAAACTGGAATTATGACTGATCGAGGGTAGTCAGTGATATTGAGATCCTATAGAACCCGGTTACTATTGCTAGGATAGGTTTGAACCAACTAAACTAAAAGAGGGTAGTACCTAAGCTCCTTGCCAGCCTAAAATCTAAGGGCTATCTATGTGACTTGTTTACCCTTACCATGTTTGATATTTGTGGATACTTGTGGTGTGTTTTCTATCATGACATCATGCATCATGACATTGCATGCATCTTGCATTGGACTAACCCATTTCAAAGACAGAGAGGATTCATCTTTGTTCTATTTTGTAGGTCATGGCACCTATGCGTAGAAACACTATTCGAATCAACTTTTTCCAGATTCCCACTCAGCTTAAGGAATTGGTTGCAAAGGTTCCATATACTTCCTCCTTTATCAGAAAACATGGCCACCTCCTGGGTTTGGTCACCTCCAAGATGGATGAACAGAGGATGAGTGTCTTAGTCCAGTTCTTTGATCCACTGTACCATTGCTTTACTTTTCCGGACTACCAGTTGGTCCCCACCTTGGAAGAGTTCTCTGATCTACTTGGTATCTCTATTATGGAGCAGACCCTGTTTACAGGTTGGGAGAAAGTCATTAGGCCAGAAGAAATTGCTTTAGCCCTCCATCTGAAAAAGGCTGAGGTCATGTCAAACTGGGAGACTAGAAGTGGGACAAAAGTCTTCTTGGCTAAATTCTTGGTTGATCGGGCTAATCAGTTATGGGACAGTCTAGACTTCCAGGCATTTGAAGACATTCTGGCTCTTCTCATATATGGTTTGGTGTTGTTTCCTAACTCTGATTCCTTTGTTGACGTGAATGCGGTGAAGATCTTCATTTCCTGTAATCCGGTACCCACTCTCTTGGGTGACATTTTGCACTCTCTTTATGCCCGTACTGCTCAGAAGCGGGGAACCCTTATGTGTTGTGCACCATTGCTGGCGAGGTGGTTTATTTCTCACCTCCCCAAATCAGTTTTGAAGAACAAGGAAGGCATGGGTTGGGCCTACAGGGTTATGTCTCTCTCTCATAATGACATCATTTGGACTATCAAGGGTATGGAAGACGTGGCCATTATTGATCGCTATGGGGAGTACCCAAATGTTCCACTACTAGGAACCCATGGAGGAATCACCTATAATCCATGTTTGGCCTTACGTTAATTTGGGTGATCTAGGAGGGAAGGACCTCATGAGTTACTGATGTCGAGCATTGTCTTTGATTTTCAAGGGGATAGTGACGAGCATCGCCGCAGATTCATACGAGCCTGGGATAGGGTGCACATGTCAGATTCGCACGAGCTGGGTGCGAAGACTTCTCTTCCAATGGAACCATATCTCCGGTGGGTTCATACACGTGCTCAAAAGCTGGGAATGTCATACGAAGCTGTCTTGCCTGTGATTATGGAGGTTGCTGATGAAGAAGGGGTTCCACCTACCATCCTCCACCCTTACATGCCTACTGACATTGGGGCATTAAAGAGGTCTTGGATGCAGCTAAGAGAAGAGCGGGATACTTACAGAGAAAAGTATCACGAACAAGAGCAAAAGATCCTGAAGTTGACAAGGCAATTGGAGAATGAGCAGATCCTCAACGACTATGTTAGCACCAAAGACAAACGACCATGGGAGTTCTGATGTCTTTTGATTATTTCTAGTTTTGATTTATTTTTCAGTATTTCCTTTTTGTAACGCCTTAAAGGCATCGGTTGAACATTTGAATTCAAAGTTTATCTAATAAAAGTTGTTTCATTTTGGTTTACGAATTTGAATCTCTAAAGTCTTTGAAATCATATCATGCGCATTTCATTCCATGCACCTCATAACAGGTACCATTACAGGTTTTCTCATCTTCTTCGTTGTTTATTTCAGCACATCATGTCTGCTGAAACATCAACTGATCAAGCTATCAAAGCTCTACAAGCTCAAAACGCTCAATTTCAGGAAATGTTCATGAATTTGGCTAAGGGTCAGCAAGATCTCAAGACCCTTATCCTGAAAGATAAGAAGAAGAAGAAGAAGAAGAAGAAGAAGACAGTCCTCCTGAACATGGGTCACAAGTTTGGAAACAGGCTGCGAGATGAAGTCAATCTATCCCACTCATCTGGAGGGGGAGAAAACCAGGAAGAAAGGAGGGTCCCTAGCCCTGTGGTATCTGACCACGAGACTGACTTTGACAAAGACCAGTATCCTCCTGCTGAGGATAGGTATAAACAGCTTGAAGACCGGTTAAGTGCGATGGAGATTCAGAAGGTCCCTGGGTTGGACTTTGGTGATCTAGGTTTGTCATCAGGGGTGGTGATTCCCCACAAGTTTAAAGCACCAGCCTTTGCTAAATACGACGAGGTTTCTTATCCAAAGTTGCATCTCCGTTCGTATGTTAGGAAGATTCAGCCATACACCGCTGACAAGAACCTCTGGATCCACTTCTTTCATGACAGTCTCTCAGGGACTTAGCTTGAATGGTTTTACCAGCTGGAAGGAGCTAGTATCCGTAATTGGGAAGATTTGGCTGCTGCTTTTTACAAGCAGTACCAATATAATGCCAACCTCGCTCCCACGCGTACCCAACTTCAGGGTATGTCCATGGGTGCAGGCAAAGGTTTCAAAGATTACGCTCAGAAGTGGAGGGACCTTCCTGGAAGAGTGCAACCTCCCTTGGCTGATAGGGAGCTAGTGGATATGTTTTTAGGGACCCTGTCTGGTCCGTATTTCAACCATCTGATTGGAAGTTCATCGTCCGGGTTTACAGAGTTGATTATGACTGGGGAAAGAATTGAGGTCGGTATCAAATCTGGAAAGATACAGAAGGGTGCTTCATCAAGTACCGAAAAGAAGCCTTTTAAGAAGGAATCCAGTGCTGTTTAAAGTTCAAAGAGCCATAATAGACCTGAACAGCGCCAAGCTGTTAATGCAGTTGTTATTTCAAGACCAACTGTTGTCGCACAACGCAACAATCAGCCAAGGGCCAAGAGGCCGCAAAGACAATTCACTCAGCACAACATGACTTTGTCCCAGATTTTGCCACAGTTGTTAAAAACCAATTTGGTGATTCCGAAGGAAGCCCCGAAGAATCCCAATACAACATCACCGATGTACAATCCAAACGCCCGCTGTGCTTTTCACTCTGATAGCCCGGGGCATGATACGAATGATTGTTGGGTCCTGAAGAATAAAGTACATGATTTAATTGATGCTAAAGAGATTGAGTTCGAAGCACCTGAAAGACCTAATGTTGTGACTTCTCCCATGCCCAAGCATGGAGTGAATGCTGTAGAGGAAGACTCGTTTGTGGTTTCTGTGAAAGACATTGTTACTCCATTAATGACAGTGAAGAAGAACCTTCTGCTAGCCGGTTTATTTCCGGGCTGTGACGAAGGTTTCCGTATGTGTTCCGTCCTACCTACCGGTTGTCATCTTTTGAAGTCAGGTGTCCAACGCCTGATGGATAATAAAGAAATTCTGTTTGAGAAGAATGTTGTTCCTTTGGTTCCTGTTGAAGAAGTTGCTATAATCACCATTTTCAACAATTCTTCCAAGGCTTCCTCGAGAAAGCCTGTTAGAATTACATTTGTTCCAAGAATCGCACCCTTGATCATCACTGTTCCTGGGCCTATCCCCTATACATCAGATAAAGTTGTCCCATGGCACTACGGGGCTGACGTATATTATCACGGAGTTAAGCAAGATTTGAATGCTAAAGAGGCTGCTACTGACGTCAACAATATTGTTGGACCTGCCAAAGTCACCCGCAGCGGAAGACTTTTCTCCCCCGAGATCTCTCCACCAACTGTTCGGAAGCCTGTTGTTATTATACCTGCCAGTACACCTGTTACTGTCCCTGTTCAAGTTCCAATCCTTACCCCTGTTGCTGAGTCATCTGGTACTCGGGGCAAAGGGACCATTGATGAGCCTGCCCGGACGGAGGCACCGAAGAGGATTATTGTTGAAGCATCTAGACAAGAGATGGAAGAAATTTTGAAGATCATCAAAAAGAGCAACTACAATATAGTCGAACAGCTGGGGCAAACCCCGTCCAAAATCTCTATGTTGTCTCTGTTGCTATGCTCAGAAGCCCATGCCAAGGCTCTGATTGCTTTCCTGAAAACTGCGTACGTGCCGCAAGAGACATCAACTGATCAGTTTAAAGATTGTGTGGCTAGTCTGACTACTGATAATGGGTTGGGTTTCTCTGACGCCGACTTGACCGCCAAGGGGAAGAATCACAATGATGCACTGCATGTCTCCATTGAATGCAGGGGCACTACTCTAGCTCATGTATTGGTAGATATTGGATTTTCGTTGAACGTTTTACCCAAGAAAGCTCTAGACCGGTTGGACTGTGAAGGGTTAGAGTTGAAGCCGAGTAACATTGTTGTTAGGGCCTTTGACGGGTCCAAGAGAATGGTACACGGAGAAGTGGATATTCCAGTGAAGGTTAGTTCTCAGATTTTTGCATCTACATTCTATGTGATGGACATTCGGCCATCTTATTCTTGTTTGCTGGGTCGCCCATGGATCCACAAGGCTGAGGCAGTGACTTCTACGCTCCACCAAATGCTGAAGTACCCAATCAAGGGGAAAATTGTCACGGTACGTGGAGAGGAGGAGTACATGGTGAGCCACCTCAACTCTTTCCGGTATGTGGAGATGGATGGGGAGTTCATTGAGACCATGTTTCAACATTTTGAAGAAGTACCCCAGACATTAGCGTCAGCTGAAACTATTACTGAAGATCCTCCAATGAAGATGTCTTCCCTCAAGGATGCCCGGGTTGTTGTTGAGAAAGGTGGGTGTGCAAATTGGGGCCAACTCCTTGATTTTACACATAAGACTAACAAGTTTGGTTTGATTTTCACTACAGAAGCTCAAAGGGCTGTTCGGAGTGCACGAATCGGAATACCTCCCCTGTTTATCAGCAATTCAGGAGTAAATGCCATTGAAGACGATGGTGAAGAGTTTGATATTGACAGTTGGATATATTCTACTACTGGTGGTGGACTGAGCAATTGGTCAGCAAAGGACTTTGTCCCAATTTCTTTTATTACCCAGTAATGAGACTTTTGTTTTGAATTTGTAACAGACAATTTTTAAAGTTTACGGCCCAGTGCCTTACTCGGAGCCCCGTGGCTTTGTTTGTGAGGGCTTTATGTGTGTCATTTCCATATATCATTAATAAAAGCATTGGACGTTTCTTGCATTTCAAAATTTTGCGCTCCTTGTTTTCTTTTATTATATATTGCAAAACAGCTATTTTACACACACTCACATATACAGGTCTACATCCACTCTGGATCCCACTGATAACGACTCTGCTACTGCCGGTTATGACTTCGAAAGTCCAATCAACTTAGCCGAAGACGAAGGTGAGGATGATTGCGAAGTGCCTGGTGAACTTGCTAGACTGTTACTTCAAGAAGAGAGGGCTATACAACCGCATGAAGAGCCGGTAGAAACGGTAAATCTGGATACAGAGGAAGACAAGAAAGAGGTCAAGGTTGGTGCAAATCTAGAAGCTAGTGTTAAGCAACGGTTGATTCATATGATGTGAGACTATGTTGAGATCTTTGCCCGGTCTTATGAAGATATGCCTGGGTTGGATACCGATATTGTGGTTCACCGCTTGCCTACCAAGGAAGACTGTCCTTCAGTAAAATAGAAAGTCCGCCGAATGCGCCCAGAAATGTCCGAGAAAATCAAGGCTGAAGTTATGAAACAGTTTGACAACGGTTTTGTAGCAGTTACTTCTTACCCTCAGTGGGTGGCCAACGTGGTTCCAGTGCCGAAGAAGGATGGTAAAGTTTGAATGTGTGTTGATTATAGGGATCTAAACAGGGCAAGTCCCAAGGATGATTTCCCTCTACCTCATATCAATGTTCTGGTTGACAACACCGCACAGCATAAGGTATTCTCCTTTATGGATGGTTTCTCTGGTTATAATCAGATTAAAATGGCTCCCGAAGATATGGAGAAGACAACCTTTGTTACTCAATGGGGTACCTTTTGCTACAAAGTCATGCCTTTCGGATTGAAGAATGTTGGGGCAACGTATCAGCGCGCCATGGTCGCCTTGTTCCATGACATGATCCATCATGATATTGAGGTATATGTTGACGACATGATTGCAAGATCTCAGACTAAAGAAGAACATCTGGACCACCTTTAAAAGTTATTTGACAGGTTGAAGTTGTACAAGCTAAGGTTAAACCCGAACAAGTGCACCTTCGAGGTGAGATCTAGTAAGCTGTTGGGTTTCATCGTAAGTGATAAAGGCATTCAAGTGGATCCTGCCAAGGTGAAGGCTATTCAGGAAATGCCAGCTCCCCGAACAGAAAAAGAAGTCAGAGGCTTCCTGGGACGTCTGAACTACATTGCCCGATTTATCTCACACCTGACTGCTACTTGTGAGCCAATCTTCAAGTTACTGAAGAAAGATCAAGTGGTAAGATGGAATGATGAATGTCAGGCTGCTTTCGAAAGGATCAAAGAGTATCTCCAAGAGCCACCCATTCTGATGCCTCCAGTTGAAGGGAGACCTCTAATCTTATACTTGACAGTACTCGATAATTCAATGGGGTGTGTGTTGGGTCAGCATGACGAGTCTGGACAAAAAGAGCATGCTATTTATTACCTTAGAAAAAAGTTTACCGACTGCGAGACCCGATACTCGTTGCTTAAGAAAACTTGCTGCGCTTTGGCATGGGCTACTCGCCGGCTGAGATAGTATATGCTGACTCACACTACTCTATTGATATCAAATATGGATCCAATCAAGTATATCTTTGAAAAGCCTGCCTTGTCCGGAAGAATAGCAAGATGGAAGATGATTTTGACTGAGTATGACATCCAGTATATGACCTAAAAGGCAATCAAGGGAAGTGTGTTGGCAGATCATTTGGCACATCAGGCAGTGGACGATTACCATTCTATGAACTTTGAATTCCCGGATGAGAATATCATGATAGTGACTGACTGTGAAACGCCTGGACCGGATGAAGGACCTGAGGAAGGATCCCGATGGTCTATGTACTTTGATGGAGCTTCAAATGCTTTGGGTAATGGCATTGGTGCCGTGATCATATCTCCTAAAGGCTCTCATACTGCATTTACCGCCGGACTATGTTTCAACTGCACCAACAACATGGCGGAGTATGAAGCATGCATTATGGGTCTTCGAGCAGCTATTGACCTAAGGATTAAGTTCTTAGGTGTTTTTGGAGATTCCACTCTCGTGATTAGTCATATCAAAGGCGAGTGGGATACGAAACACCCTAATCTTATTCCTTACAAGGAGTATGTGTTAACATTGCTTCCACATTTCGAAGAGATAACTTTTAAACACTTCCCTAGAGAGGAGAATCAGTTAGCGGACGCGCTGGCTACAATGTCTTCTATGTTCAAAGTCAATTAGGACAACGAGGCTCCCCGGATTACCATTAAAAGGTTGGACGAACCTGCACATTGCTGTGATATTGAGACTGAAGAAGAAACGAATAAACCATGGTTTCATGAGGTGAAGAGGTATCTTGAGGCTTAAGATTACCCTGAGGATGCATCTGTTAATGACAAGAAGTTTCTGAGGAGGTTCACAGCGAAGTTTGTTAGAACAAAGTTTGAATCTACTACCCTACATTTAAGTTTTGATGATAACAAAGTGAAAAGATATATTATTTATGATATTCATATATGAACTATCTGCTGCCTAAAATTATTATGTTCTGACTTGCAGATACTCTGATTGATAAGCAAGATCACATCTAATCAGCATCAGAATTTGGTTCTTGACACCAGCATCAGAAGTTGCCATATCAGAATGTCAGAATCAGATGATCAAATCACGTACATGCTGAAGCCTGATGAACAAGATTACGCTCAAGACTCTGATAGAGAAACACAACAGTTCATCAGCAGCGAAGCAGAGTCAGAATGAGCCAAGCCAGAACTTGCATTAAGTAAGCAACGGTACTGTGCATTGAAAGCAAATTAATTCCAACGGCCTCATTCCAGACAAGATCTGCTCGATAAGGAAAGTTTGTTATTAGCATTGAATCAAGAATATTGCATCCAACGTTCATCATCTCAGTGTTATATAAACAAGACTTTGAAGATTGAAATGGCTAATGCTCTCCAAATCTCTACACGCACAAAAGCTAATCAAAATCTTCTTTCTCTCAGTTTTGCTAAACCACATATTCTGATATTCTATCATTGTTTAGCAATCTAGTTTCTAAGCTTCAATTTATGTATACATCACAGTTGTGATACAGTTTTGTAGAAAACATTCACACACTTAGCTTTATCTCTTTGTAAGAAAGTGTTACCTTGATAAACCGGGTTGTGGTTTGGATCAAGAAGGCTTTAGCAGTTGTTAAAGCAGTCTGTAATATTCAGTTGAATATAGTGGATTAAGACCTCGTTGGAGAGAGGCGAAATCACCTTGACGGGTGGACTGGAGTAGTTTGAGATCAAACGAACCAGGATAAAAATATCTTGTTCATTGCATTAGATTTCAGTTTTACAATTCAACCCCCCCTTCTTGTGTTTTTCACCACTTCAATTGGCATCAGAGCTCCTGGTTCTGAGCTAAAACACTTAACCGTGTCAGTACAAGATCCAGCGTAAGAAAAACACAATGGCAGGAAACAATTCTCACATCAGCAATGACAACAATGAGGACAGAGACAGATTCAGCGGCAAACCTCCAGTCTTTGATGGAGAAAACTTTGATTACTGGAAAGACAGAATTGAAAGCTTCTTTCTGGCACATGATGCTGATCTGTGGGATATGGTGACAGATGGATACACGCACCCTGTGAATGCAAGTGGTCAGAAGATTGATAGAAAAACAATGTCTGATCAACAAAAGCGTGACTTCAAGAATCACCACAAGGCCAGAACCATCCTCCTCAGCGCCATCTCCTATACTGAGTATGAAAAGATCTCCAACAGAGACACAACAAAGAATATTTTTTACTCTCTCAGAATGACGCATGAGGGCAACGTTCAGGTCAAAGAAACAAAAGCTCTGGCGCTCATTCAGAAGTATGAGGTGTTCAAAATGGAAGAATCTGAATCCATTGAAACCATGTTCTCTAGATTCCAGATTCTGGTAGCTGGTCTCAAAGTTCTGGATAAAGGATACTCTACTGCTGACCATGTCAAGAAAATCATCAGAAGTTTACCCAAGCAGTGGAGACCTATGGTTACAGCTCTGAAGCTAGCTAAAGATATCAACAAAATCACTCTGGAGGAACTTATAAGCTCCCTCAGAAGTCATGAGATAGAGCTAGAAGCTGATGAGCCTCAGAAGCAAGGTAAACCTTTAGCATTAAAATCTAACAAAAAATTTGAGTCTAAAGTTTTGCAGGCAGTTGAAGAAACATCTGATGGATCCTCATCAGAAGAAGACGAACTCTCTCTCCTCTCCAGAAGAGTAAATCAAATGTGGAAGCAAAGACAAAGGAAGTTCAGGAATCCCAGAAGATCTGATCAGAACGAGTCTTCTTCCAGATACAGAAGGACAAATTCTTCCTCTGGATACAGAAGATCTGAAGGCTCCTCCAGTAGCAAAAAGCCAAACACCAAAGACATCATCTGCTATGAGTGCAATGAGCAAGGACACTATAAGAGTGACTGCCCAAAGCTTCAGAGGGAAAAGCCCAAAAAGAAGTTTGGAAGAGAAAAGAAGAAAAGTCTCATGGATACATGAGATGACTCTGACTCGTCTGAAGCTGACTCAGAATCAGATGATGAGAGGGCAAACATAGCTCTCATGGCTAACATCTCAGAAGATAGTGAAGCTTCTGAATCAGACTCAGAATCAGACACTGAAGAGGTATTTCCTAACTTTGTTGTTAACTTTACAAAGGCTGAACTTGCTGAAAGCCTTAATGAGATTCTGGAAAGGTATCAGCAAATTAGAGTTAAATTCAGAAACCTGAAAAGGAATCTTGAATCTGACTCTAATAAGACTGAGAGTCTCAAATTGGAAAATTCTGAGCTGAGAAATAAGATTTCAAAATTAGAAAACACTTTACAAAACTCTCAGAAGGAACCAATTTCTGAAACTCCCAGCAACGCTGATGAGATCATCAAGGAGTATGATCACAGTTTCCAGAAGTTCCTAGCTAAAAGCATAGATAGAAGCAGAATGGCTTCAATGATCTATGGAGTTAGCAGAAACGGCAGGAAAGGAATAGGATACCAAGGTAAGGTTCCTACACCAAAGAATGTCATGGATTTAACCATTAAACACACTCCTCTGAATTCACATTTTGTATATGGTCACACACATGATATCAAATACACTAGCAGTAAGCACTCTGTGAAACCAAAATTCTACCAGAGTTTTGGTAAAACTAACAAATCAGGACCCAAGAAAATCTGGGTACCTAAGGATAAAATAATACATGTTGCAGATATCTTTAGCAGCAAGTTAGAAACACCAGTCATGGTACCTGGACTCTGGCTGCTCACGACACATGACGGGAAGAAGGCATATATTCCAAAGCCTGGAACTTAAGCCTGGAGGCCACGTTGGCTTTGGAGGCAATCAGAGGGGAAAGATAATTGGCTCTGGAACTGTAGGTAATGGAAATCTTCCCTCTATTAATAATGTTCTGCTAGTAGATGGATTGATGCATAATCTGTTATCCATAAGTCAATTAAGTGATAACGGTTATGATATAATCTTTAATCAAAAATCATGTAAAGCTGTTAGTCAGAAAGATGGGACTATCCTGTTTAATGGTAAGAGGAAAAACAACATTTACAAAATCAAACTTTCTGAACTAAAGAGTCAGAATGTAAAATGTCTTCTGTCTGTTAACAACGAGCAGTGGATCTGGCACAGAAGATTGGGGCATGTTAGTATGAGAAGAATATCTCAGATTAACAAACTCAATCTGGTCAGAGGACTTCCTAATTTGAAGTTCAATTCAGATGCTCTGTGTGAAGCATGTCAGAAAGGCAAATTTGCAAAACCTTCTTTTAAATCCAAAAATGTTGTTTCTACCTCTAAGCCATTAGAACTTCTGCACATTGACTTATTTGGACCAGTTAAAACTGCTTCAGTCAGTGGTAAGAAGTATGGGTTAGTAATCGTAGATGACTATAGCAGATGGACATGGGTAAAGTTCTTAAGACACAAGGACGAGTCACACTCTGTGTTTGTTACCTTCTGTAACCAAGTTCAGAATGAAAAGGATCTTAGAATCGTTAAAGTCAGAAGTGATCATGGTGGAGAATTTGAAAACAAAGAATTATTTGAACAAGTTTGACTCTAAAGTACAGAAGTGTATTATGTTAGGATACTCTGAACTCTCAAGAGAGTACAGAGTATACAATACAGAAACACAGATTGTGGAAGAATCAATCAGTGTTCGTTTTGATGATAAGCTTGACTCTGAAAAGTCAAAGCAGAATGAAGTTTTTGCCGGTATAGAAATTGAATTTGCAGGTTCTGTAGACAAGTCATCAGAAGCTCTCAACACAGACATTCCTTCAACGTCTGAAAGGAGCACTGCTAGCAATCCTACAACAGCTGCTGATCAACCTCAGAAGAGATTACCCAAAAGCAGCTTGGATCACCCAGAAGAGACTATCCTAGGAAGAAAGGAAGATCCAATCAGAACAAGAGCAAGCTTCAGAAACTCTGAAGAAACACTTATGGGACTTGTGTCTCTGATTGAACCTTCTTCTATTGATGAAGCACTTCTGGATAATGACTGGATTCTGGCAATGCAAGAAGAGCTGAATCAATTCACCAGAAACGACGTATGGGATCTCGTTCCCAGACCAAAAGGATTCAACGTCATTGGAACAAGATGGGTGTTCAGAAACAAGCTAAATGAACAAGGTGAAGTCATCAGAAACAAGGCACGACTGGTTGCACAAGGTTATAGTCAGCAAGAGGGGATAGACTATACAGAAACCTTTGCCCCAGTCGCCAGGTTAGAATCTATCAGACTTTTAATTTCATTTGCTGTTAATAGAGGCATCACTCTGTATCAGATGGATGTCAAAAGTGCATTCTTAAATGGTTATATAGAAGAAGAAGTTTATGTACACCAACCCCCAGGTTTTGAAAATACAAAACATCCAGAACATGTTTTCAAACTAAAGAAGTCATTGTATGGTCTGAAACAAGCTCCCAGAGCTTGGTATGAAAGGCTAAGTAACTTTCTGTTAGAAAATGAATTCACCAGAGGGAAAGTGGACACTACTCTATTATGTAAATCAGTTAAGAATGACATCTTAGTCTATCAAATTTACGTTGATGATATTATTTTTGGTTCTACTAATCCTTCTCTTGGAAGAAAATTTGCTAAGTGTATGCAGGCAGAATTTGAGATGAGCCTCATGGGGGAACTGAAATTCTTTCTAGGAATTCAGATCAATCAAACTCCAGAGGGAACTTACATTCATCAGAGCAAATACATCAGAGATCTTCTGAAGAAATTTGACCTCTCAGAATGTAAGCCATCAAAGATTCCAATGCATCCCACGTGCATTCTGGAAAGAGAAGAGGTAAGCAAAAATGTAGAACAGAAAGTCTACAGAGGTATGATTGGTTCTCTCCTCTATCTGACTGCTTCAAGACCTGACATATTATTCAGTGTTTGTATCTGTGCTAGATTCCAATCAGATCCTAGAGAATCTCACTTAACAGCTGTTAAGCGAATTTTCAAGTATCTGAAAGGTACTACTAATCTGGGTTTGTTTTATAGAAAATCTAGTGATTACAACTTAGTAGGCTACTGCGATGCTGATTTTGCTGGAGACAGAGTGGAACGTAAAAGTACTTCTGGAAGCTGCCAGTTTCTGGGAGAAAATCTGATCTCTTGGTCCAGCAAAAGCCAATCAACAATTGCACTATCAACAGCAGAAGTTGTGTACATAGCAGCAGCAGGATGTAGCACACAAATGCTCTGGATGAAAAGTCAGCTTGAAGACTTCCAGATTTTTGAGAGTAACATTCCTATACTTTGTGATAATACTTCTGCTATTTGCTTAAGTAAGAATCCCATTTTACATTCTAGAGCTACGCATATAGAAATAAAACATCACTTCATTAGGGACTATATTCAGAAAGGTATTTTGAACTTAAAATTTTTTTAGATACAGACCATCAATGGGCTGATATCTTTACTAAACCCCTTTCAGAAGATAGGTTTAATTTCATTCTGAAACATCTCAGCATGAAAATTTGTCCAGAGTGAAAATGTTTTAATTCAATATATTTACCTTCAGAATGTAATTGTTTTACTGTGAACTTCTGATCAATCTTCTTTCAGAAAGATAGAACATGCAGATTGTATCAGATGCAAGTCTAAAGATCTGAGAGTCTAAGCTCAAAGACAGACGTGCTGATCACTACATCAAACAAGTGTCATCCAATCATCAGCATATCTCTGAAGCAGAACGCGTGCACGCTTCTGAGAAGGCAAAGCGCTGATTGGGTGCATTAAGACACATGTCTGGTAACCGTTTTTAAGTATCTTTCTCAAATCCCCCAAAATCAGCAAGCATTTAATGAAAAGTAATCATGCTTTTAAAATGCAATCATGATTTTTCTCTCTCTTAAAAAACGTTTATCTTTTCAAAATATTTTTGAAACTCTATTTAAACACATTAATCTCTCATTCTCATTCTTTACATTTTCTCACTAATACTCAAGCATTTTCTGCATATTTCTGTGTTCATCTCTTGCAAAATCTATTTTCCTCAGTTTATTCTCAAAACCCTTTTAGTGTGAACATGGCAACCTCCAGCAGTGCTTCTGCAGGTCCTCAGAAGAAAGCATCATCTGAGCAATATCAAGTGCCATTCAGAACTCTCCTCACTCCTGTGAAGAATCTTGAAGTGCTTTCTGAATTAATCATTGATTTTGGAAGCTTGAAGGAGAACGGTTTTGACCTAACTGAAGAAGTTAGGGCACAGAAGTGGGAAAGGTATTTTGACAGGTTGGTTGGACCAACATTCCCAATGCTAGTCAAGGAATTCTGGATTCACGCCAAGGCTTCAACACATCTAGTCACCTCCTTTGTTATGGGGAAGAAGATTGTGATCACTGAGGATCACATTGCAAGGCTAATCGATTACAGTGGCGGTGGCGTCCGTTGTGTGGACATGGCTGAAAGATGTGCTGATGTAGGTGTGATAGCTGCAAGGATTTTCACTCATGGGGTGCCCAGCAGCAAGATTAAAGATCTGAAGGATCATTACAGAGTTTGGGCTAAGATAATTCTGGGGTGCTTCAACCACAGGAAACCAACCAGTTCTCCTGATTAAATTAATGTGGATCAGCAATTTCTGATCTACTTTATTGATCAGAAGGTAAAGATTAATCTGGTTCATTTTCTGTTCAACCACCTCAGAACAAGTGTGAAGGAGACCAGGGAAGAAGAAAGAACCAAGAGGGATTGGATACCCTTTGGAAGGTTGATATCAGATATTCTGACAGAGAATAGGCTGATAGAGCATCTGATAGAAGCTCAAGAGCTAAGCACTATTGAACCAACAGTTGGGAAACCTCTGAATGCTAAGAACTTGAAGAAGATGAAGCTGATAGAGAATATTCAGAAGGAACCCAGAGCTACTCCTATTGCTGATATCACCAGCAGAAGAGTGCCTCTGAGTGACTTTCCGTTATTTTCTGAAATAGAATCCAAACCAGAGGTGGTTCTCAGATACTTGGATGCGTGCAAGGCAGATGGTTCAGATCCAAATCTGATTATCAAAGCTCTGCATCAACCTCAGCAAGAAGTGACTCTGAAGAAGACGAAGAAGAGGAAGGCACCATCAGAAGGATCATCCCAGCAGACACCCAAGAAAAGAGGTAATTCATCTGCTGCTTCTGTTTTAAATTCTTCTACTATTCCAGCATCTATTCCTCCTCAAACCTCTCATAGAATATCAATCCCCATCCCTACCATAGATGAAACTGTACCAGAAGAGGACCCTTCTGAGGCATTAAAACTCAGAAGACCCAGAACCAAACATCCCAAACAACCAAAAATCTCAACAACATCAACAATTGACCAAGTGCTGTCTGACATTGATCAACACACCTCTGATCAACCAATCTCTGAACCATAAATTGTTCCTCCTCCACAACCAGAACAACAGCAATCTGCTGAAGAACCAGAACAACAACAACAACCACTTTCACCAATTCCAGAAGAACCCCTTATCCCTGAACAATCAGAAATTCAAACAATTTCTCCTCAACCAGCAATTCCGTCTCCCTCTCCCCAACCAGAAATTAATCCACCATCACCTCAACCAGAGTTTCATCACTCTGAAACTCCTTCTCCTCAACCATTTGAACCTCATTCACCTCAACCATCACCTTTGGCAATCCAGCTGCCAGGTGGAACAACTATCACCTTAGCACAATTGCCATCCTCATCAGAATCTACACCACCAAATACTCCCAAAACACCACCCAGTCCAATCATAATCTCTGATTCTGATACTCCATCTCCAAAATAAACAGCTGCTCAGAAAACCTCCGAAAACCCCAGCAGGACTTTCATAGACTTAACCAGTCTTGACCGTCTTGCTGATCTGAAACATAAAATTGCCATCCCAAAACCAAAACAACTAGATGTTGGCTCTGGTATTATGAATTTTGAAACAGGTGTACTGCAATGGATTGCTTCTTTGAAGCAAGTCTGTCCTGGAATGATTGACCCAGCTGCTTCTGATCAGCTCTGGTCACAATTCAGACCTTGGGTACGTGCTGAAGCCCTCAAGTTGCAGGATATCAACTATGAGCAGGCACAACAAAATTTCAGCAAGCTTCTGAATGAAGTTGGAAGTCAGCTTCTGAAAGAAGACGTGCTCCCTCTGGATAGTGAACCTTGGTCTGAGAAACAGCAAGCTGCAAAGGTGCAATCAGAAGAAGACAAGACCATTCAAGCTGAAGAAAGTCAAGCAGAAGATGTTGCTGAAAGCTCTCAGAAGCTTCCTGCTTCTGATGCTTCTCAAGCTGCCTTGGACAGGCAGACTCTAGAAGAACTAAAGCTGAATGACACGCGTCTGCAGCAGCGGATGGATGAAAGCGACCAGAAGATAAAAGAAAGAATGGATGTGCAGGATAGCAAGATTGACACTGTTGTCAGCATGGTGCACAAGCAGAATGAGACTGCTGAAAAGATCCAAGCCATGCTGGAGAACCTGTTCACACGCTTGCCTCCTCAACCTTAGTCTTTTTTCATTCATGTCCTTTTTCATGTTTTCCTTGATTTTCTGATGTACTGTTTGAATATATTTTGTACTATTGTCGTTTTGATTCTGAACTCTTTTAATATGATTAGTTTTTCTGATCTTAAATTGTTTTAGCACTCACCTACACTTTTTGATTGCTGACAAAAAGGGGGAGAACAAGAATGATATTTTAAACAATAACGGCTAACTAGACAGAAATTCTCAAACATTCTAACTCTATTACTTGAAAATGTTTTTCTTGTTTTGCTTGAAGTCTACAGGTACAAGGAAGCTCCTGGACACTCTGAAGACTAGAAGCTCTGATCACTATGAAGCTCTGATCCGCTCTGATACTCTGATCTAAAGCAAAGCTCTGACAAGAAAAGCTCTGAAGCTCTGCTCTGACATAAAGCTTCTGATAGTCAAAGACTCTGATACTCTGACGTTCAAAGAAAGGCAATAAGATCTGATCCTGAAGAACACTTGTAATCAAAGGGAAGTAATAAACTCAGGGGGAGTATATCTCTCAACTCTGATATCTCCTTACTCCTTATCCTTTTACTTCTTACTCTGATGCATATCTCAGATACCTTTTCACGTTATTTTCATTTAAAAATATCTAGTTTTTGTCATCATCAAAAAAGGGGAGATTGTTAGAACAAAGTTTGAATCTACTACCCTACATTTAAGTTTTGATGATAACAAAGTGAAAAGATATATTATTTATGATATTCATATATGAACTATCTGCTGCCTAAAATTATTATGTTCTGACTTGCAGATACTCTGATTGATAAGCAAGATCACATCTAATCAGCATCAGAATTTGGTTCTTGACACCAGCATCAGAAGTTGCCATATCAGAATGTCAGAATCAGATGATCAAATCACGTACATGCTGAAGCCTGATGAACAAGACTGTGCTCAACACTCTGATAAAGAAACACAACAGTTCATCAGCAGCGAAGCAGAGTCAGAATGAGCCAAGCCAGAACTTGCATTAAGTAAGCAACGGTACTGTGCATTGAAAGCAAATTAATTCCAACGGCCTCATTCCAGACAAGATCTGCTCGATAAGGAAAGTTTGTTATTAGAATTGAATCAAGAATATTGCATCCAACGTTCATCATCTCAGTGCTATAAACAAGACTTTGAAGATTGAAATGGCTAATGCTCTCCAAATCTCTACACGCACAAAAGCTAATCAAAATCTTCTTTCTCTCAGTTTTGCTAAACCACATATTCTGATATTCTATCATTGTTTAGCAATCTAGTTTCTAAGCTTCAATTTGTGTATACATCACAGTTGTGATACAGTTTTGTAGAAAACATTCACACACTTAGCTTTATCTCTTTGTAAGAAAGTGTTACCTTGACAAACCGGGTTGTGGTTTGGATCAAGAAGGCTTTAGCAGTTGTTAAAGCAGTCTGTAATATTCAGTTGAATATAGTGGATTAAGACCTCGTTGGAGAGAGGCGAAATCACCTTGACGGGTGGACTGGAGTAGTTTGAGATCAAACGAACCAGGATAAAAATATCTTGTTCATTGCATTAGATTTCAGTTTTACAATTCAACCCCCCCCCCCCTTCTTGTGTTTTTCACCACTTCAAAGTTCTTCATCAGCAATGGTATCCTTTACAAGCGTAACCATGATTCAACCTTACTATGATGTGTGGATAAGAACGAGGCAGAAAGGATCATAGCAGAGTTATATGAAGGTACTTTCGGGACTCATTCCAGTGGACACACCATGGCAAAGAAAATCTTACGGGAAGGATATTATTGGTCCACAATGGAAGCCGACTGTTATCAACATTCTCGAACCTGTCACAAGTGCCAAGTCTATGCTGATAAGGTGCATATACCTCCAGTACCCCTGAACATCTTGACGGCTCCATGGCCTTTTGCAATGTGGGGCATCGACATGATCAGCGAGATAAGACCTACGGCATCCAACGGGCATCGTTTCATCCTGGTAGCTAATGATTACTTTACAAAGTGGGTTGAAGAAGCTTCCTTTGCTACAATGACCAAGAACGTCGTGGCACGGTTCATTCGGCACAATCTGATCTGTCGATATGGTGTACCAGAGAGGATCATTACGGACGATGGTACAAATCTCAACAATAAGATGATCACTGAGCTCTGCAAACAGTTCAAGATACAGTATCACAACTCTTCTCCTTACCGGCCGAAGATGAATGGGGCTGTAGAAGCGGCTAATAAGAATATTAAAAAGATTGTGCAGAAGATGACGGTGACATACAAAGACTGGCACGAGATATTACCGTTTTCCCTTCACGGGGACCGTACCTCAGCGCGAACATCAACAGGGGAAACCCCCTATTCCTTAGTATATGTTATGGAGGCCGTTTGGCCCATTGAAGTTCAAATACCCTCTCTTCGGATTATGAAGGATGCATGTTTGAGCAAAGATGACAGGATACAGACCCGACTTGATCAACTGAACT
This sequence comes from Vicia faba, assembly GCA_948472305.1. NCBI lineage: Eukaryota > Viridiplantae > Streptophyta > Magnoliopsida > Fabales > Fabaceae > Vicia > Vicia faba. The sequence goes on from OX451740.1 coordinate 1,328,959,974, forward strand.
TAATTGACGAAAAGAGACTTACTGCTATTTGTCATGGTCAGACGTATCAAAAACGGATGATCAAGGCATTTAATAAGAAAGTTAGACGACAAGAGTATCAAGTTGGGGATCTGGTAATCAAGCGCATTATCTTACCTCAAGGTGATCCCAGGGGAAAATGGACCCCTACCTACGAAGGGCCATTTGTGGTTAAGAACATCTTCTCAGGAGGAGCTATGATTCTAACCACCATGGATGGTGACGAACTTCCTCACCCAGTCAATGCAGACATAGTGAAAAAATACTACACATAAATAAAGACCCGCTAGGTTGACTGGCCTGGGCAAAAATAAGGGCTTCCCGGCGAACCAAAAGGGTTCGGGAAAAAATAAGGGATGAAAATGAAAAACTGTACACCCGGCAAGTCGAAAACCAGAAAAGGCGGCTTGGGCAAAAGAGGGTATCCCGATGGACTGAAAACCCGAAAGGGCGGTCCAGGAAAAAATTAGAGATCAAAGCGTAACACTATGTCTCATTGGATCGTCTTGCAACCAGACTTCGGTGTCAACTATCAAGCTCGGACGACACTAAACATCCTGATCTACCTTAAACCAAGTATCAAAGTGATGAGATGCTCGAGGACATAAAGGCAATAGCAGAGTTGGAACCCAGTGGGATTATTCACATAGCTGTTTTGTTTAGTTTTTCACAAATTGTGTAAATTCTATTATTCGGCGGCGTTCTCTTACTAGGACGTCAGCCTCTTGTACAAAAATGCCTATTTACAGGCTAACTTCAAAGGCAATACAATTCATTTTCAAAGAAATTTCAATATGTTTTTCCTTTTTCTGTTTTGTTTTGCAAAAAACATTCAATGTTCATTTTTGATATATGCATTTGACATTAATTGCTCATGAATATTTATATGTCAAAACAAAATACCATTACCAGTAATATCAGAAACAGGGGAAAACAAGATTTGTCCAAGCTTTACGGTTGCTCTATCCACCAGGTACAAAGGTAGATTTAGCGGAAGAATATGGTTGAGATGCATTCACTCCCTGCAGAGTAAGACAGTAATGTTAACTCTCCCCAGCTGAGACTTGCAATTGTGAATGAATCAGTAATATTCTCCCCAAGCAGATTTTTATTTACCATTAGCACTAAAAGGTCTTAATATTCCCCAGTGGAGTATAAGAATATTCCCCGGCAGAATACAAAGTATCCCAAGTGAAGTCTGAAATCTTTCCCCAGCGCAGTCTGAAAAAGCTTCCCCAATGGAGCTTGGAGAATCATCCCCAGTACACTTTGGAAGATCGTCCCCAGCAGAGCTCAAAGGATTATCCCCATAATAGTCTAAAAGGTTATCCCCAGTGAAGTCGCAACTGAAAGATCATCCCCAGTGGAGTTCATTCCCTTCACAAATAGGAGTTCAATCCCCAACAGGATTCGGTATCACCAGCAACAGTAATTCATCCCTAGCAGAATTTATCGGTGGAATCCTCAACAGAGCATATCTTCCCCACAGAGTAATCTCCTCATCAGTTTATTCCCCAACAGAGTTATCCTCTCCTGCAGGCTTATTCTCACAAATATCTTCATTCGCTATCTCCAGCGGAAACGAAGAATTTAACTCTTTTCTCCAGCAGTTATCTGGGATTTATTTTCCCCAGCTAAAAACATTACACTTTCATACATCATGATACATGCATATACGCATCATACAACACCAATCTCATTTATTTTGAGAACATCATTGTTTGATACATATCATGCATTACATACAGCTAACCTTTACCTTTCAGGTAAGATGCGGTTAAATTCTTAGCTATGAAGCTTTTACAAAGTCGAAGTACTGACCAGTTCTTAAATCTCAACAGAATTATCCTCAGTTGAATTACAGATAAGGTCCTAGATCTCGACAAAGTTCCTCCGTCAAATTACAGACGAGTTCCTAAATCTCAGCAGAGTTTTCTCAGTTGAATTACGGGCAAGTTCTTAAATCTCGATGAAGATGTTTCCCTAAAGTTGAATTACTGACCAGTTCTTAAATCTCAACAGAATTATCCTCAGTTGAATAACAAATAAGGTCCTAAATATTGACAAAGTTCCTCCGTCGAATTACTGACAGTTCTTAAATCTCAACAGAATTATCCTCGGTTGAATTACAGACAAGTCCTAAATCTCAATGAAGATGTTTCCCTCAGTCGAACTACTGACCAGTTTTTAAATCTAAACAGAATTATCCTCAGTTGAATTATAGATAAGGTCCTAAATCTCGACAAAGTTCCTCCATCGAATTACAGACGAGTTCCTAAATCTCAGCAGTGTTTTCTCAGTTGAATTACGGGCAAGTTCTTAAATCTCGATGAAGATGTTTCCCTAAAGTCGAATTACTGACCAGTTCTTAAATCTCAACAGAATTATCCTCAGTTGAATTACAGATAAGGTCCTAAATCTCGACAAAGTTCCTCTATCGAATTACTGACAAGTTCTTACATCTCAACAGAATTATCCTTCGTTGAATTACAGACAAGTCCTAAATCTCGATGAAGATGTTTCCCTCAGTCGAAGTACTGACCGGTTCTTAAATCTCAACTGAATTATCCTCAGTTGAATTACAGATAAGGTTCTAAATCTCGACAAAGTTCCTCCGTCGAATTACAGATGAGTTCTTAAATCTCAACAGAATTATCCTCCGTTGAATTACAGACAAGTCCTAAATCTTGATGAAGATGTTTCCCTCAGTCGAAGTACTGACCGGTTCTTAAATCTCAACCGAATTATCCTTAGTTGAATTACAGATAAGGTTCTAAATCTCGACAAATTCCCCTCAGTCGAAGTACTGACCGGTTCTTAAATCTCAACCGAATTATCCGCAATTGAATTACAGATAAGATTCTAAATCTTGACAAATTCGCCTTCGTCGAAGTACAGACAGTTCCTAAAGCTCAGCATAGTTTTCTCAGTTGAATTACAGGCGAGTTCTTAAATCTCAATGAAGATATTTCCCCCCAGTTGAATTACTGACAAGTTCTTAAAACTCAGTAGAGATGTTCTCTCAGTTGAAGTACAGGCAAGTTCCTAAATCTCAGCAAGATCAGACTTCCCCAGCGGAATCTTCCATAAAAACAGGTATGCGAGCTCTCGCTAAGGAATCCCTTATGCGAACTACACTCCTTCAGATGGAATCTTTAAGCCCATCCTCCCGCCAGCAACCTCCAAATGGCATCTGTAAGCCCATTCCCGAAATCGCAAGGCTGATACCACTTCATGCGAGTGCAAATTTATGGGCACTCTAGTGTTCAATCATCTTCCACCTTCGGATCACGAAAGGCATGAAAGTCAATCTATATCCTCAGGTTTAAGAAGATTGAACAGGGGCATCTGTTCTACCCCAAAATTTGCACTCCCATATTTCTCAAAATATTGCAAGAAAGATCTCCAAGTTGCTCAAGGTTGCTCAAGAGTTGGACAAACAAGCTATCTCCTAAGGCAGTCTACCCCAAATTAGGGTTTTGTGTTGCATCAAGATCCTTGAGTCCAAATGACCTCAAATTATCCCCAATATCCTAATATTCTCTCAAGATCATCCATGAAAAATTTCAAGCCTTGCAGAGGAAGTTTGCTCAGTCAATTGCTCAAAGGTCCAAAAATCGACTGTGCTAGGGCAAAAGTCAACTGTGACCTATATACAGTCAAACTTCGAGTTTTTTTGTCAACATTCTAATTTTAAAGGTTATTTCATCATTTGATCAAGGGTTGATCATGATTCATCAGGGATTGCTCAAAATTCATCAAGACTCAAAAGTTGCTAAATTAGGGTTTGGGCAGGAAAAGTCAACTCAACTTTGACCAAGAATAACTTTCTCATACTTTATGAGAAATGACCCATACAAAGCTCATTTTGAAGAGCATGCAATTTCCTACAATCCAACTTCATACCCCAAGATCAAAAAATGTAGTCACAAGAAGTTATGAATTTGGACATTATAGGTCATTTTTGAAAGTCAACAAAAACACCTTTTTTGTCAAAGCTTACAACTTGAGCATGGAATTTCAAAATGTGATTCTATCAAAAGGGTGGGTTATAGTACATCTCAAGCTTTCTAAAAAGTCCAAGAACACTTCCAAAAGTTCAAAATTGAAGAAGTTATGCATTGTTGAAGTTGGACTTTTTTGCAAAATTGCCAAAAGTCAACTATCCCCAAAACATCAAAATTTTCCAAATGGGCCCATTCTTTTTCACTTGATTTGAGTTTGCATCATTGCCCACATGCCCTAGCTTCATCCATGTGTCCATATTTCATTTTTATTATTTAATTTGATTTTTAATTGAATTTATTCATTTTAAATCAAATAAAATCATAGAAAATCCAAGGCATTAATAACTCATGATCTCTTGGCTATTTCAGGCTCCACATTCAGCAATTATCATCATCAAATTCGTATCAAATCAAATCATGTGCAAAAAGATCCAAATCAAATCAAATTTGGAAGGTTTTCAATGGAGATCAAATCACATTCAAGTGCATTGATATGGAGGAATTTGGTCTATGTTTTTTACCCTAATGCAGTACACATTACATAAGCAAGCAAAAGCATACGAAATCAGGGTTGAAAATTGTTGACAGAGGCAGAACAAGAATTAAAAAATTCACAAAAAAGTGAGAGATCAAAGTCCAAGTTAGAGGCAGTTTCAGGACACGAGACTTGTTCCAATCGCTTCCTGGGCATTCACACAAGCTACCTGGATCAAAACCAAGAATTTTCAGACGCCCTAACGCACTGTAAATCGCACGATAGTCACCCCTGTTCTTGGTTTCAATTTGAATTATTCTTGCATCATTTGAGAAAACTAATGGCATATCTGTGATCACAAGAGCATTTCCAAGCTTTTCATAATATTCAATTGCATTTATCTGGCTTATATGAAGAACCACCATTGTTAGGGTTCAGTTCTTGTTTTTGGGCATTTTTATTTCAGGAACAATTGACCGCCATAAAGGGTATCGTTATAACCGGGAGGTTGAGACGAACATGACTATGCCTTTGGAAATCATTTTCGTGGCCTGTACAGGATTTTGGAGGTGGACTTGCTTATAGCTATGGACTTCTGTCCGTTGGTATAGATATGTGACCTTTTAGCCACAGACGCGAGGTTGGGGATGATGCGTGACATCCCATTATTGGTCCATTCAAATAATTTTACGCGTTTTTTTATTTTTGCTGGCATTTGTTTTGTTTTAATATATTATGATTAATATGTATTATGTTAACAACTAAAGCAGTATGGTGTAGTGGCAAAGCAAGCGTGCAGATCTCCTTCGGGACCTGGGTTCGAATCCCAGGTCCCCCACTTTCTCAATAATTTTATTTTTTAGATATTCCCATGCGCGCACAAGCTTGCAGGACACCATAGTCTTTCATCCACTCAAGCGCCAGATGGCCAAAGGCCAGATCTGGTGGTCAAAAGGTTGGAGGTCCACCATGAGCCAAGTCCATGCGTCCATACTGGATCACAAAAGTAAAAAAAAAAGGCCAGCAATATTGGGCTTAAGAAATTGCTACTCACACCTCCAAACAGACCCAATTCCTCATTCCCTTTATATTTTATTTAGTTATTTTATTTACTTTATTTTATTTTATTTAATTTCTAACCAATCACAAAAGTCCTTTTTTATTAAATAAAATCACTAAAAATATTTTTTTTATTTCAATCTAATTTTTAACTTTTATTTTTTCTTAATAAATTTATTAATTAACTAGCTTTTTAATTAGGAAACTTTAATTTATTTTTATAAACAATTTTAATTAATTAGATTTAATTAGGTATTAACAACTAATTCAATAATTTTAATTTCTTTCCTAAATAATCAAAAATTCCAAAAATAATTTACTTTTCATTTAATTAATTTATTAATTTAATTTAGGCATTTAATTTAGGTTTAATTTCTTTTCCTTAAATAAAAATAACAAAAAACCAAAAAGACTTGTTTTTTAACCAAAAGGGCCAAAACCCTAAGAATTCGCATTCGATTCAATTCCCCGCGCGCATTACTTATTTTTATTCAATAATGTACCTGCTTCTGGATTGTAATAGTTAAATAGGACATTTTATTATTTGTTATCGCTTTATTTTATTTTTCAAAGGGTTTGTCTTTGGCGATGTAAATACCCGACGCCTTGTAATTTAAATTCCGCATTTTATTTTCGCAAATTATAATTGTTAGATGTTTGATAATAGGTTTTGCATGACAAGACTGAATGTTAATCTTAAAATCAAATTAGATCACCCTTAACATGTACAAAGATAAAAATAACTGAAATCAACACACTCGCACATGCGCACTCCTAGGGTACACCCCACTTGGTCGCCTTCGTACACGGTCATTGAGTATAGGTCGTTTTAGAGGTCGTACTCTTGTCTAAAAGATCATAGTTTCCTCGAAACGGTTTCCTCGGATATTGTTTCCTCAAACAAATGATCTAAGACATTAGGGTTACCGCTAAGGCATCCTAACATTGCTTTAGTGACCGTAAGTCCCTCTTTCGAATGACCCGCAAACTCCAACGACAGTGTTACCTACTCATTCATAGTGGGATAACATTGTCTAAAGGAAATTAGCATAGAACGATTCCCTTTTCGAGTAGGTAGATGGTTCTTAGATACTTTCTCTTTCAAAACAAAACTTTTCACACTTACACTTTTCGAACAAAGTTTTCAAAAACACTTCATTACACTCTTGAGGATAGAAGCAAGAGTTAAATCAAAGTTTTAAAACAAAAACTTTTTCAAACCCACAAGCACAAAGAAAACAATTTTGAAAACAATTGAGCAAGTACCTAAGAGCCCGTGGATAACCACAGATGAAAGGGTGCTAACACCTTTCCTTTCTATAATATACCCTCCAAACCCGAGAAATATCTCGAAAAAGGAATTTTTCTGTGCTTTTTTCCTTTCCTTGTTGGATAAAATAAAAGTCGGTGGTGACTCTTGCTTACCGCGACATTTTGCAAAAAAAAAACGCAAAACGCAAACCAGCATTCCAAAAAACAGTCAGTTCTTCCCACCGTATCACAACAAGTATAAACATCTTGAAGAGCGTTTGAGCGCGATGGAAATCCAAAAGGTGCTTGGATTGGACTTTGAGGAATTGGGTTTAGTATCGGGGATTGTGATTCCTTCGAAATTCAAAGCACCTGTATTCGCCAAATATGACGGAGTTTCATGCCCTAAAATGCATCTCCGGTCATATGTGAGGAAAATTCAACCCCATACCGCTGATATAGACTTATGGGTGCACTTCTTCTAAGACAGCCTGTCTGGGACTCAACTCGACTGGTTTTACCAACTAGAAAGAGCCAACGTCCATAATTGGAAAGATCTTGCTGCAGCTTTTTACAAGAAATATCAATACAATGCTGATTTGGCACCTACCCGTACTCAACTCTAGAGTATGGCCATGGTTTCCAATGAAGGTTTCAAGGACTATGCACAAAAATGGAGAGATTTGGCTGGAAGAGTTCAACCACCTCTGTCTGAGAGAGAATTGGTAGACATGTTCTTAGGCACCTTATATGGTCCCTTCTTCAATCATTTAATCGAAAGTTCATCTACAGGGTTTACTGAGCTAATATTGACTGGAGAGAGGATAGAAGCCGATATTAAGAATGGAAAAATCCAGAAAGACATATCTTCTTCTACAACTGTAAGGAAGCCTTTCATCAGAAAGAAAGAGGTGGTTGTTGTATATCCGTAAAGAAACCAAGATAGGGCCGAACGCCGACCAATGGTGGGGGCTGTTATGATTCCAAAGACTGCATCTGATCAGCAAAGAAATAATCAACCAAGGATAGAAAGGCCAGTCAGGCAGTTTACCAGAATCAACATTACTCCGTCTCAAGTATTACCTCATTTACTAAGATCCAACTTGGAGACCTTGAAAGAAGCTCCGAAAAATCCCAGTACAACATCCCCTCATTATCATCCCAATGCCCGTTGCGCATATCACTCTGAAAGTCCTAGTTACGATACTAATAAATGTTGGGCCTTGAAGAACAAAATACAAGACCTCATTGAAGCAAAAGAAATTGAGTTTGATGCGCCCGAGAAACCAAATGTCATTTCTGCTCCTATGCCTAGACATGGTCACAATGCCAATGCTATTGAAGAAGGATTGTTTGTTACTTCAGTTAATGAACTCGTAAAATGAACTTGTTGAATGTCGGCGTGTTCCCAGGCTGTGATGAAGATTGCCATTTCTGTTTATCCTCACCAACTAGTTGTCCTTTGTTGAAAGTAGGCGTCTGGTGCCTGATGGATAACAAAGAGATTGTGTTTGAAAAGACTCCTGTTACACCTGTTGCTTTTGAAGATGTTTCAATCATTACCATTTCCGCCAATTCTTCCAAGGTCTCAACTAAAAGACCCGTTAGAATTACATCAGTTCCGAAAGCAACTCCTTTAATAATCACAATGCATGGGCCAGTCCCATATACATCAGACAAAACCATACCGTGGAATTATGGAGGGGATGTCTATTACCATGGTATTAAACAAGACTGGTCAGCCCCCGAAGATTCAAAATCCGAGAAAGAAGACTCCAACGTCAGTAATTGTTATACCCCAAAATTTTCCCTCCCATATTTCTTAAAACATTTCAAGAAAGATCCTCAAGTTGCTCAAGGAAGTCCAAGGGTTGACCAGACAAGCCCTCTCCTAAGGTAGACTACCTCAAATTAGGGTTTCATGGTGCATCAAGATACTTGAGTCCAAGGGATTCCAAATTCTCACCAATGTCCTAATATATTCTCAAGATCATCCATGTCAAGTTTCAAGCCTTGCAGAAGAAGTTTGCTCAGTCAATTGCTAAAAGGCTTGAGAATCGACTATGTTAGGGCAAAAGTCAACTGTGACCCCCATACAGTCAAACTTCAAGATTTTTAGTCAACATTCTCATTCTGAAGTATATTTCATCATTTTATCAAGGGTTGATCATGATTCATCAAGGATTTCTCATGATTCATCAAGACTAAAAAGTTGCTAAATTAGGGTTTTGTAGGAAAAGTCAACTCAACTTTGACCAAGCATAACTATCTCATACTTAATGAGAAATGAACCATACAAAGCTCATTTTGAAAAGGATGCAGTACTCTACAATCCATCTTCATATCCCAAGTTCAAAATATGTACTCACAAGAAGTTATGAATTTGGACATTATAGGTCATTTTGGAAAGTCAACAAAAACACCTTTTTTGTCAAAGCTTCATACTTGAGCATGGAATATCAAACTTAAATGAGACAAAAAGGGTTGCTTATAGGACATCTCAAGCTTTCTAAAAAGTCAAAGAACACCTTCAAAGAGTCAAAATTGAGGAAGTTATGCATTGGTGAAGTTGACCTTTTTTGCAAAATTGCCAAAAGTCAACTATGCCTAAAACTTCAATTTTTGCCAAATGGGCCCAATCTTTTTTACTTGTTTTAAGTTGGAAACATAGTCCACGAGCTCTAGCCCTTGCCACTTGTCATTATCATGTTTTTATTATTTATTTTGATTTTTATTTGAATTAAATCAATTTTAATCAAAATAAATCATGAGAAAATCTAAAGCATTGAAAACTCAAGATTTTATACTTGTTTCAGGTCTCAAATCCAGTTGGCAAGTATTCAAATTCGTGTAAAGGCATGGTGTGCACAAAAAGATTGAATTAGGCCATTTTTGGAAAGATATTCAAGGTGTATCAAATCAAAATCAAATCCATTGATGGAGGGAGATTGAGATCAGTTTTGGAACCCTAATCCATTCCTCAATACATATAGAAGATTTGCAGACCAAAAACTAGGTTAGAAGGAGGCGTGTGATCAAGAACAAAACTTGAAAAAAAACAAGAAAAAGTGCAAACACGAATTCCTACTTAGAGGCCAATTCAAGACCCTTGGACCATTCCAATCTTTTCCTGGGATCCCTAGCAAGAAAAAGCAGTCAAAAGAAAGCATTTCCAGGCCCCATATCGCATTGTAAGTCCATCACGACATTTCCTATTTCTTGAATTCTATTTGCATAATTCTGGCATGTATAGCATAATATAATCATAGATTATTGTTCACCATTACAATTGCAAGCTTTCTATAATACTCAATTGCGTTTTCATAGACTGAATCGATAGTTTCCATTGTTAGGTTTTTTGGTTCCGTTTTAGGGTTTTTGTATACAGGAAAAGTTAGTCCTCATGAAGGGTACCATCATGTTCAGAATGACAAGACGAATCCAACCATGGCATTAGAAGTTATTTATCGTGCCCATGGAGGATTTTGAGATGAACTAGGGCTGTAGCTACGGACAAACGTCCGTAGGTAAAAGTTTAGAAATTTTACTAACAGATCCAAGGAGGGAGACGACTAGATGGCAATTAACCATTGGTTTGTTCAAATTTCCGCGCGCAGAGTTTTAATGTTTTGTTGTTTTCCATATTATTATTATTACTTATTTTATGTACAAAAAGAACAAGTGGCGCAGTTGGTAAGTGTAGTGTTGGATAATGCTTCAGGACCTGGGTTCGAATCCCAGGTCCCCCAAATATTTCATATTTTTTCCTTCTAGGTGATCTAGCGTGCACCAAAGACCAAGGTCCATCATGTGACCTCACAATCCAGCTTGCCAAATGTTCTGAGGCCAGATCCAAGGGCCATCACTGAAGGAACACCAAAGGCAGTTGTTGTACCCCAAAATTTTCCCTCTCATATTTCTCAAAACATTGCAAAGAAAATCTCTAAGTTGCTCAAGGTGGCTCAAGAGTTGGACAGACAAGATATCTCCTAAGGCAGTCAGCCCCAAATTAGGGTTTTGTGTTGCATCAAGGTCCTTGAGTCCAAATGACCTCAAGTGCTCCCCAATGTCCTAATATGATGTCAAGGTCATCCATGTCAAGTTTCAAGCCTTGCAGAGGAAGTTTGCTCAGTCAAATGCTCAAAGGGTCCAAAAATCGACTATGCTAGGGCAAAAGTCAACTGTGACCTATATACAGTCAAAATTCAAGAATTTTTGTAAACATTCTCATTTTGAAGGATATTTCATCATTTGATCAAGGGTTGATCATGATTCATCAAGGATTGTTCAAAATTCATCAAGACTCAAAAGTTGTTAAATTAGGGTTTTGTAGGAAAAGTCAACTCAACTTTGACCAAGTATAACTTTCTCATACTTTATGAGAAATGACCCATCCAAAGCTCATTTTGAATATGATGCAATTTCCTACAGTCCATCTTCATACCCCAAGATCAAAAAATTCACTCACAATAAGTTATAAATTTGGACATTATAGGTCATTTTTGAAAGTCAACAAAAACACCTTTTTTTCCAAAGCTTATAACTTGAGCATGGAATATCAAAATGAGATGAGACAAAAAGGGTTGCTTAGAGGACATCTCAATCTTTCTAATAAGTCAAAGAACACTTCCAAAAGTTCAAAATTGAAGAAGTTATGCATTGGTGAAGTTGGGCATTTTTGCAAAGTTGCCAAAAGTCAACTATCTCCAAAACTTCAAATTTTGTCAAATGGGCCCATTCTTTTCCACTTGATTTGAGCTTGCATCATTATCCACGTGCCATAGCTTCAGCCATGAGCCCATATCTTATTTTTATTATTTTATTTAATTTTTTATTGAATTATTTCATTTTAAATCAAATTAAATCATAAAAAATCCAAAGCTTTGATTACATGATATCTTTTGGCTATTTCAGGATTGAATCATCATCATTAAGAGCATCAAATTCGTATCACACAAGATCATGTGCAAAAGCATGGATTTTTGAAAATTTTGGCAAGCTTTCAAAAGTGAATCAAATCAAATATGCAATGCATTGATGTGGAAGATTCAAGCCATATTTGTTACCCTAGCACATTCCACAATACGAAAGGAAGGCAAAGGCACGAAAAATAGGGTTAGAGGCTGTAAGAACAAGCAGAACCAAGTGTGAAAAAAGTGACAAAAAGTTGGAATTCGAAATCATAGCAAGAGAGGTTTCCAGAAGCCAAAAGCTATCCCAATCGATTACTGGAGGTTCACTGAGTTGAAACCAATCCAAAGCAAGCTTCCATGCACGCCCAAACACGCTGTAAGTATCACGCTACCTAGCTCTGCATTTGAATTCATAAACCATTATTCTTTCATCCTATGTACAAATTACTTGCATATTCGTGACCCTTACAATGTTTCTAAGCCTTTTGCATTATCCAATTTTGTTTATGTGACCTATACTGTGAGATGCCATAGCTAGGGTTTCTTGGTCGTTTTTGGGCATTTTTTATTTCAGGGATAATTGTCCATCAAGAAGGGCATGGTTAGGACCGGGAGGTCAAGACGAGCACAACCATGCCCTTAGAATTTATTTCTATGGCCTACAGCAGATTTTGGAGGAGGCACGACTTGTAGCGATGACTTGTGTCCGTAGCTATAAGTTTTTACAGGTTTTTAGCTACGGACGAGGGTTGAAGATGATGCGTGGCGAAGTGTGATTCGCCCATTCAAACATGGCGCGCTTTGTTTTGTCTTTTTTGGCATATAATTCATTTTCTTTTATTATTATTATTGTTTAATTTATTAACAAGCAAGACCAAGTGGCCTAGTGGCGAAGCAAGCACTCCAAATACCATCAGGACCTGGGTTCGAATCCCAGGTCCTCCAAATTTCTCTTTGTTTTATTTCTTCAGGTTATCATGTGCATATCTGGGCGCGTAGTGTACCATACTCCCTCGCTCAATCAATTGCCAGATGGCCCCTGGCCAGATCTGGTGGCCAGAAGCTGATGGTCTACCATAGACCCAGTCAACCTGCACCCACTGAATCTCAAAAAAAGTCAATAAGGCCACCTTGTTATGGGCCTCAGAATTGCTTCTCAAACACTCATAATCAGGCCCAAACCCCCCTCTCTCTATATATATTTTATCTATTTTGTTTTAATTATTTATTTTATTATTTCTATTTAATTATCAACCAATCAAAAATTCTTTTTTTCTATAAAATTAAAACCACAAAAATATTTTCTTCATAAAATCAAATTTTAATTTGATTTAATAAACACTAATTTAATTAATTTAGGCTTTAATTAGAAATAACTTTAATATATTTTTGTAAATAATTAAAATTAACTAGACTTATTAGGTTTTTACTAACATTCAATTAATTTTATTTTCTTTCTTAAAATAACAAAAACCCAAAAATATTTATTTTCATTAATTAATTAATTAATTTAATTAGTAATTAATTTAGATTTATTTCTTTCTTAAAATAAAAAAAATAAAAAATCTTTTCTTTAAACAAAAAAGGGTCAAAACCCTAATCTTGCACCCGATTTAATTTCTCTCACGGGATTTACTTTATTCATTCGATATTGTACTTGCTCCCGGATTGTAATAGCTTAATAGGACTTTTATTATTTTTATCGCCTTATTTATTTTTAAAAGGGTTTATCTTTAGCGATGTAAATACCCGACGCCTTGTAATTTAAATTCCGCAATTTATTTTCCGCAATTTATAACTGTTAGATGTTTGATAATAGGGATGCATGACAAGATTGAATGTTTTAACCTAAAATCAAATTAGATCACCATTAACATGTACAAAGATAAAAATTAACTGAAAACGACACACTCGCACATGCGCACTCTTAGGGTACACCCCACTTGGTTGCCTTCGTACACGATCATTGAGTATAGGTCGCTTTAGAGGTCGCCCTCTTGTCCAAAGATCATAGTTGCCTCGAAATGGTTACCTCGGATATTGTTGCCTCAAACAAATGATCTAAGACATTAGGGTTACCGCTAAGGCGTCCTAACGTTGCTTTAGTGACCGTAAGTCCCGCATTTGAATTGACCCTTAAACTCCAACGACGGTGCTACCTACTCATCAATAGTAGGATAGCATTGTCTAAGGGAAATTAGCATAGAACGATTCATTTTTTCGAGTAAGTAGATGGTTCTTAGATACTTGCTCTTTCAAAAAACAAAATCTTTTTCACACTTAAAATTTTCGAACAAAGTTTTCAAAAACACTTCATACGCTCTTGAGGACAGAAGCAAGAGTTAAATCGAATTTTTCAAATAAAAACTTTTTCAAACCCACAAGCACAAAGAAAGCAATATTTTGAAAACAATATGAGCAAGTATCTAAGAGCCCGTAGATAACTACATATAGAAAGGGTGATAATACCTTCCCTTTCTATAATCTACCCCCCGAACCCGAGAAATATCTCGAAAAAGGAATTTTTATATGCTTTTTTCCTTTCCTTGTTGGATAAAATAAAAGACGATGGCGACTCTTGCTTACCGCAACATTTTGCGAAAACAAACGCAAAACGCAAACCAGCATTCTAAAAAACAGTCAGTTCTTTCCCACCGTATCACAGCAGGATCAAAGCAAATGCATTGGATCCAAAAAGTCAAGCGTGGACCTCCATCTTTTGGGCCCAGAAATTGTTTCTCACACCCCCCATTTTGTTTAGGCCCAAACTCCTTTCTCTATTTTTCTTTTTATATTTACTTTATTTAATTTAATTTATTTATTTTATTTTACTAACCAATCAATTATTTTCTTTTATCAAAAAATCACAAAAAATAATACTTTTCACAAATTAGGTGTAGATTTTATTTTTTATCAAAAACTTAAAATTAATTTAATTAGGTTGTTAATATTTAGATAACTTTAATTCTTTTTGCAAATAAATTAAAAATAATTAGTATAATTAGGTTTTTATTTCTAACTTAATTATATTTTCTTTTCCTAAAAATAATCAAAAAAACATAAAAATAGGCCATGTAATTATTTTCATTAATTAATATAAATTGGCTAATTAATTGTATATTTAATTTTAAAACCTAATTCCTTTCTTACAAATAATTAAAAAAACAACAAAAAACAATTTTTTTGATTAGGTTAGAAGGGTCAAAACCCTAGTTCGCTCTCGTCCTAATTTTTATCGCGCACTTTATTGTTTTATTTTTTACCCTATTATTGTAACTGCCTACAAGTTGTAATAGTTAATTAGGTCTTTACTTTTATTGCTTTATTTTCAAAGGGTTTGTTTTTGGCTATGTAAATACCCGAAGCCTTGTAATACCGTAGTTTAATTTCCGCACTTTAAATTCCATAAAATATTGAACTGTTAGATGTATGATATTAGGGATGCATGACAAGAATGTATGTAAACTTTAAAACAATTAGATAACCTTAAATGTGCAAAGATAATAATCTGAAACTGAATCACTCGCACATGCGCACTCCTAGGGTACACTTCCACTTGGTTGCCTTCGGTACACGGTCATTGAGTATAGGGTGCTTTAGTGGTCGTCCTTTGTCCAAAGATCAAAGTTGTCTCGGAAAGGTTGCCTCGGATATTGTTGCCTCGGATAATTGATCTAAGACATTAGGGTTATTACTAAGATGTCCTAACATTGCTTTAGTGACTGTACGTCCCTTTCGAATTGACCCTCAAAACTCCAACAATGGTGTTACCTACTCACTAATAGTAGGATAGTGTTGTCTAAAGGAAACAAACATAGAACGATTCATTTTTCGAGTAGGTAGATTAGCTCTTAAGTACTTGCTCAATCAAAACAACTTTTTTTCACACTTACGCTCCTTTACAAACAAAGTTTTCAAAAACACTTCATTACACTCTTGAAGACAGAAGCAAGAGTTAAATTGGAGTCAAAACAAAAGCTTTTCAAATCACACAAACACAAAGAAAACAATTTTGAAAATGATGAGCAAGTACCTAAGAGCCCGTAGATAACTACGGATAGAAAGGGTGTTAATACCTTCCCTTTCTATAATCTACCCCCCGTACTCAGAAATATCTCGAAAAAGGAATTTTTCTATGCTTTTTTCTTTCCTTCTTGGATAAAATAAAAGTCGGTGGCGACTCTTGCTTACCGCGACATTTTGCGAACACAAACGCAAAACGCAAACCAGCAAATTTCCTAAAAAAGGGAAACAAGTCCCGGTTCTGGCCACCGTATCACAGAACTGGCGCTCTGCTGGGGAAATAAATAAGTGGGGTGTACCTTAGGATTAGTTCATCATATTGTTTTCAATTATTTGATTTGATTGCTTTATTTTTGTGGGCTTTGTATCAGAGTTACTATAGATCCTAACCCGGATCTGGGGGACACCTTTTAGGTAAGTAGCAATAGACTGTGAGGGAACTGTACGGTGTAGACCGATACGATTGAAGCAGTAGCTACGTTGGTGTGACACATTAGTTGGTAATGATATCCCTTGTGGAGTAACAAGGCGAGTATGGGGCTGCTAATTACTCATTAAGCATCAACTTACCTTAGAACCTATAATTAACCAACTTGGCCATAGGAAGTAGCAGTATGCTACACTCATTGTGACCATACTCTCGGGATGGTTCCGGATGCAAGAAAAGATTGCGTGACTGGAATTATGACCGATGGAGGATGGTCAGTGATATTGAGAACCTCTAAGAACCCGGTTAATATTATTAGGACAGGTTGAACCAACTAAACTGCAAGAGGGTAGTACCTAAACTCCATGCCAGCCTGAAATTTAAGGGCTCTTGTGTGACTTGTTTGCCTTTACCATGTTTTCTATCTATGATACATGTGGTGTGTTTTTATCATGACATCATGCATCATGACATAACATGCATATTTCATTAGACAAACCATTTCAAAGACCGAGGGGATTCACCTTTGTTCTGTTTTGCAGATCATGGATTCTATGCGCAGAAATACCATTCGAATCAACTTTGTGCAAATCCCTTCTCAGCTCAGAGAGTTGGATTCAAAAGTTCCTGATACTTCTTCCTTTTTTAGAAGACATGGTCATCTCCTTATCCTGGTCACTTCAAAGTTGGATGAGCAAATGACGAGCGTATTGTTCCCGTTATTTGACCCGTTGCATCACTGTTTCACCTTCCTGGACTATCAGTTAGTCCCTACTTTGGAGGAGTTTTCTGAATTACTGGGCATATCTATTCTAGAGCAGACACCCTTTTCAGGTTTGGAGATAGCTCCCAAGCCAGAGGATATTGCTTCAGCCCTACATCTAAAAATGGCTAATGTAGTGTCTAACTGGGAGACTCGGAGCAGGGTTAAAGGTTTCTTGGCTAAGTTTTTGATCGGTCAAGCTCAACAGTTCTGGGATAGTTTGGACTTTTAAGAGTTTTAAGACATATTGGTTCTCCTCATCTACGACTTGGTTCTTTTCCCGAATCCAGATGCCTTCATAGATGTGAATGCGGTCAAAATTTTCATGTCTCATAACCCAGTGCCTACTCTCTTAGGTGATATTCTGCATGCTCTTTATACTCGTACTGTGAGAAGAAGGGGAACTCTCATGTGTTGTACATCGCTGCTGGCGAGGTGGTTTATTTCGCACCTCCCCAAATCTGTATTGAAGAATGAGGAAGGTGTAGGTTAGGCTTACAGAATCATGTCCCTTGCTCATACGGACATCCTCTGGAGTATTAAAGATATGGAAAAAGTAGTTGTCATTGATCACTGTGGGGAATACCCTAATGTTCTGTTGCTTGGAATTAGAGGGGGAATAACCTGCAATCCTTGTTTGGCTTTACGATAATTCAGACGCGCTCGGAGGGACGGTCCTCATGAGCTGCTGCTTACAGGCATTGTCTTTGACTTCAAGGGGGATATTGAGGGATGTCGCCGCAGGTTTATATGAGATTGGGATAGGGTGAACAGGTCTGACCCCCATGAGCTAGGAATGAAGACTTCTCTCCCGATGCAACCATATCTCCAGTGGGTTCGAGCCCGTGCTCAAAAGCTGGGGATGCCTTATGAAGCTTTTTTGCCGGTGATTATAGAGCATACTGATAAAGAAGGTGTTCCTTATACGGTCCTCCATCCATACATGCCTACTGATATTGGGTCATTGAAGAGATCTTGGATCCAGCTAAAGGAAGAAAGGGATACCTACAGAGAGAAGTATCATGAGCAGGAGAGGAAGATCCTGAAGCTTACAAGGCAGCTTGAGAACGAGAGGACAATCAACGATTATGTCAGCACGAAGGGAAAACGACCATGGGATTTCTGATGTTTTTTTATTGTTTCTAGTTTAGATTTGCTTTTCAGTATTTCTTTTGTAACACCTTAAAGGCATTTGTTAAACATTGTTACAAGTTTTTATCTAATAAAGTGTGTTTATTTTGGTTTACAAATTTGAATCTCCCAAAGTCTTTGAAATCATTTCATACGCATTCCATTATCATGCACCTAATTATAGGTACCATTACAGGTTTCTTATCTTCTTCACTGTTTATTTCAGCACAACATGTCTTCTGAAACACCTACTGATCAAGCCATCAAGGCTCTGCAAGCTCAGAACGCTCAGTTCCAGGAGATGTTCTTGAACTTGGCCAAGAGTCAACAAGATTTGAAGACTCTTATCTTGAAGGACAAGAAGAATAAGAATAAGAAGAAGAAGAAGAAGAAGAAGGTGGTCCTACTGAATATGGGTCACAGATTTGGGAACATGTTGCGAGAAGAAGTTGATTTGTCTCATTCATCTGGAGGGGGAGAGAATCAAGAGGAAAGGAAGGGTCCTAGCCCTGTGGTTTCTGACAATGACACTGAATTTGATGAAGATTGTATCCTCCTGCCGAGGATAGGTATAAGAAACTTGAAGACCAGTTGAGTGCAATGGAGATCCAGAAGATACCTGGGTTGGACTTCAGAGATTTGGGTTTGGAATCTGGGGTGGTGATCCCACACAAGTTTAAAGCACCTGTCTTTGCTAAGTATGACGGGGTATCTTGTCCAAAGCTCCACCTTTGCTCGTACGTCAGAAAGATTCAACCCTATACTGCTTATAGGAATCTTTGGGTTCATTTCTTTCAAGATAGTCTGTCAGGGACCCAGCTTGAATGGTTCTATCAACTGGAAGGAGCTAATGTTCGCAACTGGGAGGACCTTGCTGTTGCTTTTTACAAGCAATACCAGTATAATGCCGACCTTGCTCCCATGGGTACTCAACTTCAGGGTATGTCTATGGGTACAGGCGAAGGCTTTAAGGACTACGCTCAGAAATGGAGAGATCTGGCTGGAAGAGTACAACCCACATTGTCTGATAGGGAGTTGGTGGATATGTTTCTTGGGACTTTGTCTGGTCCCTATTTCAATCATTTGATCAGTAGTTCATCATTAGGGTTCACTAAACTGATTTTGACTGAGGAGAGAGTTGAAGCTGGTATCAGAAGTGGCAAGATACAAAAAGGTGCTTCGTCAAGTACAGAAAGAAGCCTTTCAAAAAAAAATCTAGTACAGTATACAGCTCGAGGAGCTAAAATCGACCCGAACGCCGCCAAGCGGTTAACGCGGTAGTAATATAAAGACCAACTGTTGCCCCACAATTCAACACTCAGCAAAGAGTAGAGAGGCTGCAAAGGCAGTTTACTCGGCTCAGTATGACCCTATCTCAAATTATGCCGCAGTTGTTGAAAACCAACTTGGTCACTCTGAGGGAAGCTCCGAAGAATCCCAGTACTACATCGCCGCTGTATAATCCGAACGCCTGTTATGCTTATCACTCCGATAGCCCAGGGCATGATACAAACAATTGTTGGGCCCTAAGAAATAAAGTGCGAGATTTAATTGAAGCTAAAGAGATTGAATTTGACGCGCCAGAAAACCCAACGTCATAACGGCACGTATGCCCAAACATGATCAGGGAGTGAATGCAATTGAAGTTGATGAAGAAGAATCACATATTGACAGTTGGATTTACCCGACTACCGACAGTGGCTTAAACAATTGGACGGCGAAGGACTTCGTGCCCGTTTCTTTTATTACACATTAATAGACTTTTGTTTTGAGATTTATAACAAACAGTTTAAAACTTTACGGCCCGGTGCCTTGCCCAAGACACTGTGGCTTTGTTTGAGGGCTTATTATGTGTCATTTCCATATATCATCAATAAAAGCATTGGACGTTTTCTTGCATTACAAATTTTGCGCTCCTTGTTTTTCTTTTTTCTATCTTGCACTTTATCAAAACAACTATTGTCTTACACACACTCACATATGCAGGTCCACATCCACTCTGGATCCCACTGATAACGACTCTACTACTTCCAGTTATGACTTCAAAAGTCCGATCAACCAAGCCGAGGACGAAGGTGAGGATGATTGCGAAGTTCCTGGTGAACTTGCTAGACTGTTACTACAGGAAGAGAGGGCCATACATCCCCATGAAGAGCCAGTGGAATCGATAAATTTGGGTACAGAAGAAGACAAGAAAGAGGTCAAGATCGGTGCAAATTTGGAGTCTAGCATTAAGCAACAGTTGATATAGATGTTACACGACTATGTTGAAATCTTCGCCTGGTCTTATGAAGATATGCCTGGGTTGGATACCGATATCATGGTTCACTGTCTGCCTACTAAAGAGGATTGTCCTCCAGTGAAGCAGAAAATTCGCCGAATGCGCCCAGAAATGTCTGAGAAAATCAAAGCCGAGGTTATGAAACAGTTTTATGTCGGTTTTCTAGCAGTTACTTCTTACCCGTAGTGGGTTTCCAACGTGGTTTCGGTGCCGAAGAAAGATGGTAAGGTTCGAATGTGTGTTGACTATTGGGATCTGAATAGGGCAAGCCCCAAGGATGATTTCCCTCTGCCTCACATCGATGTTTTGGTCGACAACACCGCACAGCATAAGGTCTTTTCCTTTATGGATGGTTTCTCTGGTTACAATTAGATTAAGATAGCTCCCGAGGATATGGAGAAGACAACCTTTGTTATGCAGTGGGGTACCTTTTTCTACAAAGTCATGTCGTTCGGATTGAAGAATGTCGGGGCAACATATCAGTGCGCCATGGTTGCTTTGTTCCATGACATGATTCATCATGAGATTGAGGTATACGTTGAAGACATGATTGCAAGATCCCAGACTGAAGAGGAACATCTTGACCATCTTCAGAAGTTATTTGACAGGTTGAAGTTGTACAAGCTGAGGTTAAACCCGAACAAGTGCACCTTCGGGGTGAGGTCTGGTAAGCTGTTGGGTTTCGTCGTTAGTGATAAAGGTATTCAGGTGGATCCTGCAAAGGTGAAGGCTATACAGGAAATGCCAGCTCCCCGAACAGAAAAAGAAGTCAGAGGCTTTTTGGGACGTCTGAATTACATTGCCCGATTCATTTCGCACCTGACTGTTACTTGTGAGCCAATCTTCAAGCTATTGAAGAAAGATCAAGTGGTAAGATGGAATGATGAATGTCAAGCCTCTTTTGAAAGGATCAAAGAATATCTCCAAGAGCCACCTATTCTGATTCCTCCAGTTGAAGGAAGACCTTTGATCTTATACTTGACAGTACTCGACAATTCAATAGGGTGTCTGTTGGGGAAGCATGACGAGTCTGGCTGAAAAGAGCATGCTATTTATTACCTTAGCAAAAAGTTTACCGACTATGAGACCCGATACTCACTACTTGATAAAACTTGCTGCACTTTGGCATGGGCTGCTCGCCGGCTGAGACAGTATATGCTGACTCACACTACTCTATTGATATCAAAGATGGATCCGATCAAGTATATCTTCGAAAAACCTGCCTTGGCCGGAAGAATAGCAAGATGGCAGATGATCTTGACTGAGTATGATATCCAGTATACAACCCAAAAGGAAATTATGGGAAGTGTGTTGGCAGATCATCTGGCACATCAGGCAGTGGATGATTACCAGTCTATGAACTTCGAGTTTCCGGATGAGAACATCATGTTGGTGACTGACTGTGAAACACCTGGACCGGATGAAGGACCTGAGGAGGGATCCCGATGGTCTATGTACTTTGATGGAGCTTCAAACGCTTTTGGTAATGGCATTGGCGCCTTGATCATATCTCCTGAGGGATGTCATACTACGTTCACCGCCCAATTATGTTTTAATTGCACCAACAATATGGCAGAGTATGATGCGTGCATCACGGGTCTCCGAGCAGCTATTGACCTAAGGATTAAGTTCTTGAGTGTGTTCGGAGATTCCGCTCTCGTGATCATTCAGATCAAAGGCGAGTGGGATATGAAACACCCAAATCTTATTCCTTACAAAGAGTATGTATTGACGCTGCTTCCACATTTTGAGAAGATAACCTTTGAACACTTCCCCAGAGAAGAAAATCAGTTAGCGGATGCGCTATCTACTATGTCTTCTATGTTCAAGGTCAGGTGGGACAATGAAGCTCCCCAGATTACCATTGAGAGGTTGGACGAACCTGCACATTGCTGCGACATTGAGACTGAAGAGGTAGCAGATAAACCCTGGTTTCACGAGGTAAAGAGGTATCTTGAGGCTCAAGACTATCCCGAGGGTGCATCTGTTAATGATAAGAAGTTTCTGAGGAGGTTCGTGGAGAAGTTCTTCATCAGTAATGGTATTCTTTACAAGCGTAACCATGATTCAACCTTACTGCGATGTATGGACAAGAACGAGGCAGAAAGGATTATGGTAAAGTTACATGAAGGTACTTTCGGGACTCATTCCAGTGGACACACCATGGCAAAGAAAATCCTACGGGCAGGATACTATTGGTCTACCATGGAAGCCGACTGTTATCAGCATTCTCGGACCTATCATAAGTGCCAAGTCTATGCTGATAAGGTGCACATACCTCCAGTTCCTCTAAATGTCTTGACAGCTCCTTGGCCCTTTGCAATATGGGGCATCGATATAATTGGTGAGATCATACCTATTGCGTCCAACGGACATCGTTTCATCCTGGTAGCAATTGATTACTTTATAAAATGGGTTGAAGCAGCTTCCTTTGCTACAGTGGCCAAGAAGTCGTGGCACTGTTTATTCGGCACAATCTGATCTGTCGATACAGTGTACCTGAGAGGATCATTACGGACAACAGTAAAAATCTCAACAATACCATCATCACCGAGCTCTGCAAACAGTTTAAGATACAACATCACAACTCTTCTCCTTATCAGCCGAAGATGAATGGGGCTGTTGAAGCGGCTAATAAGAACATCAAGAAAATTGTGCAGAAGATGACAGTGACATACAAAGATTGGCACGAGATGTTACCGTTTGCTCTTCATGGATACCAAATCTCAGCGCGGACTTCAACAGGGGAAAAACCCTACTCTTTGGTGTATGGCATGGAAGCAGTCTTACCTATCGAGGTTCAGATACCCTCTCTTCGGATTATGTAGGATACAGGTTTGAGTGAGGACGACTGGAACCAGAACCGACTTGATCAACTGAACTTAATCGACGAAAAGAGACTTACTGCTATTTGTCATGGTCAGACGTATCAAAAGCAGATGATCAAGGCATTTAACAAGAAAGTTAGACGACAAGAGTATCAAGTTGGGGATCTAGTGATCAAGCGCATCATATTACCTCAAGGTGATCCTAGGGGCAAACGGACCCCTACGTATGAAGGGCCATTTGTGGTTAAGAACATTTTATCAGGAGGAGCTATGATTCTAACCACCATGGATGGTGATGACCTTCCTCACCCCATAAATGCAGACATAGTGAAAAAATACTACGCATAATCAAAGATCCGCTAGGTTGACTAGCCTAGGCAAAAATAAGGGCTTTCCGACGAACCAAAAGGGTTTGGGCAAAAATAAGGGATGAAATGAAAAGAATCTGTACACCCGGCAAGTCGAAAACCTGAAAAGGCGGTTTGGGTAAAAAAGGGTATCCCGGTGGACTGAAAACCCGAAAGGGCGGTCAAGGCAAAAATTAGGGATTAAAGCGTAACACTATGTCTCATTGGATCACCTTATAACCAGACACCGGTATCAACTGTCAAGCTCAGACGGCGCTAAACAATCTGATCTACCTTCAACCCAGTAGCAAAGTGATGAGATGCTCGAGGATATAAAGGCAATAGCAGAGTTGGAACCCAGTGGGATTGTTCACATAGTTGTTTTTCTTTGTTTTTTACAAACTGTATAAATTCTATTGTTCGGCGGCGTTCTCTTACTAGGACGTCAGCCTCTTGTACAAAAAATGCCTATTTATAGGCCGACTTCAAAATCAATACAATTCATTTTCACAAAGAAATTTCAAATTGTTTTCTTTTTCTGTTTTGTTTTGCAAGAACGTCCAATGTTTCATTTTTTATATATGCATTTATTGTTTCTCATAAATATCTACATACGAAACAAAAGACGGTTACTCGTAATATCAGAAACAGGGGAAAATAAGAAATGTCCAAACTGTACAGTTGCTCTATCCACCAGGTATAGGGATAGATCTAGTTGGATAATACGACTCAAGGTACATTCACTCCCCGCAGAGTAAGAAAAAGACAATGACATTAGCCGTCCCGCACAGGACACCACTCTCCCCAGCTGAGGCTTGCAACCACGAATGAGTCAATAAGATTCTCCCCAAGCAGAGTTTATCTATCATCAGCACTAGAAAATTATCCCCGGTGGAGTTTGGATAACTATCCCCAGTAGAGTCTAAAAGATTATCCCCAGTGAAGTCGCCACTGGAAAATCATCCCCAGTGGAGTTCATTCCTTTCACAAACGGAAACTCAATTCCCAACAAGTTTCACTATCGCCAACAACGGTAATTCATCCCCAGCCGAGTTTATTTCTCCAAATCAACAAGTCCTCTAGCAGAGTTTGTCCTCCCCACAGAGACATTTCCTCATCAGTTTATTCCCCAGCAGGGTTATCCTCTCCTGCAGGTTTATTCTCACAGTCATCTGCATTCACTATCTCCAGCGGAAACGAATAATTCAACTCTTTTCTCCAACAACAATCCGGGATTTATTTTCCCCAGCTAGCGGATATCATAAAAACATTACATGTCCATACATCATGACATACGCATACGCATCATACAACATAACCTCATTTATTTTGAGAACATCATTGCTTGATACATATCATGCATTACATACAGTTAACCTTTACCTTTCAGGAAAGATACAATCAAATTCTCACAAAATTCAAGCTATGAAGCACGGGTACGACCGGATAGTATCTTGATCTCTACAGCATATTGTGAAGCCCGGATTCGACCGGATAACAGTATCGAAAATCGTGAAGCCTGGATTCGACCAGATAGTGGTTTATCTTCAAGCTATGAAGCCCGGAGAACGACCGAATAATAGTTTAAGTCCTCAGCAAGCTGTGAAGCTCGGACTACGACCGGATAACAGCTCAACAAGTTATTGTGAAGCCTGGATTATGACCAGATAGCAATACAAGTTCCTGTGAAGCCTGGATTACGACCAGATAGAAATACAAGTTCCTGTGAAGCCTGGGTTATGACCAGATAGCAGCCAAAGACACCGCGAAGCCTGGATTACGACCAGATAGTGGTATATCTTTAACACAAGTTCTGAACCCTGGATTACGACCAGATAAGAATCGAGAAATTGCGAAGCCCGGATTACGACCGGATAACAAGTTTAATATCATCTCCCCAGTAAGTCACTGTAAAGCCTGGATTACGACCATATAGCAGTTGGTCTTATCACTGTGAAGCCTGGACCACGACCAGATAATAGTTCATTCTCACCTCCTCGACTAAGAGACGGTTCCTCAGTAGAATAACAGACGACTGAAGTTCCTAAATTTCAACAGAGATGATTCCTCAGTAGAATAACAGAAGATCAAAGTTCCTAGATTTCAACAGAGATGGTTCCTCAGTAGAATAACGGACGAT
This sequence comes from Vicia faba, assembly GCA_948472305.1. Taxonomy (NCBI): domain Eukaryota; kingdom Viridiplantae; phylum Streptophyta; class Magnoliopsida; order Fabales; family Fabaceae; genus Vicia; species Vicia faba. The sequence continues at coordinate 1,328,985,637 of OX451740.1, forward strand.
CGAAGTTCCTAAAATTCAACAGAGATGATTCCTCAGTAGAATAACGGACGACTGAAGTTCCTAAATTTCAACAGAGATGATTCTTCAGTAGAATAACGGACGATCGAAGTTCCTAAATTTCAATAGAGATGGTTCCTCAGTAGAATAACGGACGATCGAAGTTCCTAAATTTCAACAGAGATGGTTCCTCAGTAGAATAACGGACGATCGAAGTTCCTAAATTTCAACAGAGATGGTTCCTCAGTAGAATAACGGACGATCGAAGTTCCTAAATTTCAACAGAGATGGTTCCTCAATAGAATAACGGACGACCGAAGTTCCTAAATTTCAATAGAGATGATACCCCAATAGAATAACGGACGACTGAAGCTCCTAAAATTCAATTTCTCTCAAGACAGAGATCAACATTCCTCAGCGGAATCTTCCTCAACAACAGGTATACAAGCTCTCGCTAAGGAATCTCTTATGCGATCGACACTCCTTCAGATGGCATCTTTAAGCCCATCCCTCATCAGCAAGTTACAAATGGAATATGTAAGCCCATTCCCGACATCATACGACGGGTACCACTTCATGCGGGTGCAAATTTCTGGGCACTCTAGTGTTCAATCCTCTTCCATCTTCGAATCACGAAAGGCACGAAAGCCAATCTACATCCTCGGGTTTAAGAAGATTGAACAGGGGCAGTTGTTGTACCCCAAAATTTGCCCTCCCATATTTCTCAAAACATTTCAAGAAAGATCCTCAAGTTGCTCAAGGAAGTCCAAGGGTTGACCAGACAAGCCCTCTCCTAAGGCAGACTACCTCAAAATAGGGTTTCATGGTGCATCGAGATGCTTGAGTCCAAGGGATTAAAAATGCTCACCAATGTCCTAATATATTTTCAAGATCATCCATGTCAAGTTTCAAGCCTTGCAGAGGAAGTTTGCTCAGTCAATTGCTCAAAGGCTTGAGAATCGACTGTGCTAGGGCAAAAGTCAACTGTGACCCCCATACAGTCAAACTTCAAGATTTTTAGTCAACATTCTCATTTTGAAGTATATTTCATCATTTTATCAAGGGTTGATCATGATTCATAAAGGATTGCTCATGATTCATCAAGACTCAAAAGTTGCTAAATTAGGGTTTTGTAGGAAAAGTCAACTCAACTTTGACCAAGCATAACTTTCTCATACTTTATGAGAAATGACCCATCCAAATCTCATTTTGTAGAGGATGCAATATAGGACATTATAGGTCATTTTGGAAAGTCAACAAAAACACCTTTTTTGTCAAAAGCTTCATACTTGAGCATGAAATATCAAATAGAGATGAGACCAAAAGGGTTTCTTAGAGGACATCTCAAGATTTCTAAAAAGTCCAAGAACACCTTCAAAGAGTAAAAATTGAGGAAGTTATGCATTGGTGAAGTTGACCTTTTTTGCAAAATTGCCAAAAGTCAACTATGCCTAAAACTTCAATTTTTGCCAAATGGGCCCAATCTTTTTCACTTGTTTTGAGTTGGAAACATAGTCCACGAGCTCTAGCCCTTGCCACTTGTCATTATCATGTTTTTATTATTTATTTTGATTTTTATTTGAATTAAATCAATTTTAATCAAAATAAATCATGAGAAAATCTAAAGCATTGAAAACTCAAGATTTTATACTTGGTTCAGGTCTCAAATCCAGTTGGCAAGTATTCAAATTCGTGTAAAGGCATGGTGTGCACAAAAAGATTGAATTAGGCCATTTTTGGAAAGATATTCAAGGTGTATCAAATCAAAATCAAATCCATTGATGGAGGGAGATTGAGATCAGTTTTGGAACCCTAATCCATTCCTCAATACATATAGAAGAATTGCAGACCAAAAACTAGGTTAGAAGGAGGCGTGTGATCAAGAACAAACCTTGAAAAAAACAAGAAAAAGTGCAAACACTAATTCCTACTTAGAGGCCAATTCAAGACCCTTGGACCATTCCAATCGTTTCCTGGGATCCCCAGCAAGCAAAAGTAGTCAAAAGCAAGCATTTCCAGGCCCCATATCGCACTGTAAGTCCATCACGACATTGCCTATTTCTTGAATTTTGTTTGCATAATTCTGGCATGTATAGCATAATATAGTCATAGATTATTGTTCTCCATTACAATTGCAAGCTTTCTATAATACTCAATTACCTTTTCATAGACTGAATCGATAGTTGCCATTGTTAGGTTTTTTGGTTCCGTTTTAGGGTTTTTGTATACAGGGAAAATTAGTCTTCATGAAGGGTACCATCATGTTCATAATGACAAGACGAATCCAACCATGGCATTAGAAGTCATTTATCGTGCCCATGGAGGATTTTGAGATGAACTAGGGCTGTAGCTACGGACAAACGTCCGTAGGTAAAAGTTTGGAACTTTTACCAACAGATCCAAGGAGGGAGACGACTAGCTGGCAATCAACCATTAGTTTGTTCAAATTTCTGCGCGCAGAGTTTTAATGTTTTGCCGTTTTCCATATTATTATTATTACTTATTTTATGTACAAAAAGAACAAGTGGCGCGGTTGGTAAGTGTAGTGTTGGATAATGCTTCAGGACCTGGGTTCGAATCCCAGGTCCCCCAAATATTTCATATTTTTTTCTTCCAGGTGATCTAGCGTGCACCAAAGACCAAGGTCCATCATGTGAGCTCACAATCCAGCTTGCCAAGTGTCCTGAGGCCAGATCCAAGGGCCATCACTGAAGGAACACCAAAGGCAGGGTCAAAGCAAATGCATTGGATCCAAAAAGTCAAGCGTGGACCTCCATCTTTTGGACCCAGAAATTGTTTCTCACACCCCCCATTTTGCTCAGGCCCAAACTCCTTTCTCTATTTTTCTTTTTATATTTACTTTATTTAATTTAATTAATTTATTTTATTTTACTAACCAATCAATTATTTTCTTTTATCAAAAAATCACAAAAAATAATACTTTTCACAAATTAGGTTTAGATTTTATTTTTTATCAAAAAATTAAAATTAATTTAATTAGGTTGTTAATATTTAGATAAATTTAATTCTTTTTGCAAATAAATTAAAAATAATTAGAATAATTAGGTTTTTATTTCTAACTTAATTATATTTTATTTTCCTAAAAATAATCAAAAAAACATAAAAATAGGCCATGTAATTATTTTTATTAATTAATCTAAATTGGCAAATTAATTGTATATTTAATTTTAAAACCTAATTCCTTTCATACAAATAATTAAAAAAACAACAAAAAACAATTTTTTTGATTAGGTTAGAAGGGTCAAAACCCTAGTTCGCTCTCGTCCTAATTTTTATCGCGCGCTTTATTGTTTTATTTTTTACCCTATTATTGTAACTGCCTACAAGTTGTAATAGTTAATTAGGTCTTTACTTTTATCGCTTTATTTTCAAAGGGTTTGTTTTTGGCTATGTAAATACCCGAAGCCTTGTAATAGCGTAGTTTAATTTCTGCACTTTAAATTCCGCAAAATATTGAACTGCTAGATGTATGATATTAGGGATGCATGACAAGAATGTATGTAAACTTTAAAACAGTTAGATAACCTTAAATGTGCAAAGATAATAATTTGAAATTGAATCACTCACACATACGCACTCCTAGGGTACACTCCCACTTGGTTGCCTTCGGTAAACGGTCATTGAGTATAGGGTGCTTTAGTGGTCGTCCTTTGTCCAAAGAACAAAGTTGCCTCGGAAAGGTTGCCTCGGATATTGTTGCCTCGGATAATTGATCTAAGACATTAGGGTTATTACTAAGATATCCTAACATTGCTTTAGTGACCGTACGTCCCTTTCGAATTGACCCTCAAAACTCTAACGACGGTGCTACCTACTCATTAATAGTAGGATAGTGCTGTCTAAAGGAAACAAACATAGAACGATTCATTTTTCGAGTAGGTAGATTAGTTCTTAAGTACTTGCTCAATCAAAATAACTTTTTTCACACTTACACTCCTTTAAAAACAAAGTTTTCAAAAACACTTCATTACACTCTTGAAGACAGAAGCAAGAGTTAAATCAGAGTCAAAACAAAAGCTTTTCAAATCACACAAACACAAAGAAAACAATTTTGAAAATGATGAGCAATTACCTAAGAGCCCGTAGATAACTACGGATAGAAATGGTGCTAATACCTTCCCTTTCTATAATCTACCCCCCGTACTCAGAAATATCTCGAAAAAGGAATTTTTCTGTGCTTTTTTCCTTTCCTTGTTGGATAAAATAAAAGTAGGTGGCGACTCTTGCTTACCGCGACATTTTGCAAACACAAATGCAAAACGCAAACCAGCAAATTTCCTAAAAAAGGGAAACAAGTCCCGGTTCTGGCCACCGTATCACAGTAATATTGTCGGAACTAGCAAAATTACCCGAAGCGGTAGGATCTTTTCTCCAGATATTGCTCCCCCAAAAGAAGTTACTGGACACGTAATAATTCCTGTTATTGTTCCCACAAAAGTTGTTCCCGATCCCACATTTATCTCCAACAATACTCCAATTGACAAAGCCGTTACAACCCCTGTAATCATTCTTACTGACACTCCCGGTGATGAGTTAACCGAGGCTCGAGGAAAAGGTGTTATGGTTAAACCTGTCCGAATGAAGGTTCAGTCATTGACTATCCTCGAGACCTCCAAGAAGGAAATGGAGGAGATCTTAAAAATTATAAAGAAAAGCGACTACGGTGTAGTTGAACAATTGGGGCAAACTCCCTCTAAGATCTCCATGCTGGCATTACTACTATGTTCCGAGGCACATGCTAAAGCCTTGGTGAATTTCCTAAAAACAGCCCATGTACCTCAAGAGACATCTGCTGATCAATTTCAAGACTGCATGGCCAGCCTAACTGCGGACAACAATTTAGGTTTTTTAGATGCTGATCTGACGCCGAGGGGAAGAAAGCATAATGAGGCGTTGCATGTCTCAGTGGAATATAGGGGCACCACTCTGGCGCATGTTTTGATGGACACTGGCTCATCTTTGAATGTATTACCCAAAAAAGCTCTTGATAGACTTGACTGTGAGGAGTTGAATTTGAAGCCAAGCAACATAGTGGTAAGGGCTTTTGATGGTTCGAAGAGGATGGTACATGGGGAGGTAGACATTCCCATAAAGGTTGGAACCCAAACTTTCAATTCAACTTTTTATGTGATGGACATCCTCCCTTCATACTCCTGTCTGCTAGGCCGACCATGGATCCACGATGGTGGCACTGTTACCTCTACATTGCACCAGATGCTGAAGTACCCAGTTCAAGGGAAGATTATCACTGTACATGGAGATGAAGAATACATGATCAACCATCTCAATTCCTTCAGATATATGGAATTAGATGGTGAATTCATTGAAACTCCATTTCAACACTTTGAAGAGGTCCCTCAAGAGGTGGCAGTGACTAAGGTTGTTCCCAAGATTACCAAGCCTCCACTCTAGATGTCGTCACTAAAGGATGCCAAAGCAGTGGTAGAAGAAGGAGGATGCACTATTTGGGGATAACTCCCAGATATCCCATATAAGTATGACAAGTTTGGCCTAGGTTTCACTTCAAGTTCTCAAAAGGTTGTACGTCGTGCCCATGCTGGAGGGCCACCCTTGAAGATCAGCAACCGTGAGGTCAACACAGTAGAAGATGGTGAAGATGGCTGCAATCTGGAGGAATGGATCTTCCCGACTGTCAGTGAAGGGCTCAACAATTGGGAGGCTAGAGACTTCGTCCCAATCACTTTCATCCCTCAGTAATTTGTCTTTACATTTTGTTGGATCTGTAATATTCAAAACAATTTGCACTCTTAAAACCTTGTGTCTTACCCGAGGCACAGTGGTCCGTTTGTAAGGGTTATTATCTCATTTTTCATATGACATCAATGAAACATGGACGTTTTCGCATTCAAACTTTTGTGCTCATTGTTTTTTATTTTACATTTTACTTTCTTTTAAAGATAGTTATACCCTTATACAAACCCACACTCACAATGCAGGTATACATCCATTCGGGATCCCATGGGTAACAATACTGCTATGGCCTTTTATGACTATGAGAATCTAATCCACCAAGCCGAAGATGAAGGTGAGGAAGATTGTAAAGTACCAGGGGAAATTGCCAGACTACTACAGCAAGAGAAGAGAACCATTCATCCTCACGAGGAACCCGTGGATACGATCAACCTAGGTACCGAAGAAGATAAAAAAGAGGTCAAGATGGGTGCCAAACTGGAACCTAATGTCAAGAAGCATTTGATTCAGTTATTGCATAATTATGTCGAAATCTTTGCCTGGTCGTATGAAGACAGGCCAGGACTTGATGAAGATATTGTGGTACATCGTCTGCCTACAAGAAAGGATTGTCCGCCAATAAAGCAAAAGGTTCGTTGAATGAGGCCTGATATGTCAGAAAAGATTAAAGCAGAAGTCATGAAGCAATTCAACGCTGGATTATTGGATGTCACCTCTTACCCCCAATGGGTTGCCAATGTTGTTCCCGTACCCAAAAAGGACGGCAAGGTGCGAATGTGTGTGGACTACAGAGATTTGAATAGAGCAAGCCCTAAGGATGATTTTCCACTCCCCCACATTATTGTCCTAGTTGACAATACAGCACAACACAAAGTGTTTTACTTCATGGACGGATTCTCAGGTTACAACCAAATCAAAATGGCGCCTGAGGACATGGAGAAAACAACATTTGTCACACAGTGGGGCACTTTCTGCTATAAGGTGATTCCATTTGGACTAAAGAAAGATGGGGCAACCTATCACCGTGCCATGGTAGCTCTATTTCACGACATGATACATCACGAAATAGAGGTCTATATGGACGATATGATAGCCAGATCTCAAACAGAAGAAGATCATCTTGATCACTTACAAAAACTGTTTAATAGACTGAAGAAGTATAAGCTGAGGTTGAATCCCAACAAGTTCACATTCGGGGTACGATCTGGTAAGCTCCTAGGCATTATCGTTAGTGACAAACATATCGAGGTTGATCCTGCCAAAGTTAAAGCAATACAAGAGATGCCTGCTCCTCGTACTGAGAAGGAAGTCAGAGGATTCTTGGGACGTTTGAACTATATTGCCAGATTCATTTCTCACCTAACAGCTACTTGTGAGCCAATCTTCAAGCTGTTGAAGAAAGATCAAGTAGTCAAATGGAATGATGAATGCCAATTTGCTTTTTACAAAATCAAAGAATACTTGCAAGAGCCTCCTGTATTGATGCCACCAGTCGAGGGAAGACCATTGATCATGTATCTGACTGTTTTAGAAAACTCAATGGGGTGTGTATTGGGGAAGCATAACAAGTCTGGCCGAAAAGAGCACGCTATTTACTACCTGAGCAAAAAGTTTACCGACTGTGAAACCAAATATTCATTTCTCGAGAAAACTTGCTGCGCTCTGGCATGGGCTGCTCGCCGGCTAAGACAATATATGCTGACTCATACTACCTTGTTGATATCTAAAATGGATACGATAAAATATATCTTCGAGAAGCCAGCTCTTTCTGGGAGAATAGTGATATGGCAAATGATCCTGACAGAATATGACATACAGTATACTACCCAGAAAGCTATAAAGGGAAGTGTATTAGCCTATCACCTTGCTTACCAAGCTGTAGAAGGCTACCAGTCTATGGAGTTCAAATTTCCGGATGAATACATCATGACATTAGACAACTGTAAAGAATTCAGGCCATATGACGGACCTGAACAAGGATCCCGATGGACCCTGTTCTTTGATGGGGCATCTAACGCACTCGGCAATGGTATTGGTGTTGTACTCATATCTCCGGAAGGATGTCATACTCCTTTACTTCCAGACTTTGCTCCAATTGTAAAAACAACATGGTGAAATACGAAGCGTGCATCTTCGGTCTCAGAGCTGCCATATACTTGGGGATCAAATCCTTGGATGTTTTCGGAGACTCAGCTTTGGTTATCAGCCAGATCAAAGGGGAATGGAACACCAAACACCCTAACCTTATTCCTTATAAATAACATGTTTTGACATTGCTACCACATTTTGAGAAGATTACCTTCGAGCATTTCCCGCGAGAAGAAAATCAGTTAGCAGACGCACTAGCCACAATGTCATATATGTTTAAACTTAATTGGGATAACGAGGCTCCCCATATCACCATTGAACAAATGGATGAACCAGCACACTATCACGAGATTAATACTGAAGAAGTAGTGGACCGGCCTTGGTTTCACGAAGTCAAGAGGTATCTCGAGGCTCAAGAATATCCTGAAGGAGCTTCAATCAATGACAAAAAAGTTCTTAAGGAGGTTCTCTGCTAAGTTCTTCCTTAGTAATGGCATCATGTACAAACGCAATCATGACTCTGTGTTACTTTGGTGTGTAGATAAGATTGAAGCTGAAAGGATCATGGCCGAATTGCACAAAGGAACTTTTAGTACCCACTCCAGTGGGCATACGATGGCAAAGAAAATCCTACGGGCAAGCTACTACTGGTCTGCCATGGAAGCAGATTGTTATCAACACTCTCGAACCTGCCATAAGTGTCAAATTTATGCTGACAAGGTGAATGTACCTCCGGTTCCTCTTAATGTCTTGACGGCTCCTTGGCCCTTTGCTATGTGGGGAATAAATATGATTGGGGAAATAAAGCCGACAGCCTCCAATAGACACCGCTTTATCCTAGTGGCCATTTACTATTTTATAAAGTGGGTTGAATTAGCTTCCTTCGCTTCCATCACCAAGAACGTTGTTGCCCGTTTCAACAAGCAAAATCTCATTTTTCGGTACGGTATCCCCGAAAAGATCATCACTGACAACGGTACAAATTTCAACAACATTATGATCACCGCATTGTGCGAGCAATTCAAGATTCAACATCACAATTCTTCTCCCTATCGGCCGAAGATGAATGGTGCTGTAGAAGCTGCAAATAAAAACATTAAAAAGATCGTACAGAAAATGACAGTCACATATAAAGACTGGCATGAGATGTTACCATTCGCTCTCCACGGATATCGTACCACGGCTCGCACATCAACCGGGGCAACACCCTATTCTTTGGTTTACGGCATGGAGGTTGTCTTCCCTATTGAGGTTCAGATCCCCTCTCTGAGGATTATGAAGGATGCAGGATTGAACGAAGACGATTGGATCCAAACACGACTTGATCAACTGAATTTGATTGATGAGAAGAGACTTGCTGTTGTTTGCCATGGTCAAATGTATCAAAAAAGGATGATCAAGGCTTTCAACAAGAAAGTCAGACGCCAAGTGTATTAAGTTAGGGATCTAGTAATCAAACGCATCATCTTGCCATAAGGTGATCCCAGGGTCAAATGGACTCCTACCTATGAAGGACCATTTGTAATAAAAAACATGTTATTTGGTGGGGAAATGATCTTGACCACCATGGATGGTGATTGTGATGCGGTGGGAGAACTGGCTTGAGGTTTTAAGTTTGTGTTTGCAAATGTTGCAGTTAGCAAGAGTCGCCACCGACTTTTCTTTTATCCAAAAGGAAAGGTAAAAAAGCACAGGAAAGACCTTTGAGATGTTTTCTTGAGTTCGGGGGGTAGATTATGAAAAGGGAAGGTGCTAGCACCCTTTTCATCCATGGTTTTCTTGTGCATTTTTATTCCTTTGACATTGTTGATTTACCATTGATTTAGTAAACAACCCTATCTTTGGATGTTAAACGGGACGGGCGTGGGTCATCGTATGACCATGATAGCAATGTTGCCAAGTATCTTAGCATGTTTGAGGGACCAAGATCATCTTTGTTTAGGAAACCTTTGTATAGCGTCATCGAGGGACTATGATCTTTTATTTGTTTTGTTTTGCCAAGATACTTCGCATGCGTAACATGGCCATTTTTATTTAGGCAACCAAGTGGGTGAAACCCTAAGGGTGCTTGTGTGCAATGTGTGTCATTTTTCATGCATTTGATTTATCTTGTATTAGGTCTTTTTCTATTTATTTGTTTTTGGTCTTGTCATGCAAACCCTAGTTTACTAAACATGGTATAAATGCGATAAATTGCGTAAATGTAAACTAAGCTATTACAACAATTATTATGGGAGGGGGATACAAGTTTTTGAATGGGGATATTGCACAAAATAAACCCTAAAAATACTATTACAACCCAATTGAATATTGTGCGAAATAAATAAATATACAAAAATTTAAATATGCAATGCAATGTATTTATGGGAAAAAAAGTTTTGTATTTGTTTAAGGTATGAGAAAAATGATTTATTTAAACCCTAAAATAAGAAGAAAAAAATATTATTATTTTTGAAAGGGGTGAAACCCTAATTTTTTATTAAAGAAAAATATATGTTCTATATTATTATTTTGTCTATTTTTTGTATAAGAAAATAATAAATAATATAATACATAAATATTAAAAATTAAGTATGTGTAGAAAATAATATTTTATGTACATAAATAATATAATAAAAATGTATGGTATTCTTAAATATATTTACAAATTTTATTTAAGAAAATAAAGTATATTATCCTAATAAACTATTTTTTATGCAAAAAATAATAGAAAAAATAAAATAAAATGCAAAAAATAAAGAAATTATTTTTCATGATTCAAAAAAATAAAATAAAGCAATAGATATAAAAAATATGCAAGAAATATGAAAAATAAAACAAATAGGCCAGGGGGTGCAAAAGTAATACAGGGGGTGTGAAAAGTAAAAACAAAAAGGCTAGAAATGCAAAAAAAAGCCCAAGGCAAGCTTCGTCCCTGTCCTCTGTCTCCTCCTGCACGCGCTTTCAACTCAAACCTGTAACTTGCTCATACTTGCATAAAAACAAAAACTTGTAACATGAAGCATGTAGCACTTAATCTCACGATTCCAACCATATAAGATTTGTAACCTAATTTTTAAAGATCAGAGAGAATTTAATCAGCCCTAATTCGTGACCTAAATATTTCATGAACTTCAAGCTTCAAATTCTCATGGCACAGCTAATATAAATGACAAGTATGCATATGTACAGCTTCACCAAGATAAGGGCTACATTTTTTCTTCACAAATTGTGGCTTGAAGATGTCTAAATAGAGAGATAGAGTTTTGAAAAATACCTCCTTCAGCTGGATTTGGATATGACAATGTGGGGACTTTGAGTGAGGCCTGAGGATCGTGTGAGCTTCCTTGAAGTTCTCTCAAACTATTCCAATACCTAGCTTGCTTTGTGGATGGCCAAAACTCTCTGTAGAAGTCAAGCTGCAACCTCCAAATTTGAAAATGGCAATGGATGAAACAGAGCTCACAGAACCAGTACAAGGGCTTGGATAGCTTTGGTAGGATATATGGAAGGTGTTTGAAGTGTTGAAACAAAGAACGTACGAGCCAAAATGAAGTTGGCAATGATTTTGCAGAACTGCAATGTTTTGGCAGAATTTTGTGTTTTTTGAGCTTGAGAGTGTTTTGGATGCTATCAATCCGTGTCCTGAGTTGTGATAAGTTTATGGATATGTATATAATGGATATAAAGTCCACTCTTACTAGTTGTACAAGTTCTAGCACTTTTGGACAACTTTCTTGCATTTTAAGAAAAGTGAAATGACTTATGCAAACATGCTTGTATTGCTTGCTTGTGAGATGATAGGATTTGGTACACATTGCCTAAGATTTGTGGAGATTGCTTGCCTCAAAGAAACATGTCTGAGGCTCAAGATGGACAAAGTTGCAAAAGTTGCACTTTATGAAAATGGCAATGTGAGCTTTATGCCTAAAATGGAATTATAACTTGTACAATGCTTCAAAAGTGAAAATAAAGCCTTTAACCTCTGAGTTTGCATTTAATTATAGAGTGTAGAATGAGTTTAGGACCTATAATGCAAGGTACAAGCATCATGGATCTGATTTGCAACTTGATGCATTGTGAAAATGGCATGAACCAAAGTTACAAAATGCCAATTTCTCTTCTTCGATTCTCCCTAACCACAAATGATCTTGGAGAGTTCTTGGACATTTTGGAAAGCTTGCAATGTTCTCTATAATCTATATTTGAAATGAATTTTTAAATAACTCTTGGAACTAGGTGAAAAATGTCCATAAAGTTGGGTCAAAAACCTGCCTAAATTAGGGCAAATTTTCACTAAGTCATTTAGTTCATGGACCCCTATTCACAAATTCATAACTTGATATCCAAGCATCTTTTAGGAAAGGTTTGTGAATAAAAGTTGTAGATTTCATGTAGGACTATAACTTTCATGTTGGAAGTTTTCTTTGAATCAAATTGCATCATGGTGAAAAAGTGGTGGAAAGTTGGGAAAAAATAAGAAAATTTCCATACTTAGAAAAAATTCTAATTTATGAACTTTTTCAAATTCAAAACCCTAATTTGCAAAATTGGTTTTCTTGGTGAACAAGTTTCATATTTTGACATATCTTGATGAATTATGACCCTTGGCACTTGATTTTGACCAAAAAGTCAAAGTTTGACTTTTAAGTGTACAGTTGACTTTTGATCAGTTGACTACAAAATTCATCTGTCAATCCAATGAACTTGAGATCTTTTGAACTATGTGATTAGGTCAATATGATGCCATTAAACCCTTGAAATCATGCTTGAACTCAATTGGCCATTGGTTAGGTCAAAAATCAGAAATTGCCCTTTCTCAGTCAAAACCCTAATTTTGACCATTTTGCCCTTTTGATGATTTGATCAAATTTCTTGAGGAGTTGTGATCCAAACTTGACCAAATGGTACATAGGAGTCTAAAATGTTGTTGTGGATCAAAAATTATGAAGTTTGACTGTAACTTGGCCATAGTTGACTTTTTCCCTAATACAGTTGATTTTAAGGTCAACTGTCCAATTGACTGATCAAAAATATGATTCAAGGCTTGAAACTTAACATGAGCAATCTTAGGGGTCCAAGATGGTGTATGAAAGTCACATGAAGCATTGGAGGTCCAAAAATCCTTGTGCAAACTCAAACCCTAATTTGGGGTTATTAGTGCAAGATGGGATGTCCTGAGCTGAGCAAACCCTAATCTTGTCCTGAGTCCAAGAAGTCTTGTAAGAAAAATCTTGATAAATGAGAGGGAAAATTTTGGGGTACAACAACTTCCCCTGTTCAATCTTCTTGAACCTGAAGATTTAGATTGGCGAGCTTTGTCGTTCGTGACTCGAAGGTAAAAGATGATTGGACACTAGAGTGCCCATAAATTTGCACTCGACAAAGTGTAGTTGAGGGAATGGGCTTAAAGATTCCATTTGGAGAGATGATGGAATCTTGTTGGAGATAGGCTTAAAGATGCCATCCAAAAATGTTTGTTGAGTTGTAAGTTGTAAGTCAGAAGAATAAGTATCAGAATGGTGTCCGCGTCTGGAACGTATCTGAGCTATATCTGGAGAGTTGAAATCTGAATGAGAAACAGAATAGCATCCGTGTTTGGAGCGTATCCATACTGTATCAAGAGGGTGAAATCTGAATCTGAATAAGTATCAGAATGACTTCCATGTCTGGAGTGTATCTGAACTGTATTTGAATATTGAAGTTTGAATGAGTAATAGAATAGCATCCGCGTCTGAAGCGTATCTAAATTGTATTTGAGATCTGAATCTGAATGAGTAACAGAGTGACTTCCGTATCTGGAGTGTATCTGTACTGTATCTGAGATCTGAATGAGGGCCAAAATGGCATCCGTGTCTGGAGCGTATTTGAATTGCATTATGAAAGCTGAATCTGAATGAGTAATAGAATGACTTCCGTGTCTGGAGTGTATCTGAACTGTATCATGATTGCATGTTGTAAACTGTGGTTGTTAATCTTATCCTGAAAAGGGTAAAATGTTAGCTAAAACACAAAGTTATGTTTCATGAAATGTATGGTGCAATATATGTGTTTTATCAATGTTTATGATATATATGGATGTAATGTATGCGCATGTAAGATGACGTGCTGTATTGCTGAGGAAAATAAATCCTTGACTGCTGCCGGGGAAAATGAATCCTTGACTGCTGAGGATAAGAAATCCTTGGAGACTATTGGGGATATAGGGATCCTTCATGTCTTGAAGTTGGAGTATTGACAAAAAAATTTGTTGTAAGAAAAGGCATATATTGCTTGAGTAATCTGCTTGGAGAATCCAGAGAACTTTGATGACTTCTACTGGGGGTTACACAATGGGAATCCTTGTTCTGCTAGAATAAAGAAAACTCTGATGACTTCTGCGGGGAATTAAGAATGAGAATCTTCATTCTTTTGGGAAGCCATAAAAACTATGTGGGGAAGAAGGCTTACTGCTGGGTAGTAGGTTTAAGAAATTGGGTTGTCTGCCACTCTACTGGGGAATTATCCTAGGTTGGGGATGGGACAAAGGTTAAATGTTATCTGGTTGATTTTCAGACTTCAAGATGATTTGCTGGGGAATTTGGAGAAACCGAATGGCTTCCGTTGGGGATTGATAGTTTGAAACTTTGGCTCCGCTGGGGATTGGGAGTTTGAAGTTTTAACTCTGATGGGGATTAAGGGTTTGAAATTTTAGCTCCACTGGGGATCTAGATGATGTACTGTAGGGATTGCTCATGGAATGGCCTAAAGACGTTTTCCTATCCTTTCAATCTGTCAGTAATTGTTCTTTTCCACTCTGTTTATTTGTAAACAATAATTATGTTCAAATGCATATGTTCATTAATGAATCATTGGACGTTTTTGCAAATAAAAACACAAGTGTAAAGAAAAAGGCAAATAATTTTCTGTACTTTGAAAGAGATATCTTTGTATTTACTTTGAATAAGTATTTTGTACAAAGGAGACAAACATCCTAGTAAGAGGATGATGTCACAAGAGTAAGAAAAATTTATACAAAGAAAGATAGATATGTGTAAAAATCCCATGGGGTTCCCATTCCGCTATAGCCTTCGTATCTCCGAATATCTTGTCTGTCAGTTGCTTCATTTGAAGATGATTTAATTGATCAGAAGCTCAGAGTTTGTCAGTGAAGAGATTGTCCTTAAAGTGATCCGACGAGACATAGTCATACGCTTTAATTCCCTAACTTTTGCCTGGACCGCCCTTTCGGGTTTTCAGTCCACTGAGAAACCTTTTTTTGCCCAAGTCGCCCTTTCGGGTTTTCAACTTGCCGGGTGTACAGATTTTTTATTTTATCCCTAATTTTTTCCCGAACCTTTTTGGTTCGCCGGGATGCCCTTGTTTTGCCTAGGTGTGTCAACCTAGCGGGTCTCTTATGCGTAGTATCTTTTGACTATGTTTGTGTTCGCAGGGTGCAGCAGATCGTCGCCGTCCATGGTGGTTAAGATCATTGCCCCACCAGAAAAGATGTTCTTGATTACAAATGGCACTTCATAGGTAGGAGTCCATTTTCCCCTGGGATCACTTTGTGGCAAGATGATGCGCTTGATCACTAGATCTCCAACTTGATATGCTTGGCGTCTGACTTTCTTGTTGAAAGCCTTGATCATCCGTTTTTGATACGTCTGACCATGGCAAACAGCAGTAAGTCTCTTTTCATCGATCAAGTTCAGTTGATCAAGTCGGGTATGGATCCAATCGTCCTCACTCAAACCTGCATCCTTCAGGATTCTCAAAGAAGGAATCTAAACCTCGATAGGAAAGACAACCTCCACGCCATAAACCAAAGAATAGGGTGTTTCCCCATTGATGTGCGTGTCGTGGTACGGTACCCGTGGAGAGCAAACGGTAGCATCTCATGCCAGTCCTTGTAGGTGACTGTCATCTTTTGTATGATCTTTTTGATATTTTTGTTAGAAGTTTCGACTGCACCATTCATCTTTGGCCAATAGGGGGATGAATTATGATGTTGAATTTTGAACTGCTCGCACAAGGCGGTGATCATAGTATTGTTAAGCTTTGTACCGTTATTAGTGAGGATCCTTTCGGGGATACCGTACCGGCAAATAAGATTCTGCTTGATGAAGCGGGCAACAACAATCTTAGTAACGGATGCGAAGGATGCTGCTTCGACCCACTTGGTGAAATAGTCAATGGCCACCAGAATGAAGCAGTTTCCATTGGAGGATGTAGGATTGATCTCTCCAATCATATTGATTCCCCACATAGCGAAGGGCCAAGGAGCTGTTAAGACATTTAGAGGAACCGGAGGCACGTGGACCTTGTCTGCATAGATTTTACATTTATGGCAAGTCCGGGAGTGTTGATAACAGTCAGCTTCCATGGTAGACCAGTAATAGCCTGCCCGTAGAATCTTCTTTTCCATCGTATGCCCACTAGAGTGAGTGCCAAAGGTACCCTCATGCAATTCAGCCATGATCTTTTCAGCTTCAACCTTGTCCATACAACAGAGCAGAATAGAATCATGATTACGCTTGTACAGGATGCCATTACTTAGGAAGAACTTTGCCGAGAATCTCCTTAAGAACTTTTTGTCATTGACTGAATCTCCTTCTGGGTATTCTTGAGCCTCGAGATACCTTTTGACTTCATGAAACCACGGCTGGTCCACTACTTCCTCGGTATTAATCTCGTGACAATGTGTTGGCTCGTCCATCCGTTCAATGGTGATTTGGGGAGCCTCATTATCACAATCAAGTTTAAACATATATGACATTGTAGCTAGAGCATCTGCTAGCTGATTTTCTTCTCGCGGGAAGTGCTCGAAGGTAATCTGCTCGAAGTGTGGTAGCAGTGTCAAAACATCTTCTTTGTAAGGGATGAGGTTTGGATGTTTAGTGTACCACTCTTCTTTGATCTGACTGATGACCAAAGCTGAGTCCCCAAACACATCTAAAGATTTGATTTCCAAGTCTATGGCAACCTTGAGTTCAAAGATGCATGCTTCGTACTCTGCCATGTTGTTCGTACAGTTGAAGCAAAGTCTGGCAGTGAAAGGAGTATGGCATCCTTCCGGAGATATGAGCATAACATTGATACCGTTACCAAGTCCTTTGGAGGCCCCTTCAAAGTACAGGGTCCATCGGGATCCTTGTTCAGGTCTGTCATATGGTCTGAATTCTTCAACATTGTCTAATGTCATGATGTCTTCGTCAGGGAAGTCAAACTTCATGGACTGGTAATCTTCTACAACTTGATGGGCTAGATGATCAGCCAGCACACTGCCCTTTATAGATTTTTGGGTCGTGTACTGTATGTCGTATTCCGTTAGGATCATATTCCATCTAGCTATCCTCCCAGATAGAGCAGGCTTCTCAAAGATGTACTTTATCGGATCCATCATAGATATCAGCAAAGTGGTATGATTCAACATATACTGCCTTAGCCGGCGAGCAGCCCATACCAAAGCACAGCAAGTTTTCTCGAGCAGTGAATATCTAGTTTCACAGTCGGTAAACTTTTTTCTAAGGTAATAAATGGCATGCTCTTTTCGGCCAGACTCGTCATGCTGCCCTAGTACGCACCCCATTGAATTCTATAAGACGGTCGAATACATGATTAGCGGTCTTCCCTCGACGGGTGGAATCAAGACAGGAGGTTCTAGCAAATACTCCTTGATTCTATCGAAAGCAATCTGACAGTCATCATTCCATCTGACTACTTGATCTTTCTTCAACAGCTTGAAGATTGGTTCACAAGTAGACGTTAGGTGAGAAATGAACCTAGCAATATAGTTTAGGCGTCCCAAGAAACATATGACTTCCTTCTCAGTGCGAGGAGCAGGAATTTCTTGTATAGCTTTGACTTTGGGAGGGTCAACCTCGATGCCTCTGTTGCTGACAATGAAACCTAAGAGTTTCCCGGACCGGACTCCGAATGTACACTTGTTTGGATTCAGTCTTAGCTTGTACTCCTTCAACCTGACAAACAACTTTTGCAAGTGATCAAGGTGTTCTTCTTCAGTCTGTGATCGGGCTATCATGTCATCTACGTAGACCTCTATCTCATGATGTATCATATCATGAAATAAAGCTACCATGGCGCGTTGATAGGTTGCCCCGACATTCTTCAGTCTGAATGGCATCACTTTGTAGCAGAACGTACCCCACTGTGTGACAAAATTAGTTTTCTCCATGTCCTCAGGTGCCATTTTGATCTGGTTATAGCCTGAGAATCCGTCCATGAAAGAAAATACTTTGTGCTGAGCTGTGTTGTCAACTAGGATGTCGATGTGTGGAAGTGGAAAATCATCTTTAGGGCTGGCCCTATTTAAATCTCTATAATCCACGCACATTCTCACTTTGTCGTCCTTCTTAGGTACGAGCACAGTGTTGGCCACCCATTGAGGATAGGAGGTAACAGCCAGAAATCCAGCATTGAATTGTTTCATAACTTCTGCTTTGATCTTCTCTGACATGTCAGGTCTCATGCGGCGGACCTTTTGTTTCACTGGTGGACAGTCTTCTCTTGTGGGTAGACGGTGTTCCACAATGTCTGCATCTAGTCCCGGCATGTCTTCATATGACCAGGCGAAGATTTCAACATAATCATGTAATAGCTGAATTAGGCGCTCCTTGACACTCGAC
The DNA here is from genome assembly GCA_948472305.1 of Vicia faba. Taxonomy (NCBI): domain Eukaryota; kingdom Viridiplantae; phylum Streptophyta; class Magnoliopsida; order Fabales; family Fabaceae; genus Vicia; species Vicia faba. Next base: position 1,329,004,062 of record OX451740.1, read on the forward strand.
TCTAGATTGGCACCTATTCTATTTTCCTTTTTATCATCCTCAGTACCCAAGTTGATTGTATCCAACTGCTCCTCATGAAGCTGAATTGCTCTTTCCTCTTGCTGTAATAATCTGTCCAATTCCCCTGGCACCTCATAATTTTCCTCACCTTCGTATTCGACTTGGTAGATCAGATCTTCAGAGTCACTGAAGGCTGTAGCAGTATCGTTACCCATGGGATCCGGAATGGAAGGGTACCTGCATTTGTGAGTGTGGGTGTGTGTAAGGGTATAGCCATCTTAAAACAATAAAATGTAAAAGAAAGACAATGAGTATAAAAGGTTTATATGTGAAAAAGCGTCCATGATTCATTGAATGACATATGTATATGAAATAAAAACCCTTACAAATGGACCATTGTGCCTCGGGTAAGACACAAGGTTGTTAAAGTACGAATTGTTTGTGAATTATTATAGTCCAACAGAAATGTAAAAGATAAATTACTGCGATATGAAAGTTATCGGGATGAAGTCTTTAGCTTCCCAGTTGCAAAGTCCTCCGCTGACAGTAGGAAATATCCAATCTTCCAAGCTGCCCTCCTCTTCATTGTCTTCCACTGCACTGACGCTTTGGTTGCTAATCTTTATAGGTGGCCCCCTAGCACGGCGCACAGCCTTCTGACCAGTCGAAGTAAACCCCAAGTCGAACTTGTCTGATTTGTAAGGAATGTATGGAAGCTGCCCCCAGATTGTGCACCCCCCTTCTTCCACCACCTCTCTTGCATCCTTTAGAGAAGACATCCGAGGTGGAGGTCTTGTGATTTTAGGAGTCGAGGATACTGCCTTGGTCGCTGCTATTTCTGGAGAGACTTCTTCAAAATGTTGGAAAGGGGTCTCTATGAATTCGCCATCTAACTCCACATAGCGGAAGGAATTCAGATGACTAATCATATACTCCTCCTCCCTATGGACAATTATGATCTTCCCTTGGACGGGGTACTTGAGCATTTGATGCAAGGTGGAAGTGACAGCTCCAGCATTGTGGATCCAGGGGCGTCCCAACAGACAGGAATAAGAAGGACAGATGTCCATCACATAGAATGTCGAGTTAAAAACTTGAGTTCCCACCTTGATTGGGATGTCCACCTCCCCGTGGACCATCCTCTTAGAACCATAAAAATCTCTCACCACTATATTGCTGGGTTTTAAAGTCAGCCCCTCACAATCCAATCTATCAAGGGCTTTCTTCGGCAAGACATTTAAAGATGACCCAGTATCAACCAAGACATGAGCTAGGGTTGTTCCTCTGCACTCCACTGAGACATGTAGTGCATCGTTGTGTTTTCTCCCTCGGGGTGTCAAGTCAGCATCAGAGAATCTCAGGCCATTATCAGCTGTCAAGCTGGCCACACAGTCCTCGAACTGGTCAGCAGACGTCTCTTGCGGCACATGAGTTGTCTTCAGAAATTTTACCAGTGCTTTAGCATGTGCTTCAGAGCACAACAGCGGGGCTAGCATAGATATCTTGGAAGGGGTTTGCTCCAGTTGTTCAACCACATCATAATAACTCTTCTTTATGATCCTCGGGATTTCTTCCATCTCCTTCTTGGATGCTTCAGGAATAGCTAGTGATTGAGCCTTCGTCAAGACAGGCTCCTCTTGAACATTCTTTCCTTTATTCTCAACAACGGAAGTAGGGATAGGAATTGTATTGTCTTTGTTGGTAGGTACACTTGCGGGTACAATCACTGGTGTAGAGGTAATCTTTGGAATGGCCACGGGTCCAAAGACTGTTGTTGGAGGAGAAATCTCTGGAGAGAAGATCCTACCACTGCGGGTGATCTTGCTAGTTCCAACAATATTGCTAATGTCAGAATTGTCCTCTTCGGAGCTTTCTTCTTCAGCAGTCATTTCAATCTGTTTAATACCATGGTAGTAGATTTCTCCACCATAATTCCATGGTATTGATTTATCTGATTTGTATGGGGCAAGCCCGGGCATTGTTATCTTAAGTGGAGCAGTCTTCGGAGCAGGTGTAATCCTAACGGGTCTTTTAGGGGCCCTGGAAGGATTGGCGTAGATGGTTATTATTGAAACTTCTTTCACAGGAATAGGTGAAATAGGAGCTTTCTCAAACAAAATTTCTTGGTTATCAATCAATTGCTGGATTCCTTTCTTCAACAGAGGATAGTCAAATGATGAGGACAGGCAAACATGGCAATTTTTGTCACAACCTGGGAAGATGCCAGCTTTTAACAAATTCAACTTGATGGTCGGGAGCGGAGTTAACAGTTCATCCACGGAAGCAACAAACAGATCTTCTTCAATAGTGTTGGCATTGTGACCATGCCTCGGCATTGGGGCGGAAATAACATTCAGATTCTTAGGAGCTTCAAACTCAATTTCCTTCACGTCTATCAAATCTTGAATCTTGTTCTTCAGAGCCCAACAGTTGTTGGTGTCGTGCCCTAGACTTTCAAAATGGTACGCGCATCTGGCATTGGGATGGTAATGTGGAGAAGTAGTATTAGGATTCTTTGGGGCCTCTTTTAGAGTGGTCAGATTCAACTTCAAGAGATGTGGTAGTACTTGGGCTGGGGTCATGTTAATCTTGGTAAATTTCCGAACTAGCCTTTCTACCCTTTGCTAATTAGTTCTTGGCTGGTCTGATGCAGGCTTCGGAATCATAACGGCCCCCACCGTTGGTTGGCGCTCGGTTCTTCCCTAATTTCTCTGTGAATAGACAGCAAATACTTCATTTCTTCCCGTGAAGAGCTTTTTTACAGCTGTTGAGGCAGACACGTCTTTCTGAATCTTCCCATTTCTTATACCAGCCTCCACTCTTTCGCCAGTTAGAATCAATTCGGTAAACCTTGCAGAGGAACTTCCAATCAGATGATTAAAGAAAGGTCCAGATAGAGTTCCCAAGAACATGTCCACTAACTCTCTCTCAGATAAAGGTGGTTGCACCCTTCCGGCTAGATCCCTCCACTTTTGGGTGTAGTCTTTAAAGCCCTCATTGGAAGCCATAGCCATACTCTGTAGCTGAGTACGGGTCGGCGCCAAGTCAACGTTGTATTGATACTGTTTATAGAAGGCTGCTGCCAAGTCTTCCCAATTATGGACATTTTCCCTCTCCAACTGGTAGAACCAATCAAGCTGGGTTCCTGATAAACTGTCCTGGAAAAAGTGGACCCACAGGTCTTTGTCAGCAGAATGTGGTTGAATCTTCCTGACATAGGATCTGAGGTGCATTTTTGGGACAAGACACCCCATCATACTTGGAAAATAGTGACACTTTAAATTTTGAAGGGATTACAATTCCTGATACCAGCCCTAATTCCTCAAAATCCATCCCCGGTACTCTCTGTATCTCCATAGCAATTAGGAACTCTTCCAGGTGTTTGTATTTGTCATCAGTCGGAGGGTATTATTGTTCGGAGTAATCCTCTTCTTCCTCTTCTTCTGCTTCATAATGTGATGGCATTGTCGTTCCCTTTCCTTTTCATTCCCCTTCTTCAGATGTTGTTGGGAATTCCAAGGTCCTTCTGGCTTGTCCCTGAAATCTTCTGCCCATGATAACCACACCAGTTGGCTTATTCTTCTTTTTCTCTTTTTCTTTTTCTAGCAAAGTCTTCAGCTCCTCCTGCCCCTTGTCTAAGGTCATGAGCAACTGTTAAAATTGTGAATTCTGAGCTTGCAAATCTTTGACCGTTTATTCGATATCCATCTTACTGAAATAAACAGCAGAGAGATTAGGAAACTTGGTGTGAAGACCTATTTATGCTTATGATGAATGATATGTATTCGTGCAATGCTTTCAAGGATTCAGAAATTCAAATTTTCTTTAAACAAAAAAGAAACACACGTCATATTAATAAGATAGAATTGTTAGTACATCAATTCCCCTTGGGCAAAATAATACAAAATTCTAAGGTAAAAAGACGATGCGCATCCTCTTTGGTGCAATGTAGGTGTTGAGAGTCTGCTCTTCGTGAAGTAGCCGAGTGAGTTCCAAAACCTTCTTCTCGCTTGCGTAGAATTGGGCTTCGAAAGTATCGCTCTCTCCCTTGAGTTGTATCCAACTCCTTTGTAGATCTTCGAGTGATGTTGGCATGTCAGGATGTAGGATGGTGTATGGAACCTCTCCTTCCTTAATAGGCTCTATAATCACTGGGAGAATGGAGGGATAAGGCATCATAAGACTTTGGGCGCGTTTTCGTACCCACTTGAGGTAAGGCTCAAGAGGGATGGAATTCTTGTGTCCCATAGTCTTGCTATCAACCTTGTTGGGCATCCTCCAAGCTCGGATGAATCTCTGACGGAGTCCTTGGTCGTCGTTGTCGTAGTCGAAAACCAATCCTTGAATCAACATGTCATGTGGGCCATCCCTTCGGGCATAACCAAACTGTCTTAGAGCCAAGCACGGATTGTAGGTGATGCCTCCCCTAATGCCAAGTAGAGGGACATTAGGGAATTCCCCACAACGGTCAACAATGATGACATTCTCTCTGGATCGAGAACACCAATGAATATTTGAATGGTTAAGTGTCATTAACCGTTGTGACCACCTCAAACCTTGCTCATTCTTCAAGACTGATTGGAGAAGATGAGAAATAAACCATCTTTCCAGGAGAGGAGTGCAACACATGAGAACACCTCTTTTCCTCATTGTACGAGTGTGAAAAGAGTGGAGGATATCCCCAAGCAATGTAGGCACCGGGTTGCGAGACATGAAGATTTTGACAGCACTTATATCTATGAGTTGGTCAGGATTAGGGAACAAAACTATCCCATAGATGAGAAGGGCCACAATCTCCTCAAAAGCTTGCAAGTCTGGGGAATTCCAACAGTTTTGGGCCTTCTCAAACAGAAACTTTGACAAGAAACCTTTGACACCACTTATAGTTTCCCAATGTGTTGTGACATCAGATGAGTGCAAGTGCAGGGCTTGAGAAATCTCTTATGGCTTTGGATCTCTTTCCGTACCATTGAAGGGTAGTTGATTGAGAATAGGAATCCTCAGAAGTTGAGAGAATTCTTCCAAAGTAGGCACAAGTTGGTAGTCAGGAAATGTGAAGCAATGATGCAAAGGGTCAAAGAACTGGAAGAGAACCTTCATCATATCCTCCTCTGTGTTGGAAGTGACCAAGTTGAGTAGATGACCTTGTCTATCAGTGAATGGAGAATTCTCAGGAATCCTTGAAGCTAGCTCCTTGAGTTGTGGAGGAATTCTTACAAGGTTGATTTGGATAGTTTTCCTGCGAAGTGAATCCATAACCTACAAAATAAGAACAAAGATGAATATCCAAAATCCTTGAAATGGTTAGTGGATGCATATGATGCTTCATGATGTCCATGATGTTATGCACAAGTATATATGTACAAGCAAATCATAAAAGTTCCTAGTTTAGGCTTGCATGGGGTTTCATAGGTAAGTACCCTCTTGAAGTTTAGTTGGCTCAACCTATCCTAAAAATAGTAACCGGGTTCTAAGGAGCTCAATATCACTGGATTGTTTCCTTGTTCATTGTTTCAATTCAAGCCTCTTTACTGGAGACCGAAATATTCCAAGGAACTAACCCTTAATGAGTGTAGTATCGAGTATCTACCAACTTGGGACTGCACCAAAGTCGGTCATCTCACTACATCCTAAAAGGCCAAGTTGGTCAAGTAAAGGTTCTAGAAGTTCATTAGTGCTTCATGACATCACTTAGCGGCCCCGTATTCTCTTTTATTGACTCAAAGGCTACCGGTACCCACAAATATGTCACACTAACATAGATATTTCTTAGACCATGTCGGTATACCCCGCACAGTTTCCACAACATATTGCTATTTACCTATAATGTTTCCCAAATCCAGGTGGAGGATTCAAACCCAAACAATGGAACCAAAGTGTAAAGCAAACAAGTCAAACAAGGTAAGCATGTAAATATGATCTAAAGCCCTAAGGTAACCCCACTTTTCTTATAGTCCCCAGCAGAGTCGCCAGTTCTGTGATGCGGTGGGAGAACTGACTTGAGGTTTTCCGTTTGTGCTTGCAAATGTTGCGGTTAGTAAGAGTCGCCACTGACTTTTCTTTTATCCAAAAGGAAAGGTAAAAAAGCACAGGAAAGACCTTTGAGATGTTTTCTTGAGTTCGGGGGGTAGATTATGAAAAGAGAAGGTGCTAGCACCCTTTTCATCCATGGTTTTCCATGGGCTCTTAGTTACTTTTTTAGATCACTTGCTTTTCTTTGAAATTGTTTGAAATGGTGCTTTGTGTGGTTTTGAAAATTATTTTGAAAAGAGGCCATCATTTAGGCAATCTTTGTAATGATTCTCGTTCGTAAGAATGTATTCAAAGATGTTTGTCTTTTGAAAAATGTTTCAATGTTTTGAAAGATGTTTGCAAATGTGTGTGTGTTTTATTTGAAAATAGCAAGGATTGTTTTGAAATTGATTAAGTAACTAGAAGCATTCTACCTACTCAAAAGTCTTTCTTGTGCATTTTTATTCCTTTGACATTGTTGATTTACCATTGATTTGGTAAACAACCCTATCTTTGGATGTTAAACGGGACGGGCGTGGGTCATCGTATGCCCATGATAGCAATGTTGCCAAGTATCTTAGCATGTTTTAGGGACCAAGATCATCTTTATTTAGGCAACCTTTGTATAGCGTCATCGAGGGACTATGATCTTTTATTTGTTTTGTTTTGCCAAGATACTTCGCATGCGTAACATGGCCATTTTTATTTAGGCAACCAAGTGGGTGAAACTTTAAGGGTGCTTGTGTGCAATGTGTGTCATTTTTCATGCATTTGATTTATCTTGTATTAGGTCTTTTCTATTTGTTTGTTTTTGGTCTTGTCATGCAAACCCTAGTTTACTAAACATGGTATAAATGCGATAAATTGCATAAATGTAAACTAAGTTATTACAACAATTATTATGGGAAGGGGGATACAAGTTTTTAAATGGGGATATTGCACAAAATAAACCCTAAATATACTATTACAATCCAATTGAATATTGTGTGAAATAAATAAATATACAAATATTTAAATATGCAATGCAATGTATTTATGGAAAAAAAAGTTTTGTATTTGTTTAAGGTATGAGAAAAATGATTTATTTAAGCCCTAAAATAAGAAAAAAATATTAATATTTTTGAAAGGGGTGAAACCCTAATTTTTTATTAAAGAAAAATATATGTTCTATATTGTTATTTTGTCTATTTTTTGTATAAGAAAATAATAAATAATATAATATATAAATATTAAAAATTAAGTATGTGTAGAAAATAATATTTTATGTACATAAATAATATAATAAAAATGTATGGTATTTTTAAATATATTTACAAATTTTATTTAAGAAAATAAAGTATATTATCCTAATAAACTATTTTTTATGCAAAAAATAATAGAAAAAATAAAATAAAATGCAAAAAAAAAAAGAAATTATTTTTCATGATTTTTTATGATTCAGAAAAATAAAATAAAGCAATAAATATAAAAAATTTGCAAGAAATATGAAAAATAAAACAAATAGGCCTGGGGGTGCAAAAGTAATACAGGGGATGTGAAAAGTAAAAACAAAAAGGCCAGAAATGCAAAAACAAACCCAAGGCAAGCTTCGTCACTGTCATTTGTCTTCTCCTGTACGCGCTTTCAACTCAAACCTGCAACTTGCTCATACTTGCATAAAAGCAAAAACTTGTAACATGAAGCATGTAACACTTAATCTCACGATTCCAACCATATAAGATTTGTAACCTAATTTTCAAAGATCAGAGAGAATTTAATCAGCCCTAATTCGTGACCTAAATATTTCATGAACTTCTAGATTCGAATTCTCATGGCACAGTTAATATAAATGACAAGTATGCATATGTACAACTTCACCAATATAAGGGCTACATTTTTTCTTCACAAATCGTGGCTTGAAGATGTCTAAATAGAGAGATAGAGTTTTGAAAAATACCTCCTTCAGCTGGATTTGGATATGACAATGTGGGGACTTTGAGTGAGGCCTGAGGATCGTGTGAGCTTTCTTGAAGTTCCCTTAAACTATTCCAATACCTAGCTTGATTTGTGGATGGCCAAAACTCTCTATAGAAGTGAAGCTGCAACCTCCAAATTTGAAAATAGAAATGGATGAGACAGAGCTCACAGAACCAGGACAAGGGCTTGGATAACTTTGGTAGGATATATGGAAGGTGTTTGAAGTGTTGAAACAAAGAACGCACGAGCCAAAATGAAGTTGGCAATGATTTTGCAGAACTGCAATGTTTTGGCAGAATTTTGTGTTTTTTGAGCTTGAGAGTGTTTTGGATGCTATCAGTTCGTGTCCTGAGTTGTGACAAGTTTATGGATATGTGTAGAATGGATACAAAGTCCACTCTTACTAGCTGTACAAGTTCTAGCACTTTTGGCCAACTTTCTTGCATTTTAAGAAAAGTGAAATGACTTATGCAAACATGCTTGTACTGCTTGCTTGTGAGCTGATAGGAGTTGGTACACATTTTCTAAGATCTGTGTAGATTGCTTTCCTTAAAGAAACAGGTCCAAGGCTCAAGATGGACAAAGGTGCAAAAGTTGCACTTTATGAAAATGGCAATGTGAGCTTTATGCCTAAAATGGAATTACAACTTGTACAATGCTTCAAAAGTGAAAATAAAGCCTTTAACCTCTGAGTTTTCATTTAACTATGGAGTGTATAATGAGTGTAGGACCTGTAATGCAAGGTACAAGCATCATGGATCTGATTTGCAACTTGATGCATTGTGAAAATGGCATGAACCAAAGTGACAAAATGCCAATTTCTCTTCTTCGATTCTCCCTAACCACAAATGATCTTGGAGAGTTCTTGGACATTTTGGAAAGCTTGCAATGTGCTACATAATCCATATTTGAAATGAATTTTTAAATACCTCTTGTAACTAGGTGAAAAATGTCCATGAAGTTGGGTCAAAAACCTGCCTAAATTAGGGCAAATTTTCACAAAGTCATTTAGTTCATGGACCCCTATTCACAAATTCATAACTTGAGATCCAAGCATCTTTTGGGAAAAGTTTGTGTAGAAAAGTTGTATATTTCATGGAGGACTACAACTTTCATGTTAGAAGTTTTCTTTGAATCAAATTTCATCATGGTGAAAAAGTGGTGGAAAGTTGGGGAAAAATAAGAAAATTTCCATACTTAGAAAAAATTCTAAGTTGTGAACTTTTTCAAATTCAAAACCCTAGTTTGCAAAATTGGTTTTCTTGGTGAACAAGTTTCATATTTTGACATATCTTGATGAATTATGACCCTTGGCACTTGATTTTGACCAAAAAGTCAAAGTTTGACTTTTCAGTGTACAGTTGACTTTTGATCAGTTGACTACAAAATTCATCTGTCAATCCAATGAACTTGAGATCTTTTGAACTATGTGATTAGGTCAGGATGATGCCATTAAACCCTTGAAATCATGCTTGAACTCAATTAGCCATTGGTTAGGTCAAAAATCATAAATTGCCCTTTCTCAGTCAAAACCCTAATTTTGACCATTTTGCCCTTTTGATGATTTGATCAAATTTCTTGAGGAGTTGTGATCCAAACTTGACCAAATGGTACATAGGAGTCTAAAATGTTGTTGTGGATCAAAAATTATGAAGTTTGACTGTAAATTGGCCATAGTTGACTTTTTCCTCAATACAACTGATTTTTAGGTCAACTGTCCAATTGACTGATCAAAAATGTGGTTCAAGGCTTGAAACTTAACATGAGCAATCTTAGGGGTCCAAGATGGTGTATGAAAGTCACATGAAGCATTGGAGGTCCAAAAATCCTTGTGCAAACTCAAACCCTAATTTGGGGTTATCAATGCAAGATGGGATGTCCTGAGCTGAGCAAACCCTAATCTTGTCCTGAGTCCAAGAAGTCTTGTGAGAAAAATCTTGATAAATTAGAGGGAAAATTTTTGGGTACAACAGTGACCACCTGCCACACCCTGCAAACACGGACATAGTTAAAAGATACTATGCATAAGAGACCCGCTAGGTTGACACACCTAGGCAAAACAAGGGCATCCCGGCGAACCAAAAAGGTTCAGGCAAAAATTAGGGATAAAACAAAAAAAATCTATATACCCGGCAAGTTGAAAACCCGAAAGGGCGACTTGGGCAAAAAAGGGTTTCCCGGTGGACTGAAAATCCGAAAGGGAGGTCTAGGCAAAAGTTAGGGAATTAAAGCGTATGACTATGTCCCGTTGGATCACTCTACGGACAACCTTTGGCTTCCACTGACAAACTTAGAATTTTCAATCAGCTTCGGGCAAGGCAACAAATAGACAAGATGCTCAGAGATACGAAGGCTATAGCAGAATGGAAACCCCATGGGATTTTTGTACACATAGCTATCTTTTCTTTGTATCAAAATTTTCATTTTTTTACGACAGCATTCTCTTACTAGAATATTTGTCTCCTTGTACAAAAAATACTTATTCAAAGTCAATACAAAATATTCCTTTGAAAGTGCAAAAACTATTTGTCTTTTCCTTACACTTGTGTTTTATTTACAAAAACGTCCAATGATTCATTGTTGGGCATATGCATTTGAGCATAATTACTGTTTACAAATAAACGAAATGAAAAGAGACAATTACTGATAGATTGAAAGAATAGGAAAATATCTCTAAGCTATTCGATAGGTAATCCCCTACAGTACATCGTTTAAATCCCCAGCGAAACAAAGTTTCAAATTGTGAATCCCCAGTAGAAGTCGTCAAATTTCTCAGGATTCCCCAGTAGGATTTTACAAGCAGTATACGGCATTTCCCTTACAACAAGGTTTATTTCTCTCGGCAGAAATTCATCAATACTTCGACTTCAAGACATGAAGACTCACATATCCTCAGCAATGGTCAGGGATTTATTTTCCCCAATCCAACTACAATACAACAAATCAGCTCACATACACATACATTGCATCCTTATATCATAAGCATTGATAAAGCAAATGCATCACATCATACATTTCATGCAACATGACTTTGCATTTTAGCTAACATTTTACTCTTTTAAGGATAAGGTTAACAGCTACCATTAACAAAATTCCAAGATCTTTTGATGCAGTTCATATACGCTCCAAATACGGATGCCATCCTGATACTCATTCAGATTCAACCTTTTGATACAGTTTAGATACGCTCCAGATACGGATGCCATCCTGATACTCATTCAGATTCAGCCTTTTGATATAGTTCATATACGCTCCAGATACGGATGCCATCCTGATACTCATTTAGATTCAACCTTTTGATACAATTCAGATACGCTCCAGATATGGATGCCATCCTGATACTCATTCAGATTCAACCTTTTGATACAGTTCAGATACGCTCCAGATGCGGATGCCATCCTGATACTCATTCAGATTCAACCTTTTGATACAATTCAGATATGCTCCAGATACAGATGCCATCCTGATACTCATTCATATTCAACCTTTTGATACAGTTCAGATACGCTTCAGATGCGGATGCCATCCTAATACTCATTCAGATTCAACCTTTTGATACAGTTCAGGTATGCTCCAGATACGGATGCCATCCTGATACTCATTCAGATTCAACCTTTTGATACAGTTCAGATACGCTCCAGACATGGATGCCATCCTGATACTTATTCATATTCAACTTTTGATACAGTTCAGATACGCTCCAGACACGGATGCCATTCTGATACTCATTCAGACTCAACTCTCAGATACAGTTTAGATACGCTCCAAACACGGATGCCATTCTAATACTCATTCAGACTCAACTTTCATATACAGCTCAGATACGCTCCAAACACGGACGCTATTCTGATACTCATTGTTTCAACTTACAAATTACAAAATCAATAATCACTCTTGGATGGCATCTGCAAGCCCATCTCCAACAACTATCCATCATATCTCCGAATGGCAGATCCACCAACCCAACTATCCAAGCTTTCATCTTGAAGTAACCCTACTATCCAGGTTCCTTCTCTCTTATCTCCATACCACAGTTTGCAACACTGAAAGGCCCAGACCCGACCAGATACGGTCGGTTTCATATTTCCCCAGTAAGTCGATGTACATCCTAGACCCTGACTAGGTACACATTCTACTTTCACTCCCTCAATCAAGAGTTAATTCCCCAGTAGAGTAATGGACAACCGAAGCTCCTAGATCTTACTTCCCAGGGAATAAATCAACATTCCTCAGTAAAGTCCTCCTCAACAGCAGGTATAGGAATTCTCGCCAAGGAATCTCATTTGTAACCGATCTTTTCTGGATGGCATCTTTAAGCCCATCTCCGACGATTCCTCGTCGCATTCCAAATGGCATCTTTTAAGCCTATTCCATATATAATCAACTAACACATCTTCGAGTGCAAATTTTTGGGCACTCTAGTGTTCAATCATCTTCCACCTTCAAGTCACGAATGGCAGATCCTCCAATCCAACTCTTCAGATTTAAGAAGATTGAACAGGGGCAGCTGTTGTATCCCAAAATTTGCCCTCTCATTTCTCAAAGTATCACCCTGAGCCCTCAGGTTTACTTCCATCCAATTCCAGGCTTTGAATTACAAATTTTTCAAGAAAGTCATTCACAAGGGCAAAATGGTCATTTGTATACTAAAAAGTCAAACTTTGACTTTTGGATCAAAGTCAAGTTTCAAGAATCATATTTCATCAAGACATGTTGGAATGTGAGATTTGTTTCATCAAGATATTCAAAAGTCAGAATTACTTTGGAAAAGTCAAATTTCTAAATACGTAGAATTTTTCTAAGTGTTTAAGAAATATGACAAGCTCAGAACTTCTGATCAGATTATCACTGACGCAAGCTAATTCTGGAAAAACTTCTGACACAAGAGTTATATATCCCAATGAGATCTCAAACATTGCAGAACAAAACTTCTCCTAGAAATACTGGGATTTCAAGCTACAAATCCTTGAAGACACGTCCAAGAAACTGAAACTTTCAGCAAATTCTGGACCTTTCCAAAACAGGACTTGGTTAGAACTTTTGGGCCAGCTTTCATTTAGGTTCAGACAGAAGTTGCAAGAGAAATTCATAGAGGACTTACAAAGTATGTCACAAGCTTCTTGGAAAGTCTGAGAGTTGGGGGCAAGGAGATACAAGGATCAGAAGTTGGATGTTTATTCTAAATTATGCTGAAACTGAACCTCTGACCCATAATTAAGCAATGATGAAAAATCTCACATTGCAGGATTTCTGGTTTGATAAATCTCATCATCATTTAATGCTCACAACTACTTTTGAGTTTTTATCCAAAGGATTTCCCCACGTGTGGCATAGAAGTACCATTGTTGTCCTTGAAAAGCAAATTTTGTACAAAGTTTATGCTGGGCCCATGCTTCTCTTTTGCTTCTGAGGGTACTTTTCCTTAATTCATGCTTACAAATACAGCTTAGGCACGGCTAAAAGCTGCTAACCACCTTACTTTGTGCCTTGAACCATACTTGTTTAAACTTGCTCCAAGAACAAGTCAGCGCCTAACATATAATGGTTGTACTTTTGATTTCTCCAAGCTACTAAATCCTTGCCTATAAATTGAACTACATTTTGCAACTGTGAGGTGGTCGAAAAATTAAGAAAGAAAAAGTCTTGAATCCCTGCTAAAAATCCAAGAGCCCAAAGCTGCAACACAAAATACAAAACTTGTTACCTTTTGATTTCTTGCATTCAAACTCCATCAGTTCTCAAGTGTTTCTTGATTAAAACCATCCACACGGTTTCTAATTCACATATTAGAAGCTATCCTAACTTCTGTGTTCATACTGTAATACACTCTCCATCCATCTCCACCTCAAAGAAGTCAAAACATTAACCATTGGCTGTTCCAGAGGTTGAAAACTTCAAACCTGCTGAGTACGTGAAGAAGCTGCTCAGAACATCACCAGAGTTCAGGACCAACCTCCAGTTCACAGAATCTTTTCCAGCTGCAAGGTAAGCTTCTACTGACTCTCATCACATTACTTAAGCATTACCAGATTTTCATGTTCAAAAATACAATGTAGACATCATGTTTCTGACGTTGTACATATTCTGAGGTTTCACGTATTTGTCTGCCTAAGTAGGGAGTAAATCAGTTCAGAACTTCTTGAAGAAATTAGAACTCAGAATTAGGATTAGAAAATTCATGCTTGCCTCTGATTTATAGTTCTGATATCTCTTATTTCTGAAACACTATAAAACCTGCCATAACTGTCATATGCGCATCTTCTGTTTTGTTGAGAAATGACCAAGTTGCAGATGTTCTGACTAACACAGAGAGGGAGACCAAGTTCTGCCAGTGGTCTTAGAACTTCTGAAATCTGCTTTGTTCCCAGCGATCTAAAACTTCTGACGTTACCTATTTTTCACTAATAGGATATATGTTTTGCAGTACGCCAAAGTCAGAACTTCTGACCTCCTTTAGTCAGCAATACACTGATTCTACTTTCTTTTTCCTCACTATTTTTGCTATGACTTTTTATTTCATTAATCAAAAAACACCAAAGACATTTTTTTCATTTTTTTTACATGTTTTACTTTATTTCTTAAAACAAAAAGATCAAAAATGTTTTCTCAAACCAAACTTATTTCTTTTTTTTTACAAAACAAGTCCATTTTACATTTCTTGTACATTCTTATCCGTTCAATATGGTTGTAATAGTCACTTAGGATTTAATTTTATTTGCAACCCCCATTCATAAATTTGTACCCCCCATCCCTAAAATATTATAGTAGTGTAGGACTTTATATTTCTGCAATTTATCGCTTTTGAATGTAAATGCTAGTAATTAGGGTGTGTATGACAAGACATGAAATCAACAAATAGATCATCCTAATCAAGACTAAAATTCATGCAATCAAACACACTTGCACACTAGCACCCTTAAGGTTAACTCCACTTGTTGCCTCAAAAAATGGTCATGTTACGCATGTGGGGGTCTTAGCAAAACCAATCGAAATACAAGATCATAGTCCCTCGATGACGCTATAAATGTTATCTTTCAAAATGATCTTATTCCCTCAAAAAATTCTAAGATACCTCACAATATTTCTAATCATAGCTATACGATGACCCGCGCCCGTCCCGTTTACATCCAAAGATAGGGTTGTTTACCAAATCAATGGTAAGACAACAATGTCAAGGAAAAAGGAAATGAACAAGAAACAAATTTGAGTAGGTAGATTACTTTTAGTTACTTGCTCCATTTCAAAACAAATATCCTTGCAATTTTCAAAATAAACACACATTTCCAAACATCTTACAAAATTGAAAATATTTTCAAAAAGATCAACATCTTTGTATACATTCTTATGAAAGAGATTCATTACAAAGATTGCCTAAATAATGGCCTCTTTTACAAAATACTTTCAAAACCACACAAAACATGATCTCAAACAAAAGCAAGTGATCTAGCAAGTAACTAAGATCCCATGGAAAACCATGGATGAAAAGGATGCTAATACCTTCCCTTTTCATAATCTACCCCCTAACTCAAGAAACAAATCTCAAAGGTCTTTCCTTTGCTTTTTCACCTTTCCTTTTGGATAAAATAAAAGTCGGTGGTGACTCTTGCTAAACCGCAACATTTGCGATCAAACACAAAACAATCAAGTCAGTTCTCCCACCGCATCACACCCGGGCATGAGCATCGGAGCAAAGTAGCAATGATAACATGGAAATCTTGGAAGGGGTTTTCCCCAACTGCTCCACTATCTTGAAATCACTCCTTTTTATAATTTTCAAGATCTCATCCATTTCTCTAGCGGAAGGCTCCTCAACAGCAATGTTCTTTACGGGTATTTCTGTCTCAGCAGGCTCAACTACTTTCTCCTTTCCCCTTGTGTCAGCACTAGGCTTAGCAGTGGTGATGCGGACAGGTGCCTTTGTAGCAACTTGTGGTGAGATATTGGGTGAAAAGATTCTCCCAATTCTGGTCACCTTACTAGATCCAGTAATGTTACCAATGTCATCAGCTCTGCTTTCTTTAATCCAAGCATCTTGCTTTATCCCATGGTAAAACACTTCAGCACCATAGTTCCATGGCACTGCTTTGTTGGAAGAGTATGGAATTGGCCCGAGGTCGATAATTATCATAGGAGCAATAGTCGGTTCATTTGAAATCCGGATAGGACCCTTGGAGGAGATCCTAAGAGGCTTGTTTAAGATTGTTATGATGGAGAGGTTATCAATCTTATTGGGTGGAGTCTTCTCAAATATTAGGATCTCATGGCTATTCATCAGGCGTTGAATTCCTTCCTTCAGCCATTTGCATCCATTAAGTTATTTGGTGCAGCAATCACAATCCTTCAAACATCCAGGGAAAATCCTGGCTTTCAGCAAGTTTTTTTTATGATGGTTAATAGAGTAGTCAAGTCTTCGACGGAGGAAACAAAAATGGTGTCTTCAACAAAATTGACACCTTTGCCATGGTTTGGCATTGGTTCCGTCATCACATTAGGAATCGGAGGCGGATCAAATTCAATGGTCTTGTTGTCTATTAAGTCTTGAATTTTATTCTTCAGTGCCCAACATTGGTCAGTCTCATGCCCTAGACTATTCGAGTGATATGCACATTTGGTATTCGGATTGTATTTAGGTGAGGAGGTATTTAGATTGGATGGAGGATCACGCAGTGTCACCAAATTGGCCTTTAACAGGTGTTGTAAGGCTTGGGATAGTGACATGCCTATCCTTGTGTATTGTCTTCGCGCAGTCTCAAATCGTTGATGATTGGAAGATTGTCTTTAAACAGGATTTGGATTGGAAATCCGGACAACATTAACAGACAGACGATCATCCTTCTTATTATGGGCCCTTGCCCCATACATGACATTTGTTTCTTTCTTCCCAGTGAAGGATTTTTTTACGGGATTGGAGGTGGAAGCAGATGCTATGGGAATCTTCCCACTCTTGATACCACTTTCAACTCTTTCACCGGTTAAGATCAGCTCGGTGAAACCAAATGGAGAACAACCAACCAATAAGTTGAAAAATGGACCAAATAAAGTGCCCATAAACATATCAATGTGTTCCCTATCAGTTAATGGCGATTGAACCCTACTGGTAAGATCTCTCCACTTTTGGGCGTACTCTTTGAAACCTTACTTTTTACACATTGTCATGTCCTGCAGTTGAAATCATATCAGCGCCAGGTCGGCATTGTACTGGTAATGGTGATAGAAAGCGGTGGCTAAGTCTTCCCATGTATGGATACAGGAACCCTCCAACTGGTAAAACCACTCAAGTTGAGTCCCGGCCAAGCTTTCTTGAAAGAAATGAACCCAGAGTTTCTTGTCAGCGGTGTGCGGTTGTATTTTGCGCACATAAGACTTCAGGTGAAGCTTTGGGAAGGAAACCCCATCATACTTAATGAACAATGGTACTTTGAATTTGTAGGGAATGACAACCCCAGATATTAAACCCAAATCATCAAAATCCAAACCAGGGATGGCTTGAATCTCAACGACCTTAAATTTGTCCTCTAGATGCTTGTACTTAACATCGGCAGGAGGATACTGCTCGTTAAAATAATCTTCATCACCGGATGCTTGATCATTGATACACCCAGCCTGGGTACTCCTTGCTTCTCCCATTTTATTTTCGTCTTCCTCAGACGAATCTTCCACTACCGGTATCTTACAGGTCGACTCTCTGAATCTTCTACCCATGTTGACAAGGGCTTTCCTCTTTAGTTTCTTTTTGGATGCAAGAAACATCATCAACTCTTGTTGCCCATTGGCTAGGGTCAACAGAGTCTCTTGAAATTGGGAGTTTTGTGCTTGTAGGTCTTTCACTATTTTCTCGATATCTATCTTGCTGAAATAAATAGCAGAAAGATAAGGAAATCTATCATGGAAAACTTGTTATGTTATGATTTATCGAAAATGTGTATGCAAATGATTTCAAGGATTTATAAAATTTAAATTTGTCTAGACAAAGAATGAACAAACGTCAATTTTCATTAATTAGTTCAAAATGGTTATAGCGTGCCTCTTGGGCTTACAAAATAAATTTCTAAGATAAAAAGGTTGAACGCATCCTCTTTGGTGCAAGGTAGGCGTTCAAGATCTGTTCTTCATGTAGTTGCTTTGTAAGCTCCAAAACCCTTTTCTCACTCACGTAGCACTAAGCTTCGAAAGTGTCTCGTTCTTCCTTTAGATGAATCCAACCCTTTTGCAAGTATTCAAGAGAAGTAGGCATGTTGGGATGGAGGACAGTATACGGGACCTCTTCTTCAGCAAGGGGCTCCATGATAACTGGTAGGATGGAGGGGTAAGGCATCATGAGCTTTTGAGCACGATCTCTTACCCACCTAAGATAAGGTTCAAAGGGAATAGAATTCTTGCGTCCCAGTGTCCCACTATCTGCTTTGTTTACCATCATCCAAGCTCGTGCAAACCTTTGACGGTAGCCTTGATCATCGCTCTCGTAATCGAACACGAGCCCTTGGATGAGCATATCATGAGGATCATCTCTTCGGGCGTACCCAAACAGTCAAAAAGCTAAGCAAGGGTTATAAGTGATACCTCCCCTAATGCCAAGCAAAGGGACATTATGGAATTCCCCACAACGGTTAATGATAGAAGTATCCGCCAAGGATCTCGAGCACCAATGAATATTAGAGTGAGTGAGGGACATCATCCTTTGATACCATGTCAATCTTTGCTCGTTCTTCAATGTTGATCGATGTAAGTGCAAAGTAAACCACTTGGCAAGTAGGGGAATACAACACAAGAGAGTACCTCTTTTCTTCACGGTGTGGGTATGGAAACAATGTAAGATGTCTCCCAACAAGGTAGGTATAGGATTACAAGAGAGAAAGACTGTGATGGCACTCACATCTATAAATTGGTCTGAGTTGGGAAATAGCACCAAACTGTAGATGAGAAGGGCCAGGATGTCTTCAAAGGCTTGAAAATCCATATCTTCCCAGAATGAATGATCCTTCTCCAATAATAACTTGGCTAGTAACCCTTTAACTCTTCTTCTTGTCTCCCAATTTGATACAATGTCGACTCTCTTCAGATGCAGGGCTTCGGAAATGATTTCATATTTCAGAATCTCTTCTAAAAGGGTGAATGGTGCTTGATCAAGCACGAGCACTCCTAATAGTAGAGAGAATTCTTCTAGTGTTGGCACTAACTGATAGTCAGGAAAGGTGAAGCAATGATGCATGGGATCGAAGAATTGGTAGAGCACGCACATCATCTCTTCTTAGAAATTGGAGGTAGCCAAACTGAGGAGTCAACCATATTTCTTGGTGAAAGGGGGGTCTTTAGGTACCATTGACGCTAACTCTTGGAGTTGAGGGTGTGCTTTCATAAATTTGATTCTAATGGTATTTCTTCAAACGGAATTCATGGCCTACAAAACAAAAACAAAGATAAATTCCTAAATCCTTGAAATGGTTAGTGAGAATGCGTATGATGTTATGATGTTTATGATGTTAGTTACAAGTAAGCAAGTTGTTATGTACAGACAAAGCAAACAAATCTTAGGTTTAGGCTTGCGTGGAGTTCGTAGGTAAGTACCCTCTTGAAGTTTTAGTTGGCTCAACCTGTCATATTAATAGTAACCGAGTTATAAAGGATCTCAATATCATTGACCTTTCTTTTAGGCGTTGTCTCAGCATAATCAATCTTTTCTTGTGGCCGAGATATCCCAAAAGTCCAATCTCAATGAGTGTGGTATCGAGTATCAACCAATTTTCAGCTTTCCACCAAAATCGGTTATCTCACTACGTCCTAATGGCCAAGTTGTTCAATTAAGGTTCTAAGGTCAGTTAGTGCTTCATGACGCTGCTCAGCGGCCCCGTATTCTCCTCGATTCAACACAAGGGATACCGGTACCAACAAATGCGTCACACTAACGTAGCCATTGTTTCAACCATATCGGTCTATGCTGTACAATTTCCATAAGCTATTGCTACTTACCTAAAAGGTGTCCCAGATCCGGGTAGAGGATCAAAACAAGCCCAAACAAGGAACCATAATGTAAAGCAAGCAAGTCAAACAAAGAAAAGCAAGTAAAGGTGATCTAGCCCTAAGGTAACCCCACTTTTAAATTATTTCCCAAGCAGAGTCGTCAGTTCTGTAATATGGTGGGAGAACTGACTTGGGATGTTTTGTGTTTTATCGTAATGTTGTGGTTTAGGAAGAGTCGCCACCGAATTTTATTTTATCCAACTAATGGAAAGGGTGAAAAGAACAGGAAAGACCTTCAAGATTATTTTCTTGAGTTCGGGGGGTAGATTATGAAAAGGGAAAGTATTAGCATCCTTTTCATCCACAGTTATCTATGGGCTCTTAGTTGCTTGCTAGATCACTTGATTTGTTTGAAAATGTTCTTTGTGGTGGTTTTTGAAAGTATTTTTGAAAAGGATCCTTCGTTTAGGCAAACTTTGTAATGGTTCTCGTCTTATAAGAACATATACAAAGTGTTGGACTTTTGAAAATATTTCATGTTTTGAAAGTGTTTGGTGTGTGTTTGCAAGGATGTTTATTTTGAAAGTGAGCAAGAAACTAGGAACGTTTCTACCTACTCAAAAGTATTTTGTTCATTTCTCTCTTCCTTTGATATTTCCATCTTACCATTGATTGGTAAGAAGCCTTACCTTTGGATGTAAAGGGACGGGCGTGGGTCATCGTATAGTCATGATAGCAATGTTGTGAGATATCTTAGCATTTCTCTTGAGGGACTAAGATCATTTGAAAGGAAACACTCGTAGCGTCATCGAGGGACTATGATGTTGTATTTTTTGATTGTTTTGCTAAGATATTTCACATGCATAGCATGACCATTTCTTAGGAAACAAGTGGAATTAACCCTAGGGGTGCAGGTCTGAATAGTATTTTTGATTTTCATGCATTTAGTCTTTGATTAGGGTTGTCTACTTGTTGTTTTTATCTTCTCATACAAACCATAATTACTAGCATTTATATGAAAACGATAAATTGCCGAAAGTAAATATTCTACGCTATTACAATTATTAGGGGGATGGGGTATACAAATTTATAAATGGGGATGACAAGAAATTAAAGTCCTAATTATCTATTACAACCATATTGAAATAATGTACAAGAAATTTAAAATAAACTTGTTTTGTTTTTGTTAAGAGAAGAAAATGAATTAGCTTAGGAAAATATTTTTAGCCTTTTTGTTTCAAAAGAAATAAAATAAAGTATGTGAATATAAAAATATTTTTTGGAGTTTTTTATTAATGAAAATAGAAGTGATATTAAAAATAATAAAAGGGAAAAGAATCAGAATCAGCGCATTGCTGAAATAAGAGAGAACATAAGTAAGGGTCAGAAACTCTGACTCTCATATGCTGCAAGAAAGAAAATGTTAATAGAAAACAGGAAGGTCAAAAGTTTTGGGTCAGGGTACAAGGGAAATCCTAGAAATTCTGAGGAAACTGGCAGCCTAGAAGTTCTAATGTTACTGGAAGGTCAGAAGCTTCTGGTGGCTGAGGGAGTTTGGAGATTCTGGATGTTTAGAGAGAGTTTGGAAGTCTTGGATATTGTGATAGTTTGGAAGTTCTGATGTAGCTGGAAACCTAGAAGTTCTAGTGT
Source organism: Vicia faba (assembly GCA_948472305.1). Lineage (NCBI taxonomy): Eukaryota > Viridiplantae > Streptophyta > Magnoliopsida > Fabales > Fabaceae > Vicia > Vicia faba. Next base: position 1,329,025,638 of record OX451740.1, read on the forward strand.
CACTAGCAAGCTAGAAGTTCTAATAATGGGTATGTGAGTTGTCAATGCTGTTGGAGGGAAATGTCTAGAAGTTCTGGTCCAGGATGGGGAAAAATATCAGGGAATAAAGATAAAAAGGGTGTTTCTGGGGCTAGAACTCAGGACCCTTAACACTAATGTCTTATGCACAGGCTCTCTACCACTGGGGTGGCTATACATCCGGTATTAGAAGAAAAAACATAAACATATGACACAAAGTAAGTTCTGATGATGAGCTTCACGTCCTTTCCCATGCCAATCAGAACACCTGCAACTTAATCATTTCTCAACAAAATAGAAAATGCAAACAGAGCAGTTATGGCAGGTTTTCATCATGATTTCAGAAATATAAAGTATCAGAACTGTAAATCATAAGCAAGCATGAATGTTGCTGATTTTAGTTCTAAATCCTAATTTCCTCAAGAATTTCTGAACTGAAATTCTCTCTACTTAGGCAAAATACATGAAATCTATGAATATGTACAGCATCAGAGTCAGGATGTCTACATTGTATTTTTGAACATGCAAGCCTATCAATGCCTAAGTAATGAGATGAAAGTCAGAAGAAGCTTACCTTGCAGCTGGAAATTGTTCTGTGAGCTAGCACCCAATTCTGAATGTTGTGATGTTCTGGTCAGCTTCCTTCAATTCTCAGAAAGCCAGAACCCCTGAACAATGGATGGCTGGGAAATTCTGGAGCAGCCAAGAAGCAATGTTCTGGTTTTTTTAAGATGGAGATTGATGAAGATTGTATTGCAGTTTATAAACAGAAGTTGGGATTGTTTCTAAATGCGCGTTAGAAATTGAGTGGGTGATTTGGCCAAGAGATTTGCAAGAAAATTAGAGTTTTGGGTGTAAAAGAAATAGAATCTTAGAAGGTTTTTGTGTTTATGTTTTTAGCTTCAAGTTCTTTGAAAATTCAGCAAGGTTTCAAGGCTAATTTTCAAATTCTCCACCTCTTTTCAGTTGCAAATGAAGTTCGATTTATAGGCAAGGATTTAGTAGCTTGGAGAAGTCAAAGTACAACCATCATATGCTAGGCGCTGAATTGTTCTTGAAGAAAGTTCAAACAAGTATGGTTCAAGGCACAAAGTAAGGTGGTTAGCAGCTTTAGCAGCGCCTAAACTGGATTTGTAAGCATAAATTATGGAAAAAGTACCCTCAGAAGCAAAAGCAAAGCATGGGCCCGACATAAACTTGTATAAAAGTTTGCTTTTCAAGGACAACAATGGTACTTTTATGCCACACGTGGGGAAATCCTTTGGATAAAGACTCAAAGTGGGTGTGAGAATTAAATGGTGATGAGATTTATCAAACCATAAATCCTATAATATGAGATTATATATCATAGATTGATCTAGATCATAAGTTCAACATCAGCGTAACCTAGAATAAATATCCAACTTCTGATCTGTGAATCTCCCTGCTTCAGCATGTTCTGAAGGAGTTCTCGGACTTTTCAGAAATCTTGTAACACGCTTTGTAGATCTTCTTTGAATTACTCTTGAAAATTATGATTGAACCTATGTGAAAACTGGCCTAGAAGTTCTAACCAAACTCTGTCTTGGTAATGCCCAGAATTTACTGAGTGCTACAGTTTCATGGACGTGTCTTTGAAGATGTATAACTTGAAATCCCAGCATTTCTAGAAGGACTTCTATTCTGAAATGTTTTAGATCTCATTGAGATCTACAACTCTTGTGTCAGAAGTTCTTCCAGAATCGTTCTGCATCATGGTGAAAATCTGGCCAGAAGTTCTGAACTTATCATATTTCCTAAACACTTAGAAAAATTTCTAAGTATTTGGAATTTTGACTTTTCCAAAGTAGCTTTGATTTTTGATTTTCTTGATGAAACAAACTTTATATTCCAACATGTCTTGATGAAATATGATTCTTTAAACTTGATTTTGATTCAAAAGTCAAAGTTTGACTTTTTAGTGTCAATTGACCATTTTTCCTGATGCCAATTCCAAATCCAAATTGATTTATCAGTGCTGCAAACTGGATGTCATGGAATATCTTGTGAGGATATCCTTGAGAAATGAGAGGGAAAATTTTGGGGTATAACAGATCCCATCAAGTATATCTTCGAGAAGCCAGCTCTCTCTAGACGAATAGCCCAATGGCAAATGATCTTGAGTGAATATGACATTCAATACACTACACAAAAAGAAATCAAAGGAAGTACATTAATGGATCATTTGGCCCATCAAGTTGTTGACGACTACCAATCCATCAATTTTGAATTTCTGGACGAGAATATCATGCTAATAACCAATTGTGAAAAGCCTGGACCGTATGAAGGGCCTGAACAAGGATCCTGATGGACTATGGTTTTTGATGGAGCTTCCAATGCACAGGGTAATGTAATTGGTGTTGTAATCATTTCTCTCGAAGGTTGCCATACACCTTTCACTGTTATACTTTGTTTCCACTGTACCGACAACATGGCTGAGTATGAAGCATGCATCCTGGGTTTGAAGGTTGTTGTTGACTTAAGAATCAAATTCTTAAACGTATACGGAGTTTCTACCCTAGTAATCAGTCAAGTTAAGGGAGAGTGGGATACCAAACATCCAAATCTGACCCCCTGCGAAGAGCTTGTGTTAACCTTGATCCCGTACTTCTAAGAGGGCACCTTTCAACACTTTCCAAGGGAAGAAAACCAGCTGAAAGGTGCATTAGCAACTATGTCGTCTATGTTCAAGGTCAATTGGGACAACAAAGCTCCCATAATTACTATAGAAAGATTTAACGAACCGGCGCACTGTTGTGAGATTGACACTGACGAGAAGAAGCTCTGGTTCCATGAGGTGAAAATATATCTTTAAGCACAAGAATATCCTGAGGGAGCTTCAATCAACAACAAGAAATTCCTGCGGAGTTTCTCAGCCAAGTTCTTCCTAAGCAATGGGATTTTGTACAAACGCAATCATGATTCTGCTCTGCTCCGTTGTATGGAAAAGAAAGAAGCAGAGAAGATCATGGAAGACATGTATGACGGTATCTTCGGAACTCACTCTAGTGGACATACTATGTCCAAGAAGATTTTGAGGGCTGGTTATTATTGGTCGACTATGGAAACTGATTGTCACCACCATTCGAGGACTTGCCATAAGTGCCAAATTTATGCAGACAAGGTTCATGTACCTCTAATTCATTTAAACGTCATGACTGCTCTGTGGCCATTTGCAATATGGGGAATTGACATGATTGGAGAAATCAAGCCCACTGCCTCCAATGGGCATCGTTTTATCCGCATCTCCATTGATTATTTAACCAAATGGGTCAAAGCAGCTTCATTTGCCTTAGTAACCAAGAATGTTATAGCTCGGTTCATCAAGCATAACTCCATCTCTCGGTACGACATTCCTGAAAGGATCATCACTGATAATGGTACCAACCTCAACAATGCCATGACCACTAAACTTTGCACCTAGTTCAAGATCAAGCATCACAACTCTTCTCCATACAGACCTAAGATGAATGGTGCAGTGGAAGCTGCCAACAAAAATATATATAAGATTGTGCAAAAGATGGTCGTAAATTACAAAGACTGGCATGAGATGCTTCCATTCTCTCTTCATGGCTACCGTACCTCGGCACGAACATCAACTGGGGCTTCCCCATTCTCTTTAGTCTATGGCATAGAAGCCGTCCTGCCTGTTGAAGTTCAGATTCCTTCTCTAAGGATTATGAAAGAAGTAGACTTAGAAAGACGAATGAATTCTAACTAGGTTGGATCAGTTGAACTTAATTGATGAAAAGAGGCTGGCGACTATTTGTCACAGTTAGATGTATCAAAAATGTATGGTCAAGGCATTCAACAAGAAGATTAAGCATCGAGTATACCAGGTTGGTGACTTGGTAATAAAGCGCATCATTCTACCACAAGGCGATCCCAGAGGAAAATGGACTCCCACTTATGAAGGGTCATTTTTTGTTAAGAAAGTATTCTTTGGCAGTGCTATGATGCTAACCACTATGGACGGTGAAGATTTGTCGCACCCTATGAACACGGACATAGTCAAAAAATACTATGCATAAGAATGACCCGCTAGGTTGACATACCTAGGAAAAAATAAGGGCATCCCGGCAAACCAAAAGGGTTCGGGCAAAAATTAGGGATATATACAAAATATTGTACACCCGGCAAGTCGAAAACCTGAAAGGCCGCTTGGGCAAAAAAGGGTATCATGATGGACTGAAAACCCGAAAGGGCGGTCCAGGCAAAAGTTAGGGATTAAAGCATACGATTATGTCTCGTTGGATCACTACATCTAGCTTTATTACCAAGGTCAAAAGTGTTAGACGATGTGATCGATCTAGAAGAGGGGTTGAATAGATCGTTTAAAATAATTTTTTCTTTTTAAAATTATTTTTAAGAAATATATGTGAAAGCTCCCAGAATATTCAATCGTCTAAATGACCATCTATTGAAAAGATCGGATATGCGTAACCGTATGAGATAGAATGAAAAAGTAAGAATCAATATGTTTTACTCAATTGGTCAATCACTTATACACCCTCAATAAATATGAATTACTTCTAATGAATTGATTAAGATAAAGCTAAACACAATGAATGATTTGTGGATGAGTCAATTTGTCAAACACCTTATGTGCAAAGCACCTTAGGTTTGATTTTACTAAATTGTAGTGGTGAGTTTTCTTAGGTATCAATCAAACGGATTATTACCAATGTTGTGAAATGATCTCAACACACCATAATTTTAGTACAAGCAGATTTAACAAGTTAATTTCCACAAATTATAGTAGTCAAGTATGAAGATAGAGAAAAAGAAGAAAAATACACGATTTGTTAAGACAGTTTCCCTTGTCGTCCTCGCGTAGGGTACGTCTTCCCCCAATTCTAGAATCTAGAATTGAGATATTTGATATTAAGTTGAAAATGTTACAAGAGAAGAGATAGTTCACAATACAAACAAACCAATGTTGTTGATGTAACCATCTTCTTTCCTTTCCTTGGTTTGAGCAAAACCAAGTGCCAAATTATTCGAACAAACCTCCAATTACCGCTACTTGATTAAGAAAACCCCCTGTTTCTTAATCCTTTCACTCAGTTGATTTCTATCGCAAGCAATTTGACCCAAAATATATCTTCACAATCCTCCGGTTACCGCTACTTGATTAAGCAAACCCACCATTTCTTAATCCTTTCACTTGGTTGAATTCAATGGAGAAAAGACTTGTGCAAAAAACCCCTGCACCAATAGGAATATTGGAGGAGAAAATCCAAAAGATTTTATTCAAGAATAGCCCATAATTGCTCAACCTAATTCTGAACTGAATCCTTGATTTGAACGTTATCACCACAACACTTTTCTTGAATAAACAACCATGATTATGTGTAGATGTTAATTTTTGAGGAGAGAGTATGGACATGATGAGCACTATGTGTATATTTCGCTGGTTCTTGTTAACAGCTCAAAATAAATCTAAACTCTATTTATACGTGTTAGTGAAGAACCAATAATATCTGAGGAAGAAAGAAAATAAGACAAATAGAATTTTGAGAATGTTAAGTGAGCGATCGACCGCTTCAGAGCCTTGGGTCGGTGCAACACAACCCGCGCCAAGAAGATGAGCTAAAAATATTGAATGCATCGACTGCACCAGAGCCTTAGGTCGGTGCAACACAACCCACGTCAAGAAGATGAGCCAAACAGATTGAATGCGTCGAACGCACCAGGGTGTTGCATCGACACAAACTTCAAATTTCTTTGCTAATCAGGTTGAGTCGACCAAGGGGTCCGTGCAACATATCCAGGGAGAAACACAATGATTTGAATCGATCGGAGCCAGTTTTGCATCGACGTGGTCTTTGTTTTTCTTGCCAAAAAGGTTTTTTTTCATCCAGGCTTGCATTTCACACTTTGTCCCATGTATCTTTTAGTACCAAACATGTCATTGAGGATAGGAGATGTTTTAACATCATGAAAACATGAATCTTTCCCTCACATACTCCCCCTTTTTGATGATGGCAAAACCTACACAATGTTGTTAAATCAAGACTTACGGCAAATGTTGTTAAATCAAGACTTACGACAACTTGACATAATAAGAGGGAACCCCTCCCCCCCCCCCCCCCCCCCCTCCTGAGTTAGTGCATATTTTCATAACACAGAAATTGTAAGTCTATTTCACTCTCATAGAACTTCTCCCCCTTTGACAACATCAAAAAGAGAAAAGCAGTTGATTAGTAGTAAAAAAAGAGTAAAGATCATAAATTTGCATCTTAACGCACTAAATGCCATTCACATAAAATGAGAAATAGTGAAAATGAGATAAGTAGATGGTCAACACAAGGTACTATATATAAACTAAATGATAAATGTACTTAAACAAACACATAGTAGGTTTAAGGACAACAAATAGAGTTAAGCATGACATTACAAAAATGTAGCAAAGTGAAATTTAAGTAAAAAGAAACAAGACATAAAGCAGGTTCAATTTTCATTGTCTTGGTTTTGGGTTGAAGGACCTTGTTGAGAAGGATGCTGGAAGTGTTGCATAAAGGTGGATTGGAAGGAGGCAAAGTTGTCAGCCTGTGTTTGAATCATTCCATGCAAGGTTAAATACCTTTGATCTTGGACAGCCAAATAAGAAGCAAAGTTTTCACTTTGGAACTTGATGATATTGCAGAAGTTGGAGATTTATTCATTTTGGAGGGAAGCATATTCATTTTTCTGAATTTTCATCCTTTCCAATTGGGATAACACACTAGTATTGTCGCTTTGAGCAGAAGGAGTATATGCTTCCATATCTTCATCATTTTCATTACTTGTTTCTTCTTCACTCTCAATATCAATTTCCTCATCCTCTTCATCATTGATATTCTGGAGTTATACACGGTGACTTCTTACGATGTGTCTGTATATTTTTCTTTGGGGATCCTATAGTTTTGTACCCCAAAATTTTCCCTCCCATTTTTCTCACAACATTTCAAGAAAGATCTCCAAGTTGCTCAAGGTAGTCCAAGGGTTGGCCAGACAAGCTCTCTCCTAAGACAGTCTACCCCAAATTAGGGTTTCATGTTGCATCAAGATCCTTGAGTCCAAGTGACCCAAAGTACTCACCAATGTCCTAATATTTTCTCAAGGTATTTCATGTCAAGTTTCAAGCCTTGCAGAGGAAGTTTGCTCAGCCAATTGCTCAAAGGTCCAAAAATTGACTATGCTAGGGCAAAAGTCAACTGTGACCTACATACAGTAAAACTTTAAGATTTTTGGTCAACATCCTCATTTTGAAGTATATTTCATCATTTTATCAAGGGTTGATCATGATTCATCAAGGATTGCTCATAATTCATCAAGATTCAAAAGTTGCTAAATTAGGGTTTTGCAGGAAAAGTCAACCCAACTTTGACCAAGCATAACTTTCCCATAATTTATGAGAAATGACCCATAAAAATCTAATTTTGAATAGGATGAAATTCCCTACAATCCATCTTCATCTCCCAAGATCAAAATATGCACACACAAGAAGTTAAGAGTTTGGACATTATAGGTCATTTTGAAAAGTCAACAAAAACACCTTTTTTGTCAAAGCTTCATACTTGATCATGGAACATAAAATTGAGATGAGACCAAACGGGTTGATTAGAGTACATCTCAAGCTTTCTAAAAAGTCTAAGAACACCTCCAAAGAGTCAAAATTGAGGAAGTTATGCATTGTTGAAGTTGACCTTTTTTGCAAAATTACCAAAAGTCCATTATCCCCAAAACATCAAATTTTGCCAAATGGGCCTATTCTTTTTCAATTGTTTTGAGTTGGCATCATATCCCACGTGCTCTAGCCTTTTCCACTTGTCCATATCATATTTTTATTAATTATTTTGATTTTTATTTGAATTAATTTGATTTAAATCAAAATAAATCAAATAAAAATCCAAAGCATTGATAACAAAGGATCTTTTAATTGTTTCAGGCTCTAATCACAGCTAGCAAGGCATTCAAATTCGCATCAAGCCATATGTGTATAAAGAGATTGGATTTGGACCAATTTTGGAAAGCTTTAAAGAAGCAAATCAAATCAAATCAAAAAGGATTAAATGAGGGAGATTTGGATCAATTATGGACTTGGATTCATTCTTTATAAGTCCGTGGAGGTATCACCCTTTTATTGAATTCGAATAACCTTGTTCTTGCATCCATAGTGTGAAATAATTGCATATTCTTAACCTGTGAAGCATTTGTAAACTTTCTGCAATATTTGATTCCATTTATATAGCCCGTGGCATTACTCACCATTGTTAGGTTTTGAAGCTTTGGTTTAGGGCTTTTTATTTCAAGAACAATTAGCCTTCGTAATGGCTATGGTTGTGATCAGGAGGACGAGATGAATCTAACCATGGTGTTAGATTCCATTTATGTGGCTTGTAGGAGATTTTGGAACGAACATGACTTGTAGCGACAGACACTGTCTGTGGGTATAGCCCTTTGAATTTTTAGCCACGGTGCAGAGGAAGGAGACGATGAAGTGTCGCTCCCCCATAGGCCTATTCAAATTTGGCACACTTTTTGTTAAAAATATCCATTAATATTTACTTTCTTATATTATTATTAGTTTGCATTATATTAACAATAAGAACAACATGGCGTAGTGGTTACCGGGTGTGCGTTCAAGGCGTGGGAGGCTGGAGGTCATGGGTTCGATCCCTGCCTCCAGCATTTCTTATTTTTCTTAATTATTTCAGGTGATTCAGTGCATGCATAAGCCAGGCGCCCACCATACTCCTTCATCATCCATACGCCAGATGGCCAGATGGCCAGATCTGGTGGCCACCATTGCAAGTACACCATAAGCCAAGTCAACGCGTACGCACTGGATTGCAAATGTCAAGTGGATCTTCATCAAATGGGCCAGAATTCCTGCTTTCTACACCCCTTATCTCAGGTTCATTCCTCTATCTTTTTATATTTTGTTTATATTTTCATTTGATTATTTTTAATTAATTACTAACCAATAAACAATTTTCTTTTTTATCAAAAAATCACAAAAAAGATTTTTATGTCCAAATAAATCAGAATTTTTATTTTTTATCAATAAATATTAATTAATTTTATTAGGATTAATTTTAGATAACTTTCATTTATTTTGTAAATATTTAAAATTAATTAGAATCAATAGGTTTTAACCCTAATTTAATTATTTAATTTCTTTCCTAAAAAAACCAAAAATCCAAAAATGTTATTTAATTATTTTTCATTAATTAATTTAATAATTAACAAATTTAGTATTTAATTTTAGGATTTAATTTCTTTTCTTAAAAAATATTAAAAACAATAAAAAAATATTTTCTTTTAATTAGGAGGGTCAAAACCCTAGTTCTCGCATTCGATTCAATTTTATCGCGCGCTTCATTTTTTTATTCAATTAATTGTATCTGCTCCCGGTTTGTAATAATTAATTAGGACATTTATTTATTTTTCCGCTTTTAAATTTCAAAGGGTTTGCTTTTGGCGATGTAAATACCCGACGCCTTGTAATAGTTAGTTTAAATTCCGCACTTTAATTTCTTCAATTATTCAACTGCTAGATGTTTGATAATAGGGTTTGCATGACATGAATGAATGACTAAATTTAAAACAGTTAGATCACCCTTAATTGTGCAAAGATAAAAATAACTGAAATCAACACACTCGCACATGCGCACTCCTAGGGTACACCCCACTTGGTTGCCTTTGTAAACGGTCATTGAGTATAGGTTATTTTAGAGGTCGCCCTCTTGTCTAAAAGATCATAATTTGCCTCAGAAAGGTTGCCTCAGATATCGTTGCCTCAGATAAATGATCTAAGACATTAGGGTTACCGCTAAGACGTCCTAACGTTGCTTTAGTGACCATATGTCCCTCTTTCGAATTGACCCTCAAAACTCCAACGACGGTGCTACCTACTCACTAATAGTCTGATAGCATTGTCTAAAGGAAATAAACATAGAACGATTCCTTTTTTTGAGTAGGTAGATTAGTTCTTAGATACTTACTCATCTAAAACAAAACTTTTTCACACTTACACTTTTACAAACAAGTTTTCAAAAACACTTCATTACACTCTTGAAGACAGACGCAAGAGTTAAATCGAAGTTAAAACAAAAACTTTTCAAAGCCCATAAACATAAAGAAAACAATTTTGAAAATGATGAGCAAGTACCTAAGAGCCTGTAGATAACTACGGATAGAAAGGGTGCTAATACCATCCCTTTCTATAAATCTACGGATAGAAAGGTACTCAGAAATATCTCAAAAAAGGAATTTTTTTGTGCTTTTTTCCTTTTCTTGTTGGATAAAATAAAAGACGGTGGTGACTCTTTCTTACCGCGAAATTTTGTGAACATAAACGCAAAACGCAAACCAGCATTCCAAAAATAGTCAGTTCTTCCACCGTATCACAAAACTGGCGACTCTGCTGGGGAATTAATAAGTGGGGTGTACCTTAGGAATAGTCCATCATAATGTTTTCAATTGCTTGATTTGTATGCTTTATCTTTGTGGGTTTGAACCGGAGTTACTATAGATCTTAACCCGGATCTGGGGATACCTTTTAGGTAAGTAACAATAGATTGTGAGGGAACTGTACGGCGTAGACCGATACAGTTGAAGCAGTAGCTACATTGGTGTGGCACTTTAGTTTATACCGATATCCCTTGTGGAGGAAGAAGGAGAATATGGGGCTGCTAAGGGGTCATTAAGCACCAACTGACCTTAGAACCTATAATTGACCAACTTAGCCATAGAAATGTAGCAGTATGCTACACTCATTGAGATCAAACTCTCGCGATGATTCCGGTCGCAAGAAAACTTGCTAAACTAGAATTATGATCGATCGAGGGTGGTCAGTGATATTGAGATCCTCTAGAACCTGGTTACTATTACTAGGACAGGTTAAACCAACTAAACTGAAAGAGGGTAATACCTAAACTCCATGCTAGCCTGAAATTTAAGGGCTACTGTGTGACTTGTTTGCCCTTACCATGTTTGCTATCTGTGAATACTTGTGGTGTGTCTCTATCATGACATCATGCATCATGACATTGCATGCATATTTCATTAGACTAACCCATTTCAAAGACCGAGGGGATTCATCTTTGTTATGTTTTGTAGGTCATTGCATCTATGCATAGAAATACTATTCGGATCAACTTTGTACAAATCCTTGTTCAGCTTAGAGATTTGGTTGCAAAGGTCCCTGATACTTCCTCCTTTGTCAGAAGACATGGTCACCTCCTTGGCTTGGTCACTTCCAAGATGGATGAGCAGGTGTTGAGTGTTTTGTTCCAGTTCTTTGGCCTGTTACACCACTGTTTCACCTTCCCGGACTATCAATTGGTCCCTACTTTGGAGCAGTTCTCTGATCTACTTGGTATTTCTATTCTATAGAAGACGCCATTTACAGGTTGGGAGATAGCTCTTAGGCCATAGGATGTTTCTACATCCCTACATATGACAAAGGTTGAGGTAATGTCTAACTGGGAGACTCGAAGTGGAACAAAAGGCTTCTTGGATAAGTTCTTGGTTGATCAGGCTAAACAGTTTTGGGACAGTTTGGACTTTCAAGCATTCGAAGACATCCTGGATTTTCTCATATATGGTCTGGTTTTGTTCCCTAATTCATATTCTTTTGTCGACGTGAATGCAGTGAAGATCTTCATGTCCCGTAATCCTGTGCCCACTCTCTTAGGTGACATCCTGCATGCTCTTTATGCCCGTACTGCTCGGAAACGGGGAACCCTTATGTGTTGTGCACCATTGCTGGCGAGGTGGTTTATTTCTCACCTCCCCAAATCTGTTTTGAAGAACAAGGTATGGGTTGGGCCTACAGAATTATGTCCCTTGCTCATATGGACATCATCTGGAGCACTAAAGACATGGAAGAATTAGTTGTTATTGACCGGTGTGGGGAATACCCTAATGTTCCTTTTCTTGGAATTAGGGGAGGAATCATCTATAATCCTTGTTTGGCCTTACGACAATTTGGGCGAGCTCGAAAGGACGGTCCTCATGAGTTGCTGATTTCGAGCATTGTCTTTGACTTCCAAGGAGATAGTGAGGGACATCGCCGCAGGTTCGTACGAGCTTGGAATAGGGTTAACAGGTCTGATCCGCATGAGCTAGGAGCGAAGACTTCTCTTCCGATGGAATCGTATCTCCGATGGGTTCGAACCCGTGCTCAAAAACTGGGGATGTCGTACGAAGCTGTCTTACCGGTAATTGTTGAGAGTACTGATGAAGAAGGGGTTCCTCATACTATCCTCCACCCATACATGCCTACTGACATTGGGGCATTAAAGAGGTCTTAGATACAGTTAAGAGAAGAGAGGGATACTTACAGAGAAAAGTATCATGAGCAGGAGCGAAAGATCCTGAAGCTTACAAGGCAGCTGGAGAATGAGAAGGTCCTCAACGACTATGTCAGCACCAACAGAAAACGACCATGGGAGCGCTGATGTCTTTTGTTATTTCTAGTTTTGATTTACTTTTCAGTTTTTCTTTTTGTAACGCCTTAAAGGCATTTGTCAAACATTGTTTCAAGTTTTTAATCTAATAAAAGTGTGTTTCATTTTGGTTTACAAATTTGAATCTCCCGACGTCTTTGAAATCATATCATACGCATTTCATTCCCATGCACCTCATTACAGGTACCCTTACATGTTTCTCATCTTCTTTGTTGTTTATTTCAGCATCATGTCTGCTGAAACATCCTCTGATCAAGCTATTAAGGCTCTTCAAGCTCAAAACACTCAGTTCCAGGAAATGTTCATGAACCTGGCCAAGGGGCAGAAAGATCTGAAGACTCTTATCTTGAAGGATAAGAAGAAGAAGAAGAAGACGGTCCTCCTGAATATGGGTCATAGGTTTGGAAATAGGTTGCGGGAAGAAGTTGATTTGTCCCACTCATCTGGAGGATGAGAGAATCAAGAAGAAAGGAGGGCTCCTAGCCCTATGGTTTCTGACAATGAGACTGACTTTGATGAAGACCAGTATCCTCTGGCTGAGGATAGGTATAAGCAACTCGAAGACTGGTTGAGCGCAATGGAGATCCAGAAGATACCTGGGCTGGATTTTGGAGAGTTGGGTTTGGCATCTGGGGTGGTAATTCCCCACAAGTTTAAAGCACCAGTCTTTGCTAAGTACGACGGGGTATATTGCCCAAAACTACACCTCTGCTCGTATGTTAGAAAGATTCAACCGTATACTGCTGACAGGAACCTCTGGATTCATTTCTTTCAAGATAGTCTTTCAGGGACTCAACTTGAGTGGTTCTATCAGCTAGAAGGAGCTAACGTTTGTAACTGGGAGGACCTTGTTGCTGCTTTTTACATGCAGTACCAATATAATGTCGACCTTGCTCCCACACGTACCCAACTTCAGGATATGTCTATGGGTGCGAGCGAAGGTTTTAAGGACTACGCTCAGAAGTGGAGAGATCTTGCTGGTAGATTCTAACCCCCACTGGATGACAGGGAGTTGGTGGATATGTTTCTGGGGACCTTGTCTAGTCCGGATTTCAACCATTTGATCGGAAGTTCATCGTCTGGTTTCACCGAATTGATTATGACCGGGGAGAGAGTTGAAGCCGGTATTAAGAGCGGTAAGTTACAGAAAGGTGCTTCGTCAAGTACCAAGAAGAAGCCCTTCAAGAAGGAGTCTAGTGCAGTTTACAGCTCTAGGAACCAAAGTCGACCCGAGCGCCGCCAAGCAGTTAATGTGGTAGTTATTTCAAGACCAGTTGTTGCCCCACAACGCAACAATCAGCCAAGAGCAGAGAGGCCTCAAAGACAGTTTACTCGGCTCAGTATGACTCTATCCCAAATTCTTCCGTAGTTGTTGAAGACCAACCTGGTGATTCCAAGGGAAGCTCCAAAGAATCCCAATACCACATCTCCACTGTATAATCCGAACGCCCGCTGTGCTTATCACTCTGATAGCCCAGGGCATGATACCAATAACTGCTGGGCCTTGAAGAATAAAGTGCATGATCTGATTGATGCTAAGGAAATTGAGTTTGAAGCGCCTAAAAAACCTAATGTCATGACTGCTCCTATGCCAAATCATGGAATAAATGTTGTGGATGATGATGTGTTTGTGACTTCTGTAGAAGACATTTCTACCCCATTAATGACTGTGACAAAGAACCTTCTGTTAGCCGGTTTATTTCCAGGTTGTGGCGAAGGTTGCCATCTGTGTTCTGTCCTACCTACTGGTTTCCATCTATTGAAGTCAGGTGTCCAACGCCTAATGGATAACAAAGAAATTTTGTTAGAGGAAACTTTGTTTCCATTGATTCCTTTCGAAGATGTGTCTATAATCACCATTTCCGCCAATTCTTCCAAGGCTTCCTCGAGAAAGCCTGTTAGAATTACATCTGTTCCAAGAATTGCTCCTTTGATCATTACTGTTCCTGGACCTATCCCTTACACGTTGGATAAGGATGTCCTGTGGCACTATGGGGCCGATGTGTATTATCACGGGATTAAACAAGACTTGAAGGACTAAGAGGTTGATACTGATGTCAGCAATATTGTTGGATCTAGTAAAGTCACCCGAAGCGGAAGACTTTTCTCCCCAGAGATCTCTCCACCAATTGTTCAAAAACCTGTTGTTATTACACCTGCCAGTACATCTGTTATTGTCCCTGTTCATGTTCCAATCCTTACCCATGTCGCTGAGTCATCTGACACTCGGGGCAAAGGGATCACCGGTGGGCCTGCCCAGACAGAGGCACCGAAGAAGATTACTGTTGAAGCCTCTAGACAGGAGATAGAGGAAATTCTAAAGACCATCAAGAAAAGCGACTACAATGTAGTCGAACAGCTGGGGCAAACCCCGTCGAAGATCTCTATGTTGTCCTTATTGTTGTGTTCAGAAGCCCATGCTAAGGCTCTGATTGCTTTCTTGAAAACTGCGCACGTGCCCCAGGAAACATCTGCTGATCAGTTCAAAGACTGTGTGGCTAGTTTGACTGCTGATAACGGGTTGGGTTTCTCCTACGCATATTTGACTTCCAAGGGGAAGAATCACAATGACGCTCTGCATGTTTCAATCGAGTGCAAGGGCACTACCTTAGCTCATGTATTATGGATATTGGGTCTTCGTTGAATGTTTTACCCAAGAAAGCGTTAGACCGGTTAGACTGTGAAGGGCTGGTGCTGAAGCCGAGTAAAATTGTGGTTAGGGCCTTTGACGAGTCCAAGAGGATGGTACATGGAGAAGTGGATATTCCAGTTAAGATTGGTTCTCATATTTTTGCGTCTACATTTTATGTGATAGACATTCTGCCATCTTATTCTTGTTTGTTGGGTCGCCCGTGGATCCATAAAGCTGGGGCAGTAACTTCTACGCTCCACCAGATGCTGAAATACCCAGTGAAAGGGAAAATTGTTACAATACAAGGAGAAGAGGAGTACATGGTAAGCCACCTCAACTCTTTTTGGTATGTGGAGATGGACGGGGAGTTCATTGAAACCCCGTGTCAACATTTTGAAGAAGTCTCCCAGACACTGGCGTCGACTGAAACTATTGCTGAAGACCCTCCAATGAAGATGGCTTCCCTCAAGGATGCCCGGGTTGTTATTGAGAAAGAAGTTCAAAGGGTCGTTTGGCGCGCGCGGATTGGAAGACCTCCCCTGTGTATTACTAATCCTGAAGTGAATATGATTGAAGACGATGATGAAGAGTCTGGATTTGACAGCTGGATTTACCCAAATACCAATGGCAGACTAAGCAATTGGACCATAAAGGACTTCGTCCCAATTTCTTTTATCACACGGTAATAGACTTTTGTTTTGAATTTGTAACAGACAATTTTAAACTTTACAGCCCGGTGCCTTACCTGAGACACCGTGGCTTTGTTTGTGAGGGTTTTATATTTGTCATCTCCATATATCATTAATAAAAGCATTGGACGTTTTCTTGCATTACAAATTTTGTGCTCCTTGTTTTTCTTTTTATCTTGCAAAACAGCTATTTTACACACACTCACATATACAGGTCCATATCCACTCTGGATCCCACTGATAACGACTCTGCTACTGCCAGTTATAACTTCGAAAGTCCGATCAACCAAGTCGAGGACGAAGGTGAGGATGATTGTGAAGTGCCTGGTGAACTTGCTAGATTGTTACTTCAAGAAGAGAGGGCCATACAGCCGCACGAAGAGCCAGTGGAAATAGTGAATCTGGGTACAGAGGAAGACAAGAAAGAGGTCAAGATCGGTGCAAATCAGGAGCCTAGTGTTAAGAAATAGTTAATTCAGATGCTGCGTGACTATGTGGAGATCTTTGCCTGGTCTTATAAAGATATGTCTGGGTTGGATACCGATATCGTGGTCCACCGCTTGCCCACCAAGGAAGACTGTCCTCCAGTGAAACAGAAAGTTTGCCGAATGCGCCCAGAGATGTCTGAGAAAATCAAGGCTGAGGTGATGAAACAGTTTGATGTCGGTTTTCTAGCAGTTACTTCTTACCCGTAGTGGGTTGCCAACGTGGTTCCGGTACCGAAGAAGGATGGTAAGCTTCAGATGTGTGTTGACTATAGGGATCTGAACAGGGCGAGCCCCAAGGATGATTTCCCTCTGCCTCATATAGACGTTCTAGTTGACAACACCGCACAGCATAAGGTCTTCTCCTTTATGGATGGTTTCTCCGGTTATAATCAGATTAAAATGGCTCCCGAGGATATGGAAAAGACAACCTTTGTTACTCAATGGGGTACCTTTTGCTACAAAGTCATGCCGTTTGGATTGAAGAATGCTGGGGCAATGTATCAGCGCGCCATGGTCGCTTTGTTCCATGACATGATCCATCATGAGATTGAGGTATACGTTGACGACATGATTGCAAGATCCCAGACTGAAGGAGAACATCTTGACCACCTTCATAAGCTATTTGACAGGTTGAAGTTGTACAAGCTGAGGTTAAACCCGAACAAGTGCACCTTCGGGGTGAGGTCTGGTAAGCTGCTGGGTTTTGTCGTAAGTGATAAAGGTATTCAAGTGGATCCTGCAAAGGTGAAGGCTATACAGGAAATGCCAGCTCCCCGAACAGAAAAAGAAGTCAGAGGCTTTCTGGGACGTCTGAACTATATTTCCCGATTCATCTCGCACCTGACTGCTACTTGTGAGCCAATCTTCAAGCTACTGAAGAAAGATCAAGTGGTAAGATGGAACGATGAATGTCAGGCCGCTTTCGAAAGGATCAAAGAATATCTCCAAGAGCCACCTATTCTGATGCCTCTAGTTGAAGGGAGACCACTGATCTTATACTTGACAGTACTCGATAATCCAACGGGGGGTGTGCTGGGGCAGCATGACGAGTTTGGCCGAAAAGAGCATGATATTTATTACCTTAGCAAAAAGTTCACCGACTGCGAGACCCGATACTCGTTGCTTAAGAAAACTTGATGCGCTTTGGCATGGGATGCTCTCCGGATGAGACAGTATATGCTGACTCACATTACTCTATTGATATCAACGATGGATCCAATCAAGTATATCTTCGAGAAGCCTGCTTTATCCGCAAGAACAGCGACATGGCAAATGATTTTGACTGAGTATGACATCCAATACATGACCCAAAAGGCAATCAAGGGAAGTGTGTTAGCAGATCATTTGCCGCATCAGGCAGTGGATGACTACCAGTCTATGAACTTTGAGTTTCCGGATGAGAACATCATGTTGGTAACTGACTGTGAAACACCTGGACCGGATGAAGGACCTGAAGAGGGATCCCGATGGTCTATGTACTTTGATGGAGCTTCAAACGCTTTGGGTAATGGAATTGGCGCCGTGCTCGTATCTCCTGAAGGCTTTCATACTCCGTTCACCGCCCGGCTGTGTTTCAACTGCACCAACAACATGGCGGAGTATGAGGCATGCATTATGGGTCTTCGAGCAGCTATTGACCTAAGGATTAAGTACTTAAGTGTATTCGGAGATTCCGCTCTCGTGATCAGTCAGATCAAAGGTGAGTGGGATACGAAGCACCCAAATCTTATTCCTTACAAGGAGTATGTATTAACATTGCTTCTGTACTTAGAGGAGATAACCTTTGAACACTTCCCTAGAGAGGAGAATCAGTTGGAGGACACGCTAGCTACGATGTCGTCTATGTTCAAGGTTAGATGGGACAATGAAGCTCCCCAGATTACTATTGAGAGATTGGAAGAACCTGCACATTGTTGTGACATTGAGACTGAAGAGGTAACAGAAAAGCCCTGGTTTCATGAGGTGAAGACGTATCTTGAGGCTCAGGAATACCCCGAGGGTGCATCTGTTAATGATAAGAAGTTTCTGAGGAGGTTCACGGCGAAGTTCTTTATCAGCAATGGCATTCTTTACAAGCGTAATCATGATTCAACCTTACTGCGATGTGTGGATAAGAACGAGGCAGAAAGGATTATGGTGGAGTTACATGAAGGTACTTTCGGAACTCATTCCAGTGGACACACCATGGTGAAGAAAATCCTTCGGGGAGGATATTATTGGTCGACAATGGAAGCCGACTGTTATCAGCATTCTCGGACCTGTCATAAGTGCCAAGTCTATGCTGATAAGGTGCACATACTTCCAGTACCTCTGAATGTCTTGACAGCTCCTTGGCCTTTTGCAATGTGGGGCATTGATATGATCGGCGAGATCAGACCTACTGCGTCCAACGGGTATCGTTTCATTCTGGTAGCTATTGATTACTTTACAAAGTGGGTTGAAGCAGCTTCCTTTGCTACTGTAACCAAGAACGTCGTGGCACGGTTTATTCGGCAAAATATGATTTATCGATATGGTGTACCGGAGAGGATCATTACGGACAATGGTACAAATCTCAACAATAAGATGATAACCGAACTCTGCAAATAGTTCAAGATACAGCAACACAACTCTTCTCCTTACCGGCCGAAAATGAATGGGGTTGTAGAAGCGGCTAATAAGAACATTAAGAAGATTCTACAGAAGATGACGGTGACATACAAAGACTGGCACGAGATGTTACCATTTGCTCTTCATGGGTACCGTACCTCAGCGCGAACGTCAACAGGGGTAACGCTCTATTCCTTGGTATATGGCATGGAGGCAGTCTTGCCCATTGAAGTTCAGATACCCTCTCTCCGAATCATGAAGGATGCAGGTTTGAGCGAAGATGACTGGATCCAGACCCGGCTTGATCAGCTGAATTTAATCGACAAAAAGAGACTTACTGCTATTTGTCATGGTCAAACGTACCAAAAACGGATGATCAAGGCATTTAATAAGAAAGTTAGACGACAAGAGTATCAGGTTGGGGATCTGGTGATCAAGCGCATCATATTACCTCAAGGTGATCCCAGGGGAAAATGGACCCCTACTTACGAAGGGCCATTTGTGGTTAAGAACATTTTCTCAGGAGGAGCTATGATTCTAACCACCATGGATGGTGACGACCTTCCTCACCCCGTCAATGCAGACATAGTGAAAAAATACTATGCATGAACAAAGACCCGCTAGGTTGACTGGCCTAGGAAAAAATAAGGGCTTCCCGGTGAACCAAAAGGGTTCGAGCAAAAATAAGGGATGAAAATGAAAAAAAATTGTACACCCGGCAAGTCGAAAACCTGAAAAGGAGGCTTGGGCAAAAAAGGGTATCCCGGTGGACCGAAAACTCGAAAGGGCGGTCCAGGAAAAAATTAGGGATTTAAACGTAACACTATGTCTCATTGGATCACCTTGCGATCAGACTTCAGTATCGACTACCAAGCTCGGACGGCGCCAAACAATCTGATCTACCTTCAGCCAAGTAGCAAAGTGATGAGATGCTCGAGGACATAAAGGCAATAGCAGAGTTGGAACCCAGTGGGATTATTCACATAACTATTTTTCTTTGTTTTTCACAAATTGTATAAATTCTGTTTGTTCGGCGGCGTTCTCTTACTAGGATGTCAGCCTCTTGTACAAAAACGCCTATTTATAGGCCAAACTTCAAAATCAATACAATTCATTTTCACAAATAAATTTGTCCTCTTTCTGTTTTGTTTTGCAAAGAACGTCCAATGTTCATTTTTGATATATGCATTTGACATTGATTGTTGCTCATAAATATGTACATACAAAACAAAAGACGATTACTTGTAATATCAGAAACAGGGGCAAACGAGAAATCTCCAAACCGTACAATTGCTCTGTCCACCAGGTATAGGGATAGACCTAGCTGGAGGAAACGATTGAAAGTACATTCATTCCCCGCAGAGTAAGAGAAAGACATTGGTGTTAGCTCTCCCTAGCTGAGACTCGTAACTGTGAATGAATCGGTAATATTCTTCCCAAGCAAAGTTTATCTACCATCAGCACTAAAAATTCTTACCATCCCCAGCGGATTATAAAAATATCCCCAGTGGAGTTAGAAGAATTGTCCCCAGTAGGCTCCAGAAGATCATCCCAAGTAAAGTCTAAAAGGGTTATCCCCAGTAAGGTCGCTATTGGAAAGTCATCCCCAGCGGAGTTCTTTCCTTTCACAAAGCAGAAGTTCAATCCCCGACAGGTTTCATCATTACCAGCTACGGTAATTCATCCCCAGCTGAATTTATCAGCGGAATCCTCCGGCAGAGCATCTCTTCCCCACAGAGTCATTCTCTCGTCAGTTTATTCCCCAGAGAAGTTATCCTCTCCTGCAGGTTTATTCTCACAAATATCTTCATCCACTATCTCCAGCGGAAACGAAGAATTTAATTCTTTTCTCCAACAGCAATCTGAGATTTATTTTTCCCCAGCTAAAAACATCACATTTTCATACATCATGACATGCATACGCATCATACAAGACAGTCTCATTTATTTTGAGAACATCATTGCTTGATACATATCATGCATTACATACAACTAACCTTTACCTTTCAGGAAAGATTCTCACAAAATTCAGGCTATGAAGCTTTTACCTCAGTCGAATTACGGACGAGCTCCTAAATCTCGACAAAGATGCTTCCTCAGTTGAATTACAGACAAGCTCCTAAATCTCAACAGAGATGTCTCCTCAGTAGAATTACGAACGAGTTCCTAAATCTCGACAGAACTTTTACCTCAGTTGAATTACGGACAAGCTCCTAAATCTCAGCCAAGTTGTTGAATTACGGACGAGCTCCTAAATCTCAGCAAAGTTGTTCCCTCAGTTGAGTACGGATGATTGAAGTTCCTAAATATCAATAGAGATGATTCCTCAGTTGAATTACGGACGAGTTCCTAAATCTCAGCAGAGATGTTTTCTTAGTTGAATTATGGATAAGCTCCTAAATCTCAGCATAAATATTCTCTCTGTTGAATTACGGACGAGCTCCTAAATCTCAAGATAAATATTTCCTCAGTTGAATTACGGACGAGTTCCTAAATCCCGATAGAGATGTTTTCTCAGTTGAATTACAGACAAGTTCCTAAATCTCAGCAAAGTAGTTGAATTACGGGAAAGTTCCTAAATCTCAGCAAAGTAGTTGAATTATGGACGAGCTCCTAAATCTCAACAAAGTAGTTGAATTACGAACAAGCTCCTAAATCTCAACGAAGTTATTTCCTCAGTTGAATTACGGACGAGTTCCTAAATCTTGACAGAGAAGTTTCCTCGGTTGAATTACGGACGGGCTCCTAAATCTCAGCAAAGATGTTTTCTTAGTTGAATTACGAACGAATTCCTAAATCTCAGCAGAGATGTTTCCCAGGTTGAATTACGGACGAGCTCCTAAATCTTAGCAAAAGTTGTTCCCTCAGTTGAGTACGGACGATTGAAGTTCGTAAATATCAACAGAGATGATTCCTCAGTTGAGTACAGATGACCAAAGTTCCTAAATATCAACAAAGACGACTCACCAGCAGAATAACAAACGACGAAGCTCCTAAAATTCTACTTCTCTCAACAGAGATCAGACTTCCCCAGCGGAATCTTCCTCAACAACAAGTATACCAGCTCTCGCTAAGGAATCTCTTATGCGATCTACACTCCTCCAAATGGCATCTATAATCCCATTCTCGGCATCACGAGACAATTATCACTTCATGCGAGTGCAAATTTCTGGGCACTCTAGTGTTCAATCCTCTTCCACCTTCGGATCATGAAAGGTACGAAAGCCAATCTGCATCCTCAGGTTTAAGAAGAATCAACAGGGGCAGCTGTTGTACCCCAAAATTTGCCCTCCCATTTTTCTCACAACATTTCAAGAAAGATCTCCAAGTTGCTCAAGGTAGTCCAAGGGTTGGCCAGACAAGCTCTCTCCAAATTAGGGTTTCATATTGCATCAAGATCCTTGAGTCCAAGTGACCCCAAGTACTCACCAATGTCCTAATATGTTCTCAAGGTTATTCATGTCAAGTTTCAAGCCTTGCAGAGGAAGTTTGCTCAGTCAATTGCTCAAAGGTCCAAAAATTGACTGTGTTAGGGCAAAAGTCAACTGTGACCTACATACAGTCAAACTTCAAGATTTTTGGTCAACATCATCATTTTGAAGTATATTTCATCTTTTGATCAAGGGTTGATCATGATTCATCAAGGATTGCTCACAATTCATCAAGATTCAAAAGTTGCTAAATTAGAGTTTTGCAGGAAAACTCAACCCAACTTTGACCAAGCATAATTATGAGAAATGACCCATACAAAGCTCATTTTGAATAGGATGCAATTCCCTATAATCCATCTTCATCTCCCAAGATCAAAATATGCACACACAAGAAGTTATGAATTTGGACATTATAGGTCATTTTGAAAAGTCAACAAAAATACCTTTTTTGTCAAAGCTTCATACTTTCGCATGGAACATAAAATTAAGATTATACCGAAAGGGTTGATTAGAGGACATCTCAATCTTTCTAAAAAGTCCAAGAACACCTCCAAAGAGTCAAAATTGAGGAAGTTGTGCATTGTTGAAGTTGACTTTTTTTGCAAAATTGCCAAAAGTCCACTATCCCCAAAATTTCAAATTTTACCAAATGGGCCTATTCTTTTTCACTTGTTTTGAGTTGGCATCATATCCCACGTGCTCTATCCTTTGCCACTTGTCCATATCATATTTTTATTAATTATTTTGATTTTTATTTGAATTAATTTGATTTAAATCAAAATAAATCAAATAAAAATCCAAAGCATTGATAACAAAGGATCTTTTGATTGTTTCAGACTCTAATCATAGCTAGCAAGGCATTCAAATTCGCATCAAGCCATATGTGTACAAAGAGATTGGATTTGGACCAATTTTGGAAAGCTTTAAAGAAGCAAATCAAATCAAATCAAAAAGGATTAAAGGAGGGAGATTTGGATCAATTATGGACTTGGATTCATTCTTTGTTACATAAGGGTTGCGTGCAGATCAAAATAAGGGTTAGAGAGGCACGCTAGAGCAAGAACAGAATTGGAAAAAAGAAGCAAAAAGTGTGAGATTAAAATCCCACTTAGAGGCGTCCTCAAGGCTCGATACCCCTCCCAATCGCTTCCTGGCAATCTCAGGAACCTAAAGCAAGCATAACCAAGTGCTTTCGAGCCTTCCCACGCACTGTAAGTCCATGGCGGTATCACCCTTTTCTTGAATTCGAATAACCTTGTTCTTGCATCCATAGTGTGAAATAATTGCATATTCTTAAACTATGAAGCATTTGTAAACTTTCTGCAATATTTGATTCCATTTATATAGCCTGTGGCGTTACTCACCATTGTTAGGTTTTCAAGATTTGGTTTAGGGATTTTTGTTTCAGGAACAATTAACCTTCATAATGGCTATGGTTGTGATCAGGAGGACGAGACGAATCTAGACATGGTGTTAGATTCCATTTATGTGGCTTGTAGGAGATTTTGGAACGAACATGACTTGTAGCGATGGACACTATCCGTGGGAATAGCCCTTTGAAATTTTAGCCACGGTGCAGAGGAAGGAGACGATGAAGTGTCTCTCCCCCATAGGCCTATTCAAATCTGGCGCGCTTTTTGTTACAATTATCCATTAATATTTATTTTCTTATATTATTATTAGTTTGCATTATATTAACAATAAGAACAACATGGCGTAGTGGTTACCAGGTGTGCGTTCAAGGCGTGGGAGGCTGGAGGTCAGGGGTTCGATCCCTGCCTCCAGCATTTGTTATTTTTCTTAATTATTTCAGGTGATTCAGTGCATGCATAAGCCAGGCGCCCACCATACTCTTTCATCATCCATACGCCAGATGGCCAGATGGCAAGATCTGGTGGCGACCATTGCAAGTACACCATAAGCCAGGTCAACGCGTGCGCACTGGATTGCAAAAGTCAAGTGGATCTTCATCAAATGGGCCAAAATTCCTGCTTTCTACACCCCTTATCTCAGGCTCCTTCCTCTATCTTTTTATATTTTGTTTATATTTTCATTTAATTATTTTTAATTAATTACTAACCAATAAACAACTTTCATTTTTATCAAAAAATCACAAAAAATATTTTTATGTCCAAATAAATCAGAATTTTTATTTTTTATCAATAAATATTAATTAATTTAATTAGGATTAATTTTAGATAACTTTCATTTATTTTGTAAATATTTAAAATTAATTAGAATCAATAGGTTTTAACCCTAATTTAATTATTTAATTTCTTTCCTAAAAAAACCAAAAATCCAAAAATGTTATTTAATTATTTTTCATTACTTAATTTAATAACTAACTAATTTAGTATTTAATTTTAGGATTTAATTTCTTTTCTTAAAAAATATTAAAAATAACAAAAAATATTTTCTTTTAATTAGGAGGGTCAAAACCTTAGTTCTTGCATTCGATTCAATTTTATCGCGCGCTTCATTTTTTTATTCAATTAATTGTATCTGCTCCCAGTTTGTAATAATTAATTAGGACATTTATTTATTTTTCCGCTTTTAAATTTCAAAGGGTTTGCTTTTGGCGATGTAAATACCCGACGCCTTGTAATAGTTAGTTTAAATTCCGCACTTTAATTTCTGCAATTATTCAACTTCTAGATGTTTGATAATAGGGTTTGCATGACAAGAATGAATGACTAAATTTAAAACAGTTAGATCACCCTTAATTGTGCAAAGATAAAAATAACTGAAATCAACACACTCGCACATGCGCACTCCTAGGGTACACCCCACTTGGTTGCCTTCGTAAACGTTCATTGAGTATAGGTTATTTTAGAGGTCGCCCTCTTGTCTAAAAGATCATAAATTGCCTCGGAAAGGTTGCCTCGGATATCGTTGCCTCAAATAAATGATCTAAGACATTAGGGTTACCACTAAGACGTCCTAACGTTGCTTTAGTGGTCGTATGTCCCTCTTTCGAATTGACCCTCAAAACTCCAACGACGGTGCTACCTACTCACTAATAGTGGGATAGCATTATCTAAAGGAAATAAACATAGAATGATTCCTTTTTTCGAGTAGGTAGATTAGTTCTTAGATACTTGCTCATCCAAAACAAAACTTTTTCGCACTTACACTTTTACGAACAAGTTTTCAAAAACACTTCATTACACTCTTGAAGACAGACGCAAAAGTTAAATCAAAGTTAAAACAAAAACTTTTCAAAGCCCACAAACACAAAGAAAACAATTTTGAAAATGATGAGCAAGTACCTAAGATCCCGTAGATAACTACAGATAGAAAGGGTGCTAATACCTTCCCTTTCTATAAATCTACCCCCCGTACTCAGAAATATCTCGAAAAAGGAATTTTTCAGTGCTTTTTTCCTTTCCTTGTTGTATAAAATAAAAGACGGTGGCGACTCTTGCTTACCGCGACATTTTGCAAACACAAACGCAAAATGCAAACCAGCATTCCAAAAACAGTCAGTTTTTCCACCGTATCACACATAGAAAACACATTAAGGTGAGAGATTTGATGGAAAATTCTTGGTCTATCCCTAAACTTACGTAAGAGATACCGAGCACCTGAATACATTCTTTGTTGAGATCTCGTTGGATAAATGACGGGTAGCATAGTGCAATTCCTCTCTCAAACTTGTGTAAATCGAAAATTCTGCTAGCAAAGTAGTATGGCCAATGAATTTTGATTTTGTTCTTGAGTACATACATGAGCTGAACCTCTGGCTTGTCCACACGAGAGTACCCACCCTTTTTGGGTCGAATGATGTAGCAGACAATCCAAAACAAAATCCTATCAATAGGAGTTAGAGCACCTATGGTCACGGATTTAGAAAATAGATCAGTTATTGTACCCCAAAAGTTACCCTCTCATTTCTCAAAGGATCATTTTGGACCCTCAGGTTTTCTTCCATCCAATTCCAAGCCTTGAATTACAAATTTTCCAAGAAATTCGTTCACAAGGGCAAAATGGTCAATTGCATGCTGAAAAATCAAACTTTGACTTTTGGATCAAAATCAAGTTTCAAGAATCATATTTCATCAAGACATGTTGGAATATGAGATTTGTTTCATCAAGATAATCAAAAGCCAAAATTACTTTGGAAAAGTCAAAACTCTAAATACTTAGAATTTTTCTAAGTGTTTAAGAAATATGACAAGCTCGGAACTTCTGGCCAGATTATCACCATGATGCAAGATGGTTCTGGAAGAACTTC
Source organism: Vicia faba (assembly GCA_948472305.1). Classification (NCBI taxonomy): domain Eukaryota; kingdom Viridiplantae; phylum Streptophyta; class Magnoliopsida; order Fabales; family Fabaceae; genus Vicia; species Vicia faba. Next base: position 1,329,052,198 of record OX451740.1, read on the forward strand.
TAACGCAAGAGTTGTAGATCTCAATGAGATCTCAAACATTGCAGAACAAAACTTCTCCTGGAAATGCTGGGATTTCAAGCCACAAATCCTTGAAGACACGTCTATGAAACTGAAGCTTTCAGCAAATTCTGGACATTTCCAAAACAGGATATTGTTAGAACTTCTGGGTCAGTTTTCATGTAGGTCCAGTCAGAATTAGCAAGAGAAATTCAAATAGGATTTACAAAGCGTGTTACAAGCTTTTGGGAAAGTCTGGGGACTCGCTCAGAACATGCTAGAGCAAAGAGATTAAAGGATCAGAAGTTGGATGTTGGCTCTAAGTTGCGCTGATGCCGAACTTCTGATCCAGAATTAAGCTATGATGCATAATCTCATATTGAAGGATTTCTGGTTTGATAAATCTCATCATCATTTAATGCTCACAACCACTTTTGAGTTTTTATCCAAAGGATTTCCCCATGTGTGACATAGAAGTACATTGTTGTCCTTGAAAAAGAAAACTCTTGTACAAAAGTATGTTGGGCCCATGCTTTGCTTTTGCCTCTGAGGGTACTTGTCCTTAATTCATGGTTACAAATCCAGCTTAGGCACGGCTAAAAGCTGCTAACCACCATACTTTTATCTTGCTTCAAGTACAAGCCATCACGCTAGCATGATGGTGGTACTTTTGACTTCTCCAAACTACAAAGTTCTTGCCTGTAAATTGAACTTCATTTGCAACTGTGAAGGGGGCCGGGTGGGAAAAATTGAAACTAAAAAGCCTTGAAACCTTGCTAAAGTTTCCAGGAATCCGAAACTGCAAACACAAATACAAAACCTGCTAGTTTTTTATTCTTGCTTTCAAACTCCAATTTCCCTTAAGTGTTTCTTGACCAAATCATCCATACATTTTCTGATATACACTTAGAAGTTGTCCTAACTTCTGTTTTCAGTCTATAACATGTTCCCCATCAGTCTCCACCTCAAAAAGTCATAACTTTACTTCTTGGCTGTTCCAGAATTTTCCATCCATTCATAACCCAAGTTAAAGGTTGTTCCAGTCTGCTGAGCACGTGAGGAAGCTGATCAGAACATTACAAGCAGTCAGAACATTTTTCCAGCTACAAGGTAAGTTTTTGTTGACTCTCATCATATCACCTAAGCATTGTTGGACTTGCATCTTCAAAATACAATGTAGACATTCTGATTATGATGTTGTACATATTCTGAGGTTTCATGTATTTTTCTGCCTAAATAGGGAGAACATCAGTTCAGAACTTCTTAAGGAAACTAGGACTAGCAGATACATGCTTGTTTCTGATTTATAGTCTTGACATTTTTATGCTTCTGAAACCATGATGGAAAACTGCCATAATTGCTATGTTTGTGTTTTTTGTTCTGTTGAGATTTGACTAAGTTGGAGATGTTTTGATTAGCATGAAGAAAGAATTGGAGTTCATCATCAGAGTTTAATTTGTGATACATGTTTATGCTTTTGCTTCTAATACCGAATGTACAGCCACCCCAGTGGTAGAAAGCGTGTGCATAAGACATTAGTGCTAAGGGTCCTGGGTTCTAGCCCCATAAGCATATTTTTTAGGTTTACTTATTGACATTTTTACCCATTTATCTGTCAGACGATACTCCTAGATCAGAACTTCTTGACAACCTTACCCAACAGCATTATCACTTCATTCTCTCAAACAACTAGAACTTCTGACTTGCCAGAGATATATAAACTTCTAGGTTCCCAGCTACGCTATAACTTATGAACCCCTCAACCTAAGAACTTGGTGTAACCAGGCCCAAAACTTCTGACCCTCCACTTTCTCACTAACATTTTCTCTTTTGCAGTGTATCAGAGTCAGAACTTCCGTTCCTTCTCATTTTAGTAATGTGCTGATTTTGACTCCCTTTTCTATCATTTATTTTATTTTAGCTTTTAAATAACCAAAAACACCAAAAACATTTCATATTCACATGTTTTATTTTATTTCTTTGAGAACAAAAAGATCAAAATATTTTCTTAAGTAAACTTATTTCTTAACAAAAACAAAACAAGTCCATTTTACATTTCTTGTATACTATTTCAATATGGATGTAATAGATAATTAAGGCTTTAATTTCTTGCAATCCCCATTTGTAAATTTATACACCCCATCCCCTTAATGATATAATAGTGTAGGACTTTACTTTTCTCGCACTTTTATTGCTTTCATATATTGTTAGTAATTAGGGTGTATGGCAAGATAAAAACAACAAATATACAACCCAAAAATCAAATACTAAATACATGCAATCAATCACACTTTGCACACATGCACCCCTTAGGGTAATCTCACTTATTGCCTATCGAAAAAATAGTCATGTCCCTCGAACATGGGCGTTTTAGCAAAGACCCTCGATAAAATATCGTAGTCCCTCGATGACCCCCAATGTTGCCTTCGGTAAACAATCTAGACCCTAAAACGACATTGCTAAAACGTCCGATAGGTTTCTTTCTATGACTATACAAACGTCCCACGCCCGTCCCTTCACATCCAACGATGGGGCTTCTTATCAATCAATGGTAAGATAGTAACATCTAAAGGAGGAAGAAAAGAACATTTAAGACCTTCTGAGTAGGTAAATTTGCTCTTAGTTGCTCGCTGGCTCACAATAAAAAAACATTTTATACACCAACACCTCTTTGAAACATTTTCAAAAGACAACATTTTATATGCGTTCTTATAGAAACGAGAGTCGTTACAAAGAAGGCACTTTTTCAAAATCTCTTTCAAAAAACACATTCCACAAACACCTCTTTGAACTATTTTCGAAACAACACTTTGTACGCGTTCTTATAGAAACGAGAATCATTACAAAGACATTTTTCAAAATACTTTCAAAACCCACACCACAAGCACCCATTCAAACAAAAGCAAGTGATCTAGCAAGCAACTAAGAGCCCGTAGATAACTACGGGTGAAAAGGGTGCTAATACCTTCCCTTTTCATAATCTACCCCCCCGAACTCAAGAAAATATCTCAAAGGTCTTTCCTATTCTTTTCAGCCTTTCCTTTTGGATAAAAGAAAAGTCGGTGGCGACTCTTGATATTCGCAACATTTGCGATAAAACACAAAACAACCAAGTCAGTTCTCCTACCATATCACAGAACCGGCGACTCTTCTGGGGAATATACTAAAAAGTGGGGTTACCTTAGGGCTAGATCACCTTTAATTGCTTTCCTTTGTTTGATTTGTTTGATCTACATTTTGGTTCCTTGTTTGGGATTTGTTTTGATCCTCTACCCGGATCTGGGGCACATTTTTTTAGGTAAGTAGAAATAGATTGTGGAAACTGTGCGGGGTATACCGACATGGTCTAAACAATAGCTACGTTAGTGTGACACATTTGTTGGTACCAGTATCCCTTGTGTTGAATCGGGGAGAATACTGGACCGCTGAGCAGCGTCATAAAGCACTAACTGACCTTAGAACCTTACTTGACCAACTTGGCCATTAGGAAGTAGTGAGATAGCCGATTTCGGTGTAAAGTTGAAAATTGGTTGATACTCGATGCTACACTCATTGAGACTTGACTCCTGAGTTTTGTTTGGTTGCGAGTCAATCGCCTATCGAACGAAGCTTGTGGAAAAGGTTAGTGATATTGAGATCCCTTAGAACTCGGTTACTATTTATAGGAAAGGTTAAACCAATCCAACTTTAAGAGGGTACTTACCTACAAACTCCATGCAAGCCTAAACCTAAGGACTTGTCTGCTTTGTGTGAATATGATTATTTGTATATAAACTTGCTTACTTCGCATACTTGTACATAACATCATGACATCATATCATAGCATTTTCAATAACTATTTCAAGGATCTCAAGGGTCTTTGATGCAGGGTCACATTGAACCAGACGTCTATCAAGGGGCAAGAGGATTTATTTTCCTCTAACCAAACGCCCTCAAAGATCAAGCACAACAACTTGAGTCAAGGGCTACAACCCACTTGGCACGGTGAGCTTAATTCTCGTGGAAAGACATCCACCGATACAAAGTTCTCCAATCAAAGTTGTAAGTGACTACTAACATTTACCCCGCGAGATCCTTGAAAACATGCATCCACATATCATGCATCATATCATGACAGGTTTCTCCCTTACAGGCCTCCTTATCTTCCTACTGTTTATTTCAGTAAGATGGATATGGAACAAACAGTGAAAGGCATCCAGGCTCAAAACACCTAACTTCAAGAGATGTTCTTGAGTTTGTCCAAGGGACAAGAAGAGGTGAAAGCTCTCATCACCAGGGGCATGATCATGGGAAATCCTTGGAACGACAGGGATGACCAGCTGGAGCGGCTACAAACCGAGATAGCCATAATAAAGGTCCAAATGATGTGACAACTGGTGGACCAGATGGCTCTTATCCAAAATCTGGCTCGAGGACAAGAAGAGTTGAAAGTTCTTGTCAACCAACTTCATCAAGACGGTTGCAACCGTGTGAAGAAAACGGTCAAGATTGGGGATCAAGTCACTTCTCAGCCGCCTGTAAAACAAGAAGTGGGTTCAGGGGAGAACAAACCTTTCTTAATTGCTTCCGCGTTACAGACTCAATAACCACTTTTCCAACAAGAGCAGAGTAATCAGAGTACACGAGCCCCATCCGATAGGCAGTTTACCAAACTCAACATGCCAATATCGTAAGTCTTGCAATACTTGTTGGAGCTGAATTTGGTCACGTTAAGGGATCCTCCTCGGAATCCTAATACCTCCGCTCCTAGTTATCACCCTAATGTAATATGTGCATACCATTCCAATAATATGGGGTATGATACAGATGGTTGTTGGGCTTTGAAAAACAAGATCCAAGACTTGATCGATGAAGGAGTGTTGGAATTTACACAAGGTGGTAGAATGAATTCTTCTACAATCCCTCAAAGGCTCACCGCCGGAAGTGACAAATTCAGACAAAAAGGCTTTTTTCATTTGAATTTTCAAGTTGTAATTTCTTTCGTTGTTCGAACAATTATCTATTAATGTCAAACTCTGTTTCATTAATGCATTGCATATGTTTTTCTTGAATTCATCCATTCATTTTCATTATATTTAAATTATACTTTTCTCTCTTTATAACATTCAACTCTTGCTAAAAGTTACAAGCCTTTAGAGGGAGGATGACGAAAACAATGCCATAATCCATACAATCTGCTTTTGGACATACCTTGCTGATGATGTACATGCATTCTTTCAAATCCTAAACACTGGAGTTATAAGGAAGATAATCCCTAGTCAACCCCTTCGAGCCAAAGAATTATAAGTTTTCTTTTTTTAAAAAAATTGAAACCTATAATCAAAACCTAGGGCAGGGTAGTCTCTCAGGTAATTTAAATGCGCGTTCAGTCGCAAACTTTCACTTAATAATATAACGAATGGCATCAAAAAAATTCCTATGGAATCAAAAGACAATGATGGTTCCCTATCACATAGGCAGTCATTATCTCTCAAGAGAAGAGCCTACTAAGTCAAAACCTACAAAGGAGACTTAAGAAAAAAATTAAGGCATCCCGCTGACGTAATCTCAAAACAAAGAACAGTCAGGCAAAAATCAGGGATGACAAATCAAAAAGAGGTCACTACAAATCCTCAACATAAAAAATGTTGCAAAAAATGACTGCCTTCCGATGAACTAAACTTGACTGAACCATCACAAAACGTCATTCCAAACTCAATTGGAGTTCAAACACACAATTAGTTGAGTTTAGGACTTAAGAACATCACGAAGAACGGGCGGGTACAAATATACTTTGAGCCTTTATATTTTGTTTCTTAAACCATGAACTAAGCCACGCTACAACCCTTCAAAAGTCCTAATTGAAGCATGGGTTAGTTCTAAAGCATACTGTTACAAAAGGTATCCTGACTCCTGTAAGGCTTTACTCTAAATCATGAGTTTGAATTTTCTTACAAAATTTCTTGCTAAAAACGCATTTTCAAAACTTCAAGACAAGCATAAACTTTGCATTATTTGAATATCGTTGTTTGCATATGGCTATTTGTTTGACAGCAGAGAAATTCACACAACGAATATCTAGTGAACAAAAGCTCTCTCAGTGAACAAAATCACTTCAAGTGGGATGACACTTCCAATGACAAATCTCCTATAAACAAGGGGGCATGACGTGTCACTATCCAGCACACCTGGGGAAGTCAAGTCAAAATTCTAAAAGAAATGTTGAATAACCAGGGGAATGTCTCCATCTAAGTCACTTGGGGAAATGAACACAAATCCCGACAGAGGTTTACTTATAATCAAACAGTTTCTGGCAGTGCCACAATCACTGCTACTAGGGGAAATGACGGATCCCCTACAATCCTTATCATAGGATGAATCCCAGCCAGAGTTTAAATCTCTGAAAACCTTTTGCCCAGCTAAGTCGACCTCAAGAATCCTAGAGGATTTCTGCCAGTGAAGTTGCCGCCTCTCCAACAGACTAAACAACAGGGTTTATTTCCCCAAAAAATGACAGGGTTCCCCAACTTGAGGTGGCATCTTCGACTATTACAAATCAAAGGACCACAACTCCTCTTCAGTAGACTATTATATAATTCCCAGCAAGTTACTGTGAAGCCTGGACCCGACCAGATATCAGTTCAACTTCGACTCTCCGATAGAGCAACGGACAACAGAGATTCCAGAACTCTTTTTCCCCAAATAGGAATCAATACTAACCACAGAGTTTTCAACATTCCCTAGTGGAGTTCTCCTAAATAAAACATGAATCCTCAGTGGAAACGTTCTAAGCAAAATTTGAAGACGCACCTACTCTTCGACAGTAGTCCGGGATTTAATGATTCCCCAGCATTTGTCAAGGATTTATTTTCCCAGATAAAGATACACTTCAATAACATTTCATATTTCATATATCCTAGGCACAATCTCATTTATTTTGATAACATCATTGCACCATGCATTTCATACATCATGACATTGCATACAGTTAACATTTTAACTTTTTCAGGAAAAGTTTAATCAACAGATGGCTATCGTCAAGGTCAGAGATTAATACCTATAACAAGTTCGGAGAATTATCTATACGACCAACTAAAGTAACCCTACTACCCAGGTTCCTTCTCATAGCCTACTATCCAAGCTTTTATTTCGAAGTAACCCTACTACCCAGGTTCCTTCTTGTGATACGGTGGGAGAACTGACTTGAGGTTTTGCGTTTGTATTCGCACTTGTTCGGTTTAGCAAGAGTCGCCACCGAATTTTTATTTTATCCTAAAGGAAAGGTTAAAAAGCACAGGAAAAAACCTTTTGAGATGTTTCGTGGGTTCGGGGGGTAGATTATGAAAAGGGAAGGTATTAGCACCCTTTTCATCCATGGTTATCCATGGGCTCTTACTTACTTGGTTTTAGATCACTTGCCTTGATTTTCAACTGCTTGAAATTGCGGTGTATGTGTGTTTTGAAAATGTTTTGAAATAGACGCCTTTGTTTCGGCAACCATTGTAATGACTCGTGTTTGAGTATATACGAAGGTGTGTATCTTTTCGAAAAGATGTTTCAAATGTTTTTGAAAGTTTGTTTTGAAAGTGTTTGTGGAGTGTGGTTTTGAAAAGTAGGCAAGTGTTTTTGCAAGTTTGATCAAGTAACTAAGAGTTTGTCTACCCTATTGTACTCAAAGGTTTTTTCTCATGTTTTAACCCTTTTAACAATCTTATTCCACCATTGTATTTGGTGGGCAATCTTGTGTTAGGACGTTTAAAGGGACAGGCGCGGGCCATCGTATGGACCATGAATGCAATGGTGCCAAGTGTCTTTGGCAATTTGCTTGAAGGGACTATGATCATTTGATTAGGCAACTTTCGAAAGCGTCATCGAGGGACTTATGATCATTTGAATTGTTTTTCCAAAGAAACTCGAAGTGCAAGCATGGCCCATTTTGGAAGGCAACAAGCGGGATTACCCTAGGGGTGCAAGTGTGATTGTGTATTGATTTCATGCATTTGTTTTTGTATTAGGTTATCTAGCGTTTGATTTTATTTACATACAACCCTAGATCTATCATGGCATAATTCGAAAGCGATAAATTGTGGGAATTTAAAGTCTACGCTATTACAAATGGGTATCCGGGAGTGGGGGTACAATTATTTACAAATGGGGGATGAGACTTATTAGGAGAATAGTATCCAAGTATCTACAACCAAATCGAATTGTGATCTCAAATGTAATATGTATCAAACGTATAAGATAAGCAAATGTATCAATGTATAAAAAGATAAAATGTGTATTGTAAATGTGTATGTGATTTATTTACAAGGTGAGAAATGTATTTATTAAGTATTCTTATCTTGTTTTGTATTTTTGTTAATTATGTACAAGCAAGAAAATTTAATCAAAGAAAAGGAAATGTGTTTTAAGTTTAAGAAAAAAAGAAAACATTTTAAGTTTAATGTCTTATGTTAATATCTTTTTATGTACAAAAATGTTTTAGTTAAAAAAGAATATTCAACCTAAAATCTATTTTTTTATACATTTTTTATAAATGTTTTAAACAAGATTTACATTTAAATAAAAAGAGTTTTAATAAAAGAAAAGAAAAAATGTTTTAAGTTCTATGTATTAATGTATTCTAGTATTATTATTAAAAAAGGTTAAGTTATGAATGAAAATTAAGAGAGGATTTAAGAAGTGTTTTGTTAATAGAAAAGAAAAGAAGTTATGTGGGCCTTATGCTTATCCTTGGCCCAAAACAATATTTTGAAAGAGAATCAGCAGGGGGGTACGCTTGGAAAAACGAATGGGCTTCAGGCATTTTGAAGGGCAAGGCCCAAGATGTTTCTCACAATTATTTTGCAAGGGTTGCATTTGTTTATGTCACTTTGGGAATTAGGGTTTGTGAGAACACAGAGGCGCGCCGTTTACTTCGTTGCTTTCGTCCTCTTCATCTTTTGAGCCAAGCATTCTTGAACGCGATTCTCCCTTGCCTAGACACCAGCTCCATCGTCCGCTCCTTCTCTCTTCATGGATCGTTCAAGGAGTGACAAAGAAAAGGTAACAGCTTCTCCGTTTCCTAGTGGTTTCGTGTTTTGTCTTGCTCATGCATGTTTGAGTTTCGTTTTCTGATTTTTTAAGTGTTGTTGTTGTTTGAGGTGCGTGAAAGAAAAAGAGGGAGGGATACTACCTTTTGGAGACGAAGGAGGAGATGGGATTGGAGGTGCTTTGGACGGCCGGAAGCGAGGGCTTGGTGATGATGTGCGCTTTGGAATTCCTGGTACTTTTGTATTTCGCCTTTTAGGTTTTGTGATGAGCTTCTGAAAACCTTTTGACAGTTACCTCTCTTCTTCTCTATTTGCCTCGCTTCTGTATGCTTGTATGCTTTGAGTTTCTTTTCTTCTTCTCTGTTTGCCTCGCTTCTGAGTTGTCTTGATGATGGTGTTGTTGAGTATAGTTGTATTCTTATGAGTATTGTTGCCCTATGATGATTGTATTCTGAGGGCGTGGTTGCTTTGAAATGCTTAGTGTTTGATATGCTGAGATATTTGGTATGTTGTGTCGGATTGATTCTGGTTTTTTTGGAAAGGGTTTTGAAGGTTGAGCTTGTAGTTCTGGTTTGGGGTTACAGGATTTGTATGCTTGAAAACAAGTTATAGGCGTGAGGGCCTTGAGGCTTGATGCAGGTCTGGGCTCTTGCTTTGCTGTTTGTGTATTTGTTTGGGTGTTTGAAACAGTTTAGCAAGTGAAGGCTTTGACAGGTTAAACTGGCTTTAGCAGGTTTTAGACTTGAATGGTTATTGAAAGGTTGATGTGTTTACCAGCTTGTGGTTTGTTTTGATGTTTATTGATGGTTAAGGCTTGGCTTTGAACCTCTGTTTGCAGGTTTAAGCTTGTTTTGACAGGTTGGGTTAGAAAATGGTTTAAGGCTTATGGTCTTGACAGGTTTTTTTTTATGTTTGTAATGTGAGCTGAGTTTTGGTTTTATGCTTCAGGCTTTAGAGGCTTTTGGTCTTAGACAGGCACGAGGCTTTTAGGCTTGATGACAGTTTACAGGTTTTAGGCTTGATGTTTATTTAGAGGCAGGTTAATGGCTTTTGTATATCTTTTCAGGGTCTTGGCCTTTTTGTCTTTTAAGGGCAGGAGGTGTTATATTTTTTTGTATATTCGTTCTTGGTCAATCCTTGGACAGGTTTGCAAGGCTTGAGGTTTTCACTCTTTATGCTTTCTTCTGATGTATGCCTTCTGCCTCTTTCCCCTATGTGCTTTGATACATCATGTTTATATCTTTTGTTTAGCCTCTAGCCTGTTGTACTGTAAGCTGCTTTCCTCTCTCTTTCTCTCTCCAGATTAAAGAAAAGCACTTTTATTGCTTAATTTTTGTCTTTTCTGAAAAAGCAAATGGCATAGGAAGATGATGTATTCTGAACATTGCTTGCACTTGTCCCTTTTCCACTGCATATTTCCATATTTCTTGCATACTTTGTGTACTTTATTGACAGCTTTTTGGAGTTTGATATCTTTTGGTAACCTTGGACAATTTTGACAGCTTTGGCTTGGTTTGAAATTGTAATTCAGTTTGCCTTTACTTGTACATGCTGTTTGGAAACTTGGTTGACAATTTTTTGGATTTATGCAGTATGTTTGAAAATTTGAATTTGTGCATTTCACATTTTTGCAAGACATTCTATCCCTCTTTGTGAACCGAGAGCAATCTCGTGATTTACAGAGAGGGCAAACTGATTCCGGCCAGTTGCTTTTAATGATGAATTTTTAAATTAACTATCTGTCTCTTTTATCTGCTTTTGACTTCTTTTTTTCTTTGTTTTGCAGATGAAAAATAATTGAGCAAAGGAGCATTGGATAGAAGAATGAAGATTAGGAAATTTAGGACATAGTTTATTTCAATTTTAATCATTGTAACCATTATTATTATAAATACTTTGTAAATAAATACTGTATTTAAATAACAATTGTAACAAATAATTACAGATGAATAAAAATCCATTTTGATCAGTTAATTCTTCTTCAAATGTTTATCTAATTGTTTATAATTTTTAAATTATAATAAAATGGAAATAAATTCCAATTATTCTAACTTAAAATAAATAATCAATTGATAAACACTGTGGTCTTATCATCAATCAATAATAAACCCGGCGCTCCAATTATCCAAAGCAATGCCAAGTTAATCAAACAAAACGTCCACATGCCTCTTTTCACTGATTAAATTCAAACAATTGCAAATTAACAATCAGCAGCCTCAGTCCTTATCTCAGAGTAATTTGAAAAGCATTGATAGAACTAACTCTTTCTGAGAAATATGCGCACGAAACCCTGATTTTTGACTTAACACTGGAGAAACGCATGCCTGATCAAACTTTGAGCCAATTCAACCAAACCCTAAGCAATCTGTTTGAACTGTCATAAAATCAATGAAAACCCTAAATTTTGTCTGACTGACGAGAAAAGTCTGTTTGACCGATTCTTGAGCCAGTCTGAAAAATCAGGAAAAGCCCGAAGCTGTGATTTCTTGTGGAAAAAGATGAGGGCAAATTTTGGGGTACAACAGTTGCCCCTGTTCAATCTTCTTGAACCTGAAGAGTTAGATTGGCAAGTTTGCCTTTCGCGACTCGAGGGTAAAAGGAGATTGGACACTAGAGTGCCCAAAAAATTTGCACTCGGTGATGTGATGGTAGAGGGAATGGGCTTAAAGATGCCATTTGGTGATGGGCTTAAAGATGCCATCTGGAATGAGACAGAATCTTGTCGGGAATGGGCTTATAGATGCCATCTGGAAACGTTGAACTGTATGTCACTGGTGAGTGAACGAGTATCAGAAAGGTATCCATGTTTTGGAACATCTCTGAATTGGGGTTCTGAATAAGTGATAGATTGACATCCATGTTTGGAGAATCCGTAAACTATTTTCAGGGGTTGAAATTTTGAATAAGCAATAGATCAGCATCCATGTTGGGAGGCGTCCGTGAACTGTTTTCAAAAGTTGAGAAGAATCTGAATAAGCGATAGGTTGTCATCCGTTACTGGAGAACCTGTAAACTATTTTCAGAAGTCTTGAATATGGAGCTTACTAATCTTTATCCTGAAAAAGGGTAAGATATTAGCTGAAACACAAATTCATGTTGCATGAAATGTATGATGCAATGTATGTTATATCAATGTTTATGATATGAATGTAATGAATATGCATGTAAGCTGATGAGCTGTCCTGCTGAGGATAGATGAATCCTGGATGGTTGGAGATAAAAGAATCTTGACTGCTGCCGGGGAAAATAATTCCTTGACTGCTGCTGGGGAGGGCAAGAATCTTTTGATCGTTGAAAATGAGAAGTCCTGGGACCACTGTTGGGGGATCAGGAGTTTGGATTGTATGCCAATCTACTGGGGGTTCCTGTCTTGAGGATATCTTCACTGGAGAATATTCGAATATTCGGTGAGGAACTGAGAATGAGTCTTCATTCTGCTAATGCTTAACTGTTATCTGGTCGATCTCCAGGCTTTCACAGAAGCTTGTATTGTCATCTGGTCGTAATCCAGGCTTCACAATAGCTTGCTAAGCTGCCATCCAGTCAAATCCGGGCTTCACGGCTTGTGTTAAAGATATACCACTATCTGGTCGACTCCAGGCTTCGTAGTATTCTTGACTGCTGTCTGGTCGTAATCCAGGCTTCACAGAAATTTGTATTGTTATCTGGTCACAATCCAGGCTTCTCAATAGCTTGCTAAGCTGCTATCCGGTCAAATCCGGGCTTCACGGCTTGTGTTAAAGATATACCACTATCTGGTCGACTCCAGGCTTCGTATTATTCTTGACTGCTGTCTGGTCGTAGTCCAGGCTTCACAGAAATTTGTATTGTCATCTGGTCGTAATCCAGGCTTCACAAATTTGTATTGTCATCTGGTCATAATCCAGGCTTCACAATAGCTTTGTTAGGGATTAAACTATTATCCGGTCGCATCTGGACTTCATAGCTTGCTCTGAGGGGACATCCTTATCTGGTCGTAATCCAGGCTTGGTGGTTGTCTGGCATTGTTATCCGGTCGTACTCCGGGCTTCACAATATGCTGTAGGGATTAAGATACTATCCGGTCACATCCGGGCTTTGTAACTTGAATCTTGTGAGAATTTGATCTTTGATGACTGTAGCTTCCAACAGATGATGAAAGAGCTTTTGAACGGTCGATCAATCTGAAAATGTAATTTGCTTTGGAGACTAAATCTTGGACAAATGTTGGGGAAATAAACCCATAACCAAAGTTGGGGATAGAAGAACTCTGGGGTTACTGAGGATGAGAAATCCTTGTTGTCTGCTAACTGCTTGGGGAACAAGATCTTCACTGGTTGAGGGATCTTGGGACCACTGCTGGGGATCGGAACTCCTTGGTGACTTGCGGGGTGAGAGAATTCTGATGATCTCTGCTGGGGAAATCAGAACCTGGTAGACTTATGCTGGAGAGGTATGACTGAGAATCTTCAGTCTGGTGGGAAGTATCTCTTGTGGGGAGAATGTTCACTGGTCTGGTTCCACTGGGGATTGATAGTTGGAGGTTTTAGCTCCGTTGGGGATAGGATTTTCAGATTTTAGGGCTCCACTGGGGGTGCTGAAACTTATCTCTGAGGGGGACTAAGTTCTGGGAGGTTCTCCGGCTGGGGAAATCAGCTTTGAGAAAGCCCCTGTTCTGCTGAGGATCCTGGAGTTTAATTATGTTTGGGGAATCCTTCTGAAAGGGCATCGAGATATCTATCCGTACCTTCAACCTATCAGTAATCATCCTTTCGTGATTTGTAAGGAAATGACTATGTTCAAATGCATATGCCTACTTAACAAAACATTGGACGTTTCTCAAGTAAACATAAGTGTGAAAGAGAAAAAGGAAGACAAAGCAAATTTGTGTATTTGGAAAAGTATTTGTATTAACTTTCTATGAGCATCTTTGTACAAAGGAGACAGGCATCCTTGTAAGAGGATGTCGCCGTAAAAATTGAAAATTTTATACAAAAGAAAGATGGCTATGTGAAATAACTCCATGGGATTCCATTCTGCTATAGCCTTCACAACTCTGAATATCTGCCCATTCAATGCTTCGCCTGCCGGTGACAGAATTGACCAGAAGCTTGGAGCTGGTTGATGAAGAGATTGTCCTTAAAGTGATCTGACGAGACATAATCATACGCTTTAATTCCCTAACTTTTTCCTGAATCGCCCTTTCGGGTTTTCAATCCACCGGGAAACCCCTTTTTGCCCAAGCCGCCCTTTCGGGTTTTCGACTTGCCGGGTGTACAGGTTTTTTTTTTTTTGCTTTACCCCTAATTTTTGCCTGAACCGCCCTTTCGGGTTTTCGGTTCACCGGGATGCCCATTTTTGCCCAAGCCGCCCTTTCGGGTTTTCGACTTGTCGGGTTATTTTATGCGTAGTATCTTTTGACTATGTCTGCGTTCGCAGGGTGCGGAAAATCATCACCGTCCATGGTGGTCAGAATCATTGCACCACCAGAAAATATGCTCTTGATCACAAATGGTCCTTCGTAAGTAGGAGTCCATTTGCCCCTGGGGTCACTTTGTGGTAAGATAATCCGCTTGATCACGAGATCTCCGACTTGATATACTTGACGTCTGACTTTCTTGTTGAAAGCCTTGATCATCCGTTTTTGGTACGTCTGACCATGGCAAACAGCAGCGAGTCGCTTCTCGTCGATCAAATTGAGTTGATCAAGTCGTGTCTGAATCCAATCATCTTCATTCAAACCTGCGTCCTTCATAATCCTTAAGGAAGGGATCTGAACTTCCATGGGCAGGACAGCTTCCATGTCGTATACCAAAGAAAATGGGGTTGCCCTGGTTGAAGTACGTGCTGTGGTACGGTATCCGTGTAGAGCAAACGGTAACATCTCATGCCAGTCCTTGTAAGTGACTGTCATTTTCTAAATGATCTTCTTAATGTTTTTGTTCGCAGCTTCAACAGCACCGTTCATCTTCGGCCGATAGGGAGATGAATTGTGATGATAAATCTTGAACTGTTCGCATAGAGCGGTGATCATAGTATTATTCAGATTGGTTCCGTTGTCTGTGATGATCCTGTCGGGGATACCGTACCGGCATATGAGGTTTTGCTTGATGAAGCAGGCAACCACATTTTTTGTAACAGAGGCGAAGGAAGCCGCTTCGACCCATTTGGTGAAATAGTCAATGGCAACCAGGATGAGCGATGTCCATTGGATGCAGTGGGCTTGATCTCTCCAATCATGTCAATGCCCCACATTGCAAATGGCCACGGAGTTGTCAGCACGTTGAGAGGAACCGGAGGAATGTGCACCTTATCAGCGTAGATTTGGCATTTATGGCAGGTACGGGAGTGTTGATAGCAATCAGCTTCCATGGTAGACCAGTAATAGCCTTCCCTTAGAATCTTCTTAGCCATCGTGTGTCCGCTCAAGTGGGTGCCGAACGTACCGCTGTGTATCTCGGTCATGATCAACTTTGCCTCAACTTTGTCCATACATCAGAGTAAAACACAATCATGGCTGCGTTTATAGAGGATGTCGTTGCTCAGGAAGAACTTGGCAGCAAACTTCCTTAAGAACTTCTTGTCATTTACTGAAGCTCCTTCGGGATATTCTCTAGTCTGGAGATACCTTTTGATTTCATGAAACCAGGGTTGTTCCACTGCTTCTTCGGTATTAATCTCGTGACAATGCGCAGGTTCATCCATTCGCTCGATGGTTATTTGGGGAGCCTCGTTATCCCAATTGAGTTTAAACATGGAAGACATTGTAGCCAGAGCATCTGCCAGCTGATTCTCTTCTCGCGGGAAATGCTCGAAGGTGATTTGCTCGAAATGAGGCAACAATGTCAAGACATGTTCTTTGTATGGGATAAGATTAGGATGTTTGGTATCCCACTCTCCTTTGATTTGACTGATAACCAAAGCCGAGTCCCCAAATACGATCAAAGATTTGATCCCCAAGTCTATAGCAGCCTTGAGACCAAAAATGCAAGCTTCATATTCAGCCATGTTGTTGGTACAGCTGAAGCAAAGTCGGGCAGTGAAAGGTGTGTGGAAACCTTCCGGGGAAATGAGTACCGCACCGATACCGTTTCCAAGTGCATTTGAAGCACCATCAAAGTACAGGGTCCATCGGGATCCCTTTTCAGGTCCGTCATACGGTCCGTTACCTTCCATGTTGTCCAAATTCATGATGTCCTCGTCTGGGAAGTCAAATCTCATGGATTGATAATCTTCGATAGATTGGTGAGCTACATGGTCAGCTAGTACACTCCCTTTTATAGCTTTTTGGGTGGTGTACTAGATGTCATACTCAGTTAGGATCATTTGCCATCTAGCGATTCTTCCAGATAAAGCGGGCTTTTTGAAGATATACTTGATAGGATCCATTTTGGAAATCAACAAAGTGGTATGAGTCAACATATACTATCTTAGTCGGCGAGCAGCCCATATCAAAGCTCAGCAAGTTTTCTCGAGCAGTGAGTAGCGAGTCTCGCAGTCGGTAAACTTTTTGCTAAGGTAATAAATAGCATGCTCTTTTCGACCAGACTCGTCATGTTGGCCCAAAACACACCCCATTGAGTTACCCAAGACGATCAGATACATGATCAATGGTCTTCCCTCGACGGGTGGCATCAGAATAGGAGGTTCTAGCAAATACTCCTTGATCTTATCAAAAGCAGCTTGGCAATCGTCGTTCCATTCGACTACCTGGTCTTTCTTTAATAGTTTGAAAATCGGCTCACAGGTAGAAGTCAGATGAGAGATGAATCTGGCAATATAGTTCAAGCGCCCCAAGAATCCTCTAACCTCCTTTTCAGTACGGGGAGCAGGCATCTCTTGTATTGCTTTCACTTTTGCTGGATCGACCTCAATGCCTTTGCTGCTGACAATAAACCCTAGAAGTTTACCAGACCTAACTCTAAAAGTACACTTACTTGGATTCAGCCTGAGTTTGTATTCTTTCAACCTGGCAAACAGCTTTTCTAGATGTTCAAGGTGTTCCTCCTCTGTTTGTGACCGAGCTATCATGTCGTCTACATAAACTTCGATCTCATGATGTATCATATCATGAAATAAAGCTACCATGGCGCGTTGATAAGTTGCCACTGCGTTCTTCAATCCAAACGGCATCACCTTATAGCAGAAGGTACCCCATTGTGTAACAAAGGTTGTTTTCTCCATGTCCTCGGGGGCCATTTTAATTTGGTTGTAGCCCGAGAAGCCATCCATGAAGGAAAACACTTTGTGCTGAGCTGTGTTGTCAATCAAAATGTCGATATGGGGTAGCAGAAAATCATCTTTAGGGCTAGCCCTATTCAAATCCCGGTAGTCCACACACATTCTGAAAGGAACTGGTACAATGTTAGCAACCCATTGTGGATAGGATGTAACAGCCAGAAAGCCCGCGTTGAATTGCTTCATTACTTCTGCTTTAATCTTCTCAGACATGTCGGGCCTCATTCGGCGGACCTTTTGCTTGATCGGTGGATAATCCTCTCTTGTAGGGAGACGGTGAACCACTATATCTGTGTCTAAACCTGGCATGTCTTCATAAGACCAGACAAAGATTTCAACGTATTCATTTAACAGATGTATCAAGTGTTCCTTGACACTTGGCTCCAGATTGGCACCCACTTGTACTTCCTTCCAGTCTTCCTCTGTTCCTAAGTTGACAGTTTCCAACAACTCTTCGTGAGGCAAGATGGCCCTTTCTTCTTGTTGCAGAAGTCTGGCTAGCTCTCCCGGTACTTCACAATCTTCGTCATCTTCATACTCAATATGATTGACCAGATCTTCAGAGTTGTTGAAGGACATAGCAGAATAGTCACCCATAGAATCCAGAGTGGATGGGTACCTGCATTTGTGAGTGTGGGTGTGTGTAAGGGATAGCCATCCTTAAACAAGCAAAATGCAAAAAGGAAAGAAAATGAACACAGCAGTTTATCAATGAAAAACGTCCAATGAATCATTAAACATGGCATATGGATATGAAGATAATCAAAACCCTTACAAATGGACCTACATGCCCCGGGCAAGGCATGAGGTGAAAAAGTAGTGTACGAATTGTTCAAAAGTAATTATTACAAACCAACAGGAAATGTCTGACAGATAATTACTGATTAATAAAAGTAATGGGGACAAAGTCTTTTGCCTCCCAGTTGCGTAGTCCTCCTTCGATGGTTGGGTAGATCCAATCTTCAATGTTGGCCTCTTTGTCTTCACCCTCCAAAGCGTTGATTCCAAAAGGAGAAATCTTGATGGGTGTTCTTTCAACCTTTGAGCGGCGCATAGCTTTCTGTCTCGCAGCAGTGAAACCTAATCCAAACTTGTCTGTTTTGTGGGGAATATCAGGCAACTGGCCCCATGTTGAGCTCTTCCCTTCCTTCATTGCAGCTTTCGCGTCTTTTAGAGATGCCATCCTGGCCATCTGCTTTGGTACCTCAGCTACCACTTTTGCTACTGCCACTTCAGGAGATACTTCCTCGAAGTGCTGAAATGGTGTCTCAATGAATTCACCCTCTACCTCTACATACCGAAAGGAGTTCAGGTGGCTGATCATATATTCCTCCTCACCGTGGACGGTTATGATCTTTCCTTTGACAAGGTACTTCAACATTTGATGTAAGGAGGAGGTAATCGCCCCAGCGTTATGTATCCATGGCCTCCCCAGTAAGCAAGAGTATGACGGACGGATGTCCATCACATAGAAAGTTGAGGGGAACACTTATGTGCCAACCTTAATGGGAATGTCTACCTCCCCGTGTACCATTCTCTTTGACCCGTCAAATGCCCTTACAATGATATTACTTGGCCTTAACTCCAAGCCTTCACAGTCTAAACGGTCGAGAGCCTTCTTAGGCAGCATGTTCAGAGAAGAACCTGTGTCGACCAGAACATGGGCCAGAGTAGTTCCTTGGCATTCTACTGACACATGTAATGCGTCGTTGTGCTTTCTTCCTTTTGAGGTCAGGTCAGCATCAGAGAAACCTAAACCGTTGTCTGCGGTAAGGATGGCCACACAATCTTGGAATTGGTCTGCAGAGGTTTCCTGGGGCACATGGGCTGTCTTCAGGAATTTTATCAATGCTTTGGCGTGCGCCTCAGAGCAAAGAAATAATGCTAACATGGAGATCTTCAAGGGGGTTTGCCCCAGTTGCTCTACCACGTCATAATCACTCTTTTTAATTATCTTCAGGATCTCCCCCATCTCTTTCTTAGAGGTCTCCAAGATGGCCAAAGGTTGAGCCCTCGTCCTGACGAGCTCATCTTGGGTACCCTTACCTTTATCAGCAGAAGTAAGAGGGACAACAACGGGAATAACAGTTTCTTCAATCAACGGAGTTTCGGCGGAAAGTCTTATTGGTGCAGGATTAACTTTGGCAGCAGTTGAGGGTCCAAAGATTGCCTTTGGGGGGGCAATCTCTGGAGAAAATATTCTCCCGCTTCGGGTGATCTTGCTTGTACCAGCAATGTTTCCAATGCTGGCCTCTTCTTCATCAGAGCTTCCTTCGGTTACTTCAACTTGTTTAACACCATGGTAGTAGATTTCTCCATCGTAATTCCATGGTATTGACTTGTCAGAACTGTAGGGGACAGGCCCCGGCATAGTTATTTTCAAGGGAACAATCTTTGTAGCTGATGTAATCTTAACAGGCTTTCTGACGGCCTTGGAAAGATTGGCGTGAATGGTGATTATTGAGACATCTTCAGTAAGGGTTAGAATAGCAGGAACCTTTTCAAACAGAATTTGTTGACTGTCCATCAGGCCTTGGATGCCTTTCTTCAGTAATGGGCAGTCAAATGGCAGAGAGTAACAACAGTAACAGTCTTCTTTACATCCCGGGAAAATCCTGGCTCTTAGCAGATTTAACTTGATGGTTAACAGCGGAATCCTCAGGTCACTGACATCAGAAACATACAAATCTTCCTCAATAGCATGGACATTTCGACCATGCTTCGGCATCGGAGCAGATATCACGTTTGGCTTCTCTGGAGCATCGAACTCCACCTCTTTTGCATCTATCAAGTCTTGAATTTTATTTTTTAGCACCCAACAATCGTTTGTGTCATGTCCGACGCTATCGGAATGGTAGGCGCATTTAGCATTGGGATGATAGTACGGTGAAGCAGTATTCACAATCTTCGGCACTTCCCTAATCTTGGTGAGATTCAATTTCAACAGATGTGGAAGAACTTGCGCAGGTGTCATATTGATACAGGTAAACTGCCGTGGTGGCCGTTCTCCCCATTGCTGTTTAGGTCTGGACTGGTTATTGCGAGGCTGATCGTTTGATGAATTTTGGATCATCACGGCCCCCACAGTCGGCCGGTGCTCATTTCTTCCTGCTCCTCTCTGAGAATACACAACAGCCGCTTCCTTCTTCGCCGGAAATGATTTCTAAACAGTCGTAGATGTAGAGGCATCCTTCTGAATCTTCCCATTCTTGATACCGGCTTCTACCCGCTTGCTAGTCAGAATTAATTCGATAAACCCTGCAGAAGAGCTACCGATCAGATGGTTAAAGAATGGACCAGACAGGGTCCCCAGGAACATATCAACAAGCTCTCTATCAGAAAGAGGTGACTGCACTCTCCCGGCCAGATCGCGCCACTTTTGGGCATATTCCTTGAATCCCTCACCTAAGGCCATCCCCATACTTTGTAGCTGAGTACGGGTTGGTGCCAGGTCAAAGTTATACTGATATTGGCGATAAAAAGCAGCTGCCAGATCCTCCCAACTATGTACCTCTGATCTCTCAAGGTTGTAGAACCAATCCAGCTGTGTGCCAGACAGGCTATCCTGAAAGAAGTGTACCCAAAGGTTTCTGTCAGACGTGTGAGGTTGGATTCTTCGAACATACGACCTTAGGTGCATCTTTGGGCAAGACAGCCCATCATATCTTGCAAAAACTGGCACTTTAAACTTCGAGGGGATCACAATTCCAGCAATTAATCCCAAATCTTCGAAATCTAAGCCGGGAACTCTCTGCAGCTCCATAGTTGCTAACCTGTCTTCCAAGTTTTTGTGCTTGTCATCGGCCGGCGGGTATTGTTGTTCTGAGTAGTCTTCGTCTTCTTCAGCCTCTTCCTCTTCAACTTCGGATTCGGAAGGTACTGCAGCCCCTTTTCCTTTACTGGTTCCTTCTTCGGATGTAGGGGGAAATTCAAGAACTCTTCTGGCTTCACCCTCAAACCTTCTTCCCAGGGTAGCCACCCCGACTCTTTTCTTCTTCTTTTTCACTTGCTCTTTGTTCCCAAGTAGAGCTTTTAGATCCTCCTGACCCTTTGCCAAGGTCATCAGGAGATGTTGAGACTGTAGATCTTTGACCGTCTGTTCGAGATCCATCTTACTGAAATAAACAGCAGAAAGATAAGGAAACCTGGTGTGGAGACCTGCTTATGCACATGATGAATGATATGTTTATTTATGCAATGCATTCAAGGATTTAGAAATTCACAATTGTTGCAGACAAAAAGAACACACCTCATATTAATAAGAAGAAATTTTGTTAGTACATAAATGCCCCATGGGCCAAATATTACAAAAACTTCTCATGGTAAAAAGACGTTGCGCATCCTCTTTGGCGCGATGTAGGTGTTGAGGGTCTCTTCCTCATGGAGTCGGCGGGTAAGCTCCAAAACCTTCTTCTCACTGGCGTAGAAGCTGGCTTCAAAAGTATTCCGTTCCTCCTTGAGTTGGATCCAACTCTTCTTCATATCTTCCCATGACGTTGGCATGTCAGGATATAAGATGGTGTAGGGAACCTTACCTTCCTTAACGGGCTCCTTAATCACAGGGAGAATATGAGGGTAAGGCATCATTAGACTCTGAGCCCGGGTCCGCACCCACTTGAGATAAGGCTCAAGAGGGATGGAGTTCTTGTGCCCCAGTGTCTTGCTGTCTACCTTGTTAAGCATCCTCCAAGCTCTGACGAATCTTTGGCGGAGTCCTTGCGCATCGTTGTCGAAGTCAAAAACTACGTCAGGAATCAGAATGTCATGAGGGCCATCCCTCCGTGCATATCCAAACTGTCTCAAAGCTAGACAAGGGTTGTAGGTAATTCCCCCCTCTAATGCCAAGCAATGGAACATTAGGGAACTCTCCACAATGATCGATGATGATGACATTTTCTCTGGACCGAGAACACCAATGTACATCAGAGTGTGTGAGGGTCATCAATCGTTGTGACCACCTTAGGCCTTGGTCATTCTTCAAAACAGATTGTGGAAGGTGCGAAATAAACCACCTTGCAAGGAGAGGAGTACAGCACATGAGAACACCCCTCTTTCTCATTGTTCGTGTGTAAAATGAGTGGAGGATGTCCCCAAGCAATGTTGGTATTGGATTCCTGGATAAGAAGATCTTGACGACGTTGACATCTATAAGTTGGTCAGGATTTGGGAACAAGACCAACCCATAAATGAGGAGTGCCACAATTTCTTCAAAGGCTTGTAGATCCAAGAAATTCCAACACTCTTGTGCCTTCTCAAACAAGAATTTTGCCAAGAAGCCTTTGACATCGCTTCTAGTTTCCCAATGCCCCTTGATGTCGGATGGTTGCAAGTGTAGTGCTTGAGCAACATCTTCAGGCTTTGGTTCCTTTTCCGTACCGTTGAAAGGTAGTTGATTAAGAATAGGAATTCTCAGGAGTTGAGAAAATTCCTCCAAAGTGGGCACCAATTGGTAGTCGGGGAATGTGAAACAGTGGTGAAGGGGGTCAAAGAACTGGAACAAAACCTTCATCATGTCCTCTTCAATGCTGGTGTTGACTAGGCTGAGCAGTCTACCATGTCTTTCACTGAAGGGAGAGCTTTCGGGAATTCTGGATGTGAGCTCCTTGAGTTGAGGAGGGATCCTCACAAGGTTGACTTGGATAGTTTTCCTGCGAGGAATTTCCATGACCTACAAAACAAGAACAAAGGTGAAGATCCAAACCCTTGAAATGGTTAGCGGATGCATATGATGCCTTATGATGTTTATGATCTATGCAAAAGCACATGTACAAGCAATTCACACAAAACCCTAGTTTCAGGCTTACATGGGGTTTCATAGGTAAGTACCCTCTTGAGCGTAGTTGGCTTAAAAACCTGTCCTATAAATAGTAACCGGGTTCTAAGGAGCTCAATATCATTGGATTGTTTTCCATGTTCATCGTTTTGGTTTAGCCACTTAACTAGCGACCAAAATATTCCAAGAAAACAACCCTCAATGAGTGTAGTATCGAGTATCTACCAACTTCGGACTGCACCAAAGCCGGTCATCTCACTACCCCTAATAAAAGGCCAAGATGGTCAAGTAAGGTTCTAGGTCATTAGTGCTTAGTGACATCACTCAGCGGCCCCGTACTCTCCTTGATTGAACTCAAGGGTTACCGGTACTCACAAATATGTCGCACTAATATAGCTATTGCTTCAACCGTGTCGGTATACCCCGCACAGTTTCCACAACGTATTGCTATCTATGAATGTTTCCCAAATCCGGGTGTAGGATTTCAAGCCCAAACAAGAGAACCACAAAGGTAAAGCAATCAAAGCAAACAATTAATCATGCAAGAGGGTGATCTAAAAACCTAAGGTAACCCCACTTTTAAAATTGTCCCCAGCAGAGTCGTCAGTTCTGTGATACGTTGGGAGAACTGACTTGAGGTTTTGCGTTTGTATTCGCACTTGTTCGATTTAGCAAGAGTCGCCACCGACTTTTTATTTTATCCTAAAGGAAAGGTTAAAAAGCACAGGAAAAAACCTTTTGAGATGTTTCTTGGGTTCGGGGGGTAGATTATGAAAAGGGAAGGTATTAGCACCCTTTTCATCCATGGTTATCCATGGGCTCTTAGTTACTTGGTTTTAGATCACTTGCCTTGATTTTCAACTGCTTGAAATTGCGGTGTATGTGTGTGTTTTGAAAATGTTTTGAAATAGACGCCTTTGTTTCGGCAACCATTGTAATGACTCGTGTTTGAGTATATACGAAGGTGTGTATCTTTTTGAAAAGATGTTTCAAATGTTTTTGAAAGTTTGTTTTGAAAGTGTTTGTGGAGTGTGGTTTTGAAAAGTAGGCAAGTGTTTTTGCAAGTTTGATCAAGTAACTAAGAGTTTGTCTACCCTATTGTACTCAAAGGTTTTTTCTCATGTTTTAACCCTTTTAACAATCTTGTTCCACCATTGTATTTGGTGGGCAATCTTGTGTTAGGACGTTTAAAGGGACAGGCGCGGGCCATCGTATGGACCATGAATGCAATGGTGCCAAGTGTCTTTGGCAATTTGCTTGAAGGGACTATGATCATTTGATTAGGCAACTTTCGAAAGCGTCATCGAGGGACTTATGATCATTTGAATTGTTTTGCCAAAGAAACTCGACGTGCAAGCATGGCCCATTTTGGAAGGCAACAAGCGGGATTACCCTAGGGGTGCAAGTGTGATTGTGTATTGATTTCATGCATTTGTTTTTGTATTAGGTTATCTAGCGTTTGATTTTATTTACATACAACCCTAGATCTATCATGGCATAATTCGAAAGCGATAAATTGCGGGAATTTAAAGTCTACGCTATTACAAATGGGTATCCGGGAGTGGGGGTACAATTATTTACAAATGGGGGATGAGACTTATTAGGAGAATAGTATCCAAGTATCTACAACCAAATCGAATTGTGATCTCAAATGTAATATGTATCAAACGTATAAGATAAGCAAATGTATCAATGTATAAAAAGATAAAATGTGTATTGTAAATGTGTATGTGATTTATTTACAAGGTGAGAAATGTATTTATTAAGTATTCTTATCTTGTTTTGTATTTTTGTTAATTATGTACAAGCAAGAAAATTTAATCAAAGAAAAGGAAATGTGTTTTAAGTTTAAGAAAAAAATAAAACATTTTAAGTTTAATGTCTTATGTTAATATCTTTTTATGTACAAAAATGTTTTAGTTAAAAAAGAATATTCAACCTAAAATCTATTTTTTTATACATTTTTTATAAATGTTTTAAACAAGATTTACATTTAAATAAAAAGAGTTTTAATAAAAGAGAAGAAAAAATGTTTTAAGTTCTATGTATTAATGTATTCTAGTATTATTATTAAAAAAGGTTAAGTTATGAATGAAAATTAAGAGAGGATTTAAGAAGTGTTTTGTTAATAGAAAAGAAAAGAAGTTATGTGGGCCTTATGCTTATCCTTGGCCCAAAACAACATTTTGAAAGAGAATCAGCAGGGGGGTGCGCTTGGAAAAACGAATGGGCTTCAGGCATTTTGAAGGGCAAGGCCCAAGATGTTTCTCACAATTATTTTGCAAGGGTTGCATTTGTTTTTGTCACTTTGGGAATTAGGGTTTGTGAGAACACAGAGGCGCGCCGTTTACTTCGTTGCTTTCGTCCTCTTCATCTTTTGAGCCAAGCATTCTTGAACGCGATTCTCCCTTTTCTAGCCACCTGCGCCATCATCCGCTCCTTCTCTCTTCATGGATCGTTCAAGGAGTGACAAAGCAAAGGTAACAGCTTCTCCGTTTCCTAGTGGTTTCGTGTTTTGTCTTGCTCATGCATGTTTGAGTTTCGTTTTCTGATTTTTAAGTGTTGTTGTTGTTTGAGGTGCGCGAAAGAAAAAGAGGGAGGGATACTACCTTTTGGAGACGGAGGAGGAGATGGGATTGGAGGTGCTTTGGACGGCCGGAAGCGAGGGCTTGGTGATGATGTGCGCTTTGGAATTCCTGGTACTTTTGTATTTCGCCTTTTAGGTTTTGTGATGAGCTTCTGAAAACCTTTTGACAGTTACCTCTCTTCTTCTCTATTTGCCTCGCTTCTGTATGCTTGTATGCTTTGAGTTTCTTTTCTTCTTCTCTGTTTGCCTCGCTTCTGAGTTGTCTTGATGATGGTGTTGTTGAGTATAGTTGTATGCTTATGAGTATTGTTTCCCTATGATGATTGTATTCTGAGGGCGTGGTTGCTTTGAAATGCTTAGTGTTTGATATGCTGAGATATTTGGTATGTTGTGTTGGATTGATTCTGGTTTTTTTGGAAAGGGTTTTGAAGGTTGAGCTTGTAGTTCTGGTTTGAGGTTACAGGCTTTGTATGCTTGAAAACAAGTTATAGGCGTGAGGGCCTTGAGGCTTGATGCAAGTCTGGGCTCTTGCTTTGTTGTTTGTGTATTTGTTTGGGTGTTTGAAACAGTTTAGTAGGTGAAGGCTTTGACAGGTTAAACTGGCTTCAGCAGGTTTTAGACTTGAATGGTTATTGAAAGGTTGATGTGTTTACCAGCTTGTGGTTTATTTTGATGTTTATTGATGGTTAAGGCTTGGCTTTGAACCTCTGTTTGCAGGTTTAAGCTTGTTTTGACAGGTTGGGTTAGAAAATGGTTTAAGGCTTATGGTCTTGACAGGTTTTTTTTCTGTTTGTAATGTGAGCTGAGTTTTGGTTTTATGCTTCAGGCTTTAGAGGCTTTTGGTCTTAGACAGGCACGAGGCTTTTAGGCTTGATGACAGTTTACAGGTTTTAGGCTTTATGTTTGTTTAGAGGCAGGTTAATGGCTTTTGTATATCTTTTCAGGGTCTTGGCCTTTTTGTCTTTTAAGGGCAGGAGGTGTTATATTTTTTTGTATATTCGTTCTTGGTCAATCCTTGGACAGGTTTGCAAGGCTTGAGGTTTTCACTCTTTATGCTTTCTTCTGCTGTATGCCTTCTGCCTCTTTCCTCTATGTGCTTTGATACATCCTATTTATATCTTTTGTTTAGCCTCTAGCCTGTTGTACTGTAAGCTGCTTTCCTCTCTCTTTCTCTCTCCAGATTAAAGAAAAGCACTTTTATTGCTTAATTTTTGTCTTTTCTGAAAAAGTAAATGGCCTAGGAAGATGATGTATTCTAAACATTGCTTGCACTTGTCCCTTTTCCACTGCATATTTCCATATTTCTTGCATACTTTGTGTACTTTATTGACAGCTTTTTGGAGTTTGATATCTTTTGGTAACCTTGGACAATTTTGACAGCTTTGGCTTGGTTTGAAATTGTAATTCAGTTTGCCTTTACTTGTACATGCTGTTTGGAAACTTGGTTGACAATTTTTTGGATTTATGCAGTATGTTTGAAAATTTGAATTTGTGCATTTCACATTTTTGCAAGACATTCTATCCCTCTTTGTGAACCGAGAGCAATCTCGTGATTTGCAGAGAGGGCAAAATGATTCCGGCCAGTTGCTTTTAATGATGAATTTTTAAATTAACTGTCTGTCTCTTTTATCTGCTTTTGACTTCTTTTTTTCTTTGTTTTGCAGATGAAAAATAATTGAGCAAAGGAGCATTGGATAGAAGAATGAAGATTAGGAAATTTAGGACATAGTTTATTTCAATTTTAATCATTGTAACCATTATTATTATAAATACTTTGTAAATAAATATTGTATTTAAATAACAATTGTAACAAATAATTAAAGATGAATAAAAATCCATTTTGATCAGTTAATTCTTCTTCAAATGTTTATCTAATTGTTTATAATTCTTAAATTATAATAAAATGGAAATAAATTCCAATTATTCTAACTTAAAATAAATAATCAATTGATAAACACTGTGGTCTTATCATCAATCAATAATAAACCTGGCGCTCCAATTATCCAAAGCAATACACAGTTAATCAAACAAAACATCCACATGCCTCTTTTCACTGATTAAATCCAAACAACTGCAAATTAACAATCAGCAGCCTCAGTCCTTATCTCAGAGTAATTTTAAAAGCATTGATAGAACTAACTCTTTCTGAGAAATATGCGCACAAAACCCTGATTTTTGACTTAACACTGGAGAAACGCCTGCCTGATCAAACTTTGAGCCAATTCAACCAAACCCTAAGCAATCTGTTTGAACTGTCTTAAAATCAATGAAAACCCTAAATTTTGTCTGACTGACGAGAAAATTTTGTTTGACCGATTCTTGAGCCAGTCTGAAAAATCAGGAAAAGCCCGAAGTCGTGATTTCTTGTGGAAAAAGAGGAGGGCAAATTTTGGGGTACAACACTTCTCATAGCCCTACTATCCAGGCTTTCATTTCAAAATAACCCTACACAGGTTCCTCCTATTTCCAGATGCAGTTTTTCACGTACTAATCATGAAGTAATCCTACCCAGGTTCTTTCTCAGACAGCTCCAAATGCAGTTTTACACGGACTCATCATGAAGCAGCCCTACACATGCCCATCCAGTTAAAGAAAATTCAAGACCTCTACTGGTTCAGTTTAAATCTCTCAATGATTTATCCTGATTCTTTCCTGTAGACATTTTCTCATGTTCAGATAAATTGCTCCAAGATTTATTATGATTCTTTCAAAACCTCTACTGGTTCAATGTCCTGAATCAATTCCGTCTACTTTGAACCGACTACTAGAAAGCTTGACATGTGAAAAACTTGCTGGATTTTTATTAAATGAAATAGATGAATATACAACTCAAATATCTAAACGTTTCAATGCACTTATCATAAAAGCAGTATTTCCAATGAATTAAGAAATTTGTTAGGAATTTTGTCAAACACTTGGCATATGCTTGTATAATGATTTAGTAGTGGTGGTTTGGTGAAAATGTTTGAACCACTATGTTTATCATTAGACAGAAAAAATTAGCAAGCCAATTGAATTACAAAATTATGGAATATGTAAAAATATAAAGAGAAAGAAAGAAAGAACGATACACAGGTAGTTTGGTAAGGAAGTTCCCCATTGTCTTCCTCGCGTGTGGGTACGTCTCCCTCTCAATTTCAGAATTGAAACTGAGAACTTTTATAACAATTTGATGATGTTTGATAACAAGGTTACACTACACAGAAAGATAGAAATCCCTATGATCTTCTTCTTCTTATAAGAACCACCACTTGATATGATTTGTATTAAGATTTCCTGCAAGGTCCACAAACGATCCTCCTTTTCCACGACCTGTTTGCGAAAATCCTTCTGATTTTCGGACCCCTCGCTACGGCTGAATCCGACTCGTGCGACCGTGGCTAACAAAACCCTCAAGAACACACCCGTTCTTGAAGGACAAACCCTTTGTTTTATTTCTTGAAGCCTCCTCTTCAACCTTTAACTCATCTGAGATTCTTTCAATACACAGATGAACATTATCTCTGACCGCTTGATTCACTTCAACAAGGACGTTTGATTTTCTTTGTTGTTGTTGAATGAAGATGGTTGAGAAGATGATAAAGATGAAGTTTCTTTAGGCTTCTGGTTTCTCACAATTGTTTGCACACAATTCTAATATGTTTCTATGCCTTCTGTTGAGAAAAATACTTGTTATATATGTAACATAAAACGGTTAGCCAAAAAGAAAGTATTTTGAGTCGATTCATGTTGGTCATGTCTTGACTCATGTTAGTTATGAGTGACAGGATGGGTCGACACATTGTGTTTTGAGTCAATGCAAAATCATATTATAACATTTTACATAACCAACAATTTTATATCTATCGACATATAACACGTATGTGTCGATACATACTGATTGTAATTTTAATTTTTGAACATAAAACATGGTATGAGTCGACACATGATATTATGTATTGATGCATATAAATTCAAAAATGTTTTCCAGGGGCATCAGAATGTCATGTGTCGATACATGAGGTTTTGTGTCGATGCATACAAGTTTAAGTTTGTATTACAGGGGCATCAAAGTGTTATGTGTCGATGCATGAGATTTTGTATCGATGCATGCAGGTTTAAGTTTGCATTACAGGGGCATCAAAGAGTTATGTGTCGACGCATAAGCTTTTGTATCGATGCATAATAGTTTTAAAATAGTATTCCAGGGACTTCAGTAAGTTATGTATCGATACAAAACCTGTTGTGTCGACTCATAATGATGCATTATGAGTAAAATACATTTTTAGCTTATTTTAAACATGTTATATTATATTTTTGTAGTGCACACATGTATTTAGTATTTCACATATATTTGAAATCATTCAAAAATCAATTATGAAGGGGTTGCTCACAGTTCAGTTTAAATCTCTCAACAGTTTATCCTGATTCTTTCCAAGTAGACATTTTCTCTGGTTTAGATAAGTCGCTCCAAGATTTATTCTGATTCTTTCTAGCTAAAGAAAATGCAATACCTCTGCTGGTTCAGTTTAAATCTCCCAACAATTTATTCTGATTCTTCCCCGCAGATATCTTTTATGGTTCAGATAAGTCGCTCCAAGATTTATTCTGATTCTTCTTCAGACCACTGCTGGTTCAGTTTAAATCTCTCAACGATTCATTCTGATTCTTTCCTAGTATGCACTTTATCTGGTTCAGATAAATCGTTCCAAGATTTATTCTGATTCTTCCCAGTCAAACAACATACAAGAATTCTTCTAGTTTCAGATAAATCGCTCCAAATATTTATTCTGATTCTTTTCCAGTTGAAATCAAGTTCAGATTTAGTCCATTTTTTTGGCGACAGTCACCTTTGGATGGCATCTACAAGCCCATCTCCGGTAAATCTCCATCATTCCTCCAAATGGCATCTATAAGCCCAGTCACAATCCATCTTCGAGTGCAAATTTCTGGGCACTCTAGTGTTCAATCATCTTCCACCTTCAAGTCACGAATGGAAGATTCGCCAATCTAACTCTTCAAGCGTAAGAAGATTGAACATGGGCAGTTGTTGCACCCCAAAATTTGCCCTCTCATTTCTCAAAGGATCATCTTGGATCCTCGGGTTTGCTTCCATCTAATTCCAAGCCTTGAATTACAAATTTTCCAAGAAATTCGTTCACAAGGGCAAAATGGTCAATTGCATGAATTTATGAAGACATGTCCATGAAACTAAAAAGACTTAGTAAAATTTTCCCTAGTTAGTCAGGATTTTGACCTAACTTCATGGCAATTTTTCACCTAGTTCCAAATTAAATCTTCAAAAATGTCCAACATTAAGGTTGTAGAGGATGTTACAAGCTTTCCAAAATGTCCAAGAACTCATCAAGACCATACTTGAGCTAAGAGAATCGAAGGCAAGAAGTTAGGGTTTCAAACTTATTTTTCAAGTCATTTTCATGATGAACATTTGATCCAATCCATAGCCATGCTGCATAATCCTTACTTTGCAGACCTCAAACTTGTTTCTCACTCCATAATTAATGGGTTACACAACTGACTATGCCCTTATCCAAGTGCTTCAAGCTTTGCCCAAACCAATTTTCCATTTTGGGGAGAAAGTAACATATCCATTCTTGTAAAGCAAGCTTTATGCAAAGTCAACTTGCATTGAGCCTTGCACTTGTTCTTTCTGCACACACAACCCTTATAAACCAAAAGCCAGCATGTTTAAAGTTCTAACCACTCTACACAGCCCTGTACCATGTCCTTGGAACAAGATGTTTCAACTTTGCTTCAAAAATAAGTAAAGTTGCCACAACTTGAGAATTCAAATTCTGAGTTGTTGTAACACTTGAAACCTCTTGCCTATAAATATATACACTATTTGAAAGCCAATAGACGAATGCACAAGCCCTCAAACACCCCAAAGTCATAATTGCATAACAAACCTCCATTGTTGCATATTTTGGCCAGAAATCCCAAAATCAAAATCCACTCGTGTGTTTCTTGGTCTTTTGGTTCCTAAAGCTTCTAAACATCATACATAAACAATCCCAACACTTGTTATCCAACTGTAACTCTATCTTCACCAACCTCCATTTTCAAAAACAGGGCATTGCATCTTGACTTCTCAAGACCATTCCAACCATCCTCAGCACAAACTAATCATTGCATTAGCTTCCTAGGAACTTAAGGAAGCTAACCTGATCATCACAACTCTTTGAAAGAAGCTAAAACTCATTTCATGATTTCCAGTTCTTTAGGTATTTTTCTGAACTTCCATCTCTTCATTTAAGCATTATTAGGCTTTCATTTTCAAATACAAAATGTAGATATCATTGCCCTGAAACTGCCCATGTCCATAGTTTTTATTTATATTGATTGAGTAGGGAGAATTTAGAAGTTGAAGTTTCTGAAAATATTAGGTTAGATTTAATACCAACATAAATTCTTGCTCATCTTTGAAAATTAGTTTAAGTTATTTACATATTTAGAATCGTGGTGAAATTTCTAACAAGTTTGATGTTTGAAGTTTTGAAAATGATTGAGAAATGGATGAGTTGCAAATTTCAAATAGTTTACTGAGACCCACCCCCTGCCTGCTTGTCACAACACAACCCATTTATTCTTTTCAAATTTCCAAACAAAAACATTAATGGGTCAGGCTTCAAACTAAACTGTTTTTTTCTAACATACACCCTAAACGCCACTTTCACCCCATGTCTCTTATTTTTATATTTTATTTTATTTTATTTTTCTTTATTTTTATTATTATTATTATTATTTATTTATTATTTTTATTAATAAAAATCCAAAAAATAGTTTATTTATTTATCTAATATACTTATATTCACTTATTTTTATTTCCTTTTTTAAACTAAAAAAGACAAAAATATTTTCTTAAACAAATTTAATTATTTTTTCTAATAAATTAATAATTAGATTTAGGTTTAGTTATTTTATTTTTTATTTAAAATTAACTTAGAATTTAAGTTTATTTTAATTAATTAATTTCCATACTATTTTGATTAAACTTAAAACCTTTTCTAAAAAACCCTAAAAATGCTTTCTAGGTTAATTTCTTTTCTTAATTAATATATGTGATACGGTGGCAGAACCGGCTGTTAATACTGATTTGTGTTTTTTGTTTGCAAATGTTGCGGTAAGCAAGAGTCGCCACCGATTTTCATTTCATCCTACAAAGGAAAAGGAAAAAGAACAGAAAAAACATTTTTCGAGATATTTCTGAGTACGGGGGTAGATTATAGAAAGGGAACGTGTTAGCACCATTTCTATCTGTGGTTTTCCATTGGCTCTTAGGTACTTGCTCATTTTGAAATTGCTTGTGTGTGTTTTGAAAAGTTTTTGTTTAACTTCGTGATAACCCTTGTATCTGTCCTCAAGAGTGTGACGAAGTTGTTTTTGAAAACTGTTTTGAAAGTGTTTGTGAAAAAGAGTTTTTATTGTTTTGAGCAAGTACTTAAGAGTTTCTACCTACTCGAAAAATATTGTTCATTTTCTCGTTTCCTTTAGACAGTGCTACCCTACTATTAGTGAGTAGGTAGCCCTATCGTTGGATGTTGAGGGACTATCAAAAGGGACGCTATGGTCATCGAAGGCAACATGTAAAGATATCTTAGCATTCGAAGGGACTATCATCATATAGGCAACATCGAGGGGACAAGATCTTTTCTCGTAGGCAACTCGAGGGATGTTAGGGATCATGATCTTTATGATGACTTTATAATTAAGGGTCTTTACTAAGACATCCCTACGTTCGAGGGACATGCCCATTATTTTCTGAGGCAACCAAGTGAGATATACCCTAAGGGTGCATATGTGCAAGGTGTGTTATGTTCAGTTATTTTAGTCTAGTGTTAAGTTTGCTCATGTTTGATTATTCTTGCCATACAATCCTATTAGTCATACATCTAGCAGTTAATAATTGCAGTAATTTAAAAGTGCGGAAATATAATACCTAGCAATTACAAGGCTTCAGGGAGGGGGATTATGTACATATTCAAAACTGGGGGGGGGGGGGGGGGGGGGGGGGGGGGGGGGGAGGGATAAATAAAATCGGTAAAGGTCCTACTAATCATCTATTACATCCAATATACAATTACAATAATAAAATGAAGCACGAAAGAATAATAATGCGCAAATTTGAAAAGACGTCTAAAAATCCTAAGATATAAAAAATCTTTTTGTTGTTTCTTGTTTTAATTTATAAAAATGGTTTAAGTTAAAAAATAATTGATCTAGATCTATATTTAAATTTAAAAAAAGTTAATTATTAAAGAAACATGAAATTTAAATAAAAGAAATTAATTATATGTTTTCTTGGTATTTTTGTTACGAAAAGGAAAATGAATTAAAATGAAATTAATTTTAATTTAAAAAAAAAGTTTAAGTGATTAGTTAATTAATTTACCAAAATTAAAATTTAATTAAGAAAAAATCCTAAATCTATTTTTATGTGATTTTTTTATATTTGTTTATTGATTAAAATAAAAAAAAGGGATCAAAAGAAATAAACGAAATGAATAAAACAAGAAAATAAAGACGGGCCTAGTAGCAAAAGTAAACAGGGGGTGCAATCATCAGAAATCCCTAGGCCCGAATCTTCGAAAGGTTCATGGCCCCTAACCATGGTGTTTTCAGATTCTTGCGTGGAACCTCTAATTCAACCATCCATAACTTTTCTATATAAACTCAAACAAACGTTAGCATGCCATGAAATGTGATTAAAATTAGAGATTTGAAGTTTAAAATTTTACCAAACCGGTGTTGTCAAATGGGGGGTGTGTTAGGCGTGTGATGGATTGCTCTTGGGCCTTGTAAGACTCCTGAGGACTTCAAGAGGATGATTTGAGGCTTGATGTCAATCGAGAGAGACCGAAACCTCGAGATATGACCTTGCACCAATTCTTTGATTTCTGGGAAGCTTTTTGAAGAGCTTTTGGAGAGCTTTTTGAAGAGCTTTTTGAGAGTTTTTTAGAGAGGAATTTCGTGTCTTTCAAGCTTGTATGGCTCTATATTTATAGAGGAGAATGAGGAGACAAGAAATCATGGAAAGAATCTCCCTCATAATATTGTGTTTTAAGACCATGATCAAAATTTGAAGAAAAAAATGTCATATTTGATGATTTTATACCATTTTCACATGTGGATGAACCTGAGCATCTTTGAAGGGTTATTGCACGAAATCAATTGACATAAACTAGCATAAAACTTGCCCAAAATGGATTCACATCAAAACTTACATTATTTCTATTATTTATTTATTTAATTCTGAATTTTAATGAATAAAATATCAAAATAAATAGCATAAATAGTAGAAAAATGTATGGGTGGGCTTATAGGTCGTGGACCATGTTAGGAATAAGTTTCAAACTTGAAAAGATAGGCCCATTTGGAAAAAATCCAAGTTTGGTCAATATTTGCTTCATGCATTTTTCAAAAATTGTCCAACTTTGACAATGCATATCTCTCTCAATTTTAATCCTATGAGGGTGTTATTAGACTTTTTAGAAAGCTTAGGATGTCCTCTAAGCAACCTCTTTGGTTTCATCTCAATTGGATCTTCCATGTTCATGTAAGAAGCTTTTATCCAAAATGTGTTTTTGTTGACTTTTGAAAAGGACCTATAATGTCTGCATTTATATCTTTTCATGAGTGCATTTCTTGAACTTTAGGGTTGACGATGAGTTGTAGGTAATTAGATTCTCTTAAAAATGAGCCTTGGATGAGAAATTTATGATAAAGTATGAGAAAGTTATTCCTAATCAAAGTTTGGTTGACTTTTCCTATAGGAACCCTAATTTAGCAACTTTTGAGTTTTGATGAATTAGTAGAATTCCTTGAGGAATCATGATCAACCCTTGATCAAATGATGGATATAACTTCAAAATGTTGATGTTGACCAGAAATCTTGAATTTTGACTGTATGTGGGTCACAGTTGACTTTTGATCTAATATAGTTGATTTTCAGGCATTAGAGCAGTTGACAAAGCCAACTTCTTGTGCAAGGCATGAAACTTCGCATGGATGATCTTGAGGACATATTAGGGTAATGGAAACCACTTAGGACCCTTTTAAACTCAAACATCTTGATGAGGAGTGAAACCCTTGTTTGAGGCTTATTGTCTTAGGAGGAAGATTTGTGTGGTCAATCCTTAGGCATCCTTGGGCAAGTTGAGGACCTCTAGGAGTATGTTTTGGGTAAAATGAGAGAGCAAATTTTGGATTACAACAATATAGGTTTAAATTTATTATTTTATTTAATTATTTTCTTTTAGATAATTAGGTTAACACCATTTTCCTTAACAAAAACCGAACAAAAAAAATACATTTCCTTTCCATTTATATCCTTGTACATTACATTCCTTTTAATTCTTGTACATTATTCAAGTTTCAATATGGTTGTAATAGATAATTAGGTTTAATTTCTTGCAATTCCCATTTCTAAATTTGTATACCCCATCCCCTAATGATTGTAATAGCGTAGAATATTTACTTTCCTCAATTTATCGCTTTCATATCAAATGCTAGTAAATTAGAGTTTGTATGGAAAAATAAAATAAACAAGTAGATAACCCTAATCAAATATTAAATGCATGCAAATCAAACACACTATTCACACATGCACCCTTAAGGTTAACTCCACTTGTTGCCTAAAAAATGGTCATGTTATGCATGTGGGGTGTCTTAGCAAAAACAATAAAAAATACAAGATCATGGTCCCTCGATGACGCTACAAATGTTGCCTTTCAAATGATCTTAGTCCCTCAAAGAGAAATGTTAAGATATCTTACAACATTGCTATCATGACTATACGATGACCCACACCCGTCCCTTTACATCCAAAGATAAGGCTTCTTACCAATCAATGGTGAGATAGAAATATCAAAGGAAGGAAGAAATGAATAAAGACTTTTGAGTATGTAGATTGCTCCAGTTTCTTTCTTGCTCACCATCCCTTTTCAAAAACACTTTCAAAACAAACACACACCAAACACTTTCAAAAACATGGAATATTTTCAAAAGTCCAACACTTTGTATACGTTCTTACGAAACGAGAACCATTACAAAGTTTTCCTAAACGAAGGCGCCTTTTCAAAAATACTTTCAAAAACCATCACAAAGCACATTTTCAAACAAAGCAAGTGATCTAGCAAGAAACTAAGATCCCATAGATAACTATAGATGAAAAGGGTGCTAACACCTTCCCTTTTCATAATCTACCCCCCAAACTCAAGAAATAATCTCAAAGGTCTTTCCTGTTCTTTTCAGCCTTTCCTTTTGGATAAAATAAAAGTCGGTGGCGACTCTTGCTAACCGTAACAATTGCGATCAAAATCAAACATCCCAAGTCAGTTCTCCTACGATATTACAAAGCTGGCGACTCTGCTGGGGAGTCTTAAAAGTGGGGTTACCTTAGGGCTATATCACATTTATCTGCTTTCATTGTTTAACTTGTTTGCTTTACATTATGGTTCCTTGTTTGGGCTTGCTTTGATCCTCTACCCGGATCTGGGACACCTTTTTAGGTAATTAGCAATATATTATGGAAAATGTACGGAGTCGACCGATATGGTTGAAACAATAGCTACGTTAGTGTGACGCATTTGTGGGTACCGGTATCCCTTGTGTTGAATCGAGGAGAATATGGGGCCGCTGAGTGGCATCATGAAGCACTAACTGACTCTAGAACATTAATTAAACAAACTTGGCCATTAGGACGTAGTGAGATAACCGGTTTCGGTGGAAAGCTGGAAATTGGTTGATACTCGATACTAAACTCATTGAGATTGGACTTTTGGTATATCTCGGCCGCAAGAAAAGATTGATTGTGCTGAGACAATGCCTAAAAGAAAGGTCAGTGGCATTGAGACCCTTTAGAACTCGGTTACTATTATTAGGAGAGGTTTGAGCCAACTAAAACTTCAAGAGGGTACTTACCTACAAACTCCATGCAAGCCTAAACCTAAGGACTTGTTTTCCTTGTGTGTATATGCTTACTTGTGCATAACATCATATATATTCTCACTAACCATTTCAAGGATTTAGGAATTTACCTTTGTTTTTGATTTGTAGGCCATGAATTTCGTCCGAAGAAATACCATTACAATCAACTTTGTGAAAGCACACCCTCAACTCCAAGAGTTAGCGTCAAGGGTACCTGAAGACTCTTCTTTCACTAAGAAGTGTGATTGACTCCTTAGTTTGGCTACCTCCAATTTCCAAGAAGAGATGATGTGCGCGCTCTTCCAGTTCTTCGATCCCATGCATCATTGCTTCACCTTCCCCGACTATCAGTTAGTTCAAACACTAGAAGAATTATCTTTGCTATTAGGAATGCTCATGCTTGATCAAGCACCGTTCACCAGTTTAGAAGGGATTCCAAAACCTGAAGTTATTGCCAAAGCCTTGCATCTGAAAAGAGCCGACATTGTAGCAAATTGGGAGACAAGAAGCGGAGTTTAAGGGTTCCTAGCCAAGTTATTATTGGAGAAGGCTCGTTCATTTTGGGAAGATTTGGATTTTCAAGCCTTTGAGGATGTCCTAGCCTTTCTCATCTATGGTTTGGTTCTATTTCCCAACTCGTACCAATTCGTAGATGTGAATGTGTTGTACCCCAAAATTTGCCCTCCCATATTTCTCAAAACATTTCAAGAAAAATTCACAAGTCTAACCCGACGCGTCATATTCAGGTGTTCTTTCGCCAAGATATCTCTGATAATGTATTCTCAAATTCAGGTTCGGCTCAAGAGTCAATTCTTTAAAGAAGGTATCCGAATGTGTGAGTTTTCTCGAAGAAATATGGTGAAGAAGTGTGCTGAAAGTGCAGTTTTTACGCGCTAAAAAATTCATAACTTGAAGATCGTGGCTCGTTTTGAACCCGTTCCGGTGGCCAAAATTCCGTCTTGACATTATCTGCATTTTCATATCTCACGACTGGAAGCCAATTTCGATCAGAAGGTCTTCAAAAATGTGGATTTATCAAGTATTTTCGTACAGAAAATTTGTGACAAGTTTATTTGCGTCATGTTCAGAAAATCATAACTTGGTCGATTTTCATCGTATCGAGCTGGTTCCAGCGCCAAAATTTCACAAATTGAGTTGGCTACATTTTCACATAAGGTATTGAGTTCAAACGGTATTCAAAAGGCCTTCATTTTTTGCTCAGAGTGCATGACACACCAAAAATCCTGAATGCTGAATATTATTTCATCTGGGCCGAAACTTCGAAAATTCATAACTCGGTCAATTTTTATCAGATTGGGCTCATATTTTTACAAAAGGTCACTGACTCAGAGATCTACAACTTTTCTTCAAAAGTCGAGACCAAATTATGCACCGGTCAATACCAGTTTTTTATTGAAGAACGTGTCAGAGTCAACACTGGAGCCCAAAATAAGTTTGTTTGAGCTGAAACTTCAAAAATTCATAACTAATTCACCGTTTATCCGATTGAGCCGATTTTCGGACAGGAGTTAGTTCTTGATATCGGCTACATTTTGTTTTCACATTTCAACTTCAAAAATTGCACTTAAGTCCCTGCGATTTAGCCTGGAAAGTGACGAACTCAAGTGAACATTGGAGGCCCAATTGCACATTCAAAGCCCATTTTCTTTACCCTAATTTCCATTATATAATCATATTCTTTTCACACAAACCGGGGAAGAAAAAAACCTTGCCACAACACTGTCAGAATATCAAATTCTTTCAAGAACCCTAAAACCTTGAAATCCTTATTACAAATTCCTCTCTCACTACAAACAAGTCATCCCAGTTACAAACCAACATCTCACTACAAACAAGCCATCTCAGTTACAAACCAACATCTCACTACTTCTTCAGTAAGAGTAAGGCTGGCTTGATCTCCATGATCAAAAGGGCATAAAAGCATTCATGTCACTAATTTTCCAGTAAGGGTAAGATTGATTTGATCTCCATGATCAAAAGGGTATAATCATTCATACATGTCATATTGTGCCTAAACATTAAATTTCTTCATATATTGGCTTTATTTGCATTTTATGATTTTATTTAATGTGTTCATGAGATTCAACACTGCAGATTTTAGACAGGATCCCATGCAGGTTCATTAAGGAACGTTGAGGCCATAACACAAATGGCCAAAAGCCAAATGGCCAAAACAGAACAGCTTACACATGACACCAATACATGGCGAGACAAACATCCTGAGAAGGTTAAGGAACGTTGAGGCCAGAATACAAATGGCCAAAAGCCAGAACATAAATGGCCAAAAGCCAAAACACAAATGGCAAAAACAAAACAGTTTACACATGACGCCAACAACTGTTTCACCCCTCCAATCAGGCCCGTATACTCCTAAACTCTCTCTCTATTTGTATTATGTTCCTTTAATTAATTAATCGTTATTATTTTTATTAATCACTAACCAATTAACATTTTTTCCTAATAAAATCAAAAACACCAAAAAATATTTTATTTATTAAAATTAACTTCATCACTTTTATTTTTGTAAATAAATTAATTTAATCAATTTAGCTTTAATTAGATTTAACTTTTAATATTTTTTGCAATATTTAAAATCAATTTAGAATATTAGGTTTTTTTTAGCATTAATTCAATTTATTTTATTTCTTTAAAAAACTCAAAAATCTAAAAATATTTTCATTATTTAATTTAATTCCATTTAATTCAAAAATAACCAAAAAAATCACTTCCTTTCAAAAAAAGGGTCAAAACCTAAAAAACTCGCATCCGATTTAATTTCCCGCACACGATCTATTTTATCATATTATTGTATCTGTTTCCCGGAATGTAATAACTTTAATTAGGACTTGATTTATTTATTGCTTTATTTTACTTTCCGCAATTTAAATTAAAGGGTTTGTTTTTGCCGATGTAAATACCCGACGCCTTGTAATAGTTTAGATTTAATTTCCGCCAATTTAATTTCCGCAACTATACAATGTTAGATGTTTGATAATAGGGAATGCATGACAAGATTCAATGTATGAACTTAAAATCAACATAGCTCACCCATGACATGTATAGATAAAATTAACTGAAATAACACACATGCACATGCCACTCCTAGGGTACGCCTCACTTAGTTGCCTCGAGGTGGTCGTCAAGTATAGGGTGTTTTAGCGGTCGCCCTTATGTCTAAGATCCAGTTGCCTCGAAACGGTTGCCTCGGATTAAAAAGGATCTAGGACATTAGGGTTACTTCTAAGGTGTCCTACTATTGCTTTGGTGACCACACATGTCCTTAATAATCGAATTGACCCTAACACCTCCAACGGTGGTGCTACCTACCTCTCAATGGTGGGATGGCACTATCTAAAGGACTCTTACACAACCTAATTCCTTAGAGTAGGTAGATTCTCGTGGATACTTGCTCTTTCAAAAAAAACAAAACAAACTTTTCACACCGACACTTTCAAAAGTTTTCAAACAAATTTTTCATACACTCTTGAGGACAGATACAAGAGTCACTTAGAAATTTTTCAAACGAAACTTTTTCAAAACCCACTCACAATTGAAAAGCAAACATCTTTTGAAAACATAAGAGCAAGTACCTAAGAGCCCATGGATAACCATGGATAGAAAGGGTGCTAACACCTTCCCTTTCCATAATCTACCTCCCGAACCGAGAG
Organism: Vicia faba; assembly: GCA_948472305.1. NCBI lineage: Eukaryota > Viridiplantae > Streptophyta > Magnoliopsida > Fabales > Fabaceae > Vicia > Vicia faba. The sequence goes on from OX451740.1 coordinate 1,329,093,403, forward strand.
ACATCTCGAAAAGGAATTTTGCTGTGCTTTTGTCCTTTCCATGTTGGAGAACATAAAATACGGTGGCGACTGAAGGGGTGAAAAACACAAGAAGGGGGGGGGGGGGGTTGAATTGTAAAACTGAAATCTTAAAGCAATTGACAAGATATTTTTATCCTGGTTCGTTTGATCTCAAACTACTCCAGTCCACCCGTCAAGGTGATTTCGCCTCTCTCCAACGAGGTCTTAATTCACTATATTCAACTGAATATTACAGACTGCTTTAACAACTGCTAAAGCCTTCTTGAATCAAACCACAATCCGGTTTGTCAAGGCAACACTTTCTTACAAAGGTATAAAACAATCTGTGTGAATGTTTTCTACAAAACTTTATCACAACTGTGATGTATACACAAATTAAGCTTAGAAACTAGATTGCTAAACTGTAATGGAGTATCAGAGTTTGTTGGTTTAGCAAAACTGGTAGATGAAGATTATAGGTTCAGCTTTGTGCGTGTAGAGATTTTGAGAGCATTAGCCATTATAATCTTCGAAGCCTTGTTTATATAGCACTTGAGAAGATGAACGTTGAATGCAAATATTCTTGATTCAATGCTAATAACAAGCTTTCCTTTTTGAGCAGATCTTGTCTAGAATGATGCCGTTGGAATTAATTAGCGTTCAATGCACAGTACCGTTGCTTCTTCAATGCACGTTCTGGCTTGGCTCATTCTGATTCTGCTTCGCTGCTGATGAACTATTGATTCTGTATCAGAGTGTTTACGCGCAGTTCTGTTCATCAAGCTTCAGCATGTACGTGAGTTGATCATCTGATCTTGACGTTCTGATTCAGCAACTTCTGATGCTGGTGTATGAAATCAAATTCTGATGCTGAAGAAGTGATCTTGCTTATTTTAATCAGCGTATCTGCAAGTCAGAGCATAGTAATTTTAGGCAGCATATAGTTCAAACATGAAACATATAAATACTATATCTTTTCACTTTGTTATCATCAAAACTCAAATATAGGGTAGTAGATTCAAACATTGTTCTAACAATCTCCCCCTTTTTGATGATGACAAAACTAGATATTTTAAATGAAAAATAACGTGAAAAGGTATCTGGGAAATGTTTCAGAGTTAAGAAGTAAGGAGAAATCAGAGTTAAGAGATACTCCCCCTGAGTTTGTTACTTCCCTTTGATATACGTGTTCTTCAGGATCAGATCTTTTTCTTTCTTTGAACATCAGATTATAAGAGTCTTTGACTTATCAGAGAGCAGAGCTTCAGAGCTTTTCCTGTCAGAGCTTTGCTTTGGATCAGAGTATTAGGTCGATCAGAACTTCATATTTGATCAGAGCAACATGAGCTTCTACATTTTGATCAGAGCTTCTAGTCTTCATAGTGTTCAGGAGCTTCCTTGTGCCTGTAGACTTTAAACAAAACAGAAAAAACATTTCAAGTAATAGAGTTAGAATGTTTGAGAATTTCTGTCTAGTTAGCCGTTATTGATTTTAAATATCATTCGTTCTCCCCCTTTTTGTCAGCAATCAAAAAGTGTTGGTGATGTGTTAAAACACTTAAGATCAGAAAAACCAATTATATTAAAATAGTTCATAATCAGAGCAAAAGAACATTACAAAACATAGTCAAAACAGTACATCAGAACATAGTTAAAATGATTATGCATGTAAAAGATTTAAGGTTGAGGGGGCATGCGTGAGAACAGGCTTTCCAGCATTGCTTGAATCTTTTCAGAAGTTTCATTTTGCTTCTGAACCATGTTGACAACAGTGTCAATTTTGCTGTCCTGCACATCCATTCTTGCTTTCATCTTCTGATCATTCTCTTCCATCCGCTGCTGTAGACGCAAGTCATTCAGCCTTAATTCTTCCAGAGCCTGCCTGTTCAAGGCAGCTTGAGAAGTATCAGAAGGAGGAAGCTTCTCAGAACTTTCAGCTACATCTTCTGCTAGATTTTCTTCAGCCTGAATGGTCTTGTCTTCTTCTGATGGTTGCACCTGTGCAGCTTGCTGTTTCTCAGACCAAGATTCACTGTCCAGAGGGAGCACAACTTCTTGAGGCAGCTGACTTTCAACTTCCTTCAGCAGCTTGCTGAAGTTCTGTTGAGCCTGCTCATAGTTGACGTCCTGCAGCTTGAGGGCTTCAGCACGTACCCATAGTCTGAGCTGTGACCAGAGCTGATCAGAAGCAGCTGGGTCAATCATCCCGGGACAGACTTGCTTCAAAGAAGCAATCCATTGCAGCATACCTGTTTCAAAATTCAAAATACCAGAGCCAACATCTGGTTGCTTTGGTTTGGGGATGGCAATTTTGTGTCTTAGATAAGCAAGACGTTCAAGACTTGTTAAGTCAATGAAAGTTCTGCTGGGGTTTTCAGCGGTTTTCTGAGAGGTTGTTTGTTTTGGAGGAAGGGTATCAGAGTCAGAGTCAGATATTTCTATTGGAGTGGTTGGAGTTTTTGGAGGTGTTGATTCTAATGAGGATGGCAACTGGGGCCTGACGATAGTGGTTCCACATGGCAACTGGATTGCCAGCGGTGAAGGTTGAGGTGAGTGAGGGTCAGAATGATGAGGAGAAGGGGTTTCATAGTGGTGAAACTCTGTTTGTGGTGAAGGTGGATTATTTTCTGGTTGGGGAGGTGGAATCTCTGATTGCTCAGGGATCAGAGGTTCTTCTGTGAGTGGTTGTTGTTGTGGTTCTGGTTCTGGTTGATGTTGTTGTTCTGGTTCAGGTTGTTGTTCTGGTTGTGGAGGAGGAATATTTGGTGGTTCAGAAATTGGTTGAGCAGAAACATGTTCACGCTCAATATCAGCTAGCACTCGATCAAGTGCTGGTGTTGTTGAAACAGTTGGTTGTTTGGGAATCTTAGTTCTGGTTCTTCTGAGTTGTAAGGCCTCAGAAGGGTCTTCTGGTATGGTTTCATCAATGGTAGGGATTGGAATGGATATTCTGTGAGAGGTTTGAGAAGGGGCAGCAGATGTTGGAATAGTAGATGAAATTGAAACAGGGGCAGCAGATGAAATACCTCTTTTCTTTGGAGTCTGATGAGATGATCCTTCTGTTGGTGCTTTCCTCTTCTTTGTCTTCTTCTGAGTCACTTCTGGTTGGATTTGACTCAGATCTTTGATCTTCAGCTTTGAAACTGTATCTTCTTCCTTGTATGAATCTGGATACTTGAGAAACATATCAGGTTTGGATTCCATTTCAGAACATTTTGGGAAATCACTCAGAGGCACTCTTCTGCTGGAGATGTCAGCAGTTGAAGTAGCTCTGGGTTCCTTCTTAATATTTTCTATCAGCTTCATCTTTTTCAGGTTCTTAGCGTTCAGCGGTTTTCCAACAGTTGGTTCAATAGTGCTCAGCACTTGAGCTTCGCTCAGATACTCTATCAGCTTATTCTCTGTCAAAATATCTGATATGAGCCTTCCAAACGGTATCCAGTCCCTTTTGGTCCTTTCTTCTTCTCTTGTTTCTTTGACACTGGTCTTGAGATGGTTGAACAGGAAGTGTGCCAGATTGATCTTTACCCTCTGATCAATAAAGTAGATCAGAAACTGCTGATCCACGTTTATATAATCAGGAGAACTTGTTGGTTTCCTGTGATTGAAGCATCCAAGAACAATCTTAGCCCATACTCTGCAGTGATCCTTCAGATCCTTAATTTTGCTGCTGGGCATTCCAAGAGTGAAAATTCTGTTGGCTGCCACACCTACATCAGGGCATCTATCAGCCATGTCCACACAACGGACTCCACCACCACTTTGACCGATTAGCTTTGCAATGAGATCTTCAGAAATCACTATCTTCTTTCCCATGACAGAAGAGATGACTAGATGTTTAGAAATCTTGGCGTGAATCCAAAATTCCTTGACAAGCTCTGGGAATGTTGGTCCAACCAACCTATCGAAATACCTCTCCCACTTTTGAGCCCTAATTTCTTCAGTTAGGTCAAATCCATTTTCCTTCAAACTTTCAAAGTCGATGATTAACTCAGAGAGAACTTCAAGATTCTTTACCGGTGTGAGAAGAGTTCTGAGGGGCACCTGATATTGTTCAGAAGTTTCTTTCTTCTTATTGCCTGCAGAAATGCTGGAGGATGCCATTGTTCTCACTAAAAAGCTTTGAGAATGATTTGAGAGAAAAAGGTTTGTAGGAGATAAACTCAGAAATATGCAGACAATACTTGAATGATTATGAGAAAGCGTAAAGAATAAGGATGAAGGATTAATGTGCTTAAATAGAGTTTTCAAAAATTATTTTGAAAAATTAAACGTTTTTAAGAGAGAGAAAAAAATAATGATTGCCATTTAACAAGCGTGATTACTTTTCATTAAATGCTTGCTGATTTTGAGGGATTTGAGAAAGATACTTAAAAACGGTTACCAGACATGTGTCTCAATGCACCCAATCAGCGCTTTGCCTTCTCAGAAGCGTGCACGCGTTCTGCTTCAGAGATTTGCTGATGATTGGATGACACTTGTTTGATGTAGTGATCAGCACGTCTGTCTTTGAGATTAGACTCTCAGATCTTTAGACTTGCATCTGATACAATCTGCATGTTCTATCTTTCTGAAAGAAGATTGATCAGAAGTTCACAGTAATATAATTACATTCTGAAGATAAATATATGAAATTAAAACATTTTCATTCTGGGCATACTTTCATACTGAGATGTTTCAGAATGAAATTAAACCTATCTTCTGAAAGGGGTTTAGTAAAGATATCAGCCCATTGATGGTCTGTATCTATAAATTTCAAGTTCAAAATACCTTTCTGAATATAGTCCCTAATGAAATGATGCTTAATTTCTATATGCTTAGCTCTAGAATGTAAAATAGGATTCTTACTTAAGCAAATAGCAGAAGTATTATCACAAAGAATAGGAATGTTACTCTCAAAAATCTGGAAGTCTTCAAGCTGACTTTTCATCCAGAGCATTTGTGTGCTACATCCTGCTGCTGCTATGTACTCAGCTTCTGCTGTTGACAGAGCAATTGATGATTGCCTTTTGCTGGACCACGAGATCAGATTTTCTCCCAGAAACTGGCAGCTTCCAGAAGTACTTTTACGTTCCACTCTGTCTCCAGCAAAATCAGCATCACAGTAGCCTACTAAGCTGTAATCACTAGATTTTCTATAAAACAAACCCAGATTAGTAGTACCTTTCAGATACTTGAAAATTCGCTTAACAGCTGTTAAGTGAGATTCTCTAGGATCTGATTGGAATCTAGCACAAATACATACGCTGAATAAGATATCAGGTCTTGAAGCTGTCAGATAAAGGAGAGAACCAATCATACCTCTGTAGACTTTCTGTTCTACACTTTTGCTTACCTCTTCTTTTTCCAGAATGCACGTGGGATGCATTGGAATCTTTGATGGCTTACATTCTGAGAGGTCAAATTTCTTCAGAAGATCTCTGATGTATTTGCTCTGATGAATGTAAGTTCCTTCTGGAGTTTGATTGATCTGAATTCCTAGAAAGAATTTCAGTTCCCCCATGAGGCTCATCTCAAATTCTGCCTGCATACACTTAGCAAATTTTCTTCCAAGAGAAGGATTAGTAGAACCAAAAATAATATCATCAACATAAATTTGACAGACTAAAATGTCACTCTTAACTGTTTTACAGAATAGAGTAGTGTCCACTTTCCCTCTGGTGAATTCATTTTCAAGCAGAAAGTTACTTAGCCTTTCATACCAAGCTCTGGGAGCTTGTTTCAGACCATACAGTGACTTTTTCAGTTTGAAAACATGTTCTGGATGTTTTGTATTTTCAAAACCTGGGGGTTGGTGAACATAGACTTCTTCTTCTATATAACCATTTAAGAATGCACTTTTGACATCCATCTGATACAGAGTGATGCCTCTATTAACAGCAAATGAAATTAAAAGTCTGATAGATTCTAACCTGGCGACTGGGGCAAAGGTTTCTGTATAGTCTATCCCCTCTTGCTGACTATAACCTTGTGCAACCAGTCATGCCTTGTTTCTGATGACTTCACCTTGTTCATTTAGCTTGTTTCTGAACACCCATCTTGTTCCAATGACGTTGAATCCTTTTGGTCTGGGAACGAGATCCCATACGTCGTTTCTGATGAATTGATTCAGCTCTTCTTGCATTGCCAGAATCCAGTCATTATCCAGAAGTGCTTCATCAATAGAAGAAGGTTCAATCAGAGACACAAGTCCCATAAGAGTTTCTTCAGAGTTTCTGAAGCTTGCTCTTGTTCTGATTGGATCTTCCTTTCTTCCTAGGATAGTCTCTTCTGGGTGATCCAAGCTGCTTCTGGGTAATCTCTTCTGAGGTTGATCAGCAGCAGTTGTAGGATTTCTAGCATTGCTTCTTTCAGACGTTGAAGGAATGTCTGTGTTGAGAGCTTCTGATGACTTGTCTTCAGAACCTGCAAATTCAATTTCTATACCTGCAAAAATTTCATTCTGCTTTGACTTTTCAGAGTCAAGCTTATCATCAAAACAAACACTGATTGATTCTTCCACAATCTGTGTTTCTGTATTGTATACTCTGTACCCTCTTGAGCGTTCAGAGTATCCTAACATAATACACTTCTGTGCCTTAAAATCAAACTTGTTCAAATAATTCTTTGTATTTAATATAAAGCAGGTACATCCAAATGGATGAAAATACGAAATGTTGGGCTTTCTGTTCTTCCACAATTCATATGGAGTCTTTTCCAGAATATGTCTTATTGAGATTCTATTCTGAATGTAGCACGCTGTGTTTATTGCCTCTGCCCAGAAAGTCTTAGCAACGTTTGTCTCATTGATCATGGTTCTGGCCATTTCTTGCAATGTTCTGTTCTTTCGTTCTACAACTCCATTTTGTTGGGGAGTTCTAGGACAAGAGAAATCATGCAAAATGCCTTTGTCATTAAAGAATGACTCAAAATCTTTATTTTCAAATTCTCCACCATGATCACTTCTGACTTTAACGATTCTAAGATCTTTTTCATTCTGAACTTGGTTACAGAAGGTAACAAACACAGAGTGTGACTCGTCCTTGTGTCTTAAGAACTTTACCCATGTCCATCTGCTATAGTCATCTACGATTACTAACCCATACTTCTTGCCACTGACTGAAGCAGTTTTAACTGGTCCAAATAAGTCAATGTGCAGAAGTTCTAATGGCTTAGAGGTAGAAACAACATTTTTGGATTTAAAAGAAGGTTTTGCAAATTTGCCTTTCTGACATGCTTCACACAGAGCATATGAATTGAACTTCAAATTTGGAAGTCCTCTGACCAGATTGAGTTTGTTAATCTGAGATATTCTTCTCATACTAACATGCCCCAATCTTCTGTGCCAGATCCACTGCTCGTTGTTAACAGACAGAAGACATTTTACGTTCTGACTTTTTAGTTCAGAAAGTTTGATTTTGTAAATGTTGTTTTTCCTCTTTCCATTAAACAGGATAGTCCCATCTTTCTGACTAACAGCTTTACATGATTTTTGATTAAAGATTATATCATAACCGTTATCACTTAATTGACTTATGGATAACAGATTATGCATCAATCCATCAACAAGCAGAACATTATTAATAGAGGGAAGATTTCCATTACCTACAGTTCCAGAGCCAATTATCTTTCCCCTCTGATTGCCTCCAAAGCCAACGTGGCCTCCAGGCTTAAGTTCCAGGCTTTGGAACATATGCCTTCTTCCCGTCATGTGTCGTGAGCAGCCAGAGTCCAGGTACCATGACTGGTGTTTCTGACTTGCTGCTAAAGATATCTGCAACATGTATTATTTTATCCTTAGGTACCCAGATCTTCTTGGGTCCTGACTTGTTAGTTTTACCAAAACTCTGGTTGAATTTTGGTTTCACAGAGTGCTTACTGCTAGTATATTTGATGTCGTGTGTGTGACCATACACAAAGTGTGAATTTAGAGGAGTGTGTTTAATGGTTAAATCCATGACATTTTTAGGTGTAGGAACCTTACCTAGGTATCCTATTCCTTTCCTGCCGTTTCTGCTAACTCCATAGATCATTGAAGCCATTCTGCTTCTATCTATGCTTTTAGCAAGGAACTTCTGGAAACTATGATCATACTCCTTGATGATCTCATCAGCGTTGCTGGGAGTTTCAGAAATTGGTTCCTTCTGAGAGTTTTGTAAAGAGTTTTCTAATTTTGAAATTTTATCTCTTAGCACAGAGTTTTCCAATTTGAGACTCTCAGACTTATTAGAGTTAGATTCAAAATTCCTTTTCAGGTCTCTGAATTTAGCTCTAATCTGCTGATAACGTTCCAGAATTTCATTGAGGCTTTCAGCAAGTTCAGCCTTTGTAAAATTAACAGCGAAGTTAGGGAATACCTCTTCTGTGTCTGATTCTGAGTCTGATTCAGAAGCTTCACTATCATCTGGAATGTTAGCCATGAGCGCTATGTTTGCCCTTTCATCATCTGATTCTGAGTCAGCTTCAGACGAGTCAGAGTCATCCCATGTGGCCATGAGACTTTTCTTCTTCTCTCTTCCAAACTTCTTTTTGGGCTTTTCCCTCTGAAGCTTTGGGCAGTCACTCTTGTAGTGTCCTTGCTCATTGCACTCGTAGCAGATGATGTCTTTTGTGTTTGGCTTCTTGCTACTGGAGGAGCCTTCAGATCTTCTGTATCCAGAGGAAGAATCTGTCCTTCTGTATCTGGAAGAAGACTCGTTCTGATCAGATCTTCTGGGATTTCTGAACTTCCTTTGTCTTTGCTTCCACAGTTGATTTACTCTTCTGGAGAGAAGGGAAAGTTCGTCTTCTTCTGATGAGGATCCATCAGATGTTTCTTCAACTGCCTGCAAAACTTTAGACTCAGATTTTCTGTTAGATTTTAAAGCTAAAGGCTTACCTTGCTTCTGAGGCTCGTCAGCTTCTAGCTCTATCTCATGACTTCTGAGGGAGCTTATAAGTTCCTCCAGAGTGATTTTGTTGAGATCTTTCGCTAGCTTCAGAGCAGTAACCATAGGCCTCCACTGCTTGGGTAAACTTCTGATTATCTTCTTGACATGGTCAGCAGTAGAGTATCCTTTGTCCAGAACTTTGAGACCAGCTACCAGAATCTGGAATCTAGAGAACATAGTTTCAATGGATTCAGATTCTTCCATTTTGAACGCCTCATACTTCTGAATGAGCGCCAGAGCTTTTGTTTCTTTGACTTGAACGTTGCCCTCATGCGTCATTCTGAGAGAATCAAAGATGTTCTTAGCTGTGTCTCTGTTGGAGATCTTTTCATACTCAGTATAGGAGATGGCACTGAGGAGGATGGTTCTGGCCTTATGGTGATTCTTGAAGTCACGCTTTTGTTGATCAGTCATTGATTTTCTTTCAATCTTCTGACCAGTTGCATTCACAGGGTGCGTGTATCCATCTGTCACCATATCCCACAGATCAGCATCATGTGCTAGAAAGAAGCTTTCAATTCTGTCTTTCCAGTAATCAAAGTTTTCTCCATCAAAGACTGGAGGTTTGCCGCTGAATCTGTCTCTGTCCTCATTATTGTCATTGCTGAAGTGAGAGTTGTTTCCTACCATTGTGTTTTTCTGACGCTGGATCTTGTACTGACACGGTTAAGTGTTTTAGCTCAGAACCAGACGCTCTGATACCAATTGAAGGGGTGAAAAACACAAGAAGGGGGGGGGGGGGGTTGAATTGTAAAACTGAAATCTTAAAGCAATTGACAAGATATTTTTATCCTGGTTCGTTTGATCTCAAACTACTCCAGTCCACCCGTCAAGGTGATTTCGCCTCTCTCCAACGAGGTCTTAATTCACTATATTCAACTGAATATTACAGACTGCTTTAACAACTGCTAAAGCCTTCTTGATTCAAACCACAATCCGGTTTGTCAAGGCAACACTTTCTTACAAAGGTATAAAACAATGTGTGTGAATGTTTTCTACAAAACTTTATCACAACTGTGATGTATACACAAATTAAGCTTAGAAACTAGATTGCTAAACTGTAATGGAGTATCAGAGTTTGTTGGTTTAGCAAAACTGGTAGATGAAGATTATAGGTTCAGCTTTGTGCGTGTAGAGATTTTGAGAGCATTAGCCATTATAATCTTCGAAGCCTTGTTTATATAGCACTTGAGAAGATGAACGTTGAATGCAAATATTCTTGATTCAATGCTAATAACAAGCTTTCCTTTTTGAGCAGATCTTGTCTAGAATGATGCCGTTGGAATTAATTAGCGTTCAATGCACAGTACCGTTGCTTCTTCAATGCACGTTCTGGCTTGGCTCATTCTGATTCTGCTTCGCTGCTGATGAACTATTGATTCTGTATCAGAGTGTTTACGCGCAGTTCTGTTCATCAAGCTTTAGCATGTACGTGAGTTGATCATCTGATCTTGACGTTCTGATTCAGCAACTTCTGATGCTGGTGTATGAAATCAAATTCTGATGCTGAAGAAGTGATCTTGCTTATTTTAATCAGCGTATCTGCAAGTCAGAGCATAGTAATTTTAGGCAGCATATAGTTCAAACATGAAACATATAAATACTATATCTTTTCACTTTGTTATCATCAAAACTCAAATATAGGGTAGTAGATTCAAACATTGTTCTAACAGCGACTCTTGCTTACCGCGAATTTCGCGAACCAGCTTTAAACAGTCAGTTCTATTTCCACCGATCACAGAATTGGCGACTCTGCTGGGGACTTAATAAAGTGAGGTGTACCTTAGGATTAGATCATACTTATGTTTTCAATTGCTTGCTTTGATTGCTTTATATTTGTGGGCATTGTCTTGGAGTTTCATGGATCCTAACCCGGATCTGGGGATACCCTTTTAGGTAGCATAAGCTGTGAGGGACCTGTCCGGCGTAGACCGACACGGGTGAAGCAGTGGCTACGTTGGTGTGACACCTTGGTCTGTACCGATATCCCTTGTGTTGCAACGAGGAGAATATGGGTCTTCTGAGGAGTCGTTAAGCACCAACCGACCTTAGAACCCTAAATTGACCCAACTTGGCCATAGAACAGTAGCAGTATGCTACACTCATTGAGGCTAAACTCTCGCGATGGTTCTGGCCGCAAGAAAAGATTACGACGCTGGAGTTATGACCGATTGAGGGTAGTCGATGATATTGAGATCCTCTAGAACCTGGTTACTATTTTCTAGGACAGGTCTTAACCAACGAAACTGAAAGAGGGTAGTACCTCAACTTCATGTTGGCCTAAACTCTAAGGGCTCTCTGTGTGACTTGTGTGCCTTCCAACTTGAATTACTTGCATGTACTTGTTATCTGACACATGAGTTCCTTGCAGGTTTCGTTTACAATCCTTAATCTGGGCTTATAACAGGGTTTACTTACCTCACTCCATGCATAGCATAACAGCATACCATCATACCATTGCATACATCCTACATAAGGACTAATCCATTTCAAGGATCTCAAGGGTTTGTGATGCAGGTCATGATGAACCAAACGTCTAGCAAGGGGCAAAGGGGATTTATTTTCCTCTAGCCAAGGTTGATAACTTGAGTCAGGGGCTATGACCCACTCGATATGGTGAGCCTTGACTCTTGAAGAAGGACTCTCAACAACATGAAGTTCCTTCAATCAAGCTACCAGATTCAAATTCTAACAATTTTCTTGTTTACCCCGCGAGGTCCTTGAAAATATTGCATGCATATCATACACATCATTGCATAACAGGTACCCTTCTTACAGGTCACTTACCTTCTTCGCTGTTTATTTCAGCAATCATCATGAATCCTGAATCATCCAATGAACAAGCTATCAAGGCCCTCCAGGCCCAGAATGCCCAGTTCCAAGAGATGGTCATGAGTCTAGCCCAGGGTCAACAGGATTTAAAGACTCTGCTTCTGAAAAAGAAGAAGAAGAAGAAGAGGACTGTGCTATTCAACCCTAGACGCAGATCTGGGAATGGATTACCGAATGAGGCTGAGCTGACTACCTCATCTGTGGGCAAAGACAGTCCCAAAGAGAGGAAGGTTCCTAGTCCCGTGGTCTCCGACAACGAGACAGATTTCAATGATGAACAATACCCTTCAGCTGAGGACATGTACAAACAGCTAGAAGACCGGCTAAGTGCTATGGAGATACAGAAAGTGCCCGGCCTGGACTTCGAAGATCTAGGTCTATCCTCTGGGGTGGTGATCCCTCACAAATTCAAAGCACCTGCCTTTGCAAAGTACGACGGAGCCTCATGTCCTAAGCTGCACCTCCGTTCATACGTAAGGAAGATCCAGCTTTACACTGTTGACAAGAATCTATGGATCCATTTCTTCCAGGAAAGTCTTTCAGGGACTCAACTCGAATGGTTTTATCAGCTAGATGGAGCCAGCATTCGCAACTAGGAGGATTTGGCTACTGCGTTCTACAAGCAGTATCAGTACAATTCTGACCTCGCTCCTACGCGTACCTAACTCCAGGGTATGTCACTAGGGACGGGTGAAGGATTCAAGGAGTATGCTCAAAAGTGGAGAGACCTGGCTGGAAGGGTGCAGCCACCTTTGATTGACTGTGAGCTTGTTGACCTGTTCTTGGGGACCCTGTCTGGTCCGTTCTTCAACCATCTGATTGGGAATTCTTCTGCTGGGTTTACATATTTGATTTTGACCGGGGAGAGGATTGAAGCTGGTATCAAGGCTGGAAAGATTCAAGAAGCTGCACCTTCTGATACTCACAAGAAGCCTTACACTGGGAAAAAAGAGTCCAATGTTGTGCATGGTAAAAAGAGCCGTCATGATCAACATGTAGGGGCAACCCAGATCTCTAATCCTATGCCTGCTCAGCAAAGACAGGGGCAACAATGTAAGGAGGTCGCGCCCAAACGACAGTTCACTAAGATCAACATGACACTGGATCAAGCGCTACAGCAATTGTTGAAGGCAGGGTTGATTACCTTAAGGGCTCCTCTCCGGAATCCAAACACTTCTGCTCCGAACTATCATCCCAATGAAAGGTGTGCATACCATTCTGATAGCCCGGGGCATACTACGGACAACTGTTGGTCTCTGAAGAACAAGGTCCAAGACATGATCGATGCCAAGGAAGTCCAGTTTGAAGCACCAGAGACTCCAAACATAATCACTGCTCTTTTGCCAAATCATTGAAGGCTTTTTTTTTATTTGAATTTCCGAGTTGTATTTTTCTTTGCTTATACAAACAATTAATGTCATAACAAACTTGTTTATTCCATTAATGCATCGCATATGTCTGTTTGAATTAATCTATTCGTATTCATTATATTCAAAATTGCTTTCATGTTTCTGTGATGTTCAATTCTCAATTGCAAATTCTAAGCCTCTTGAGGGAGGATGACGAAAACGATACCACAACCTACAGTATGCTTTTGAACAGACCCCGCTGATGAGGTACAGGCATTGTTTCAATTCCTAAACACTGGAGTTATAAGGAAGATAATCCCTCGTCAACCCCTTCGAGCCAAAGAAGTAGGAGTTTTTCTTTTCATAAAAAATTAAAACCCTTAATCATAACCTGGGGCAGGGTAGTTCTCTCAGTTGATCCAAGTGCACAACGAATGATCTAAAAAAAAAGTCCTTCCAAAATTAAAGACAGTGATGGTTCATATAATCATAAAGACAGGCAGTCGTTATCTCTCAAAATAAAAGCCCAACAAGTCAAAGCCTATGAAGGAGACTTACAAAGCTGGGGCATCCCGTTGACTGTAATCACAAAAGAAACAGTTCAGGCAAAAACAGGGATAACAAAATCAAAAAAGAAAGAGGTCCTACAAGCCCTCAACAACAAAAAAAATGACTGCCTATTCAAAATAAACTGTCAACATCCGAACCATCACCGGAATATCAAAGCAAAGACTCAAACAAGGTCTAACACACGATCAGCTGAGTTTAGGTTTGAAGAACATCACGAAGAACGGGTGGGTACAAATAAACTTGAGCCTTTATCCTTTGTTTCTTAAACCGTGAACCAGGCCACGTTATAACCCTCAAAAGTCCTAGCTGAAGCATGGGTTAGTTCGAAAGCATACTGTTACCAAAGGTATCCTGACTCCTTAAGGCTTGCGGTAAAATAACAAGTTGACATCACAGTTTACAAAAAATTCACTTGTTTTTATGAAAAAACTGCATTTTCAAAAACTTCGAGACAGACATAGGCGTTGCATTTTTGAAATAACATTGCTTGCATATGACTTTTTGTTTGAACAGCATAGAAGCTCGCACGACGAAGGTCTAATGAACAAAAGCACCTTCAATCAAGGGGCATGGCATGATCATTGTCCATCATCTGGGGCAGTTAAGTCAAGATTCGGAGAATCTCTCAAAAGGCCAACCAACTTGGGGAAACTCTCCATCTGGATCACTTGGAGCATTGGACGATCAAACGAAGATCTTATGGTGATATGACAACACAACACTACTGACAGTGACAACTCCCCACATCCTGAGAGTATGGACATAGTCGGAAAAATACTATGCACAATCAAAGACCCGCTAGGTCGACTAGCCTAGGCAAAAATAAGGGCTTCCCGGCGAACCAAAAAGGTTCGGGCAAAAATAAGGAATGAAAATGAAAAAAATCTGTACACCCGGCAAGTCGAAAACCTAAAAAGGTGGCTTGGGCAAAAATGGGTATCCAGGTGGACTGAAAACCCGAAAGGGCGGTCCAGGCAAAAGATAGGGATCAAAAGCGTACGACTATGTCCCGTCATCTCGTCACTTACCTACCAGAAGAAGATTTGTCAATCGACAGTTATCAAGCACCCTCACAGGCCTTCTTCTCCCGCAGAAGCTGGGGCAATAAGAATTGTCCGAACTGTACAAGCTGCACTGTCCTCCAGGTACAAGGTAGATTCAGCTGAAGAACACGACCAAGATACCTTCACTCCCCAAGAGTAAGACAAATCAACAATACTCTCCCCAAGCAGAGTTAGCCTACTGTCAGCCTTAAGGAAGTTGGGTATCCCCAGAAGACCTCAATATTCCCCAGCGGAGTATACAGATGTTCCTAAGCAAGCATCCCCGGCAGTCTTAATATAAGATTGTTCCCCGGCGGAATACCAGACATCCCAGTGGAGCCACTTCCCCAGTGCAGTCCAAAAGTTTCCCCAGGAGAGTTGAATCATCCTCCCCAGTAGATTCTGGAAGCTTATCCCCAGTAGATTCTGGAAGCTTGTCTCCCGCAGAGTACAACGTCTCTCCCCGACCATATTCAAAGGTTATTCCCCACCAGAGCTTATAACTGGGTTATCCTCAGCTAATTGCAACGGAAAGATCGTCCTCGGCGAAGTTCTTCCTATCCCCAGCGGAGTTCATCAAATTCCCCAACGAAGCTTATCAACGGTATCCCCAGCGGAGTTATCATCAAATCTCAGCGAAGTATCTCTTCCCACAGAGTAATTCCCCGCAGAATAATCTCTTCACCAGGTCTATTCCCCAACAGAGTCATCTTCTCCTACCGGTTTATTCTTGCAATTATCATCCCCAGCGGAAATGAAGAACTCTACTCTTCAAACATCAGCCCAGGATTCAACAAGCTCCCGGCATTCGTCAAGGATTTATGTTCCTAGACAAAACACATTCATAAACATATCACATGTCATACATCCTGCTTACATACATGATAAAGTGCATACAACACTATCTCATTGTGAGCATCATGACATCATGCATGTCATACATCATGACATTACATATAACTGATGCTTTGTCTTTTCAGGAAAAAGGTCAATACAAAGATGATTACTATCAGCTGTCGCAATTCCAGATTCGATTCCTGTATCTAGCCAGGGCATATCTGTGAGCGATTGATTGTAGATTCGATACCTGTATCTAGCCAGGGCATATCTACATTAAAGAGATTAAAGAGATAGCTGGGAAAAGCTCCAGATATGGATGTTGTTCTTTTGCTTGTTCAGATTTTCTCTTCAGAGATAGCTTGGAAATGCTCCAGACATGGATGCTATTCTATTGCTCATTCAAAGTTTCTTCTCAGAGATAGTTCAGATATGCTCCAAACCGGATGCTATTCTGTTGCTTATTCAGAGTTTCTTTTCAGAGATAACTTAGAGATGCTCCGACCACGGATTCTATTCTATTGTTTATTCAGAGATTCCTTCTAGAGATGGTTCAGATGCGATCCATACATGGCTACATTCTGATACTTATTCAGATTTCCTCTTCAGAAATGGCTTGGAAATGCTCCAGAGATGGATGCTATTCTTTTGCTTATTCAAGAGTTTCCTTTCAGATATAGCTGGGAAATGCTCCAGAGATGGATGTTATTCTTTTGCTTATTCAGATTTTCTCTTCAGAGGTGGCTTGGAAATGCTCCTGATGTGGATGCTATTCTTTTGCCTATTCAAAGTTTCTTCTCAGAGATAGTCCAGATATGCTCCAAACCGGATGCTATTCTGTTGCTTATTCAGAGTTGCTCTTCAGAAATGGCCTAGAGATGCTCCGGACCCGGACGCTATTCTTTTGCTTATTCAGATTTTCTCTTCAGAGATAGCTTGGAAATGCTCCAGATATGGATGTTATTCTTTTGCTTATTCAAGAGTTTCCTTTCAGATATAGTTGGGAAATGCTCCAGATATGGATGATATTCTATCGCTTATTCAAAATTTCTTCTCAGAGATAGGTTGGAAATGCTCTAGATATGGATGTTGTTCTTTTGCTTATTCAGATTTTCTCTTCAGAGATAGCTTGGAAATGCTCCAGATATGGATGTTATTCTTTTTCTTATTCAAGAGTTTCCTTTCAGATATAGCTGGGAAATGCTCCAGATATGGATGCTATTCTATCGCTTATTCAAAATTTCTTCTCAGAGATAGCTTGGAAATGCTCCAGATATGGATGTTGTTCTTTTGCTTATTCAGATTTTCTCTTCAGAGATAGCTTAGAGATGCTCCAGGCATGGATGCTATTCTTCTGCTTATTCAAGAGTTTCTTTTCGGAGATAGCTTGGAAATGCTCCAGATATGGATGCTATTCTCTTGCTTATTCAAAGTTTCTTCTCAGAGATAGTTCAGATATGCTCCAGAACCGGATGCTATTCTGTTGCTTATTCAGAGTTACTTATTCAGAAATAGCTTGAAAATGCTTCGGACCTGGATGCTATTCTACCGCTTATTCAGAGTTTCTTCCCAGAAATGGCTTAGAGATGCTCCAGATATGGATGTTGTTCTTTTGCTTATTTAGATTTTCTCTTCAGAGATAGCTTAGAGATGCTCCAGGCATGGATGCTATTCTTCTGCTTATTCAAGAGTTTCTTTTCGGAGATAGCTTGGAAATGCTCCAGATATGGATGTTGTTCTTTTGCTTATTCAGATTTTCTCTTCAGAGATAGCTTAGAGATGCTCCAGGCATGGATGCTATTCTTCTGCTTATTCAAGAGTTTCTTTTCGGAGATAGCTTGGAAATGCTCCAGATATGGATGCTATTCTTTTTCTTATTCAAAGTTTCTTCTCAGAGATAGTTCAGATATTCTCCAGAACTGGATGCTATTCTGTTGCTTATTCAGAGTTACTTATTCAGAGATAGCTTGGAAATGCTCCAGATATGGATGCTATTCTTTTGCTTATTCAAAGTTTCTTCTCAGAGATAGTTCAGATATGCTCCAGAACCGGATGATATTCTGTTTCTTATTCAAAGTTGCTTATTCAGAAATAGCTTGGAAATGCTCCAGACATGGATGTTATTCTTTTGCTTATTCAAAGTTTCTTCCAGAGATGGCTTAGAGATGCTCCGGACCCGGATGCTATTCTATCGCCTATTCAGAGTTTCTTCCCGGAAATGGCTTGGAAATGCTCCAGATGTGGACGCTATTCTTTTGCTTATTCAAACTTCCTTCTAGAGATAGCTTAGAGATGCTCCGGACACGGATGCTGTTCTATTGCTTATTCAGATTCCCTTCTAGAGATGGTTCAGATGCGACCCCGATATGGCTACATTCTGATACTTATTCCAGATCCCTTTCAGAGATAGCTTGGAAATGATCCCGATGCGGATGTTATTCTATTGCTTATTCAGACTTCCTTCTCAGAGATAGCTTAGAAATGCTCCAGATATGGATGCTGTTCTTTTGCTTATTCAGAGTTTCCTTTCAGATATAGCTTAGAGATGCTCCAAACACGGATGTTATTCTACTGCTTATTCAGATTTCTCTCCAGAGATGGCCTAGAGATGCTCCAGATCCGGATGCTATTCTATTGCTTATTCAGAGATAGTTCAGATGCGACCCAGATTTGGCGACATTCCGATACATATTCTAGAGTTCCTTTATAGCCTAGAGATGCTCCTGACCCGGATGTTATTCTACTGCTTATTCATATTCAAACTGCTAAAGACAACTTAGAGATGCTCCAGGCCCGGATGCTATTCTATTGTTTAGTCCCGATTCATTCAAAAGACATTCCAGATACGATCCATATTCGGATGACATTCTGTCACTCATTCAGATGCAGTATAGATATACCCCAGACACAGCGGTCATTCTACTATTCATTCAGACGTCAGCAATTAGATATAGACTAGATATGCTCCAGACATGGAGGCCATTCTATTTCTTATTCAGATTCAACTATCCATGACATTTCCAAATGGAATATATAAGCTCATTCCCAACAAGGTTCTGTCACATCTCCAAATGGCATCTATAAGCCCATCCTCCTATCCATTACACTTCCAAATGGCATCTATAAGCCCATTCCCGACATCACATTGCTGGTACTCCACTATGCGAGTGCAAATTTCTGGGCACTTTAGTGTTCAATCATCTTCCATCTTCGGATCACGAAAGGCACGCAAGCCAATCTACATCCTCAGGTTTAAGAAGATTGAACAGGGGCAACTGTTGTACCCCAAAATTTGCCCTCCCATATTTCTCAAAACATTTCAAGAAAAATTCACAAGTCCAACCCGACGCGTCATATTCAGGTGTTCTTTCGCCAAGATATCTCTGATAACGTATTCTCAAATTCAGGTTCGGCTCAAGAGTCAATTCTTTAAAGAAGGTATCTGAATGTGTGAGTTTTCTCGAAGAAATATGGTGAAGAAGTGTGCTGAAAGTGCAGTCTTTACGCGCTAAAAATTCATAACTTGAAGATCGTGGCTCGTTTTGAATCCGTTCCGGTGGCCAAAATTCCGTCTTGACATTATCTGTGTTTTCATATCTCACGACTGGAAGCCAATTTCGATCAGAAGGTCTTCAAAAATGTGGATTTATCAAGTATTTTCGTACAGAAAATTTGTGACAAAAGTTTATTTGCGTCATGTTCAGAAAATCATAACTTGGTCGATTTTCATCATATCGAGCTGGTTCCAGCGCCAAAATTTCACAAATTGAGTTGGCTACATTTTCACAGAAGGTATTGAGTTCAAACGGTATTCAAAAGGCCTTCGTTTTTTGCTCAGAGTGCATGACATGCCAAAAATCCTGAATGCTGAATATTATTTCATCTGGGCCGAAACTTCGAAAATTCATAACTCGGTCAATTTTTATCAGATTGGGCTCATATTTTTACACAAGGTCACTGACTCAGAGATCTACAACTTTTCTTCAAAAGTCGAGACCAAATTATGCACCGATCAATACCAGTTTTTTATTGAAGAACGTGTCAGAGTCGACACTGGAGCCCAAAATAAGTTTGTCTGAGCTGAAACTTCAAAAATTCATAACTAATTCACCGTTTATCCGATTGAGCCGATATTCGGACAGGAGTTAGTTCTCGATATCGGCTACATTTTGTTTTCACATTTCAATTTTAAAATTGCACTTAAGTCTCTGCGATTTATCTTGGAAAGTGACGAACTCAAGTGAACATTGGAGGCCCAATTGCACATTCAAAGCCCATTTTCTTTACCCTAATTTCCATTATATAATCACATTATTTTCACACAAACCGGGGAAGAAAAAAACCTTGCCACAACACAGTCAAAATATCAAATTCTTTCAAGAACCCTAAAACCTTGAAATCCTTATTACAAATTCCTCTCTCACTACAAACAAGCCATCCTAGTTACAAACCAACATCTCACTACAAACAAGTCATCTCAGTTATAAACCAACATCTCACTACTTCTTCAGTAAGGGTAAGGCTGGCTTGATCTCCATGATCAAAAGGGCATAAAAGCATTCATGTCACTAATTTTCCAGTAAGGATAAGATTGATTTGATCTCCATGATCAAAAGGGTATAATCATTCATACATGCCATATTGTGCCTAAACATTAAATTTCTTTATATATTGGCTTTATTTGTATTTTATGATTTTATTTAATGTGTTCATGAGATTCAACACTGCAGATTTTAGATAGGATCCCATGCAGGTTCATTAAGGAACGTTGAGGCCAGAACACAAATGGCCAAAAGCCAAATGGCCAAAACAGAACAGCTTACACATGACACCAATACATGGCGAGACAAACATCCTGAGAAAGTTAAGGAACGTTGAGGCCAGAATACAAATGGCCAAAAGCCAAAACACAAATGGCAAAAACAAAACAGTTTACGCATGACGCCAACAGCTGTTTCACCCCTCCAATCAGGCCCGTATACTCCTAAACTCTCTCTCTATTTGTATTATGTTCCTTTAATTAATTAATCGTTATTATTTTTATTAATCACTAACCAATTAACATTTTTTCCTAATAAAATCAAAAACACCAAAAAATATTTTATTTATTAAAATTAACTTCATCACTTTTATTTTTGTAAATAAATTAATTTAATCAATTTAGCTTTAATTAGATTTAACTTTTAATATTTTTTGCAATATTTAAAATCAATTTAGAATATTAGGTTTTTTTTAGCATTAATTCAATTTATTTTATTTCTTTAAAAAACTCAAAAATCCAAAAATATTTTCATTATTTAATTTAATTGTTCATTTAATTTAATTCCATTTAATTCAAAAATAACCAAAAAAATCACTTCCTTTCAAAAAAAGGGTCAAAACCCAAAAAACTCGCATCCGATTTAATTTCCCGCACACGATCTATTTTATCATATTATTGTATCTGTTTCCCGGAATGTAATAACTTTAATTAGGACTTGATTTATTTATTGCTTTATTTTACTTTCCGCAATTTAAATTAAAAGGTTTGTTTTTGGCGATGTAAATACCCGACGCTTTGTAATAGTTTAGATTTAATTTCCGCCAATTTAATTTCCGCAACTATACAATGTTAGATGTTTGATAATAGGGAATGCATGACAAGATTCAATGTATGAACTTAAAATCAACATAGCTCACCCATGACATGTACAGATAAAATTAACCTAAATAACACACATGCACATGCCACTCCTAGGGTACGCCTCACTTGGTTGCCTCGAGGTGGTCGTCAAGTATAGGGTGTTTTAGCGGTCGCCCTTATGTCTAAGATCCAGTTGCCTCGAAACAGTTGCCTCGGATTAAAAAGGATCTAGGACATTAGGGTTACTTCTAAGGTGTCCTACTATTGCTTTGGTGACCACACATGTCCCTAATAATCGAATTGACCCTAACACCTCCAACGGTGGTGCTACCTACCTCTCAATGGTGGGATGGCACTATCTAAAGGACTCTTACACAACCTAATTCCTTATAGTAGGTAGATTCTCGTGGATACTTGCTCTTTCAAAAAAAACAAAACAAACTTTTCACACCGACACTTTCAAAAGTTTTCAAACAAATTTTTCATACACTCTTGAGGACAGATACAAGAGTCACTTAGAAATTTTTCAAACGAAACTTTTTCAAAACCCACTCACATTTGAAAAGCAAACATCTTTTGAAAACATAAGAGCAAGTACCTAAGAGCCCATGGATAACCATGGATAGAAAGGGTGCTAACACCTTCCCTTTCCATAATCTACCTCTCGAACCGAGAGACATCTCGAAAAGGAATTTTGTTGTGCTTTTGTCCTTTCCATGTTGGAGAACATAAAAGACGGTGGCGACTCTTGCTTACCGCGACATTTCGCGAACCAACTTTAAACAGTCAGTTCTATTTCCATCGATCACAGAATGCCATCACAGTCTTTCTCTCTCGTAATCATATACTTACCTTGTTGGGAGACATCTTACATTGTTTCTATACCCGCACCATGAAGAAAATAGGTACTCTCTTGTATTGTATTCCCCTACTTTCCAAGTGGTTTATTTCGCACGTACCTCGATCGACATTGAAGAATGATCAAAGATTGACATGGTCTCAAAGGATGATGTCCCTCACCCACTCTGATATCCATTGGTGTTCGAGATCCTTGGCGGATACTTATATCATTGACTGTTGTGGGGAATTCCATAATGTCCCTCTGTTTAGCATTAAATGAGGTATCACTTACAACCCTTGCTTAGCCTTGCGACAATTTGGTTATGCCCGAAGAGATGGTCCTCATGACATTCTCATCCAATGAGTGGTATTTGACTACGAGAGTGATGATCAAGGCTATCGTCAGAGGTTTGCGAGAGCTTGGATAATGGTAAATAAAGCAGATAGTGGGACACCGGGACACAAGAATTCTATTCCCTTTGAACCTTATCTTAGGTGGGTGCGAGCTCATGCTCAGAAACTCATGATGCCTTACCCCTCCATCCTACCAGTTATCATGGAGCCTGTTGCTGAAGAAGAAGTCATGTATACTGTCCTCCATCCCAACATGCCTACTTCTCTTGAAGACTTGTAAAAAGGTTAGATTCAGCTAAAGGAAGAACGAGACACTTTCGAAGTTCAGTTTTATGCGAGTGAGAAAAGGGGTTTGGAGCTTACAAAGCAACTACATGAAGAACGAAGCTTGAACGCCTACCTTGTGCCGAAGAGGATGCGTTCAACCTTTTTATCTTAGAGATTTATTTTGTAATCCCAAGAGGCACATTGTAACCATTTTGAACTAATTAATGCAATTTGACGTTTGTTCATTCCTTGTCTAGACAAATTTAAATTTCATAAATCCTTGAAAACATAGCATCCATATAACATACCTCATATCATGACAGGTTTCTCCCATAGAGGTCTCCTTATCTTCTTACTGTTTATTTCAGTAAGGATGGCCTTAGAATAGACCATCAAGAGCATTCAGATTCAAAACGCTTAACTTCAAGAAATGTTCTTGAACCTATCTAGGGGACAAGAAGAGGTGAAGGTGCTCCTCACTAGAGGCATGATCATGGGAAATCCTAAGGACGACAAGGATAACCAGCTGGAGTGACTACAAACCGAGATAGCCATAATGAAGGTCCAAATGATGGGACAACTGGTGGGCCAGATGACTCTTATCCAAAACCTGGCTCAAGGACAAGAAGAGCTGATAGCCCTTGTCAATCAACTTCATCAAGACAGTTGTAACCGTATGAAACAAACGGTCAATATTGGGGATCAAGTCACTACTCAGTCGCCCATGAGACAAGAAGCTGGTTCAAGAGAAAATAGACTGTTCTAAATTGCTGCCACATCACGGGCCCAACAATGACCATGTCAACATCAACGGGAAAATCAGCAAAGGCAAAATAAGCCCGAGAGGCAGTTTACTAACATTAACATGTCATTGGCTCAATTATTTAAACACATGTTGAAGATGGAGTTGATTAAATTGAGGGATCCTCCTCGAAATTCCAATACCTATGTTCCTAACTATCATCATGATGCAATGTGTGCATACCATTCCAATTGTCCTGGACATGATACGAATAACTATTGGGAACTTAAGAATAAGATCCAAGATTTAATCGACGAAGAAGTACTGGAGTTCACACAAAAAGGTCAGAGTAATTTCTTCTGCCATCCCTCAAAGGCTCACCACCTGAAGTGACAAGTTCAAACAAATAGGCTTTTGTTGATTTGGATTTTTAATTGTAATTTATTTTGTTTGTTCAAACACTTATCTATTAATGTCAAACTCTGTTTCATTAGTGCATTGCATATGTTTGTCTTGAATTGATCCATTCATTTTCATTACATTTAAACTATGTTGTTTACTCCTTTTATGATATTTAACTCTTGTTTCAAAAGTTACAAGCCTTTAGAGGGAGGATGACGAAAAAAATCCCTTAATCTCATACAGTATGCTTTTGAATAGACCTTGCTGACGATGTACATGCGTTCTTTCAAATTCTAAACACTGGAGTTATAAGGAAGATAATCCGTAATCAACCCCTTTGAGCCAAAGAAGTATGAGTTTCCTTTTTACACAAATTGAAACCTATAATCAAAACCTGGGGCAGGGTAGTCTCTCAGTTTAATTCAAATGCGTGTTCAGTCGCAAACTTTCATTTCATAATACAACGAATTTCGGCAAAAACAATCCTCTGGAATCAAAAGACAATGATGGTTCCCTATCACATAGGCAGACATTGTCTCTCAAAATTAAAAGCCCGCTAAGTCAAAACCTATGAAGGAGACTTAAGAAAAAAACTGGGGCATCCCGCTCACTGTAATCTCAAAACAAGAATAGTCAGGAAAAATCAGGGATAATAAACCAAAAAGAGGTCACTGCAAATCCTCAACAACATGAAAAATGTTGCAAAATGACTGCCTTCTGACAAACTTAACTTGCCTGAACCATCACCAAAACGTCATTCCAAACTCAATTGGAGTTTAGACGCACAATTAACTGAGTTTAGGACTAAAGAACATCACGAAGAACGGGTGGGTACAAATAAAATTTGAGCCTTTATCCTTTGTTTTTTAAACCGTGAACCAGGCCACGTTACAACCCTTCAAAATTCCTAATTAAAGCATGAGTTAATTTGAAAGCATACTATTACAAAAGGTATCCTGACTCCTGTAAGGCTTTACTCTAAATTCTGAGTTGAATCTTCTTACAAAAAATTTGTATCTTCTAAAACGTATTTTTAAAACTTCAAGACAAGCATAAACTTTGCATCATTTGAATATCATTGTTGGCATATAGCTATTTGTTTGACATCAGAGAAATTCACACGACGAATATCCAGTGAACAAAACCCTCTCAATGAACAAAATCACTTCAAGTGGGAAGACGCTTCCCATAACATATCTCCTATAAGCAAGGGTCACAGGATGATCATTATCTAGCACATCCGGGGTAGTCCAGTCGAGATTCCAAGGAATCTCTCAAGAAATGTTGAATATACCAGGGGCAGGTCTCCATCTGAATCACTTGGGGCATTGAATGTGAATCCCAACAAAGGGTTACGTACGGTCAAACATTTATCGGAAGTATCACAAACACCTGCTACTAGGGACAACGACAAATCTCCCCCAAAATATTGTTCATAGGATGACCCTTAGCCAGGGTTTCAATCTCTGAAGACGCCTCCCCAACAGACTGGCAATAAGGTTTATTTCCCCAACAAACTACAGATTCCCCAGTTTGAGTTTGCCTCTCTGATTGTTAAATCAAGGGACCACAACTCCTCTCCCAAGTAGACTGCTCTACAATCCCCAACAAGTTACTGTAAAACTTGGAAACCGACCAGATAATAGTTAACTTCAGTAAGTTGTTGAGAAGCCTGGACCCAACCAGATATCAATTCAACTTCATCCTTTCAAGTAAGTTACTGCGGAGCCTGAAATCCGACCAGATAACAACCTAACTTCACTCTCCCCAAGAAATTTTCTGCGAATCCTGGAATAGACCAGATAACAGTTAATTTAATCTTCCCCAAAATAACTCGCCAGTAGAGCAACAGATGACTGAGGCTCCTGAACTCCTTTCCCCAAATAAAGATCAACACTCTCTACAGAGCCTTCTCAAGCAAAGCCATTATTCCCCAGCAAAGTTTCTCCTCAATCAACTAAACAGGAATCCCCAGTGGAAACATCCTAAAACCAGGTCCGAAGAGAAGCTTACTCTTCGTCCACAGCAGTGGTCCAAGATTTCATTTCCCAAGGCTCCCCAGCATTTGTCAAGGATTCATTTTCCCAGAAAAAGATACACTTCATTAACATTTCACATTTACATACATGATAAATGCATACGCATAATCTCATTTATTTTGAGGTCACAATACATTTCATGCATCATGACATTGCATACAGCTAATGTTTTACCTTTTCAGGAAAAGGCCAATCAAGAGATGGCTATCATCAACAATTTTCCATAGGTCCAAGTTTAGTTTTTGAAGCAATATAGAGCAACTACCTATGTGACCAGATTCAGCTTTACACGGGCTCATCATGAAACAATCTTACATGGATTCCTATTCATCATTGAAGCAACCTTTTCAAGTTCCAGATTAATACTTGTAACAAGCCAGGAAAAATATACGTGGACGACTGATTGTAGATTAATACCTGTAACAACCCAGGAAAACTATCTACATGAAGAGATTGAAGATTAACACTTGTAACAAGCCAGGAAAACTATCTTTCTTTCTCAGGTCAGAGATTAATACCTGAAAGCAGACAGGACAACTATCTCAACAACCAACCTTTTCATGTTCCAGATTAATACATGTAAGAAGCCATGAAAACTATTTGTGGACGACTGATTGTAGATTAATACCTGTAACAAGCCAGGAAAACTATCTACATGAAGAGATTGAAGATTAATACCTGTAACAAGCCAGGAAAACTATTTTTCTTTCTCAGGTCAAAGATTAATACCTGAAACTAGACAGGACAACTATCTCAACAACCAACCTTTTCAAGTTCTATATTAATACCTGTAACAATCCAGGAAAACTATATATGGACGACTGCTTGTAGATTAATACCTGTAACAAGTCAGGAAAACTATCTACATGAAGAGATTGAAGATTAATACCTGTAACAAGCCAGGAAAACTATCTTTCTTTCTCAGGTCAGAGATTAATACCTGAAACCAGAAAGGACAACTATCTCAACGACCAACCTTTTCAAGTTCAAGATTAATACTTGTAACAATCCAGGAAAACTATCTGTGGACGACTGATTGTAGATTAATACCTGTAACAAGCCAGGAAAACTATCTACATGAAGAGATTGAAGATTAATACTTGTAACAAGCCAAGAAAACTATCTTTCTTTCTCAGGTCAGTGATTAATACCTGAAACTAGATAGGAAAACTATCTCAATGACCAACCTTTTAAATTCCAAATTAATACCTGTAACAAGCTAGGAAAGCTATCTACATGAGCAAATTGAAGATTAATACTTGTAACAAGCTAGGAAAACTATCTTTCTTTCTCAGGTCAAAGATTAATACCTGAAACCAGACATGACAATTATCTGCACGACCAGCTGAAGTAATCCTACACAGGCTCTTTCTCATACACTCTTCTAGATACAGTCCAGATACGATCTAGATACAGATGTTATTCTGACACTCATTCAGTACATATTTTAGATACGAGACAGATACAATCCATTTAAGGATAACATTCTGATATTTATTCCACTAAGTATGTTGTTTAAGTTTAAATCTCTCAATGGTTTATCTTGATTCCTTTTCCTTAGATATTTTCTCTGGCTCAGATAAATCACTCTAAAGATTTATTCTGATTCTTCTCTAGTTGAAGTCAAAATTTAGACTTAGTCTAATTTCCGTCAACAATCACCTTTGGATGGCATCTGTAAGCCCATATGTGATAAATATCTGTCATCCCTCCAAATGGCATCTCTAATCCCATTCCCTACACAATCAACTAAAACATCATCGAGTGCAAATTTCTGGGCACTCTAGTGTTCAATCATCTTCCACCTTTAAGTCACGAATGGCGGATCCGCCAATCTAACTCTTCAAGTTTAAGAAGATTGACCAGGGGCAGCTGTTGTACCCTAAAATTTTCCCTCTCATTTCTTAAGAAAATCTCTCATAAGATCTCCATTGATTCAAGACTACACAAGGTTTGATAAGCTCAAGACACCTCCTTAATACTAACAACTCAAAATTAGGGTTTGAGCTTTTCACAAGGACAATTGGAATTTCAAGGCCTCAATTTACTTTCATGGATCATTAGGAACCCTCAAGATTGCTCATGTCAAGTTTCAAATCTTGGATCACAAAATTGCTCAGTCATTTGATCATATGACATAAAATCCGTTGTATTGGATAAAAAGTCAATTGTGGTCAATTTACAGTCAAACTTCATAATTTTTTATCCATATCAACATTATGAACTCATATAGGTCAATTGATCAAGTTTGGATCACAATTCCTCAAAGAATTTGATCAGAACACCAAAAGGGCAAAATGGTCAAAATTAGGGTTTTGATTGAGAAGACTCAGTTCTTGACTTTTGACCAAGAGAATGACTTATTGGTTTAAGACATGATCTCAAGGATTCAAATTCACAATCTTGACCTAATTGCATAGTTAAAATCACCTCTCAAGATTATTGGATTGACAGATGAATTTTAGTCAACTAATGAAAAGTCAATTGTACAATGAAAAGTTAAACTTTGACTTTTTGATCAAAATCAAGTTTCAAAAAATCATATTTCATCAAGACATGTCAAAATATGAAACTTGTTCATCAAGAAATTGAAAAGTCAAAATTATCTTTGAAAATTCAAAATTCTAAGACTTAGAAATTTTTCCAAGTGTTAGAAAGTTAACTTTTTTCATAACTTTGTGCCAAATTTCCACCATGATGCAAGATGATTCAAGGGAAACTTCTAACATGAAAGTTGTAGATCTCAATGAGATATAAAACATTGTAGATCAGAACTTTTTCTATAAATGCTTGGATTTCAAGTTATGAATTTATGAAGACATGTCCATGAAACTAAAAAGACAGTGAAATTTTGCCCTAGTTAGTCAGGATTTTGACCTAACTTCATGGAAACTTTACACCTAGTTCCAAATTGAATATTCAAAAATTTCCAACATAAAGGTTGTAGAGGATGTTACAAGCTTTCCAAAATGTCCAAGAACTCATCAATACCATACTTGAGATAAGAGAATCAAAGGCAAGAAGTTAGGGTTTCAATCTTGTTTTTAAAGTCATTTTCATGTTGAACATTTGATCCAATCCATAACCATGCTGCATAATCTTCACTTTGTAGGCCTCAAACTTGTTTTTCACTCCATAATTAATTGTTTAAACAACTGATTATGCCCTTATCCAAGTGCTTCAAGCTTTGTCCAAACCAATTTGCCATTTTGGGGAGAAAGTAACATATCCATTCTTGTAAAGCAAGCTTTATGCAAAGTCAACTTGCATTGAGCCTTGCACTTGTTCTTTCTGCACACACAACCCCTATAAACCAAAAGCAAACATGTTTAAAGTTCTAACCACTCTACACAGCCTTGTACCATGTCCTTGGAATAAGATGTTTCAACTTTACTTCAAAAACAAGTAAAGTTGCCATAACTTGAGAATTCAAATTATGAGTTGTTGTAACACTTGAAACCTCTTGCCTATAAATATATACACTATTTGCAAGCCAATAGACGAATGCACAAGCCCTAAAACACCCCCAAAGTCAGAATTGCATAGCAAACCTCCATTATTGCATATCCTGGCCAGAAATCCCAAAATTAAAATCCACTCGTGTGTTTCTTGGCCTTTTGGTTCCTAAAGCTTCTAAACATCATACATAAACAATCCCAACACCTGTTATCCAACTGTAACTCCATCTTCACCAACCTCCATTTTCAAAAACAGGGAATTGCATCTTGACTTCTCCAGACCATTCCAACCATCCTTAGCACAAACTAATCATTGCATTAGCTTCCTAGGAACTTGAGGAAGCTAACCTGATCATCACAACTCTTTGAAAGCAGCTCAAACTCATTTCATGATTTCCAGTTCTAGAGGTATTTTTATGAACTTACATCTCTTCATTTAGGCATTGTTAGGCTTTCATTTTCAAATACAAAATGTAGATGTCATTTCCCTGAAACTGCCCATGTCCGTAGTTTTCATTCATATTGATTGAGTAGGGAAAATTTTGAAGTTGAAGTTTCTGAAAATATTAGATTAGATTTTGTGCCAATAGAAATTATTACTCATCTTTGAGAATTAGTTTAAGTTATTTACATATTTAGAATCGTGGTGCAATTTTTAACAATTTGATGTTTGAAGTTTTGAAAATGATTGAGAAATGGCTGAGTTACAAATTTCAAATATTTTCTCTGTAAACTGGCGCGAGGAAGAAGATGAAGTTAAGGCCTGGAACTTGTTTTGTAATATAATTGTATGGTTTTTTTAACTTAACGGATGTATAGTCACCCCAGTGGTAAGGCGGCGTGCATATCATGTCAAGGGCGTGGGTTCAAGCCCCAACGCTACCACTTTTTGCCTTTTTCTAACATTTTCTCTCTTTTTGACACAACCACGCACGCTTGGGCCTAAGGCCATTGGACCTTGTTTTTTTACTGAGACTCACCCCCTGCCTGCTTGTCACAACACAGTCCATTTATTCTTTTCTGATTTCCAAACAAAAACATTAATGGGTCAGGCTTCAAACAAAACTGTTTTTTTCTAACATACACCCTAAATGCCATTTTCACCCCCTGACTCTTATTTTTATATTTTATTTTATTTTACTTTTATTTATTATTTTTATTATTATTTTATTTTTTTTATTAATAAAAATCTAAAAACTAGTTTATTTATTTATCTAATATACTTATATTCTCTTAGTTTTATTTCCTTTTTTAAACTAAAAAAGACAAAAATATTTTCTTAAACAAATTTAATTCTTTTTCTTAATAAATTAATAATTAGGTTTATGTTTAGTTATTTTCTTTTTTATTTAAAATTAACTTACAATTTAGGTTTCTTTTAAATAATTAATTTCCATACTATTTTGATTAAACTTAAAACCATTTCTAAAAAACCCTAAAAATGCTTTCTAGGTTAATTTCTTTTCTTAATTAATATAGGTTTAACTTTATTATTTTATTTAATTATTTTATTTTAGATAATTAGGTTAAACCATTTTCCTTAACAAAAACCAAACAAAAAAATCCATTTCCTTTCCATTTATATCCTTGTACATTACATTCCTTTCAATTCTTGTACATTATTCAAGTTTCAATATGGTTGTAATAGATAATTAGGTTTAATTTCTTGCAATCCCCATTTGTAAATTTTTATACCCCATCCCCTAATGATTTTAATAGCGTAGAATATTTACTTTCCGCAATTTATCGCTTTCATATCAAATGCTAGTAAATTAGAGTTTGTATGGAAAGATAAAATCAACAAGTAGATAACCCTAATCAAAGATTAAATGCATGCAAATCAAACACACTATTCACACATGCACCCTTAAGGTTAACTTCACTTGTTGCCTAAAAAATGGCCATGTTATGCATGTGGGATATCTTAGCAAAAACAATCAAAAATACAAGATCATAGTCCCTCGATGACGCTACAAATGTTGCCTTTCAAATGATCTTAGTCCCTCAAAGAGAAATGCTAAGATATCTTACAACATTGCTATCATGACCATACGATGACCCACACCCGTCCCTTTACATCCAAAGATAAGACTTTTTACCAATCAATTGTGAGATAGAAATATCAAAGGAAGGAAGAAATGAACAAAGACTTTTGAGTAGGTAGATTGCTCCTAGTTGCATGCTTGCTCACCATCCCTTTTCAAAAACACTTTCAAAATAAATACACATCAAACACTTTCAAAAACATGAAATATTTTCAAAAGTCCAACACTTTGTATACGTTCTTACGAAACGAGAACCATTACAAAGTTTGCCAAACGAAGGCGCCTTTTCAAAAATACTTTCAAAAACCATCACAAAGCACATTTTCAAAAAAAACAAGTGATCTAGCAAGCAACTAAGAGCCCATAGATAACTATGGATGAAAAGGGTGCTAACACCTTCCCTTTTCATAATCTACCCCCCGACCTCAAGAAATAATCTCAAAGGTCTTTCCTGTTCTTTTCAGGCTTTCCTTTTGGATAAAAGAAAAGTCGGTGGCGACACTTTCTAACCGCAACAATTGCGATCAAACGCAAACATTCCAAGTCAGTTCTCCCACCGTATTACAGAACTGGCGACTCTGTTGGGGAGTCTTAAAAGTGGGGTTACCTTATGGCTAGATCACCTTTATATGCTTTCATTGTTTGACTTGTTTGCTTTATATTATGGTTCCTTGTTTGGGCTTGCTTTGATCCTCTACCCGGATTTGGGACACCTTTTTAGGTAATTAACAATTGATTATGGAAACTATACGGCGTAGACCAATTGGTGGAGCTACCTTTAATGGTTCTCTTCTTTGCAACCCTAGATGTGGCCATGATGAAGTTTTCTTGAGAAGTTTGGAGTAGAGGGAATTTCGTTTTTTGGTATAGAGGAGTTTATGGTTTTTGGGTTTTGGAAAAATTTGGGATAAATGAATTAATATAAACCACTCAGCATACAAAAAAATCTAAAATTTTGAGAGGTGCGTCGACCAAACCAATTTGAGCGTCGACGTAATGTAAAAAATTGATACTGAAGAGTTTATATAAGAGTGTGTCGATGCACTTTAGTTGTGAGTGGACTCATCCTATGAAATTTTGAAATTTACTACATTTTTTAAGGAAGGTCATGAAATAGGGAAAATAACAATAAATCACACATGTATATCAACAATGTAATGAATGTAGATTGAAAAGATGACCTAAATAAACATATATATGATCAAGAAAGGGAGATAGATAGGATGGATGTTACCTTTATGAATATTGATAAGAGTTTTCACTAAACTGTCATTAAGTGCATTGAACATTATGGAAATATTTGTAATAAAATAAGGAGCATGCAACTAAATTAAGTTACAACCTATCCGAGATATCGGGAACACCAAGTTCCCTATGAATGTGAAAGAAGGGTTCTGTAGCGAGTGGTTTAGTAAAAATGTCAGCAAGTTGATTTTTGCTATCAACATGCTCAAAAATGACATCACCCTTTTCCACATGATCCCTTAGGAAATGATGCCTTATCTCAATATGTTTTGTGTGAGAGTGTTAAATCAGATTTTCGGTTAGGTTTATAGCACTTGTATTGTCACAAAAAATAGGAATATGATCAAGTCGAACATTGAAGTTGAGCAATTGTTGATTGAGCCACAAGATTTGGGCACAACAATTATCGGCTGTAACGTATTCCACTTTGGCGGTTGAAAAGGCAACGAAAACTTTCTTTTTGCTATGTCAACTGACTAAAGAGTTTGAAAAGAAATGACAAGTGCCACTAGTGCTTTTCCTATCCGATTTGCAAACGGTAAAGTCGAAATCGGAATAGCCAACTGTTGTACCCCAAAATTTTCCCTCTTTTCATACACGCATATTATTGGTTTTATGGTTATGGAATAAAGGTATATTTATCAAGCTTCTTCAGGTTACAAATGACGTTTAATTCGTCAATGGATATTCTCAGAGTATTTTCCGTGCTGAAGATTGATTCGTTGTTTTGCAATGATTCGGGGTTCAAAGATTCACAGGTCCAACCCAGCGCGTCATATTCAGGTGTTCTTTCGCCAAGATATCTCTGATAACGTATTCTCCAATTCAGGTTCGGCTCAAGAGTCAATTCTTTAAAGAAGGTATCCGAATATGTGAGTTTTCTCGAAGAAATATGGTGAAAAATTATGCTGAAAGTGCAGTTTTTACGCGCTAAAAAAATTCATAACTTAAAGATCGTGACTCATTTTGAACCCGTTCTGGTGGCCAAAATTATGTCTTGACGTCATCTACGTTTTCACCTCTCACGGCGGGAAGCCAATTTCGATCAGAAGGTCTTCAAAAATGCGGATTTATCAAGTATTTTCGTACAGAAAATTTGTGACAGAAATTTATTTGCGTCATGTTCAGAAAATCATAACTTGGTCGATTTTTATCGTATCGAGCTGGTTCCGGTACCAAAATTTCACAAATTGAGTTGGCTACGTTTTCACAGGAGGTATCGAGTTCTAACGGTATTCAAAAGGCCTTCGTTTTTTGCTCATAGTGCATGTGACGCGCCAAAAATCCTGAATGCTTAATATTATTTCATCTAGGCCGAAACTTCGAAAATTCATAACTCGGTCAATTTTTATCGGATTGGGCCCATCTTTTTACACAAGATTACTGACTTAGAGATCTACAACTTTGCTTCAAAAGTCGAGACCAAATTATGCTCCGATCAATACCAGTTTTTTATTGAAGAACGTGTCAGAGTCGACACCGGAGTCCAAAATAAGTTTTTCTGAGCCGAAACTTCAAAAATTCATAAATAATTCAATGTTTATCCGATTGATCCCATTTTCGGACAGGAGTTAGTTCTCGATGTCGGCTACATTTTGATTTCACATTTCAACTTCAAAAATTGCACTTAAGCCCCTGCGATTTTGTCTAGAACGTGATGGACTCAAGTGAACATTAGAGGCTCAATTGCACATTCAAAGCCCATTTTTTTCTCTCTAATTTCTATTATATAATCCCATTCTTTTCACACAAACAAGGGAGGAGAAGAAAAAAACTTTTGTCACAACGCTGTCAAAATATCAAATTCGTTCAAGAACCCTAAAACCTTGAAATCCTTATTACAAATCTCCATCTCACTACAAACAAGTCATCCCTGTTATAAACCAACATCTCACTACTTCTCCAGTAAGGGTAAGGCTGTCTTGATCTCCATGATCAAAAGGGTATAAAAGCATTCATATCACTACTTCTCCAGTAAGGGTAAGGCTGATTTGATCTCCATGAACAAAAGGGTATAATCATTCATACATGCCATATCGGTTTTAATATTAAATTTTTTCATATATTGACTTTATTTGTATTTTATAATATATAGTAATTTATTTAATGTGTTCATGAGATTCAACACTGCAGATTTAGACAGGATCCCATGCGGGTTCATTACAGAACGTTGAGGCCAAAACACAAATGGCCAAAACAGAATAACTTACACATGACATTAATACATGGCGAGGCAGACATTCTGAGAAGGTTAAGGGCGTGGGTTCAACAACCACCCCTATTGGTTTTAATTTTCTTCCTTTCTATTTATCCGTTTACCTATTTTTATTCTTTCTGTTAAATTTTTTTTTTCATAAAACTTAACATTTTTCACAAACCTTTGATTTTTTATAATAAACTCGAATAATTAATTTTAGGTTTTAATTTAATTAGACAATTTTAATTTCTTTTTGTAAATAATTAAAATCAATTAGAATCAATAGGTTTTTATCACTAACTTAATTATTTTATTTTTTCCCTAAAATAACTAAAAACCAAAAATATGTCATTTAATTATTTTCATTAATTAATTTAATAACTAATTAATTTAGCATTTAATTTAGAAAAACTTATTTCTTTTATTAAAAACAACAAAAAAACAATTATTTTCTTTTAATTAGGATAGAAGGGTCAAAATCCTAGTCTCGCATTCGATCTAATTTTCTCGCGCGTTTTTATTATTATTTTGCCAATTATTGTATCTGCTCCCGGTTTGTAATAATTTAATTATGACATTTATTTATTTTTACCACTTTTAATTTCAAAGGATTTGTTTTTGGCTATGTAAATACACGAAGCCTTGTAATAGCGTAGTTTAAATTCCATATTTTAAATTCCGCAAATTATTAACTGTTCGATGTATGAATAATTAGGGATGCATGACAAGAATGTATGATTAATTTTAAAACAGTTAGATCATCCTAAATGTGCAAAGATAAATAAACTGAAATTGAATCATTCGCACATGCGCACTCCTAGGATACACTCCCACTTGGTTGTCTTCGGTAAACGGTCATTGAGTATAGGATGTTTTAGTGGTCGTCTTTTTGTCCAAAGATCAAGTTGCCTCGGAAAAGTTGCCTCGGATATTGTTGCCTCGGATAAATGATCTAAGACATTAGGGTTATTACTAAGACGTCCTAACATTGCTTTAGTGATCGTACGTCCCTTTTCTAATTGACCCTTAAGCTCTAACGACGATGCTACCTACTCACTAATAGTGGGATAGCATTGTCTAAAGGAAACAAACATAGAACAATTCTTTTTTTCGAGTAGGTAGATTAGTTCTTAAGTACTTGCTCAATCCAAACAAACTTTTTTCACACTTATACTCTTTTACAAACAAAGTTTTCAAAAACACTTCATTACACTCTTGAAGACAAAAGCAAGAGTTAAATCGAAGTTAAAACAAAAACTTTTCAAAGCACACAAACACCAAGAAAACAATTTTGAAAATGATGAGCAAGTACCTAAGAGTCCGTAGATAACTACGGATATAAAGGGTTCTAATACCTTCCCTTTCTATAATCTACCCCCCGCACTCAGAAATTTCTCGAAAAAGGAATTTTTCTGTGCTTTTTTCCTTTCCTTGTTGGATAAAATAAAAGACGGTGGCGACTCTTGCTTACCGCGACATTTTGCAAACACAAACGCAAAACACAAACCAACAAATTCCTTAACGAAATAGGGAAACACGTCCCAGTTCTGCCCACCGTATCAAAGAACTGGCGACTCTGCTGGGGAGTTAATAAGTGGGGTGTACCTTAGGAATAGTTCATTATATTGTTTTCAATTGCTTGATTTGTTTGCTTTATCCTTGTGGGCTTGTATCGGAGTTACTATAGATCATAACTCGGATCTGGGGACACCTTTTAGGTAAGTAGCAATAGACTGTGAGGGAACTGTACGACGTAAACCGATATGGTTGAAGCAGTAGCTACGTTGGTGTGACACATTAGTTGGTACCGATATCCCTTGTGGAGCAACAAGGAGAGTATGGGGCTGCTAATGGGTCATTAAGAATCAACTGACTTTAGAACTTATAATTGACCAACTTGGCCATAGAAAAGTAGCAGTATGTTACACTCATTGAGACCATACTCTTGCGATGATTCCGACCGCAAGAAAAGGTTGCTAAACTGGAATTATGACCGATCGAGGATGGTCAGTGATATTGAGATCCTTTAGAACCCAGTTACTATTACTAGGACAGGTTGAACCAACTAAACTGAAAGAGGGTAATACCTAAACTCCATGTCAGCCTGAAATTTAAGGGCTATTGTGTGACTTGTGTGCTTTCAACTTAAACTACTTGCACATGTTTGTTATCTAACAACATGAGTTCTTTGCAGGTTTTGTTTATAGTCCTTATCAAATAACTTGGATTTCTTGCCGGATTTACTTACTTACATCACCTCGCATTTGCTTAAACGCATAGCATACACATCATAACATCATGCCTTAACATTTCCTTAACCATTTCAAGGATCTCAAGGGTTTGTGATGCAGGTTATGGTAAATCAAACGTCCATCAAGGGGCAAAGGGGATTTATTTTCCTCTAGCCAAAGTTGTCTAGAGATCAAAACACGATAACTTGAGTCAGTGGCTATGACCCACTCGATATGGTGAGCTTGACTCTTTAAGAAGGACTCTTGATGACACGAAGTTTCTTCAATCAAAGCTGCAAAATTCCAATTCTAACAGTTTCTTGTTTACCCCACGAGATCCTTGAAAACATTGCATACATATATTATACATACCATTGTATAACAGGTCTCTCATGTTCTCGCTGTTTATTTCAGCAATGGCTTTCCAACAAGACAACCAAGATCTTCAAACTCAAGAAGCTCAATTCAGGGACGTATTCCTAAACCTATCCAAGGGGCAGGAAGAGTTGAAAACATTCCTCGTCGGGAACTTGGTCAAGAAAAGTCCTGAAGACAATAAGGACGAACGGATGGAACGACTGCAAGCTGAGTTAGGTGCCATGAAAACCCAGATGTTGGGGAAGATGGCTCTTATCCAAGGCTTAGCTCGAGAACAAGAAGAGCTGAGAACCATTATCAACCAGCTTCATCAAAACAGATACAACAGTATGAAGCAAACAGTCGAGGTCGGGGACCAAGTCGTTGGTCAACATCCAAGAAGACAAGGGTTTGGGTTGGTGAAGAATGGACCTCTCCAAGTTTCTACTACCTCACGGGTCCAACAACAACCTCGCCATAAACAACCGGTTAATCAGAGTAAGCCGGATAGGCCCAAGAGGCAGTTTACCAAGCTTAACATGCCACTGTCCCAAGCTTTGCAACACCTGTTGAGATTGAATCTGGTGACGTTGGTAGGACCTCATCCGAATCCTAAGACTTCTTCACCTAACTACAATCCTGATGCAAGGTGCGCATACCATTCCAACAGCCTGGGGCATGATACTGACGACTGTTGGAAGTTGAAATATAAAATTCAAAACCTGATTGATAAAGGAGCATTAGAATTCACACAAGATGGTCAACTGGAATGTTTCTGTCAATCCTCCAAGGCTCACCATTTGAAGTGACAAAGTTCTGACAAGAGAGGCTTTTGTTCATTAGAATTTTCAATTTGTAATTTTCTTTTGATTGTTCAAATATCTATTCATGTCAAACTTTGTTACTTTATCAATGCATTGCATATGTCTGTTTTGAATCAATCCATTCGTATTCACTATATTTAAATTGCTTTCCTTTCGATGTTCAACTCTCGATTAAAAAACTCTAAGCCTTTATAGGGAGGATGACGAAAACGATACCATGATCTCTACAGTATGCTTTTGAACAGACCCCACTGACGATGTACATGCGTTGTTTCAAATCCTAAACAGTGGAGTTATAAGGAAGATAATCCCTCTTCAACCCCTTTGAGCCAAAGAAGCAGGAGTTTTTCTTTTCACACAAATTAAAACCTTTAATCACAACCTGGGGCAGAGTAGTTTTCTCAGTTAATTCAGGTGCACAATGAATGGCATCAAAGACGTCCTTCCAAAACAAAAGATGGTAATGGTTCCCTATAATCGTCAAAGATAGGAAGCCATTATCTTTCAAAATAAAAGCCCATTAAGTCAAAACCTATGAAGGAGACTTAAGAAAAAAACTGGGGCATCTCGTTGACTGTGATCAGAAAAAGAAACAGTTCAGGCAAAAGACAGGGATAATAAAATAAAAAAGAAAGAGGTCCTACAAACTCTCAACAAAAATGACTGCCTGTTCAAAATAAATTGTCAGTATCCGAACCATCACTAGAATATTAGAGCAAAGACTCAAACGGGATCTAATGCACGATTAGCTGAGTTTAGGATCGAAGAACATCACGAAGAACGGGTGGGTACAAATACATTTTGAGCCTTTATCCTTTGTTTCTTGAACCGTGAACCAGGCCATGTTATAACCCTTAAAAGTCCTAGCTGAAGCATGGGTTAGTTCGAAAGCATACTGTTACAAAAGGCATCCTGACTCCTGTAGGACTTGATGTAAATCCTGAGTTGACATCACATTTTACAAAAACTTGTTTAACTAAAAAATGAATTTTCAAAAATTTCAAGACAGGAATAAGCTTTGCATTCTTAAAATAACACCGTTTGCATATGACTATTTGTTCAACAGCAGAGAAATTCGCATGACGAATATCTAGTGAATAAAAACCTTCTCAATAAAAAGGATCACCTCAAGTGGAAAAACACTTCCAACTAAGGGGCACGGCATGATCATTGTCCATCATCTGGGGCAGCCAAGTCAAGATTCGAGGAATCTCGCAAAGATGCCAAATAGCCAGGGGCAAGTTTCCATCTGAATCACTTGGGGAATTGGACATAAATTCCAGCAACTAATCTTGCATGATCAAACGAACATCTTCTGGTAGTATGGAAACACAATGCTACCGACAGTGAAAACTCCCTACACCCTGAGAGCATGGACATAGTCAGAAAATACTGCGCATGAACAAAGACCCGCTAGGTTGACAGGCCTAGGAAAAAATAAGGGCATCCCGACGAACCAAAAGGGTTCGGGCAAAAATTAGGGATAAAAACAAAAAAAAATTTGTACACCCGGCAAGTCGAAAACCTGAAAAGGATGCTTGGGCAAGAAAGGGTATCCCGTTGGACTGAAAATCTAAACAGACAGTCCAGGCAAAAGTTAGGGATTAAAGCGTACGACTATATCCCGTCATCTCGTCACTTGCCTACCAGAAGAAGATTTGTCATTTCAATCGGCAATTACCAAGCACCTCATAGGTTGGAATAATACTCGATCCACAAGGCCTCCGCAGCCACCTTCTCCTGCAGATACAGAGGCAGAAAAGTCTCGATGCAAAGTCATTGTCATATCCTCAGCCTGCGTCCCAGTAACATCTACACTCCCTGCAGAGTAAGAAAATGGCAGTGGTGTTAATTCTCCCCAGCTGAGACTCGCAGTTGTAAATGAATCGGTAATATTCTCCCCAAGCATAGTTTATCTGCCATCAGCACTAAAAAAGATTTTATCCCTAGCGGAGTATAAAAATATCCCCAGTGGAGTTTGAAAAAGTCATCCCCACTAGACTCGGGAAGATTGTCCTCAGTAGAGTCTAAAAGGTTATTCCCCGTGAAGTCGCAACTGGAAAATCATCCCCAGCGGAGTTTATTCCTTTTACAAACGGAAATTCAATCCCCAACAGGTTTCATTATCACCAGCAACGGTAGTTCATCCCTAGTTGAATTTATCAATGGAATCCTCAGCAGAGCATCTCTTCCCCACATAGGCATTCTCTCGTCATCTTATTCCTCAACGGAGTTATCCTCTCTTGCGGGTTTATTCTCACAATCATCTTCATCCACTATCCCCAGCGGAAACTAAGCATTCAATTCTTTTCTCCAGCAGCAATCCGGGATTTATTTTCCCCCAGCTAAAAACATCACATTTCCATACATCATGACATGCATACGCATCATACGAAACAATCTCATTTATTTTGAGAGCATCATCGCTTAATACATATCATGCATTACATACGGCTAACCTTTACCTTTCAGGAAATATTCTCACAAAATTCAAGCTATGAAGCTTATACCTCAGTTGAATTACGGATGAGTTCCTAAATCTCAGCAGAGATGTTTCCTCAGTTGAATTACGGACGAGTTCCTAAATCTCGACAAAGATGTTTCCTCAGTTGAATTACGGACGAGTTCCTAAATCTCAGCAGAGATGTTTCCTCAGTTGAATTACAGACGAGCTCCTAAATCTCAGTAGAGATGTTTCCTCAGTTGGATTACAGACGAGTTCCTAAATCTCAGCAGAGATGTTTCCTCAGTTGAATTACGGACGAGTTCCTAAATCTCGACAAAGTTGTTTCCTTAGTTGAATTATGGACGAGTTCCTAAATCTCAGCAGAGATGTTTCCTCAGTTGAATTACGGACGAGTTCCTAAATCTCGACAAAGATGTTTCCACAGTTAAATTACGGACGAGTTCCTAAATCTCAACAGAGATGTTTCCTCAGTTGAATTACAGACGAGCTCCTAAATCTCAGCAGAGATGTTTCCTCAGTTGAATTACGGACGAGTTCCTAAATCTCAGCAGAGATGTTTCCTCAGTTGAATTACGGACGAGTTCCTAAATCTCAACAAAGATGTTTCCTCAGTTGAATTACGGACGAGTTCCTAAATCTCAGCAGAGATGTTTCCTCAGTTGAATTACGGACGAGTTCCTAAATCTCGACAAAGATGTTTCCTCAGTTGAATTACGGACGAGCTCCTAAATCTCAGCAAAAATGTTTCCTTAGTTGAATTATGGATGAGTTCCTAAATATCAGCAAAAATGTTTCCTCAGTTGAGTACGGACGATCGAAGTTCCTAAATATCAACGGAGACGACTCACCAGCAGAATAGCGGACAACCGAAGCTCCTAAAATTCTACTTCTCTCAATAGAGATCATCATTCCCCGACGGAATCTTCCTCAAACAACAGGTATACAAGCTCTCGCTAAGGAATCTCTTACGCGATCGACACTCCTTCAGTTGGCATCTTTAAGCCCATCCCCTCGTCAGCAATTTCCAAATGGCATTTGTAAACCCATTACCGATACTACCTACATAGTCAAGCATCATTACAGACGAGTGAAAATTTCTGGGCACTCTAGTGTTCAATCATCTTCCACCTTCAGATCACGAAAGGCAGACGAGCCAATCTAAATCTTCAGGTTTAAGAAGATTGAACAGGGGCAGCTGTTGTACCCCAAAATTTGCCCTCTTTTCATACACGCATATTATTGGTTTTATGGTTATGGAATAAAGGTATATTTATCAAGCTTCTTTAGGTTACAAGTGACGTTTATTTCGTCAATGGATATTCTCAGAGTATTTTCCGTGCTGAAGATCGGTTTGTCGTTTGGCAATGATTTGGGGTTCAAAGATTCACAGGTCCAACCCGGCGTGTCATATTCAGGTGTTCTTTCTCGAAGAAATATGGTGAAAAAGTATGCTGAAAGTGCAGTTTTTACGCGCTAAAAAAATTCATAACTTAAAGATTGTGGCTTGTTTTGAACCCGTTCTGGTGGCCAAAATTATGTCTTGACGTCATCTATGTTTTCATCTCTCACGACGGGAAGCCAATTTCGATCAGAAGGTCTTCAAAAATGCGGATTTATCAAGTATTTTCGTACAGAAAATTTGTGACCGAAATTTATTTGCGTCATGTTCAGAAAATTATAACTTGGTCGATTTTTATCGTATCGAGCTGGTTCC
Organism: Vicia faba; assembly: GCA_948472305.1. NCBI lineage: Eukaryota > Viridiplantae > Streptophyta > Magnoliopsida > Fabales > Fabaceae > Vicia > Vicia faba. Next base: position 1,329,135,748 of record OX451740.1, read on the forward strand.
GGCGCCAAAATTTCACAAATTGAGTTGGCTACATTTTCACAGGAGGTATTGAGTTTGAAAGATATTCAAAAGGCCTTCGTTTTTTGCTCAAAGTGCGTGTGACGTGCCGAAAATCCTGAATGCTGAATAATATTTCATCTGGGCCAAAACTTCGAAAATTTATAACTCGGTCAATTTCGATCGGATTGGGCCCATCTTTTTACACAAGGTCACTGACTCAGAGATCTACAAGTTTTCTTCAAAAGTCGAGACCGAATTATGCTCTGATCAATACCAGTTTTTTATTGAAGAACGTGTCAGAGTCGACATTGGAGCCCAAAATAAGTTTGCTTGAGCTGAAACTTCAAAAATTCATAACTAATTCAATGTTTATCCGATTGAGCTTATTTTCGGACAGGAGTTAGTTATCGATGTCGGCTACATTTTGTTTTCACATTTCAACTTCAAAAATTGCACTTAAGCCCCTGCGATTTTTCCTAGAACATGACGTACTCAAGTGAATATTAGAGGCCCAATTGCACATTCAAATCCCATTTTTTTCTCTAATTTCTATTATATAATCCCATTCTTTTCACACAAACAAGGGAGGAGAAAAAAAAATTTGCCACAACGCTGTCAAAATATCAAATTCTTTCAAGAACCCTAAAACCTTGAAATCCTTATTACAAATGTCCATCTCACTACAAACAAGTCATCCCTGTTACAAACCAACATCTCACTACTTCTCCAGTAAGGGTAAGGCTGGCTTGATCTCCATGATCAAAAGGGCATAAAAGCATTCATATCACTACTTCTCCAGTAAGGGTAAGGCTGATTTAATCTCCATGATCAAAAGGGTATAATCATTCATAAATGCCATATCGGTTTTAATATTAAATTTTTTCATATATTGACTTTATTTGTATTTTATAATATATAGTAATTTATTTAATGTGTTCATGAGATTCAACACTGCAGATTTAGACAGGATCCCATGCAGGTTCATTACAGAACGTTTAGGCCAAAACACAAATGGCCAAAACAGAACAACTTACACATGACACCAATACATGGCGAGGCAGACATCCTGAGAAGGTTAAGGGCGTGGGTTCAACAACCACCCCTATTGGTTTTGATTTTCTTCCTTTCTATTTATCCGTTTACCTATTTTTATTCTTTTTGTTAAAAAAAAATTTTTCATAAAACTTAACATTTTTCACAAACCTTTGATTTTTTATAATAAACTCGAATAATTAATTTTAGATTTTAATTTAATTAGACAATTTTAATTTCTTTTTGTAAATAATTAAAATCAATTAGAATCAATAGGTTTTTATTACTAACTTAATTATTTTATTTTTTCCCTATAATAACCAAAAACCAAAAATATGTCATTTAATTATTTTCATTAATTAATTTAATAACTAATTAATTTAGCATTTAATTTAGAAAAACTTATTTCTTTTATTAAAAACAACAAAAAAACAATTCTTTTTCTTTTAATTAGGATAGAAGGGTCAAAACCCTAGTCTCGCATTCGATCTAATTTTCTCGCGCGTTTTTATTATTATTTTGCCCAATTATTGTATTTGCTCCCGGTCTGTAATAATTTAACTAGGACATTTATTTATTTTTACCGCTTTTAATTTCAAAGGGTTTGTTTTTGGCTATGTAAATACCCGAAGCCTTGTAATAGCGTAGTTTAAATTCCGCATTTTAAATTCCGCAAATTATTAACTGTTAGATGTATGAATAATTAGGGATGCATGACAAGAATGTATGATTAATTTTAAAACAGTTAAATCACCCTAAATGTGCAAAGATAAATAAACTGAAATTGAATCATTCGCACATGCACACTCCTAGGATACACTCCCACTTGGTTGCCTTCGGTAAACGGTCATTGAGTATAGGATGTTTTAGTGGTCGTTGTCCAAAGATCAAGTTGCCTCAGAAAAGTTGCCTCGGATAAATGATCTAAGACATTAGGGTTATTACTAAGACGTCCTAACATTGCTTTAGTAACCGTACGTCCCTTTTCGAATTGACCCTTAAACTCCAACGATGATGCTACCTACTCACTAATAGTGGGATAGCATTGTCTAAAGGAAACGAACATAGAACGATTCTTTTTTTCGAGTAGGTAGATTAGTTCTTAAGTACTTGCTCAATACAAACAAACTTTTTTCATACTTACACTCTTTTACAAACAAAGTTTTCAAAAACACTTCATTACACTCTTGAAGACAAAAGCAAGAGTTAAATCGAAGTTAAAACAAAAGCTTTTCAAAGCATACAAACACAAAGAAAACAATTTTGAAAATGATGAGCAAGTACCTAAGAGCCCGTAGATAACTACGGATAGAAAGGGTGCTAATATCTTCCCTTTCTATAATCTACCCCCCGTACTCAGAAATATCTCGAAAAAGGAATTTTTCTGTGCTTTTTTTTCTTTCCTTGTTGGATAAAATAAAATATGGTGGCGACTCTTGCTTACCGCGAAATTTTGTGAACACAAACACAAAACGCAAACCAGCAAATTCCTTAACGAAATAGGGAAACATGTCCCGGTTCTGGCCACCGTATCACACCAACCAAAGAATAATCACTATCCTTGGAGAACCAAAGTCCATACTTAGTTGTACCACTAAGGTACCTAAGTATGCGTTTTACGGCTTTTAAATGTGACTCCTTATGACATGATTGAAACCGAGCACACATGCAAACACTAAACATGATATCTAGACAAGAGGCTTTAAGATAGAGAAGGGAAACAATAATACCTCTATACCTTTTTATATCAACAGGCTTACCATTATCATCTCAGTCTAATTTCACAGCCGTAGGCATAGAAGTATCGATTGCTTTTGAGTTTGTCATGTCAAATTGCTTGAGTAGGTCAAGACAATATTTCATTTGACTCACGAATGTCCCTTCATTTAATTGTTTAATTTGAAGTCCAAGGAAGTAGTTTAACTCCCCCATCATGCTCATCTCAAATTCTCCATGCATTAGCTTAGAGAATTTCTTGACCAAAGATATGTTAGAAGAACCAAAAATAATGTCATATACATAAACTTGAACTAAAATAAAATGTTTTCCTTCATGCTTAATAAAAAGGGTTGTGTCAACCTTTCCTCTTGAGAATCCTTGATCTAGTAAGAATTTGCTAAGATGTCTGTACCAAGCCCTATGGGCTTGTGTAAGACCATATAGCACACGCTTAAGTTTGTAAACATAGTTAGGATTCTCAAAATTCTCAAAACCGGGAGGTTGAGACACATAAACCTCTTCATTAATGTATCCATTTAAGAAGGCACTTTTACATCCATTTAAAATAATTTGAAGTTTTGTGAGCTTGCATATGCAAGAAAAAGGCGTATAGTCTCGAGTCGTGAAATCGGAGCATAAGTTTCCTCATAATCGATGCCTTCCTCTTGGTTATACCCTTGGGCAACAAGTCGAGCCTTATTGTAAGTTATAATTCCGTTTTTGTCTAGTTTGTTCCTAAAAACCCATTTAGTTCCAATAACTCGATGATCTCGCAGAGAGGGGAAAAGGTCCCAAACCTCATTTCTTTTAAACTGATTTAGTTCCTTTTGCATGGCTAAAAACCAATGTTCTTCGAGTAAGGCATCTTTAGAGTATCTGGGTTCAATTTGCGAGACGAAAGCAAAATGATAACAAAAGTTACTTAACTTAGAGCGAGTGGTGACTTCGTTAGATATATCTCCTAGGATGTTGTCGATGGGATGATCCTTAGAGGTTTTCCATTCCAAAGGAAGATCGTTTTTATTTCTTGGATGATCTTCCCGTGTTTCTTTGAATACTTGATCCAACTCTTCTTAAATTTTAGTAGATTTTGAGTCCTTTTCTTTGGGATCTTGTAGTATGCTTTCTGAAGATACACCTGCACCATCATAAACACTACCCTTTCCGACTAATTTCGGATCAGATTCATCAAAGGAAACATGCACAAAATCTTTAACTATATGTAATCTTTTATTAAATACTCTATAGGCTTTACTTGATTGAGAGTTTCCGATAAAGATACCTTCGTCGATGTTTGAATCAAATTTACCTAAATTCTCCTTACCATTATTTAACACAAAGCATTTACATCTGAAGACGTGAAGATAAGAAATATTTGGTTTTCTTCCTTTCAAAAGTTCATAGGGAGTTTTGTTTAGAATAAGACGTATTATAACCCTATTCAACACATAACATGTCGTGTTAATGGCATTATCCCAAAAGTATTTTGGAAGACGGTGTTCATTGATCATAGTTCTTCCAATTTCTTCTAAAACACGGTTTTTACGTTCCACCACTCCATTTTGTTGTGGAGTACGTGGGCCGGAAAAATTATAATCAATACCGTATTTTTCACAAATTTTATCAAAGAGATCATTCTCAAATTCACCACCTTGATCGCTTCGAATAGTAACTATGCTAGTGTTCAATTTGTTTTGAGAAAACTTGGAAAAAATTTCAAATGCCAGAAAGGTGTCACTTTTATTTGCTAAGAAAATTATCCAACAAAATCTCGAGTAGTCATCTACAATGATGAATCCATAATAGTTACCACCTAGACTTTTAATTCTAGATGGTCCAAAAAGGTCCATATGGAGAAGTTCAAGAGGTCTCATTGTAAAAATAATGTTTTTAGATTTAAACGAGATTCTTGTTTGCTTCCCCATTTGGCAAGCATCACATAAGTGATCCTTGGAAAATTTTAGTTTTGGTAAACCGACTACTAAATATTTTGAGACAATTTTATTTAACAAATCAAAATTCAAGTGAGCTAGATGTCTATGCCACAACCATGAATCCTAATTCAAGGTGACTAGACATTTTGCTCCGGTTAGGGATACATTATTCAAGTCAAGCATGTATACATTTTTTATCCTCAAGCCTTTAAACACATCATCTTTCTTATCATTGTGTTCAATTATGCAACAATCTTTTGAAAAAGAGACATTGTATCATTTGTCACATAATTGATTAATGCTAATAAGATTGTGTTTAAGACCATCAACTAATAGGACATCTGAGATAGTAGTAGAAGAGAGATTACCTACACTACCTTTACCGGGTATTGCTCCCTTGTTATTGTCGCCATAAGTGACAAATCCTTTCTTTTTCGCCACAAAGTCAAAAAATAGGGAGATGTCGCCCGTCATATGTCTTGAGCACCCACTATCGAGAAACTATCTTTTCTCCGTAGTCTTAAGACATTCCACCTACAATTTTAAACAAGGGAAATAGGTACCCAATTTTTATTGGGTCCTTGTGTGTGAGTGATACTTGAGTTGCATTTTGGCAACCATTTGAAAATGCCTTGAGGAACCAAAAACCTCCTAAATCGACATTTTCAATGGTGTTCCCCCTTTTTCAACAATATAAACAAGTTAGAATTTTTGGTAAGTTACTTTTGCTTGGAGGATCTCTTATTTCATAAGTGTATTTTTTTATAAGGATTAATCATGCTACTTCTGAAATTTGATCTATCAATGCTAAAAGTAATTTTGGGTTGTAAAGCCTTGTCAAGTTTGGCTTTAAGAGTTTTTACTTCTCTTTACCAAATATAACAAGTTTCACATCCAGACCAATCATGCCAAGAAAACTTATCATCTTTGCTATCAGTTTTGATTTTCTCTACCATGGATTCCTTGAGAGCTTCCAACTCTTTTTGGGAATTGGACACTTTTTGCTCAAGGTATGAAAAGATTTTCTTGTTTGAGGCTAATCGTTTAAAAGCTTCTTTAGCCTTATTTTGTAGAGTATCAAAAGCTCTTTGCAATTCTATGTGAGACATTTTATCAATATGATCATATTTAGAGTGACTTACATTGCTTTTCTTCTTTTGATGAGCCATGAGGCAAAGGTTGATCGTTTCTTCTTCGTCACTAGAGTCACTTTTGCTTGAAGCTTCACTATCACTATCTAAAGCAATGTATGCTCTTCTATCTTTGTTCGGGCTCTTTTGGAATTTGTCTTTCTTGGGCAGTCAGGTTTGTAGTGATCGGGTTTTCCGTAGTTGAAACACGATCCTCTTGATTTATATTTCTTACCTTCATCTTGTCTTAAAGGTTTTGATTGACTTCTATAATTGATGAGATTTTTGTCTGAGTGTTGGACTTCATTCTTTTAGAGATATCTAGGATATTTTCTTACAAACAACCCCAGGTCTTCACTTGATCTTTCATCATCATCACTAGAATCACTCATACATGAGTTATTGGTGGAGGACTTTGAGCTTGAAGCATTTAATGCAATAAACTTCTTTTTCGTGTCTTTTGGTTTTTCTTTCTTTTCCTTTTTCTCGTGCTTATTGAGATTTATGAGCTCTTGAAGCTTTCCAAACAATGTTATTATGTCTAGTGTAGCTAGATTGTTGGCTTCCTTGATTACTGTAACTTTAGGTTGTCATTCCCTATTAAGACATCTTAAAATTTTGTTAGTAGCGACAACATTGGGAGTAACATGACCAACAGTGTGTAAGCGATTGATTATATGAAAAAATCTCTTTTGCATATCAGTAATGGTTTCAACATGCTTCATGCGAAAGAGATCAAACTCTTGAGTCAATGTATTCATTATAGAAAGTTTAACATCATTTGTCCCCTAATGGGCAATTTGTAGAGCATCCCACATTGCTTTTACAGTAGCACATAAGAAGCTCTGAAGTGAAGCTAAAATAACACGCAAGAAAGAGAAGTTCTGATGCTGACAGACAAACTTCTGAAGCACCAAGCTACAAGCTATACTCTGATAAAGTGAAGTTCTAAAAGAACAAAGGAAGTCTCAACGCACTCATTTATTCTGAAGTTCTAAGAATCAACACTTAAGTTCAAGATGCTCTGATGAATTGTAAATCCAGCATCACATTAAATGATAATCATTACAAGATCAAGATTGTAACGGCTGAAACATTATGGCTGGAAACAAGATATGTATTTTTGGAAAGAAAGTCAAATCTCAAATCAACAACCTTCCAAAATCAGAATATTATGTCTCCAATGGATCAAATGCTTCTTCTATTTAAAGGAGATGATGAAGATGGATCCAAGAAAACGCTCAGACACATATAAAACAAGAGCAACCAAAACTCTCTAATATTTTTATCTCTTGAATATAATTGTGCTACAAATTTGTGTAAACATCACAGTTGTGATAAAGCTTATTAGAAGCAAACTCAAACACATTGTATAATTATTTTTAGTTGTATTTCCTTGAGAAACCAAGTCGTGGTTTGATCTCAAGAAGACGTTGACATTTTTCTTCGTGAATTGTAATCATTTGTGATTAGTGTGTTAAGACCTCGATTGAGAGAGGCGAAATCACCTTGACGGGTGGATTGGAGTAGTTTTGAGTTCAAAATGAACTAGGATAACCAACATGTTCTATAGACTTATTTTTGAAAACCCCGACTCAAACCCCCTTTCTTGTGTTTTTCTATCCTTCACATTTTATATGGCATTGCATGATTGATGCTTAGATGACGTTGTATGTGTTGTTGTGCTAATTGATAGATTATTGATGATGATTTTTGATTACTTGATGTTATCATCTTGTTGTTCGAACTAATATGTCTATTTCGTACATCTCTTGTAACGAATGTGATTACTCACTCTTTCTATTTGAATGTTGCCTTCGCATGGGTAACATGTAGGTGATCAGGAGTAGTTCGTAGAAGCTTAGAAGATAGATTGAAGTGTGTTGTTTATTTTCCATTTATTTTAGAAGGTCTTGCTCTGATATGAACATCGGAGACGGGAACGTTTGATTTTGAACTTATGTTCTTTTGTTTTATTTTGAGATCTTGAACTGCCTTTCATGGTATTTAAGTTGTTTTTGAATTATGAACCATGAACAACAAAGTTTATATGACGTGTTTAATAAAGACATTTTGGACTATGAACTCCATTGTGCATTAAATGATTTATAAATGTTGAAAAGCCCGAGTTACAGAATAAGACATGCATGTATGATGTTTTATGAAGCATGTGACTCCCTTTTTATGTATTTACTCTGATTATTTAATTATATTATTTATGGTGTTTTAGAAGGGTTTTACAACCACCATTCAAGATCATCAGTTCTCCAACTGCATCCATTTATACTTCCTGAATAGAACGGTAACCAAATCTAATGTATGCAATAAGACATATCTAATTTAAATGCATACCATGGTGTTTGAACTGATGGGCACGCATTATTTCTTTTAGATCCCTTATTTGTATGTGTGTTATTTTTCTACCTCAAGAATAGTTTATCAAGTTGAGTCATCCTTTTCTATAAAGGCAAGCATCTCAAATCTTCTCTAAGTTTGGACCTCTAAAATGGGCATATTTGTTCCTTGAAATGTGAGTTTCTAAGGTTTTTTTAAAAGCAAAAAAAGAACTAAAGGCCTAAAGTACATCACAAGAAGTTGAAAAGTGGCACAAAGAGTACCAAAATAACCAACAAAAACAGAAAAAGGAAACATAAATCAAATAAAGAAAACACCAAACAAAGCTAATCCAAAAGAAAAGGAAAAAGCTAATACACAAGATGAAAACGTAGGAAGGAATAAACCAAGAGCATCAGAAGAGAAAAAAATCTAGGTCTCCCCAAGCAAAGACCTGCGAAAACGATACCAATCTCCATTGAGCAACGAGAACACACTCAAAAGAGGTCGAAGACATTCATCCTGTTATTGGCTCATATGCTAGATAAGGTTCTTGAGATAGATCGAGAAAGCACAAGAGTTTCCCATAAACTTACCAATATTCCATTTCCAAGTCAAAAGAATGCTAATATCTTCCATGTCCTTAGCTAATACCAATTTATCTAATACCATTATATCATTCAGATATTTCTAAATCGTCCAAATCAGAGTATGCCAAATCATAAGACCCACACCCTTAATCCTAGACGGACCACTAATAGGGAAAAACATCTGAAAAGGTCATGGAATCCCTGGGTACAACTACGGACTAACCCAACCAACATAAAATCCTATACCAGACAAAAGCCACTACCGTGTTTTCGAGCGACTGAGGGCATGACTCTTAGAGATGAGAATAAATATTAGGAATGTGACCCGAAGAAGCTGAAAAAGATGGTGATTGGGCATATTACTGAGCTTTTCATGAGTATTAGGCAACCTACGGACCCATTGTTACTTTTTTTAATCTTATCCTACTTATTTAAAGGATTATCAGGTTAACTTGTGCACCATTCCCTTCTAAATGGTGGTCAAGAACGATCTATTTTACCACCATTGTTGGGATATTATGGTGTATTCCTTAGATCATTTTGTCAATAGGGTTTGGAGTGCCCCCTCATTAATTGTTTCGTCAAATAATACTATGCTTCTACTTATTCCAAAGATTAATCAACTTGAGTTTGTCATACATTTTCAACCCATTGCCCTTTGTAATGTGATCAATAAGCTAGTGATTGAAATCATGTGAAGCCTATGCTTAATAATATCATATCACTGAATTAATCTAGATTTATCCCAGGAAGAAATGTTTATTATAATATTACGATAGCCCAGGATATGCTTCACGTGATGGCGAGAATGAAAAGCCAAAAGGTTTTTATGTTGATAAAGATTGATCTTGAAGAAACCCTGTAATATATTGAATTGGAAATTTTCCACTTAATGTCTCCAGGACTTTAAGTTTCCTGCAGTTAATTAATTTAATTTATAATTATATTTATTATTCATTCTCCAAAGTTTTATGGAATGGAGACAAGCTTGATAGTTTTTTTACCTTCATAGGTATTCATCAAGATGATCTTATGTCTCTTTATCTTTTTGTTATTTGTATGGATCATTTTCCATATATTATTATTGATTAGGTTAATGCAATTTATTGGAAGCATGTGTGAGAAGGGCGTGAGAGACCCTAAATGTCTCACCTCTTCTTTGTATATGACCTCCTTATTTTTTTTAGAGGCTATTATAGAGAGGGAATATGCATCAAGCACTATTTGGATCAATTTTGTTAAGCCTTAGGCACAAAGTTAACTCGAAGAATACCCATGTTTTTCTCAACCAATACATATTACCAACTTTGGTAGGAGATTTTGTAGCACAGGGTCCAGAGAAGCCACATAGCCTGGCAAAGTACCTTGGGCCGTATATTACCCATGGTAGAAGAAGCTCTATGAATAGATTTAGGCGTATTACTAAGCAGGTGCAATGACGTGTGAGTGGTTAGAAACTAGTGCTTGATCTTATCCAGAAGAACTATATTGTGTAAATTAGTGTTACGTTTTATCCCTTATTTCCATATCCAGTATGCTAAAATACCCACCACTTTTTGTAATGATTTGGATAAACTTTAAAAAGGATTTATATGGGGAGACATTTAGACAACCAACAAGGCTTATTTGATCAGTTGGGGTTTTTTGTATGCCTAAGGGTCACCGGGCTTAGGAATAAAAAAGACTCAACTTATGAATGATGCTTTTAATTTTAAAATATGAAGTTTATTAACTAATCCTAATGATTAATGGTGTCAGGTTCTCACCAATAAATATGAAAAAAGGCAAGGCCTTTTTGAAAATATAATTAGCAAGCCAAATGATTCCTTATTATGGAAATCATTGGCAAATGTGTAGGACGTGATTCTGAAAAATATACGTTAAACCTTGGAGATGGGAAAATGGTTAATTTTGGATTGATCAATGAGGTCCTACTGATAAACCTTTTTTTTAATGTATCTTAAGCTAACACAATTGTGGGTACCATGGCGGTGAAGGACATGGTTAATGTAAAAGGAAAATGGAAGGTTGGGTTTCTCTACAACTAGTTTAATCTTCAGTTGGTTAGGTATATTATGGCTATTCCTCCTCATCTCCATGAAGATGGTTTTGATAAGTTAAGGTGGGGGATAATAGAGATAAGGAGATTTTTTTATGGGTAATGCCTACATTTATCTCACTTCTATCCCAAATTTTGTAGAATTGGATATAGATTGGAGTATCGTTTGGAAGTAGAAAGGCCTACATTATATCCAAACATTAGCTTGGCTTATGTTAAATGAGATACTTTTGACTAACTTTGATTGGTATGAGTGGAATATAACTACCCTTATTTAATGTAATTGGTGTATGAATACAGAAGAGAGGAACTAGTATCACCCATAAAACAATTGGATTAAGCTCAATTGTGATGGTGCAAACAAGAAGACTATCTCCACCTCCAGATGCAAAGTTTTATTCTGTGACTCTACCAAAAACTGGTTATAAGGTTATGCGTAGGAATTGATTTGCATGATGGTCTTACTACGAATATGTGGACAATGATTCATGGGATTGAGCTAGCTTGACAAGAAAGAGTTGTAAATTTGGTCATCAAGAGCCACTCTAAAGTTCTAATAGATACAATCAATCGAGATGTGGGAAATGACCATAACTTCCCAGCCTTAGTTTGTAGAATTAGCAGGATGGGTAGAAGGAAGTGACAAATCAAGTTCAACTGTGTTTGATGGGAAGGAAATTGGTTTGAAGACTAGATAATCAACTATAACCTTACTATGAATAATAACGAACTCCTCATTCTTGCTAATCCTACATCGAATAGTTTAAATGTCATGATAACTAATGATATGTCTATGACCCTTTTTCCTAGAGTTGTTATATTGTCTTAGTTTTTTTCTCTTGTCTATTTTTGGCATTAAGGCCCTTTTTGATAATAAAAAATCGACTTACAATTGGATTGTTATATAATGTTTGTTTGTATTTGTCCATCCAAAATTAGGCATGAAAACATAATCCATATCCGTCCACTTTATTATATAATTTATTATTTAATTTTGATAAGTTGGAATATTAAATCTATGGTTAATGGTTTGATATTTTACTTTGAAATATTTAAAATGTATGTATTAAATTGTAGTGAAATATTTGTAAAATACCTAACAAGATCGGGATAATGGTGACCCTTTTGAGGGGCGACACATATACGCCGCCCACCATTAGAAACTGCCTCGTCCTAAGTACACCTCGTATTGGTCCAGTCAGGGGAAACATGAGAAAAGACAGTCCGCGATTAGAGGGAAGTCAGAGTCAACTGACTTATCTACGTTTCTCTAAAAAATAGGAATTCAACGGTCAACCATTGACTGAGTGGACGATTAATAGTCCCTAGAAAATCTGAAGCCCAAAATTCTCTATATATACCTTACCTCCCCGAGGGGTAAAGGACATGTCACAAATTCCCTAACATAACGTATAAACACAGAGTCTCCCACCTCACGTGAGTTGTCTCTCTTATACCGTCATAAATACCACCAAACAGGGCCTCTCACCACCGTGAGCAAATCGTAACCACCTTTAACTACAAAGACTTCTAGTTATCCCCCTACCCGCATAGGGATACCACACAATCTTGTACTTTTTGACAAGTATAAAAAATTTTAAAAAAATTTTATTTTATTAATTTGTTAATGGAAAAATAAAATATTTATACTTAAAAAATTTATTCCACTACATGAGTAGTGGCTGAAAGAGATTACTCGAATTCAACCCAAATTCGTTTGAAACACATTTGAGTTTTAATTCTTCATCTCCATCAAAGAATAAGACGGAGAAAGTGAATTGTTCAAAAGATTCTAGTTTGAGTATGAGAAAGATAAAAATTGTCTCCGCACTCTAACATTGTCATGCCTACTCAAAATGTTGGCTCATACCATTTCATTTTGGGGAAAAAGCATTTAAGACCCTAAAGTGGAAACCAAGTATTTAGGAAACATTCATTCAACGTTAAATAATACTTATTATATGTGTACTAGTCAGATACTCGTGCGATTGTACAAGTAAATTTATTTGATACAGTATAAAATATATTTAGATATGTATATAAATTTGAAATTAACTATTAATTTTAAAATGAACAATGACTATATAAACGCAATTGTATTAAAACATAAAGAGAGAGAAAAAAAAAGGACCGTGAGAGAAAAAAATAAATATTTAATATTTGAAAATAAGGATTTTAACTTTTAAATTAAGGTAACTGTTAATTAAAATAAAATATGTATTATGTTGATAGTGACCCGTGAAATAGAAAACTTATTTGATACAATATAAAATGTATTTATATATAGATGTAAATTTGAAATGAATTACTTAATTATAAAATAAAAAATAATTATATAAACTCAATTGTATTAAATAATCATGCAAAAAGAAAAGAAATGACTTGAGAGATGAAATGATTTTTTTTTGTTGATATTTTGAAGTAAATCAAATTATTAATTAAAATAAAATAGACATTATGTTGATCCCATGAGATAAAAAAATTATTTGATACGATATAAAATATATTTAGATACACATGTAAAATTTAAAATGATTTACTTAATTGTAAAATAAACAATAATCATAAAAATTTAATTGTATTAAATAATCATTAAAAAAAAGGAACCGTGAAATGGAGAAAGAAAAGAAATTAATATTTAAAAATAAAGATTTTGTCTATCAAATTAAGATAATAATTGATTAAAATAAAATAGATATTGTGTTGATAGTGAATCGTGAGATAAAATAAATTATAAATTATATTAAAATTTAAAAATATATTATTAGTATTTTTAGTGTCAATTAATAATAATAAGGAGAAAAAAATTAAAATAAAAGTGAGAAAATGCGGGGAAAAAATATGAAAAAATTTGAAATTTTAAACAAGAGAGAGAATGAGTCTATGAATACCACATCTCAATCTTGAAAAGAGTTAAATATAATAGATTGATAAAAATGGACACATCGAGATAATAGGGTTTAGGGTTTAGACGATGAGAATAAAAAATATAAATATTATTTAATTATTCAATATATTTTTTAGTGTACATAATTTATAATAAAATGATAATTTAAGAAATTTATATTATTGATTTTTAATAGGTTGATAGTTGATTGCACCTATGAGTAAACAAAGTATACGTCTTCAAGTCTATATTCATTTTTTTCACTCAAGTCTATATTCAATTTTTATTCAAGTCTAAATTCAGTTTGAATAAAAAAGAGTCTACATTCACTTTTTATCCAATTACTGTTATTTTAATGCATGCGTTTTTGATTATGCAATACAGAAACTGTCATGCTAGAATTTTTATTATGTTTTTTTAGAAGTTTAATTAAGGTTTACCAAAACCCAACGTGAATTGGTCAAAAGTTCATCTAATAATTATAATTACACAAATTCAATATAAATACTAAGATTATATTTTAGTGAAAAAAACAAAATAATTATATCAACATTTATATAAATTAACAAATTTATAGAATACTAAATGTTAACAAGATCATATTTTAGTGAAAAAAACAAAATAATTATATGAACATTTATATAAATTAACAAATTTATAGAATACTAAATGTTAACAAATTTCTGCAAAAATTTATAAGATATATGTTTAAAAAAATTAAACAGATAACAACGATAATTATAAAATATATAAAAATAAATATGAGTAATAAATATTAGGTAATTTGTGGTTATTTTTAAAATAAAAACTTTACTTTTGTTTTTCATACTATTCAAATGTTAAGAAAGACTATATTTAGGTTGGTTGAAAATATATATGTTGAAAAAATTTCATATTCATTAATTTTGCGAAAAAAGAGCGCGTCCAATGATTCATATTTTTCTTTATAAAATATACCAGTTAAAAATACTTTAAACTTATATTTGACCTTCTTTATTCTCTTATATTTTTGTATTATATTATTGTAAAATATAATTAAATATTTGTTTTAGAAGATTTAAATGTATTAGAAGCATGATATAATTGAGGTATATTTCAATTAACAAATATTTTTAAGTTGTACGTGATCACTGAGATTCAAACTCAAGTGTTGAATCTGTAAATTTTTAATAATTATTACCATCATTTAAAAAAAATAGAAATATATGTCAAGTCAAATTTTTTAACCATAAATTATATGTATTTTTATAAATGTGCATTTTTTTTAAAATATATTTTAGTGTATAATGTGATATTTTATTTGATCGTAAATTGAATTATATTAAATTGAACAAGAATATAATGAATTATATCATTTAATTGAACAGCTTTGTATTTATATAAAATGAAATAATTTATTTATAAACATGAATATATCTATGAATAATATAAAATATTTTATATTATTAATTAAGTATATTTAACATTTTAAAATATTTAATTTTATTTTAATCACAAACATATGATAGAAATAAAATAGATACCCATGACCATGAATACTTGTCTTACGTTAAATATCGCATTTAATAAATATAATATTTGTATTCGTTCCATACTCGCGCGAGTGATATTCATAGATATTATTTTTTAAAATTATAATTAACTAATTGTTTTTATTTTCTTTTAAAGGCATAAAACATTGTTTCAAATGTAATAAATAATAATAATAATAATAATAATTACATTCATTTTATTTTTTAATCAAATAATTATAGTATATTCAATAAAATAAAATAGTTTCATACTTAATAGAATAATAATAATAATTTTGTATTAAATAAATTAATATTTAATTAATTTTAATAATTATTAATAGATATCTATAGTTGTTTAGTGATGAATAACTAAATATTTATTAATTTTAATTGTGAATATCTAATTAATTAATTATTGCATCCGTACCGGTTAGGGTGTTCAAATCCAAATAAAAAACCGAAAATCGCAAAAAACCGAAATTTATTAGATGTGTTTGGATGTTATTTTGTGAAAACCGATTACGGATCGAATTTCGGATTAATTTTTCAAAACCGATCCAAACCAAACCAAACCGCATACATATATTTTTATACTTATTTACTTTTTATTAGTATGATATGCTATGTGAAATTATTATTAAATGATAATAATTTTTTTAATAATAGTTATTAGCTTGGTATAATTTATTTATTTTTATTATTTCAATCATAATCAACCACTCTCATTTTGTAATATTAACTTTTAATATACTATATGTTATATATTATATCAAATCTATGATTTATTTGTAGTTTTATAATATTAATAAAAATATAATGTGTAATTTGTATATTCAAAAACTGATCCAAATTAAATTGCATAAAATTGGATCGGATCGGATTGAATTTTTTTAATATATCATCCAAAACCGAAATGAACCGCAAGTAAATTTATCTTTAGATCGGATGATTTTTTATCTTAAAACCGATCTAAACCGAACCGCGAACACCCCTAGTACCGGTGACAAATAATATACAGATATTCACATCTATAAATTCTTTTTCCATCACATAGTATAAAAATAATTCTCATTAATTTATAATATATTTAAGAAATTGATAATGTAAAATATTTTTTACTTGAACTTTAAATTTTAATAAAAGTGATATATTTTAAAAAATTGTTTGATTTTAAATTTTTTTAAATAAAAATATAATATATTTTAAAAAGTTTAATATCATTGACAATAATATATATATATATATATATATATATATATATATATATATATATATATATATATATATATATATATATATATATATATATATATATATATATATATATATATATATATATATATATATATTAAATAATATAATATAAAATCTTATAATATTGAATGATCATTATCAAATAAATTGCAAAAAAATCTTATAAAAACTTTAGTTTCAGTTTCATAAATTATTTATTTTTATAATTTCACAAAATTACATTGAAGTCAAATAATTTGACTAAAAGGCCAAAAGTAATTAATTTAAAAATAAATCAACATAAAATTAATAATTAAATCATATTAATTAATATATTGGTGATAATTAAATTTTATGATACAACTTAAATTAGCATTTTAGATGTCATTGAATTTCACGACTCTCTAGTCCTTCCTTGTTCCTCATGGGCAAGGTACATGAAACTAAATTCCAAGTCATATCCATCCACGTCATTCTAAGTCGACACCATTTTCGCATAATAAATCCCACTTTTATTTACGTGTCCCTTATTGGTTGGTACTGCCAACACTTATGTTTCTCTAACTCCCCATAACGTTACTACACACGAACGAACCTTCCTCTTTCTTTTTCTTTCTTACAAAGAAAAGGTTATAAATGTCATTAAACCAAAATAACTGTGTCTCTATCCACTGTATTATACCTTCTACACGTATACGTGTATACGTATACAGTATATATATACATTCTCATAGTAACTAGAAAAACACACACTTCTTCTATAATTCAATTATGTACACGCGTTTGTACAAATATACGATGATGTTATTGTCTGAGTCTGAGTCAATAATAACATGAATTTTTCCGAATTATTAATATCATCCATCATCAACCTTCTTTTCTTCTTCCTTCAAATTTCAATTCACTAACCCTAAACTTTCCTTTTTCTCTTCTTGTTCATAAAGCTTCCAACTTGCGATCTACGACGTCGTTTAACCACCTTGTTAAATAAAGGGTATGAATTTGTTCTTTTGATTGATTCAGACTTGTTTTTCGTTTCATCTTTGGTTGGAATTGGTCTCTTTGATCATTTTCTTCAAAAGATCTGTGTTTGTTTGTTGTTCAATTCTTGACCTAAGCTAGGTATGAGTATGATGATCAATTGATCATTATTACCAATTGTTGACCTAGGTACCAATTTGTTGAAGTATAATATTGGTTGAGCTATGATGGTTATCTTGTGAAACTTGTATGGTTTGTTGTTTTAGGGGATTTGTTTCTTAGTGTATAAAGAAAGGTTAAGTTTTTTTTTTTTTGCAATTGTGGTGTTTGATAAAAGTTCTCAGTGAAAATGTCATCTGCTGGTGTTACTACTCTTAGTCCAGTGGATCCTACTGAATCATTGTTGTCTCCAAATGTGTCATCTCATTTTCCGTCGTCTTTGGAGGAAAACTCCATTTTCATATTTCTATCATTTTCGGGTTCGTTGACGCCTATTCGTGTTATGGAGTGGGATACTATTGAGTCTGTGAAATTCAAAATTCAGAGGAGTGAGAGTCTTCCGTTTTTAACAAACAAACAGAAGTTGGTTTATGCTGGTCGTGAGCTTGCTCGGAGTGATACGTTGCTTAAGGACTATGGTGTTACCGATGGAAATGTTTTGCATTTGATAATCAAGCTTTCGGATCTTCAGCTTATCAATGTGAAAACATCTTCTGGGAAGGAGTTTACTTTTCAGGTTGAACGAGGTAGGGATGTCAAGTACATCAAGCGGAGGATTGCTAAAAAGGAGAAACAATTTGATGATCCTGAGGACCAGGAGCTTGTGTGTAATGGGGAGCGGCTTGAGGATCAGAAGATTATTGATGATATCTGCTGTAAGCATAATGATGCAGTGGTGCATCTGTTTGTTAGGAAGAAGCACGCAAAAGTTCATAGAAGGCCCCTTGAGTTGTCCATTGTAGCAACAGACTTGGCTCATAAGAAAACTAAAGTTGTTTGCGGAAATTCTAGTGATAGAAAATTTGATGTTGCTGGTGGAGAAGATAGTCTTTCCATTCAAGGAGTTGTGCCAAGAAAGCTTCCTGATAGAGATTTTCTTTTGGAGCCAATTATAATCAACCCTAAAATTGAGTTAGCTTCAGTGATGCAGAATATGGTAAACACTGCATACGATGGACTAGCTAGTGAAAGCCATCCAATAGGATCTGCAGAAGGTACCGGGGGAGCTTACTTTATGCTTGATTCAACTGGTCAGAAGTATGTGTCTGTTTTTAAACCTATTGATGAAGAGCCGATGGCTGTGAATAACCCTCGAGGTCTTCCATTATCATTAAATGGCGAAGGTTTGAAAAAGGGTACAAGAGTCGGCCAGGGAGCGTTCAGAGAAGTTGCGGCTTATGTTTTGGATCATCCAATAAGTGGACGCCGCAATTTATTTGGTGAAGTGAAGGGTTTTGCTGGCGTACCTCCAACTTTGATGGTAAAATGCTTGCATAAAGGATTTAACCATCCAGGAGACATGATTGCTAAGATTGGATCAATGCAGATGTTTGTGAAAAATAACGGGAGCTGCGAAGATATCGGTCCTGGGGCTTTCCCAGTAAATGAAGTACACAAAATTACTGTATTGGACATGAGATTGGCAAATGCAGATAGACATGCTGGGAATATTTTGGTCAGCGCAGAGGAGCACAATGACCAGCCTGTTCTGATTCCAATTGATCATGGATACTGCTTGCCCACAAGTGTAAGTATATCATTTTATGCTCTCTTTGTTGTGTTCTTAACACATGCAAGTAGATATATATTGTCCCGGGTACTTTGTTTAAACCAATCATTTAACAGTTTTGCTATTCTGACAGTTCGAAGATTGTACCTTCGAATGGCTTTACTGGCCCCAAGCCCGGAAACCATATTCTGCAGAAACTATTGAGTACATAAAGTCATTGGATGCTGAAGAAGATATTGCACTTTTGAAGTTTCATGGATGGGATCTGCCAATTGAATGTGCCCGCACTCTTAGAATCTCGACAATGCTTTTGAAGAAAGGGGTTGAGAGAGGATTGACACCTTTTGCAATTGGAAACTTGATGTGCAGGGAATCATTGAACAAAGAATCTGTGATAGAGGAAATAGTTGAAGAAGCACTGGATTCTGTTCTTCCGGGCACAAGTGAAACTACGTTGCTGGATGCTGTTTCTCAAATCATGGATCAGCGTCTTCATAATATTTTCAACTCTCCTTTTTAATAAGAGCTGAGTTCTGCAATAGTTGCAGGTATATAAATGTGTGTGTGCAGTAGTACATATATGTATAGCTAAGTAATTGGATTTTAATTCATAACAAAGGAGGTTTGTTTTCTTTGGTTGGAATTTCACTCCATTCTCTGCTATAGGTTCATAGGTTTTTCTTATTTTTGTAGTTTCCTTCCGATAACAAATTCTTTCTGAGTTTGTAGTTGATTTCTTTATTAAATTTGAATTCCAAGGAGAATAGACAAACCCTTCCACTGTTTGGACTGTAAGTTGATATTCAGTTTTCTTGAACTAGTGTTGTGTTGTTTCATACTACTTGGTTGTGCTTGCTAAGTGAAAACGGGGACATGTAAATTGAAGATGTTGTGACAATGTTTGGATATAAAATGTAATCAACATAGTCATATTACAATTTGTTTTTGATTGTAATACGCAATTTTTTAAGGTGCTCACTATATACTTTTTAACTATATACATTAGGTACAAGGGATTTATGAAATCATTGAAGTTGGTTGGTCTCATATCTTGGCATAAGCAGGCTATATATGATGAGACTTATGGTACATTGTGTTAGATTCAGAATTAATAATGCCTGATCTCACAGAAAAAGTAAACAAAGAACCCTGCATTTTTTTCAATTCCAAATTCTTTCCTCCATAAATCAGAAGATGTTGAAATTTTCAAAATTTTGCAGACATCTCTACAAATGTCCTATTTAGTAGTGAATATGCTCACCAATTCAAACTGATAGCTATCATGTGATGCATCTAATTCTCCTAAAGACTATGAACCCAAAAGGAGAAACTTCATATAAGAATTCTGACTAAAGATGTTTTATTTGAGAGGTTTCCGTTGTTTCAGATCTTCAAATATCTTCGAACTTTTTCTTCCACAGCTCTTGCTTTATCCATATGTGTCAGAAGATCCTTTGAATGGTAATGCAGCATCATTATGATTTTGTGGTTTCTATTAGAGTTTGAGTCACTGTTTAGTTGAATCTATGTTGACATAGTGTCTGATCCTAAGAAATGTTGTGTTACAGTTGAAAATGTCTAACGTGGTTTGTCTTATTGATAACGCGAAATTGCATTGCATATTCGACTCGACTCGCATAAATTATTTTACCGTTTTTAGTTATTTATGTCATTTTATGCTGGTAGTGTTATTGTATTTCAGGTATTTTCATCTACAAAATTTGCATGAGAAAAGAAGAGAAATTGGCAAAGAAAACGCAAGGAAACAGAAAATAACAGAAGAGTTGAAGAAAATCTGCACACCGAAGGCTGTCATGTGGCCCTCGCCTCGCAACTTAAAGTCGTGGATCCCGCCACGCTTTCTGTGGCCACCGCCACAAGCTCCTAAAGGCAAGCCCAGGTATCTTGTTTCTCTCCCACGTCAGAGCACGAAAACGAGTTGGCCCTATTTTTTCTCCGCAAGACCAGGCCTCCCTGAAACTTCTCCATGAAGCAAAACATTCTGGATTGTTCTCGAGCAAAGTTACGAGAATCAGGCGAGGTGATAGAAACAATGACAATAATTTACAGTTACCAGAACAATTAATTCACCACACCTCTAGTGGTCCCAGAGTTTGGAAAGTATATTCTAGAAGGGGTAAAAAGGGGAATTAGAGGATGAGTTAGTTACCAATCATGAGGTGGCATGAAGGAGGGGGCAGTACGTTTCCACAATATAAGGAGCAGTCAGTAGAGGGAATAATCATCGAGATTGTAGATAGATCTAGAAGGAATGGATAGGATACTCTAGGATCCTATAGGAGCATAGCTCTGGGCCCATTGTGGGATTGATTCATTCTGCTCTCTGTACTTGTTTCCATACTAATCAATAAAGCTCTTCCCATATTTCCATAACTGTTTCTTTTACTGCTATATTGATTTACTATTCTGTTAGTTCGTAACAAACTGGTCCGACCTGCCGGATTGTCATTCCCGAAACCAGTGAATGCCCCCGAAAAAGGTTAAGATGGATGCGAAGGTAGCGGCGTTAGAAGGAGAGATGTCGGAGGTGAAGTCGACGTTGATAGACGTTCAGAATGCGGTGAAGACTAGCCATGAGAGTCTCATGGCCATGTTTGAACGGTGTCTAGGGAAGACGGTGCTGGAAGGAGAAGGTAGTGCAAATGGGAAGGGGAATTCCTCCGGATCGGGGCTTTACAACCTCAGTCGTGATGCATTGACAGAGTTTCGTCAATCCATCAAAAAGGTAGAGCTACCGTCCTTCAACGGCGAAGATCCTGCGGGGTGGATTTCACGAGCTGAAATGTATTTCCGTGTTCAGGGGACGCTACCGGAGTTGAAAGTGAATCTAGCTCAGTTATGTATGGAGGGAGCTACAATTCATTTCTTCAATTCTCTGGTCGGCGAAGATGAAGACTTGTCGTGGGAGAAGTTGAAGGAATCACTGTTGGCCAGATATGGTGGTTACGGCGACGGTGACGTGTATGAACAATTAACAGGGCTTAAACAGAGTGGAACGGTGGAAGAATATATCACCGAATTTGAATATCTCATGGCTCAGATTCCGAAATTGCCCGACAAGCAATTTTTGGGATATTTTCTTCATGGGTTGAAGGCGGAGATTAGAGGACGAGTTCGCAGCTTCGTAGCCATGGGGGAAATGAGTCGTACAAGGTTGTTACAGGTGACGCGTGCGGTAGAGAAAGAGGTCGATGGAGAAAATGGGTCGTCTAGTAGGAGAGGGACCAGGTTTGGAAGCGGGTCACACCGACCCGGAACTCATGGAGCGGGTCGAAGAAATTCAGATTGGGTTTTAATAAAAAATAGAGAAGGTGGAGTGAATGGGGGTTCTAAAAGCAATCCTATTGGGCCTAGAGATGAAAGAGTAGCCCATGGAGATAAGAGGAGGAATGGGCCTCGTGAACGTGGGTTTCAACATTTATCCTATCAGGAATTGATGGATAGAAAACAGAAGGGGCTTTGCTTCAAATGTAAGGGGCCTTTCTCTCCTACACATCAATGCCCCGATAAACACCTTCGGATCCTTCTTGTCGATGACAGTGATACGGAGGAGATAGAGGGCCAAGTTCTGGCAATCGAAGTGAATGAGGCGGACGACGAAGAGGAGGGAGAGATGAGCCTGATGCATTTGGATCAGATGACTAATCACACTCCCCAAGTTATACGTTTCCAAGGAGAGATCAAAGGAGTTCCGGTGCTTGTGTTGGTAGATAGCGGGGCGACGCATAACTTCATTTCTCAGAAGTTGGTAAGCAAGATGGATTGGCCCATGGAGAAGACATCACAGATGAGAATCAAGTTGGGTGATGGTTTTCAAACCATGACTCAAGGAGTTTGCAGAGAGGTGCAATTGAAGATCAGGAATTTTGGAATTCAAGCAGATATGCATCTGTTTGAATTAGGGGGAATTGATGTTGTGTTGGGAATAGAGTGGCTGAACACACTTGGAGATATGATTATGAATTGGAAGAAACAACTCATGAGCTTTTGGAGTAATAAGGAGTGGGTTACATTACAAGGCTTAGGGAGCAGCGATGAGTCCATGGTGGCTCTGCAGAGTATATTAGAAAAGCCCAAGCAGTGGAGAGAAAGGAAGTTAGGGAGTATAGAGAAACAGGGGAGTGGAGCACCAGAGGACCATTTGTCCCAACTGCAGAAGGAGAGGCTGGGTCAGTTATTACACGATTTTGCGTCGGTGTTCGTAGAGCCTAAGGGACTACCTCCAATCAGAGGCAAGGAACATGATATTAATTTAGTGGAAGGGACAAATCCGGTGAATGTAAGGCCCTATAGATATCCTCACCATCATAAAGATGAAATTGAGAAGCAAATCAAAGAGATGTTGGCTACCGGAATAATCAGGAACAGCACAAGCTCTTTCTCTAGTCCGGTAATATTGGTGAAGAAGAAGGACAGTTCGTGGCGTATGTGCATAGATTATAGAGCACTAAACAGGGTAACCATTCCTGATAAATTTCCAATACCTGTTATAGAAGAGTTGTTAGATGAGTTGCATGGTGCTAGATTTTTTTCTAAATTGGATTTAAAATCTGGTTATCATCAAGTAAGGGTCAAGGAAGAAGATGTATACAAGACAGCATTTCGTACTCATGAGGGACACTATGAATTCCTCGTCATGCCATTTGGCCTTATGAATGCACCTTCCACATTCCAAA
The DNA here is from genome assembly GCA_948472305.1 of Vicia faba. NCBI lineage: Eukaryota > Viridiplantae > Streptophyta > Magnoliopsida > Fabales > Fabaceae > Vicia > Vicia faba. The sequence goes on from OX451740.1 coordinate 1,329,159,587, forward strand.
GCCTCATGAATGAAGTGTTTAAACCCATGCTTAGAAAATATGTGTTGGTTTTCTTCGACGACATCTTAGTATACAGCACTGATTGGGAGTCCCATTTGCAGCACTTGCAAATGGTGTTACAAGTGCTAGATGACAATGGGTTAGTAGCCAACAAGAAGAAGTGTCTCTTTGTTCAGAAATCCATTGACTATTTGGGGCATGTCATATCCCAAGAGGGAGTAGCTGTGGATCCTAATAAGATAGTCAGTGTGACCCAATGGCCTACACCTAAGAATGTGAAGGGAGTTAGAGGCTTCTTAGGACTGACTGGATATTACCGGAAATTTATCAAACACTATGGCAGGATAGCTAAGCCGTTAACAGAGTTGACAAAGAAAGATGGGTTTAAATGGGGAAATGAAACTCAGAGAGCTTTTGAAGAGTTGAAGGTGAAGCTCACTACAGCACCTGTCCTGGCTCTACCTGATTTTTGTAAACCATTCATAATTGAATGTGATGCTTCCGGTAGTGGTATAGGGGCAATTCTAATGCAGGATAAACGACCGATAGCTTACTTTAGTAAGGCGTTGGGAGTAAGAAATCTGTCTAAGTCTGCATATGAGAAAGAACTTATGGCATTGGGGTTGGCTATACAGCACTGGAGACCCTACCTCCTTGGCAGGAAATTCATTGTCTCTACCGACCAAAAGAGCCTGAAGCAACTGTTGCAGCAGAGAATATCTACTGCAGAACAGCAAAACTGGGCTGCAAAGCTACTTGGTTATGATTTTGAGGTTGTCTATAAGCAAGGCAAACTAAATAGAGGAGCTGATGCCTTGTCTAGAATGCATGAGGGAATGGAGTTGAGGAGTATCACGTCTTTTCTGCGGTGGGATCAGACACAATTAATGAAGGAGGAGGTGCAGAATGACGAGGAATTGCAGAAAATAATAGCTGAACTGTCACAAGATCCGGTTTCCAAACCTGGATATACCTACAAACATGGAGTCTTAATGTATGATGGTAGACTAGTCCTTTCAAGACATTCAACCATGATTCCTATGTTACTGAAAGAGTTCCATAGCACCCCACAAGGAGGGCATTCGGGGTTCTACAAGACATATAGAAGGCTGGCAGCAAATGTATATTGGGTGGGAATGAAGGGAGTAGTGCAGGAATTTGTAAGAAGCTGTGATGTTTGCCAAAGACAAAAATATTTAGCTTCTTCTCCGGGAGGTTTGTTGCAACCCCTACCCATACCGGAACGCATTTGGGAAGATATTTCTATGGATTTCATCACCGGCCTGCCAAAATCCAAAGGGTATGAAGCTATTTTTGTAGTTGTGGACAGGTTGTCTAAATATTGTCACTTTATTCCTCTTAAGCATCCATATACGGCTAGAAGTTTGGCTGAGATTTTTAGCAAAGAAGTAGTCCGGTTGCATGGGATACCTACGTCTATAGTGAGTGATAGAGATCCCGTCTTCATGAGCAATTTTTGGAGGGAATTGTTTAAGGCCCAGGGAACTCAACTCAAGATGAGCTCGGCCTATCACCCAGAGTCCGATGGCCAGACAGAAGTAGTTAACCGGTGTTTAGAGACGTACCTTAGATGCTTCATCTCTGATCAGCCCAAGAATTGGATGTCATGGTTACATTGGGCTGAATATTGGTTCAATACTTCATTTCATACTACTACAGAGCACACCCCTTTTGAACTAGTCTATGGTAGACTTCCTCCTGTGATGGGTAGATGGGTTCAAGGAGAGACAAGGGTTGAGGCAGTACAGAGAGATTTAGTAGAAAGGGATGAGGCAATCAGACAGTTGAGAAGTCATTTACACCGAGCACAAGATAGGATGAAGGCTCAGGCTGATAAGAAGAGAAGCGATAGGAGTTTCGAAGTAGGAGAGTGGGTCTTCGTTAAGTTGAGAGCACACAGGCAAAATTCTGTGGTAACCCGAATTAATGCTAAACTCGCTGCTAGATACTATGGACCTTACCCTATTACAGAGAGAATTGGAGCTGTCGCCTACAAATTGAAACTGCCAACAAGTTCTAGAGTTCATCCGGTGTTTCACGTATCATTGTTGAAAAAAGCTGTGGGACAGTACCATGAGAATGAAGAGCTGCCAGACCTTATGGCAGGAGAGCAGGGAGAGGTGTTTGAACCGGAAACTGTACTGGCTGTGAGGAAGGTACAGAAGCAAGGTGAAGAGGTGAAACAATTGCTTATCCATTGGAAGGGGAGGACAGTAGAGGAAGCCACCTGGGAAGACTATGTCATGCTAAAAAGTCAATTTCCACAATTCAACCTTGAGGACAAGGTTGCAGTTGAAGAAAGGAGTATTGATAGAAACAATGACAATAATTTACAGTTACCAGAACAATTAATTCACCACACCTCTAGTGGTCCCAGAGTTTGGAAAGTATATTCTAGAAGGGGTAAAAAGGGGAATTAGAGGATGAGTTAGTTACCAATCATGAGGTGGCATGAAGGAGGGGGCAGTACGTTTCCACAATATAAGGAGCAGTCAGTAGAGGGAATAATCATCGAGATTGTAGATAGATCTAGAAGGAATGGATAGGATACTCTAGGATCCTATAGGAGCATAGCTCTGGGCCCATTGTGGGATTGATTCATTCTGCTCTCTGTACTTGTTTCCATACTAATCAATAAAGCTCTTCCCATATTTCCATAACTGTTTCTTTTACTGCTATATTGATTTACTATTCTGTTAGTTCGTAACACGAGGAATCTATAAAAGGGGCAAAGCTTGACAGTTACGGGGGTCGTCCAATTTTTGATAGTTCAGAGCACTTTTGTTTTAGATTCTAAGCAGTAAGCTCACCATTAAAGTAATAGTTTTCCACATCGGGGAGCTATTGCAATATTAGTTTTAGATTTACATTTTCATATTCATTCTGTATTTTCGAAGAAGCAAATCCTGCTGACATCTGGGAGGATTGCAGACTTGAAGTTTTTAGTTTATATTCCAGTTTTCACTTTTAATTCCAGGTTTCAATTTAGTTTATTTTTATTGTCTCTATTTTCAGTAATCATGCTTAGGTTTATAATTTACTTTTGGTATTGCATGTTTATATTTAAAAGCATGTCCGACTAATTTCTTTAGATATCGGTATGTAAAAGTAATCTAACCGAAGGGATTCGAAATTCTATTGGCACAAATATTTACAAACTACTTTTTTTGTTTTGGTTTCTAGTTAAAATATTAAAACAGTTTTGTTACGAGAGTAAAAGACGAACAAATGTTAAAATCAATAAAACAGGAGTTTGAGTTTTTTAATCGGATAGTAATAACTGAACATTAATTTTAAATACAACGAGAGCATTTTAGGATTAATTAGATTTTATTGGTTTCCAAGCATTTTGATTTAATAATATAGTCCAAGTCAATAAACACGAGAGTGTGAGATAAAGGCTTTCAAATTGATATTTTCTACTGAAAAGTATTTTTACATACCGTATCCCGTATTTGAATATTTTTATTAAACCTGAATTTATTCCTCCGTTTTTCTCAAAAACCTAAGATTAATCATCAGCCTTAGATTTACATAGTAACGTTAGATAACATTAGTTTTGATTATCAATCTTTATGGATTTGATATCTTTTAAAACTGCGCGATTAGATTGTGCACTTGCAGTCAGTAATTCCGACAGACTCTTAAAGTCACGATCAGTTATAACATTGTAACTTTGAATATTTATTGTTTTACAGTAAGTTGTTAAGCCATGAGGGTTGAGAATGGTATAACTAGACTCTTTACTTTAGTAAAAGTTGAACTGCACATTGACTTCATAGAGAGAATGATTGTGTTTTTTGTCAATGAATACTGCAAGACTAAGAGGATGAGGAGACTTAGAAGAAGCTGATGCCTTTTGGTATCATTAATAAATATTCTCAAGCAAATAGAGATTCATAAAATGTCATTAATGTTTACTAATGTATTATTGTGTTGTATGAAGTTGTGAGTTTTGTCTGATATATATCATTAATCCAAGTGGCTTTCTGGTTTCTTTCTATGGTTTTAACAAAGCATTATGGAGTGTACTGGTAGCACTACATGTGGTAAATGTTCTTAGAGCATTAGTTAACAAAATAAACATAAAATATTGTGTTTAATCTCAATATCATTTGCCTTTTTCTTTAGTTTTTAAAAAATGCTAAAAAATGTTCTTAGAGCATTAGTTAACAAAACAAACACAAAATATTGTGTTTGGAGAGTGGTGTTCGTTTGGATGAGTTTAAAATCATTATTTTTAATATGTTTAAAATCATTATTTTTAATATAAATTTTCTCTTTTATTATCACACTAATAAAAAAAATTATTTTTTATTTTCTTTTAAAACGAAAGTCACAAGTGCACATTTAGAATAACTATTTTATGTTTAATTATAATTTTAGTATACATTTTACTCAAATTTTGAAATTAATCTCGTTATTTAAAATCAAACCATTTTAATCTTTTTTTATTGAAAATTAATTATATGCTCATTTTTTATTGATATATTATAGATGTTGCCATTAATTTTAAATAAAAAAATATATAAGAGGAATAAAAAATTATTTAATTTAAAAGTAGAAGAATTAATTTTATGAATCACTTTTATTAATCAAAATTGTAATTAAAATTTTTAAACCATCTTTTTTATTTCTAATAGATTGAAAATTATATTAGCACTTACTATTTTAAACCATTGATTTTAACACCTCCCACTAAGAGTGATACCCCCACCCATATTTTGGATAATCATTAAAAACGTAATTCATAATTTTACCATCATGTTGGATTAGCTTGACTTGCGCAATAGAAAAAAATTTAATGACTTTTAAAACTTAGTTAACATGTTTACTACTTTAAACCTGTATAAACCCATATATATATATATATATATATATATATATATATATATATATATATATATATATATATATATATATATAGTTAAAATGGTATGCATAAGACTCTAATAACATATGTCCTCTAAGTCTCTTAATCCCGCTCTCTCTTCTACTTTATCGGACTTTGCAAACATTCAATTAAAAGAAGGGATTGGGAGAGGGGATAAAGGGATTAGGCGAAAGGGAAGTTATTGCTAACGATGATATATATCGTTGAGTTGGAACACGAAGCAAGCCAACTTTTTAGATTAAGTGAAGGCGTGAGATACCGAACACAAGTTAAGGGTTAGTAAAGTGACTCAGGTATAGAAAGTTACCTACTACAAAAAATACTATAGCAATGAAGAAATAGAGATCGTCTATAGATAAGGTTGAGTTAAGCGAGATAGATTTTACAGACTCTGGATGATTCTATGCTTAATATATTCTCTAATTCAAGTGAGATGCCGAAGACAAAGTACTTTAAATATATATATATATATATATATATATATATATATATATATATATATATATATATATATATATATATATATATATATATATATATATATATATATATATATATATATATATATATATATATATATATATATATATATATATATATTACTCGAAAGTCGCAAGTATATGTAAGTTTATTCATGTTAATGGATACATGTTGATTAAGAATGTTACTTTGGCATTATCTTTAGTAGTTACTTTGGCAACTCAACTTCTAGCATCATGCCAAATGTGGTCAAATGCATTTTTATCTTTTATCTCTTGTGAAAATTTGTTAAAGTGTTCTGAAACAATTTTCAAACTTCTATCATGTATTGACTAGTTGATGATGAATGAACATCAACATTGAACACTTTATAAAATATATAACTCATATATTTTAGATTCTTTAGGCATGATCACTCTACCATGCAAAATATTCAACACCTCGTGTTTAATTCTAGGGCAATAGATTAGATTATCAAACAATGTTTTGTGGAAATCCACCAAACTCTATGATGAATTTCTACCACAATGACAATTTAATTATGAGACAAACAAAGAAAAGAAGACAAGACAAATATTTCTGCAGAGTTTCTCTCTGCTCACAAACTGTGAAAACTTTCTTATTCACTTTACAACTGCAAAATACTGTGAATGACTTGCTTGGCTTGCTTACAAAAAATAGGGATTACTCCCTCTATTTATAATTGAGCTTACACCCTAAGCCCAAAGCCCAAAATATTTTTTTGTTACTAAATCAAATCTAATTTATTCTAGACTTAAATCAAATCTATTTAAATCTAAACAAATCAAATCTTTTCGACACATAGTTTCGACACATTTGATTACAATTTAACATGTTTATGGGTAACAAATTTCATTTGAGCTCTAGAATGAATCTCACAATATGTAGAAAGAACACATGATCATTGAGCACTTTAAGTCTAGTCGTACTAATACTATGAGCTTTGTAAGTCTTATTGCCACTAAAGCGAATTATTCCACTTTGCTTCATCTACAAAGTTTTCAAGTATTATTTTATTGGACACATAAGACCATCTTGAGCCCAAAATTCAATTCTCTTATGTCTACAAAAGTGACACTACTAATGCAATAACACTCTCATAATCATCCTCATCTCTGACAATAACAATTTTGAATAGAATCTTCATTTTCCTTCCTCTAAGGACAATTTTTCATGAAATAGTTAGTTTTCTGACAAATAAAGCATTTAAACATTGATTTGTCAAATCTCTTGGATTTATACACCTCTTTACGTTTATTTTCTCCTTTTGAGACATTCAAGTTTTCACCATTATCTCAATCTTCAAATCTTTCACTTTTAAAAACTCATTAAATCTCATAATTGTTTGGAATTCATACAAAATAATAATATCTTCTAAAACATTAAAAAGTGTATCCAAAGTAACACTTGTGAAATCATGTCAACTGCTCTATTTTATTGATTTGTTTTCTATCATTCTGAATGAATAGATTTGTTGCTTCAGACATAACTTGTAAGACAAAGACTTTTTCAAAATTTGTTGCTTCAAACATATATATATATATATATATATATATATATATATATATATATATATATATATATATATATATATATATAAAAATTTTATGTTGAAAGTAAAAAAAAAATTAAGAGAAAGGAGATAAACACATTTTATCATATTTCATCCCATAAATAGACACTTAATCAACATGTGACCTTGAAATAACCAATAGATAATAAAGAGTTTGGATCATTTGATTGAGTGTATAAAAGATCCTAATTAATATATTAATTACCGATAAAAATTAACAACAATTGACTTTAGCTCAGTTGCTAGAACGGAGGAATATAGTTGTCATTTTATGATAGAGACCTTTAGGTCATTTATTTAAATCCACTAGATCGGAGTTATTTTTTCTTTTAAAACACAATTTTTTAGATCCCAGTCATTAGAAAATAGAATTTTCAAAACCCAATAAATTTTGAATTTGGATTTTAGTAATTATGAGTAATAGAGATCATATAGATAATGGTTAGCAAGAACCAAATCAATAAATTGATTTAACCGAAATATTATATTTTATCAATCAAGTTATTTGGAGTCAAATTCCCTTTCAAAATATTTTTTGACAATAATAAATTACTTTTGAAATGTACAACATTTTCAACAACCTCTCACAATTTAAAATAGGAGAATTCTTTTTTTTTGGAAAACATAAATCTAATGCATCATAATTGTGTAGTCAAACTATATGAACATGTCATAGAGTAAAAGGCTTAACACATTATGAATTGATGTAGATAAGTTATACGAGCCCAAGACATTTTGTACATTGGTGGTCTAATAGTGACATTTAAACCCCCTTACAATTATTGTTGTTACATCATTTTGCGCTAATATATGTCATATGCATGCTTGATTTTCATGAACGCTCTATAGATTCTCAAAATCTTATGCAAAACAGTTAGGGTCGGTCCAATAAATTAGGAGACCTTATTCTAATATAAAAAAACGAGTTTAAATTAAAAAAATATATAACTTTAATAATTAAAAATAACGCACCAAGGATCAAACACACTACTCTTTAATAAATATCTTATAACAATTTTACTATCACTCGATTATTTATCGCTACATGATAATTTTTCATTCCTTAATTTATTTAATATAATTTTAAATATAAATTATTATTTTTTAATAAAAATGAGGCTCCTTAAATTTGGAGGTATTATGGTAAGGGTCTTCTTGCCCTTGATTGGAGTCGACCCTTTAAATAGCTTCACTTAACACTCATATAAATGATTTCATCAAATATATGATGCAAATCATACATAATCTATAAGAAATATGAAAATCGTTAAAAGTTTTATAGTTTATATTTTCTTCAATGCAATGTCCATTACTTTTATATGTAAATCATAGAAAATGGACAAATCTAAAATTATTTTTTAATAATGACATAATTACAAGTAACTTGTCCTTGCCATATTAAACTTTATTCAGGTATACTTTATATAAGTCGTTACTTACTGTGAATAAGTAAAACCTCAATAAGTGTGATATATGAATAAATGATGTTTTTTCTGTTAAATAGATTTGGATCTCAACCCGAAAAGCTAGCTCAAAAAGTGAGGTTGTTATCACGTATTTATACACCTAACAGTCCGGGAACCTAAGAAATATGGAACTTCAAATAAACTCCAACGTCACAACTGTTGAGAATCAAGTGTGAGGAAGAAGTCCCGCATTGATTCTAAAAAGAGAAGATTGAGCACTTATAAGTGAGAGAACCCACTCATCTATCACCTTAAGGTTTTAGATGGACAAGTGGTGTGTCTCTCACAAAGGTGTGTCCAAAGTAAAATGTTCTCTCCTTGGAATTGCTCCTACAGTGGTATCAGAGCTTTTGTTTTGATTCAAGGGAAGTGTCAATCAAGAACGATTGAACAATTCACGATGACAAGTTATGGGAATGCAAACTATCCAGCAATGCTACCAATTCTGAAAGTTGACAACTATGAGAATTGGTGCAAACAGATGAAAGTCTTATTCAGGTGTCAAGGTCTTTGGGACCTTGTAAAAGATGGAGTCGAAACAGATGAAAGTCTTATTCAGGTGTCAAGGTCTTTGGGACCTTGTAAAAGATGGAGTCGAAGCGCTTGGCGAAAATGCTTCAAAAGAAGAAAAGAAGAAATACACAGAATCTGAGAAGCTGAGTTATAAAGCATTATTTATAATTCATCAATGTGTCAGCCCAGACAATTTCGAAAAGGTTAGTGATTCAGAATCTGCAAAAGAAGCTTGGGAGATCCTTGAGAAGTCTTTTGGAGGCGCTAAGAAGGTGAAAGAAGTGAGGTTACAAACTCACAAAAGGACCTATGAACTGCTTCAGATGGAAGACAGTGAAAACATGTCTGATTTCTTCACTAGAGTTACAAAACTAGTAAATCAAATCAAGATATGTGGAGAAGCGTTAACAACAAGAGCTGTTGTGTCAAATATCTTGAGATCTTTAGCTCCTAAGTTCGACCACATAGTGGTGGCGATAGAAGAGGGGAAAGACTTGTCGAAATTGACAAAGGAAGAGCTTCAAGGGACGCTTGAATCTCATGAACAAAGAATGAACGAAAGAGCTGCAGGAAAATCGAAGAGTGATGTGGCCTTGTAGGCACATTCAGCAAAAGAGACCAAAGGCAAAGGAAAGTGTTTCGACAGAGGTAGAGGTGGCTACAACAATCGAATGGTAGAGGAAACCAAATCGAAGGAGATGTGTCGAATCAAAGAAGACCATACCAAGGCAACCAAAGAGGTGGTGTTTCAAATAGAGGAAGAGGTGGTGGTCGAAAACCTGATAAGAGTCACATTAAATGTTACAATTGTCAGAAATATGGACACTATTCGAGTGATTGTCCAGAAAAACGAAAGAATCAAGAAAGTGATGCAAAGCTTGCAAAACATGAAGAAGAAGAGATGATGTTGATGGTGACAATAAGAGATGAAGATAGATTCAAGGACCAATGGTACTTGGATCTAGGATGTTCATCACATATGTCTGGAAGGAAAGACTGGTTTGTCAATATAAAGCCCTCAAAGAAAAATATGGTAAATTTTGCAAATGACAATACCCTGACAGCTGAAGGTATTGGTGATGTTATGATTATGAGGAAATATGGCAAAAGGTTAGTAATCTCCAATGTGTTGTACATACCAGGCATGAAGAGAAATTTGCTCAGTATAGGGCAGTTGGTCGAAAAGAATTATAAAGTGTCAATCGAAGATAAGTTGATGAGAGTCGTTGATGCAAATGGGAGAGTAATCTTGAAGGCTCCTATGTCTCAAAATCGAACCTTCAAGATTGAACTAAATGTGATGGAGCACAAGTGCCTTTCGACTGCAGCTAGCAGAGATGAATGGATATGGCATTATAGACTAGGTCATCTCAACTTCATAGACATCAGAGATTTGAAGAGAAGAAATATGGTTTCAGGATTTCCAGAAATTGACATTCCAAACGAGGTATGTGAGGAATGTGTGCAGGCGAAGCAACACAAGAATAGCTTCAGCAAGGATGCAGGAAGCAGATCGAAGGCTAGTCTTGAAGTCATATACTCTGATGTATGTGGTCCAATCCAGGTGGACTCGATGGGAGGTAACAAATACTTTGTTACATTCATAGATGGTTCAGTCGAAAGCTATGGACTTACCTGATCAAGAAGAAAAGTGAAGTGATCAAAGTATTTACCAGGTTTAAGTCTATGGTCGAAAGACAAAGTGGCCGAAAGCTCAAAGTTTTGAGAACTGATGGTGGTGGAGAATATGTGTCGAAAGACTTTGACAGATTATGTGAAAAGGAAGGGATTATGCATGAGGTGGTGCTATGCTATACTCCACAACAAAATGGAATTGCAGAAAGGAAAAATCGAACCATCAAGAATATGGTGAGAAGTATGTTGAAAGGCAAGAGTTTACCTAAAGAGTTTTGGGGTGAAGCTGTTTCGACTGCAACATACATTTTGAACAGATGTCCTACAAAGAAGCTAGAAGGAATTACTCCAGAAGAATGTTGGTCTGGTGTGAAGCCTAGCTTGAGTAATCTGAAGGTATTTGGATCTATTACACATAGACATGTGCCACATCAGTTGAGAAGAAAACTTTATGACAAGTCAATTCAAATGATCCTAGTTGGATATCATTCGACAGGACGCTACAAGTTGTTCGATCCAGAGAACAAGAAGATTGTGATCAGCAGGGATGTGATCATAGATGAGTTTAAAGAATGGGATTGGACTGCAAATGTCAAGAAAGATTCATTGGGAATCCTATTCGAAGATCCAGAAACTCAAGTCGAAAGAGAAGTTCAACAAGAGGAACCAGCAGATATACCAAGTACAAGCAAACCTCAAAGAACAAGACGCATGCCTGCAAGATTGCAAGATTGTGTGATTACATCAGATGATGTAATAGATAATGAAGGTGAGCTGGTACATTATGCTTTCTATGCAGATGTCGAACCTGTTAATGCAGCTGAAGCATTAAAAGATTCGAAGTGGGTGAAAGCAATGAACGAAGAAGTAAAGTCTATCGAAGACAACAACACTTGGTCACTTATCGAATTGCCTCAAGGCAAGAAGGCAATTGATGTCAAGTGGGTATACAAAGTGAAAACGAATTCGAAAGGTGAAGTAACTCAACACAAATCAAGACTTGTGGCGAAAGGATTTCTACAGAAAGAAGGAATAGACTTCGACGAAGTTTTTGCACCTGTTGCTAGGATCGAAACAATCAGGTTGGTTGTTGGTCTAGCAGAAATAAACAGTTGGCACATATGTCAGATGGACATGAAGTGTGCATTCCTAAATGGACCCTTAGATGAAGAAGTCTATGTTAAACAACCAGTTGGGTTTGTGAAACATGACGAAGAAAGAAAGGTGTACAGGCTACATAAAGCCCTGTATGGATTGAAACAAGCTCCAAGGGCTTGGAATAAGAAAATTGATAGTTTTCTAAGGGAGAAGGAATTTGTGAAGTGCACAACTGAACATGGAGTATATGTAAGAGGAAGCAAGAGTAAATTGCTTATACTATGCCTCTATGTAGATGATTTGTTGATAACAGGTAGCTGTAAAAGTGAGATCGAAGACTTCAAAGGTGATCTCAGCAAGGAATTCGAAATGTCTGATTTGGGTGAGATTTCATATTTCCTTGGTATCGAATTCTACAAGAGCAGTAGAGGTTTGATGATGCATCAAAGAAGATATGCAGGAGAAATTCTCAAGAGGTTTGAGATGGAAGAATGCAACTCAACTTCGACACCTACAGAACCAAGACTTCAACTGTCGAAAGATGCAGATGAAGATGATGTTGATCCAACCCAATACAAAAGACTTATTGGATCATTAAGATACCTTTGTCATACAAGGCCTGACTTAGCATACAGTGTAGGTATGGTAAGTAGATTTATGCAGAAGCCAAAGGTATCACATCTAGCAGCAGTGAAGAGGATACTAAGGTATCTCAAAGGAACTTTTGATTATGGCATTTTGTTTCCTGCAGTTGATAAAGGAAAAGAATCCAAGTTAGTGGGATACACTGATTCGAGTTGGTGTAGTGATGCTGAAGATCGAAAGTCAACAATAGGATATGTGTTTATGCTAGGTGGTGCACCAATTGCTTGGAATTCAAGAAAGGAACCAGTAGTGGCATTATCATCATGCGAAGAAGAATACATAGTTGCTTCTCTTTGTGCATGTCAAGCAACTTGGATGGTGAACTTGGTCGAAGAGTGTAGTTGTTTAGGTATTGGCATGCATTTTTGGTAAAACCAGGTGTATGAATGTCATGACTGATGTCATAACATTCTAGTTTATTAGGTACAGATTTATTAGGTACCTTTGCAGAAAAATATTGTCATACAGGTACTGATGTTTATGAGTGTGTATCTGAGCATTTTGCAAAATGATCACTGTTGTACCCCAAAATTTGCCCTCCCATATTCTTCAAAGATTTGCCAAGTCAAAGCTTCAAAAGTCTCCAAGGGTTGCACAGTGCAAGAGCCTCCTAAGCAGTCAAAATTAGGGTTTTTGTTCTGATCAAGAAAATGAAGCTTCCAAAGGTCCAATCAAGTCTCATATGCCTACAAATATGGTCAAGCATCCTCATATCAAATTTCAAGGCATTCAGCTCAAAATTGCACAGTCAAAACCCTAAATTGCACTACAGTCAACTGTAGGGGCAAAATGGTCATTTGACAGTCAAAAGTTCAAATTTTTGGTCAACATCTCATTTTGAAGCCACAAACATCATTTGATCAATGCTTGATCATGATTCTCAAAGCTTGGCTCAAAAATCATCAAGATGCAAAAAGTTTCCTTATTTGGACAGTTGAAAAAGTCAACTGTAAATTGACCAGGGCATAACTTTCACATGGATTATCAGAAAAATTCCATCCAAAGCTCATTTTGAATAGAAGGACATTTCCTACAACTCATCTTCATACTTCAAGTCCAAGAAATGCTCTCACAAAAAGTTATCAATTTCAACATTATAGGTCATTTTCAAAAGTCAACAAAAAGGGACTTTAAGTCAAAGGCCATAACTTGAGATTGGTAAATCAACATGACATGGGACCAAAGACATTGGTTAGAGGACTCAAGGACATTTCCAAAATGTCCAAGAACATGAGAAAAGCTTAAAAATTGAGCAAGTTATGCCTTGTGGAAGTTGGGAAATGTTTGGATATTTTGAAAAGTCAACATTGGTTCAAATGACCTAAAATTGCTAATGGGCCCATTTTTCTTTCATAATTCATCATCCATGGCATGTGCACGACCACTTGGCCCAAAGGGAAGTATTTCTTCATTTTTTATTTATTTATTTGAATTTTTATTTATATTAATTCATTTAAATCAAATTAAATGCATGGAAAATATTTAACTTAACCTAACAAATCTTTTTGCACATGTAATCTACTCAATAATTCGTGCATAATTCAATATGGAAAGATTTGGGTTGATTGGATCATGATTGGTACAAAATTGTATGGAAAAGATTGAAAAAACAAAGCTTGAAAATCAAATCTTCAAAACCATTAATGAAAGAGATTTTGCTCAGAATTGTTGACCTAATTGACTCAATACAAAAGCCAAAACACAACCCTAATGCTTGAGACCATTGAAGCTGCGCAGAAGCCATTGATCAAACTTGGAAAAATTAGCAAAAAATCTCAATTCTGAAAATACACTTGCAAGGCGATTCAAGCCTCCAAACCTATCTCATTAGCTTCCTCAAGCATTATTGAACATTTTCCAATCACAAACGCTCATCAAAACCTCAGGAATCGGTATACAGAACTCAATATGTTTCATGAAAAATGCACATTCGTATTTTGATTTGCAGGCATCCTCATAACATTTTATTCATTGATTCATATTCCTTATGCACTTCTGAAGCTAACCCATGTGTTTGATTGAGTTTTTGCAAGCTGTAGACGATTTCACCATTATCGTTTTCTAGGGTTTACAGGACCTTGGATTAGGGGTTCTTGAATGAGGAAAATTGGCCTTCAAGACCACCACCATTCAAATCAGGACGATCAGACGATTATAAGGCCACCCTCGCGCTCAATTTATGAGCGCCATAGGGCTAATCGTTATTTTTCCAAAACCGGCCTAAGAAAACGCTCAGAAAACCGTTGCTTAATATGTTCTTATTTCAGGAAAATAAAACACGCGAAGAAGACGAACTCGTGGCCAGCAATCATTGGCTCTTTTAAATTTCGCGCTAAAAACATTGTCAATGTGTGTTTTTATTTTATATTAATTGTTTGATGTTTAGAATACAAGCGCGTTGGTTGGATCAGATGGCAAGCATAAGGGTTGGCAAACCACATGACCTGGGTTCGAGCCCCAGGTCTTCGTTACTCTCAATATTATTTTGCAATTAATGATCATATGCAGGTCCAACATCAAGGCATACCATACACCCTCCAGATCAAACCATCCACGTGCATATTGGAATCAAATCAAAGGCATAGGTCTGGGGAACACCATGAGCACAAGTCAACCGTCTCACATGCCAACGCAAAAGTCAGAAGGGCCAAGACATAATGGGCCTAATCACATGGACTTTACCTCTCAATGTGGGACTGAACCCCCTAGGGTTTGCTTTCTCTATTCTTTTCTTATATTTTTCTTTTTCTTTATTTTAATTAATTTCATTTATTTCTTTGATTTATTTATTTTCATAAAATCAAAAAACATCTAAAAATCAGGAAAAGAGAAAAAAACAATAAATAATTTTTATTTTAGTATTTTCATAAATAAATTTGCATGTAAATAAAATTAGTTTTAAATTAGGTGTTAATTTTAATTCTTTTAATAATAAATTAAAAAACATAGAATTAGGTTTGATTAAATTTTATTCCTTTTTATTTTTCTTTTATAATAATTAAAATAACTAAATATTTATTTTCATAAATTAAATTGCATATAAAAATTAGGTTTAAATTAGGTTAAAATTCAATATTTTTCTTAATAAATTAAAAGCCACTAGAATTAGGGTTTGCATCTTATTTTAATTTTAATTAATTCTCTTTTTTTCATATTAAATCCTAAAATACCAAAAAATACCAAAAACAAAAACAATTTCTTTTCTTTTTTTTAATTAATTAATTCCATGTAATTTTAATATTATGCAAAAAGGGTCCAACGCCCTCGTTTCGATTTAATTTTTATTCGCATATCTCTTTTATTTCGCTTAAATATTTATGTATCTCTCCCAAGGCCTTGTAACATTTTAACTACTTCTCGCACTTTTAATTTCTTTACTTTTTTGTCAAATCGGGTCCTGGTTTAATTTTGGCGATGTGGACCCGCGCCGTTTGTAATAGCTTAGAATTTACTTTTCCCGCAATATTTTTAACTGTTAACAAATGGCATGAAAGAATGTATGGACAAAAATAAAAACAAGCGCTAGAACACCAATAACATGACAAGATAAATGCAAATGAAAACGACACACGAATCGCACACACCACCCCTAGGGTACGCCTCACTGTTGCCTTGCCTCTCGAAAGGTGATCGTCGAGTAGAGGATGTTTTAGTAAGTCCTCATGATCCGGGAACCTGGCATGAGGGTAGCTTCTAAGGTGTCTTCCCATTGCTCTGGTGATCACCATGTCCCGAACCTCGAATTGACCCGAACACCTCCAACGGTGGTGCTACCTACCTCTCAATGGTGGGATGGCACTACTTTAAAGGACATTTACACAGACGAATTCCTTAGGGTAGGTAGACGACTCTAGATACTTGCTCTAAATTCAAAACAAATCAAAAAATACTTTTCACACCGACACCTTTTCAAAAAGCTTTTGAAAGCAAATTTTTCAAACACTCTTGAGGACCGATACAAGAGTCGAACTGGAATTTTCAAAGAAACTTTTTAAAACCCACAGTTGAAAAGCAAACAAACCATTTTTGAAAACACAAGTGAGCAAGTATCTAAGAGCCCATGGATAACCATGGATAGAAAGGGTGCTAACACCTTCCCTTTCTATAACCTACCTCCCGAACCGAGAGCAATCTCTTTAAGGAATTTTTCTGTGCTTTTGTCCTTTCCATTTGGAGAAAATAAAAGACGGTGGCGACTCTTGCTTCCGCGACATTTCGTGAACCAGCGTTAAACAGTCAGTTCCAGATCCACCGATCACAGAACTGGCGACTCTGCTGGGGAAATCTTATAAAAGTGAGGTGTACCTTAGGACTTAGTTCATAACTGTGTTTTCAATTGTATTGCTTTGCTTGCTTTAAAATTGTGGGTTGCTTGGGAGTTCTATAGATCCTAACCCGGATCTGGGGGATACCTTCTTAGAAAGTAGCAACAAGGTTGTGAGGGAACTGTGCGGGGTATACCGACATGGTTGAAACAGTCTGCTACGTTGATGTGGCACTTTGGTGTGTACCGGTAACCCTTGAGTTCAGTCAAGGAGAGTACGGGGCCTCCGCGTGGTGTCGTGAAGCATCAACAGACCTTAGGAACCTTAATTGAACTATCTTGGCCTCTTTAGGGCAGTGAGATGACTGACTTTGGTGCAGTCCGAGGTTGGTTGATACTCGATACTACACTCAATTGAGGGTTGCTTTCCTGGAATATTTCGGTCGCCAGTTCAATGGCTAAATCGAAACGATGAATAATGAAAGCAATCCGGTGATATTGGGACCCTTAGAACCCGGTTACTTCTAATAGGACAGGTTGAGCCCACCAACTGAAAGAGGGTAATACCCAGACCCCATGCAGGCCTAAACTCTAAGGGCTCTCTGTGTGACTTGTGTGCCTTCCAACTTGACTACTTGCATGCTTGTCATCTGACATTTGAGTTTCTTGCAGGTTTTTGTTTTAGTCCTTAGCTAGGACTCATAACAGGGTATACTAAGTTTCTTACAGGTTTTGGTTTTTTAGTCCTTAATTAGGACTCATAACAGAGTTTACCAAGTTTCTTGCAGGTTTTGTTTATAGTCCTTAATCGGGACTCATAACAGGGTTTACCTACATTACCCCATGCATAGCATAACATCATACCATCATACCATTGCATACATCTTAACCCATTTCAAGGATTTCAAGGGCTTGTGATGCAGGTCATGATGAACCAACTGTCTAGCAAGGGGCAAAGAGGATTTATTTTCCTCTGGCCAAGGTTGTCAGGGGCTATGACCCACTGGATATGGTGAGCCTTTGACCCTTGGAAGAAAGACTCTCAACAAATACGAAGTTCTTTCAATCAAGCTACCGGATCCAGATGCTAACCAATTTTCTTGTTTACCCCGCGAGGTCCTTGAAAACATTGCATGCATATCATACATATCATTGCGTAACAGGTACCCATTCTCTGCAGGTTGCTTACCTTCTTCGCTGTTTATTTCAGCAGTCTCGTCATGAATCCTGAATCCTCAACCGAGCACACTATCAAGGCCCTCCAGGCTCAGAACGCCCAGTTCCAAGAGCTGATCATGAATTTGACCCAGGGGCAACAAGATCTGAAGACCCTGCTCTTGAAAAAGAAGAAGAAGAGGACTGTTTTGTTCAGCCCTAGACGCAGATCTGGGAACACACTGCAGGGTGAAGCTGAGAGGACAACTCCATCTGTGGGGAAAGGCAGTCATCAAGAGGAAAGGGTTCCCAGTCCAGTGGTCTCCGACAATGAGACAGATTTCAACGACGAACAGTACCCTCCGGCTGAGGATAAGTACAAACAGTTGGAAGACCGGCTAAGTGCTATGGAGATACAAAAGGTGCCTGGCCTGGACTTCGAGGATCTAGGTCTGTCTTCTGGGGTAGTGATCCCGCACAAATTCAAGGCACCGGCCTTTGCAAAGTACGACGGAGCATCCTGTCCAAAGCTGCATCTCAGGTCATACATGAGGAGGATCCAGCCCTACACGGCCGACAGGAACTTATGGATCCACTTTTTCCAGGAGAGTCTTTTAGGGACTCAGCTTGACTGGTTCTATCAACTGAATGGATCCAACATCCGTACTTGGGAAGACTTAGCCACTGCATTCTACAAGCAGTACCAGTACAACACCGACCTCGCTCCCACGCGTACTCAGCTTCAGGGGATGTTTATGGGTACGGGTGAAGGTTTCAAAGAATATGCCCAAAAATGGAGGGACCTCGCTGGAAGGGTACAACCACCTCTGACTGACCGCGAGCTCGTCGACATGTTCTTGGGGACCCTGTCTGGTCCATTCTTCAACCACCTGATTGGGAATTCTGCTGCTGGGTTTACAGATCTGATCTTGACCGGGGAAAGAATAGAAGCTGGCATCAAGTCAGGGAAAATACAGAATGGTGACTCCTCGAACACTGAGAAGAAACCATCCAAGAAATAATCTAGTGTTGTCAACGCAGTAACTATTGCAAAGTCGGCCGGTGCTCCTCAGCGTCACAATCAACAAAGGGAAGAAAGACCTAAGAGGCAATTTACTCCCCTCGGCATGACCTTGTCACAGATATTGCCACAACTGCTGGAAACCAAGTTGGTAACTCTCATGGACCCCCCGAAGAATCCCAACAGAACACCTTCAAGGTATAATCCCAATGCTCGCTGCGCCTATCATTCCGACAGCTCGGGGCATGCTACAGATGACTGTTGGACTTTGAGAAACAGGGTTCAAGATCTGATTGACACAAAGGAAGTCCAGCTCGACTCTCCAGAGGCTCCCAATGTGATCACTGCTCCCTTGCCAAAATATGGCTAGGATTGTTTTTGTTCGTTCGAATGTTCAATTTGTAATTTTCTTTCGTTTGTTCAAACATGTATTTCATGTCAAACTTGGTTATTTCATTAATGCATTACACATGTCTGTTTTGAAGTGATTATTTCGTATCCACTATATGCAAACTGTTTTCATATTTTTGTGATATCAACTCTTGATCTAAAATTCTAAGCCTCTTGAGGGAGGATGACGAAAACGATACCATAATCTACAGTATGCTTTTGAACAGACCCTGCTGATGAGGTACAGGCATTGTTTCAATCCCTAAACACTGGAGTTATAAGGATGATAATCCCTCGTCAACCCCTCTGAGCCAAATAAGTAGGAGTTTTTTCTTTTCGAAGTTTAAAACCCTTAATCATAACCTGGGGCAGGGTAGTTCTCTCAGTTGATCCAAGTGCATAACAAATGGCACTAAAGAGGTCCTTACAAAAAAAAAGAAAGACAGTGATGGTTCCGAATAATCAATAAAGATAGGCAGTCATTATATCTCAAGAATAAAAGCCCATTAAGTCAAAACCCATGAAGGAGACTTACAAAACTGGGGCATCCCGCTGACTGTAATTCCAAAAAAAGGAAACAGTTCAGGCAAAAAAGAAAGGGATAACAAAAATCAAACACGAAAGAGGTCTTACAAACCCTCAACAAGAAAAATGACTGCCTATTCAAAATAAGTTATCAACATCCGAATCATCACCGGAAAATCAGAGTAAAGACTCAAACAAGGTCTAACGTATGATCAACTGAGTTTAGGTTTGGAGAACATCACGAAGAGCGGGTGGGTACAAATAAAATTTGAGCCTTTATCCTTTGTTTCTTAAACCGTGAACCAGGCCACGTTATAACCCTTAAAAGTCCTAGCTGAAGCATGGGTTAGTCCGAAAGCATACTGTTACAAAGGTATCCTGACTCCTTAAGGCCTACGGTAAATACGGAGTTGACATCACGTTTTACAAACATTCACTTGTTTTATGAAAAAGAATGCATTTTCAAAATTTTCAAGACAGACATAAGCTTTGCATTTTTAACATAACTTTGTTTGCATATGACTTTTTGTTTGAACAGCAGGAAAATTCGCACGATGAATACCTAGTGAACAAAAGCACTTCCAATCAAGGGGCAGGCATAATCATTGTTCATCATCTGGGGCGGTTAAGTCAAGATTCGAAGAATCTCTCAAAGGCCAAACAGCCTGGGGCAAATCTCCGCCTGAGTTGCTTGGGGCATTTCAACAACGAATCTTGCCTGACCAAGCACCTTCTGGTTGCATGACAAAACACTTCTAACAGAGGCAATTCCCTACATTCTGAGGGTGTGGACATAGTCGAAAAATACTACGCACAATCAAAGACCCGCTAGGTTGACATACCTAGGCAAAAATAAGGGACGAAAATGAAACATCTGTACACCCGGCAAGTCGAAAACCTGAAAAGGCGGCTTGGGCAAAAAAGGGTATCCCGGTGGACTGAAAACCCGAAAGGGCGGTCCAGGCAAAAATTAGGGATCAAAGCGTACGACTATGTCCTGTCATCTTATTCCCTGCTCACCAGAAGAAGGTTTGTCCATCAACAGCTATCAACGCCTCACAGGTCTTCCTCTCCAATATCAGAAACTGGGGCAATATTGAGTTGTCTAAAAGAACCAGTTGCTCTGTCCATCGAAGTGCCAAGGTAAGTTCAGCTGAAGAATGCGACCAAGAGCGAACGCGTCGTCCGACTTTATTCAAAGAGTTATTTCTTTAACAGGATATAACTGGGTTATCCTCAACCAAAAGCCACGGAAAGATCGTCGTTGACACAGTCTTCTTATCCCCAGCGAAGTATATCAGCACTCCCAACACAGCAAAGAGTATCCCCAGCAAGTTTTCAACAACTCAGCAAAGTACCCCTTTTCCCACAGAGTTTTGCTTCCCAGCAAGGTCGTCAGAGTACCTTTCCTCCCTGCAGCGTTATTCCGTTCGCCAAGTTTATTCCTCAACGAAGTCACCTTCTCCTACCGGTATTCTTGCAATTATCATCCCAGCGGAAGCAAAATCTATTCTTCAACATCAGCCCAGGAATGACTTCCCGGCACCCGTCAAGGACTTACTTTCCTAGACAAAAATACATTCATAAACATCACATTTTCATACATCATATGTGCGTCATGTCATACAATCTCATTTATGTCGTTGCTTGATCCATGTCATGCATTGCATATGACTGGCCTTTACCTTTCAGGAAGGATACAGTTAAATGATCAGCTATGTCAGAGTAGACAAATATAGCCAAAAAGGACAAATCCAGTCAAAAGAGACCAATCCCGTCAAAGAAGACAAATCCAATCAAAGAAGACAAGCCCAGTTAAATCCCAAAGGTTTTTTTTTCTCTGCAAAATCCCGTCAAAGAAGACAAATCCAGTTAAATCAATTCTTAAAGATCTTTCTAATGAAAACTCGTCGTTATAGACACTCGTCGTGATAGACACTCGTCGTGATAGACACTCGTCGTGATAGACACTCGTCGTGATAGACACTCGTCGTGATAGACACTCGTCGTTATAGACACTCGTCGTGATAGATACTCGTCGTGATAGACACTCGTCGTTATAGACACTCGTCGTGATAGACACTCGTCGTGATAGACACTCGTCGTGATAGACACTCGTCGTTATAGACACTCGTCGTGATAGACACTCGTCGTGATAGACACTCGTCGTGATAGACACTTGTCGTTATAGACACTCGTCGTTATAGACACTCGTCGTTATAGACACTCGTCGTTATAGACACTCGTCATTAAAGACCACTCGCCCATAAGGGTAACCTGTCAGTAGAGACAATTCACTAACCTTTCTACATTACTAGATCCGATTCCTGTATCTTGCCAGGGTGTGTCTGAAGAGTTCGAGGATCCGATACCTGAATCTTGCCAGGGTGTATCCGTTGAAGACTAACATTACCAGACTCGATTCCTGTATCTCGCCAGGGCACGTCTGAAGAATTCAAAGATCCGATTCCTGTAACCAGTCAGGACACATTTATACAAAGCATCTGAAAACCAGCTCCTGCAACATGTCAGGTACTCATCTTTTCTTTTGCAGGTACGCAAGTTCTCGCTAAGGAATCTCTTACGCGATCAACATCCAGATGGCATCTATAAGCCCATCATCCTATCCATCAATCTCCAAATGGCATCTATAAGCCCATTCCCATCATCACACTACTACTATGTGAGCGCAAATTTCTGGGCACTCTAGTGTTCAATCATCTTCCACCTTCGGATTACGAAAGGCACGTCAGCCAATCTGCATCCTCAGGTCTAAGAAGATTGAACAGGGGCAACTGTTGTACCCCAAAATTTTCCCTCCCATATTCTTCAAAGATTTGCCAAGTCAAAGCTTCAAAAGTCTCCAAGGGTTGCACAGTGCAAGAGCCTCCTAAGCAGTCAAAATTAGGGTTTTTGTTCTGATCAAGAAAATGAAGCTTCCAAAGGTCCAATCAAGTCTCATATGCCTAAAAATATGGTCAAGCATCCTCATATCAAATTTCAAGGCATTCAGCTCAAAATTGCACAGTCAAAACCCTAAATTGCACTACAGTCAACTGTAGGGGCAAAATGGTCATTTGACAGTCAAAAGTTCAAATTTTTGGTCAACATCTCATTTTGAAGCCACAAACATCATTTGATCAATGTTTGATCATGATTCTCAAAGCTTGGCTCAAAAATCATCAAGATGCAAAAAGTTTCCTTATTTGGACAGTTGAAAAAGTCAACTGTAAATTGACCAGGGCATAACTTTCACATGGATTATCAGAAAAATTCCATCCAAAGCTCATTTTTAAGAGAAGAACATTTCCTACAACTCATCTTCATACTTCAAGTACAAGAAATGCTCTCACAAAAAGTTATCAATTTCAACATTATAGGTCATTTTCAAAAGTCAACAAAAAGGGACTTTAAGTAAAAGGCCATAACTTGAGATTGGTAAATCAAAATGACATGGGACCAAAGACATTGGTTAGAGGACTCAAAGACCTTTCCAAAATGTCCAAGAACATGAGAAAATCTTAAAAATTGAGCAAGTTATGCCTTGTGGAAGTTGGGAAATTTTTGGATATTTTGAAAAGTCAACATTGGTTCAAATGACCTAAAATTGCTAATGGGCCCATTTTTCTTCCATAATTCATCATCCATGGCATGTGCACGACCACTTGGCCCAAAGGGAAGTATTTATTCATTTTTTATTTATTTATTTGAATTTTTATTTATATTAATTCATTTAAATCAAATTAAATGCATGGAAAATATTTAACTTAACCTAACAAATCTTTTTGCACATGTAATCTACTCAATAATTCGTGCATAATTCAATATGGAAAGATTTGGGTTGATTGGATCATGATTGGTACAAAATTGTATGGAAAAGATTGAAAAAACAAAGCTTGAAAATCAAATCTTCAAAACCATTAATGAAAGAGATTTTGCTCAGAATTGTTGACCTAATTGACTCAATACAAAAGCCAAAACACAACCCTAATGCTTGAGACCATTGAAGCTGCGCAGAAGCCATTGATCAAACTTGGAAAAATTAGCAAAAAATCTCAATTCTGAAAATACACTTGCAAGGCGATTCAAGCCTCCAAACCTATCTCATTAGCTTCCTCAAGCATTACTGAACATTTTCCAATCACAAACGCTCATCAAAACCTCAGGAATCGGTATACAGAACTCAATATGTTTCATGAAAAATGCACATTCATATTTTGATTTGCAGGCATCCTCATAACATTTTATTCATTGATTCATATTCCTTATGCACTTCTGAAGCTAACCCATGTGTTTGATTGAGTTTTTGCAAGCTGTAGACGATTTCACCATTATCGTTTTCTAGGGTTTACAGGACCTTGGATTAGGGGTTCTTGAATGAGGAAAATTGGCCTTCAAGACCACCACCATTCAAATCAGGACGATCAGACGATTATAAGGCCACCCTCGCGCTCAATTTATGAGCGCCATAGGGCTAATCGTTATTTTTCCAAAACCGGCCTAAGAAAACGCTCAGAAACCGTTGCTTAATATGTTCTTATTTCAGGAAAATAAAACACGCGAAGAAGACGAACTCGTGGCCAGCAATCATTGGCTCTTTTAAATTTCGCGCTAAAAATATTGTCAATGTGTGTTTTTATTTTATATTAATTGTTTGATGTTTAGAATACAAGCGCGTTGGTTGGATCAGATGGCAAGCATAAGGGTTGGCAAACCACATGACCTGGGTTCGAGCCCCAGGTCTTCGTTACTCTCAATATTATTTTGCAATTAATGATCATATGCAGGTCCAACATCAAGGCGTACCATACACCCTCCAGATCAAACCATCCACGTGCATATTGGAATCAAATCAAAGGCATAGGTCTGGGGAACACCATGAGCACAAGTCAACCGTCTCACATGCCAACGCAAAAGTCAGAAGGGCCAAGACATAATGGGCCTAATCACATGGACTTTACCTCTCAATGTGGGACTGAACCCCCTAGGGTTTGCTTTCTCTATTCTTTTCTTATATTTTTCTTTTTCTTTATTTTAATTAATTTCATTTATTTCTTTGATTTATTTATTTTCATAAAATCACAAAACATCTAAAAATCAGGAAAAGAGAAAAAAACAATAAATAATTTTTATTTTAGTATTTTCATAAATAAATTTGCATGTAAATAAAATTAGTTTTAAATTAGGTGTTAATTTTAATTCTTTTAATAATAAATTAAAAAACATAGAATTAGGTTTGATTAAATTTTATTCCTTTTTATTTTTCTTTTATAATAATTAAAATAACTAAATATTTATTTTCATAAATTAAATTGCATATAAAAATTAGGTTTAAATTAGGTTAAAATTCAATATTTTTCTTAATAAATTAAAAGCCACTAGAATTAGGGTTTGCATCTTATTTTAATTTTAATTAATTCTCTTTTTTTCATATTAAATCCTAAAATACCAAAAAAATACCAAAAACAAAAACAATTTCTTTTCTTTTTTTTAATTAATTAATTCCATGTAATTTTAATATTATGCAAAAAGGGTCCAACGCCCTCGTTTCGATTTAATTTTTATTCGCATATCTCTTTTATTTCGCTTAAATATTTATGTATCTCTCCCAAGGCCTTGTAACATTTTAACTACTTCTCGCACTTTTAATTTCTTTACTTTTTTGTCAAATCGGGTCCTGGTTTAATTTTGGCGATGTGGACCCGCGCCGTTTGTAATAGCTTAGAATTTACTTTTCCCGCAATATTTTTAACTGTTAACAAATGGCATGAAAGAATGTATGGACAAAAATAAAAACAAGCGCTAGAACACCAATAACATGACAAGATAAATGCAAATGAAAACGACACACGAATCGCACACACCACCCCTAGGGTATGCCTCACTGTTGCCTTGCCTCTCGAAAGGTGATCGTCGAGTAGAGGATGTTTTAGTAAGTCCTCATGATCCGGGAACCTGGCATGAGGGTAGCTTCTAAGGTGTCTTCCCATTGCTCTGGTGATCACCATGTCCCGAACCTCGAATTGACCCGAACACCTCCAACGGTGGTGCTACCTACCTCTCAATGGTGGGATGGCACTACTTCAAAGGACATTTACACAGACGAATTCCTTAGGGTAGGTAGACGACTCTAGATACTTGCTCTAAATTCAAAACAAATCAAAAAATACTTTTCACACCGACACCTTTTCAAAAAGCTTTCGAAAGCAAATTTTTCAAACACTCTTGAGGACCGATACAAGAGTCGAACTGGAATTTTCAAAGAAACTTTTTAAAACCCACAGTTGAAAAGCAAACAAACCATTTTTGAAAACACAAGTGAGCAAGTATCTAAGAGCCCATGGATAACCATGGATAGAAAGGGTGCTAACACCTTCCCTTTCTATAACCTACCTCCCGAACCGAGAGCAATCTCTTTAAGGAATTTTTCTGTGCTTTTGTCCTTTCCATTTGGAGAAAATAAAAGACGGTGGCGACTCTTGCTTCCGCGACATTTCGTGAACCAGCGTTAAACAGTCAGTTCCAGATCCACCGATCACAATCACATTTACCAAAATCAGTAAGCAGGAATTCAGATGTCATAACAAATGTTAATACATCCTGTTCTGAACTAACAGGTATGCAGTTTGGTTAATTCTGAGTTTTTTTTAGGAAAATGACTCAGTCTTTCCAGAACAGAATCCTGCGTTTTCTTTGGGTTAACCTAGCTCAACCCTAACCTGGTTTATAAAGTCCTGTGACCTAGTCTTAAGGTCAAACAGAATTAACCCTAGCTTTTTATGGAAACCCTAACTGAAGTTGCAGCTGCTATATATTCAACAGGGCTGCTGTTTTGAAAGCAATCCCTTTTTTGACAGAAGATCATTTAGAAGTTGTATAGTTTTTACTATTGTAATCCAAGCAATTATCATTGTGATAAGTGACTTGGAATAGGTTTTAATTGTAAGGGTTGTGTAACACTCAAAGCTTTGAAGCAAGAGTGTTTGTATGTCTCTTGACTAAAGTTGTAAAGCAAAGTCAAGTTAGGTTTGTGTATCACTCAAAGCTGTGAAGCAAGAGTGTTTGTGTTGCTTGATTAAAAAGATGTGAAGCATAATCAAGTGTATGTTCTGAAGAGTGTCTTCAACAATTCATTAGTCAAATTGTTTTATGTATCACTGCTGTGATTGAGGGGGAGTGAGTAGGAACTCAGGTTTAAGTTGTACTTAGATTGAAGTTACATTGGGTAGGTCTTAAGTGAAGGAGATAAACTGGTTGGTTTATTCCTGAATTAACATCTCTTATAGTGGATTTCCTCCCTGGCTTGGTAGCCCCCAGAGTAGGTGTTGTTGCACACTGAACTGGGTAAACAATTGACTGTGTTCTTTACTGTTTTTGTATTTACTGTCTTATAGAAAGTCAGATACGGTGTCACAACATTGAACGTGACATTGAGGATCTGCAGCCAGAATTTCAATTGGCATCAGAGCAGGCACCCTGCCTGTATTACTGGGTGAGATCCAGGGATATCACTTTCTGGCACTATGGACAAAGAAGGAGTTTTTGGAAATAGACCACCCATTCTGGATGGAACTAATTATGACTACTGGAAACCTCGTATGATTGCCTTCTTAAAATCTCTGGACAAAAAGGCTTGGAGAGCTGCTGACAAAGGATGGAACCATCCCACCATAACTGAGAAAGATGGGACAATCAGTCTGAAGCCTGAGGAAGATTGGAGTAAAGAAGAAGATGAGTTAGCCCTGGGAAATTCCAAAGCTTTAAATGCCTTGTTCAATGGAATTGATAGAAACATTTTCAGACTAGTACATCAATATGAACTGGCCAAGGAAGTTTGGGACACTCTCAAAACTACTCATGAGGGCACTTCCAAAGTAAAAATGTCAAGGCTTCAGATGTTGACTACCAAGTTTGAGAATCTAAAAATGATGGAAGATGAAACCATTCATGAGTTCCACATGAACATCTTGGAGATTGCCAACACCTCAGGAGCACTGGGAGAAAAGATGTCAGAAGAAAAACTGGTGAGAAAGATTCTCAGATCCTTGCCTAAAAGATTTGCAATGAAGGTAACTGCCATAGAGGAAGCCCAGGACATCAGCAAGTTGAAAGTGGATGAACTTATTGGGTCTCTTCAGACTTTTGAGATGGGGATCACTGATAATGGTGACAAGAAGAACAAGAGCATAGCACTTGTATCCAACACTGATGTTGAAAACAAGGAGGATGAAGAAGAAAATATTTCAGAAGCTATATCCATGCTTGGAAGACAGTTCAACAAACTCGTCAAAAGAATAGATCCAAAGTCAAGGTCTAATGTTCATAACATTCCCTCTGACATTGACAGTTCCAGTAGAAGATCAAGGTCAGAAGAGAAGGGAAACCAAGGCAGAGGAATTCAATGCCATGGCTGTGAAGGATATGGACATATTCGAGCTGAATGTCCAACCTTTCTTAAGAAACAAAAGAAAGGAATGACTGTTACTTGGTCTGACTGTGATTCAGAAAGTAATTCTGAAGAAGAATCTGCCAAACTAGTTACTGCTCTAACTGGTGTTTGTACATCTGAAAGTGACACCAGTGATGAAGAAGTGACATTTGAAGAACTGGCTGATACCTACAAGAAATTGTGTATCAGAAGTGCTGAAGTCTGTGTGCAGAATGAGAAACAATTAAAACTCATTATAAAGCTGGAGGCTGAAAAAAGGGCAGATCTTGAAACTATAAGTCATCTAGAAAGGGAAGTTCAATTGTTGAACTCACAACTGAACCAAATGACCAAATCTGTCAAGATGCTGACCAATGGAACAGACAAATTGGAAGAGATTCTTCAAGTTGGACAAAATGTGGGAAACAAATCTGGACTAGGATTTGTGGAAGCTAAGAAATCTGGTGCAGACAAGAAGATCAGGCCTGATAAACAATTGTCAAAGCAGATGTCTCAACACAACTCTCAACATCAGAAATAGAAATATATGAAGAAAAAATACCAAAGATGGAGATGTCATCATTGTGGGAGGTATGGACACATAAAGCCCTTCTGCTTCAAATTGCATGGATACCCTAATCAAAACTCAGGTGTTAAACCTAAGTCAAAAAGGGTACCACATACTCCTCAATGGAAGAAAAAGGCTACTGCCCTGATAGCCCACACTTCCCTGAGAGTGTCTGCAAAGGAAGGCTGGTACTTTGACAGTGGGTGTTCTAAACACATGACTGGAATAAAGAACATTCTCAGTCATGTTAAACCTCACAACACTAGTTATGTGACCTTTGGAGATGGTGCTAAAGGTGAAATCAAAGGAGTTGGTAATTTGGACTGCCCTGAAGTTCCAAGTCTGAATGAAGTACTGCTGGTAAAAGGACTGACTGCTAATCTCATTAGTATCAGCCAATTGTGTGATCTAGGATTCAAGGTCAACTTCTCAAAATCTGAATGTCTAGTAATTAATGAAAAACTAGAAGTTGTAATGAAAGGAATCAGATCCAAAGATAACTGTTACTTATGGCAGCCTGAGAACTCTAATAACTCCACTATGTGTCCAATTACCAAAGAAGAAAAAGAGATGAAACTGTGGCACCATAAGCTTGGTCATCTTCATCTAAGAAGAATGAAAAGAGCTATCTCTATGGAAGCAGTCAGAAGGACTCCAAAACTACAGATTGATAAAAGAAGGGTTTGTGGTGAACTTAAAATTGAAAGGCTTGGTAAAAAGAAACATGTCTATGATGTGGTGAATAAACTTGAAGAAGTATGTGTTGTCAGAACCAGAAGTAATCATGACAAGGATGTTGGAAACAACAAGTCTAATAAATTCTGTTTCCCTGAAGAAATGAGTCGTGAAGTCTCTTCTCCTATAACTCACCATCAAAATGGAGTTGACAAAAAGAAAAATAAGATCATTCAAGAATCAACCAGAACTATGATTCATGTCAAAAGAATGCCTTCCCAACTTTGTGCTGAAATGGTTGCAGCTAGGAGTAACTGTTCTCAAAATATCTGGACAAAACAGATGCTCACTGAGTATAATGTCTCACAAGATGTTGTGACATTATATTGTGACAATCTGAATACAATCAATATTTCCATGAACCCTATTCAGCATAGCAGGACCAAGCACATTGACTTTGTAGAGAAGAAGTCAATTAAACTGGAACATGGTATCATTAAGCTTCAGCTGGCTGATTCTTCTACCAAGGCTCTTGTTGGAAATAAACTTGAAAACTTGAGGGGCAGGTTGGGTATTTGCCAACATGAGAAATTATAGCAATTAATTTTGCTTAAAACAAGGGTTGAAGGAGTTAATTTTGTTAAGTCTATTTTTAGTGGGTTAATCATATGTTTTCCCAATTCTTTCAAAATCTTTAAGAAGTTGAAAAGACTCTCTTTTGCCTCCTACCTCTCTCGACTTTGCAACCTGTTCCCTTCTCTCAATCAAAATTTTCTCTCAAATTGCTACTGGTGCTCTAAGTCAATCAAAATGTCTCAAACATCATCTTCAACCAAGGCGACTTCATCATCCTCATCATCTTCATCATCTGACCAAGACTCTAGAGCAATCACCACATGCATAGAATCTGAAGTTCTTGAGGTCACTCCTCTCAGAGAGATGGCAACTGACCCCGCCAAAGTCAAAAAGCTGAGAACTAGACATGCAGGAAGAGCTCAAGCTGCAGCCTCTGGTAATCCTTCTTCTTCTGTACCAAATAGAGAAGGATCAGTTCAAGTTCATCAAGCTATTGCTAGGCTTGTTACTAGTATACTAAGCGGAAACCAACCTGTACCGGGGATTTCTGTCCCTTTAAATCAATCAGGAAGCCCAAATGTGGACGTCTCTGAGAATGTAGATGTCTCTGAGAATGTTGTGACACAAAATGACAACATTCAGAACCCTTCAGAAAAGACCGTTGATCCACCTATCATTGATGTGGATGAGGATTACTCAGATAATGATTTGATTGCCAATGTAAACCCTAGCATAGCTAGGAGGTTAATGAAAAGAAAGGGTAATCAGAATGATGCAAAATGTGTGTCCAAAGATAAACCTGCTGTTAAGAAATCCAAGGTTGAAGGCAAGGCTGGGGTAGAATCTGTGAAAACTGGTCAGTCCAAAGGGAAGGTGAAAGCCCAGGTGTATACTGGTAGACAACCAATTACAAAGAAGAGAAAAGATCCTGAATATTCTGATTCTGATGAGGAATCAGAGTTTGAGATTGATGCTGAAGAAATTCCTATCAGAAGGAAACTGCCCTCCAGCAAAATTGCTAGAGTTCCTGAAGTCCCAACAGACAACATCTCTTTCCACCACCCTGACAATGCAAACAGATGGAAGTATGTTTGCTTGAAGAGGATAGCTTTAGAAAGAGAACTCAACAATGATGCCTTGGAGTGCAAAGACATCATGGACCTGATCAAGAATGCTGGACTGATGAAGACAGTGATAAAATTTAACAAGTGTTATGAAAATCTGGTCAAGGAGTTCATAGTTAACTTGTCTAATGATTGTGCTGATGGAAGGTCAGCTGACTTTGAAAGTGTTTTTGTTAGAGGAAGAAGGGTTAATTTCTCTCCATCAGAAATTAACAAATTTCTTGGAAGAACAAATAAGGATTGTCCTGATCTGGAAGTCACTGACAATGAAGTTTGTCAAACCATCACAGCAAGGCAAGTGAAGTGCTGGCCCTTGAAAGGCAAGCTGAATGCCAGTAAACTTAGCATGAAATTTGCCATCCTGCACAAGATTGGTGCAGCCAACTGGGTGCCTACAAACCATAAATCAACTATCTCCACAGGATTGGGGAGATTTATTTATGATGTGGGAACCAAGACTGCTTTTGACTATGTCAGATATATTTTTGAACAAACTTTAAAACATGCTGGTAGTTATGCTGTCAAAGGACCAATTGCCTTTCCCTCCCTCCTTTGTGGAATTATCCTTGCACAATACCCTGATATCCTGGTGGCAAGAGATACTGCTTGCAAAAGAGCTCCTGCCCTTGGGTTGCACTACAAACTGTTTCAGGGATCTCATGCTCCTGATGTTGTCATAACATCAGCTGAGACATCCTCTGTGAAGACCCAGTCCAAGACATCTGATGTCATAGTTGTGTTAAAAGAGACCTGCAAAGAACTGGAAGCTAGGAAAAAGTCCCTAGAAAACCTAATTTCCAGGTTAGAAAAGGAGGAAGCTGAAGGAAACAGAAGGGAAGAGGGTGTAGAAGCTGAAGGTCATCTCAATACTGAAGAAACTAGCTCCTCTGAGTCTGATGACAATGCTTAAAGGTTGGTGGAGTTGCTGTTTGGTGGAGTTGCTGCTGGTCCCTGGTGGAGTTTGGAAGTGTGTTCAGTTTTTAGTTGCTGCTCTTATTATTTTTTCTGGATGACTGTATAATTTTTATGAACATGTATCTTTGGCCCATTTGTGGCTAAAGAGGGGGAGATGTATTGTGATACTCCATTTTTCTGCAGTCATTTTTATTATGCTGCTATCTATCTCTGATTGCTTAGGGGCTTTAGCCAAAAATCTGCCAAAGGGGGAGTTTGTAGTTGTTTAGGTATTGGCATGCATTTTTGGTAAAACCAGGTGTATGAATGTCATGACTGATGTCATAACATTCTAGTTTATTAGGTACAGATTTATTAGGTACCTTTGCAGAAAAATATTGTCATACAGGTACTGATGTTTATGAGTGTGTATCTGAGCATTTTGCAAAATGATCACATTTACCAAAATCAGTAAGCAGGAATTCAGATGTCATAACAAATGTTAAGACATCCTATTCTGAACTAACAGGTATGCAGTTTGGTTAATTCTGAGTTTTTTTCAGGAAAATGACTCAGTCTTTCCAGAACAGAATCCTGCGTTTTCTTTGGGTTAACCTAGCTCAACCCTAACCTGGTTGATAAAGTCCTGTGACCTAGTCTTAAGGTCAAACGGAATTAACCCTAGCTTTTTGTGGAAACCCTAACTGAAGTTGCAGCTGCTATATATTCAACAGGGCTACTGTTTTGAAAGCAATCCCTTTTTTGACAGAAGATCATTTAGAAGTTGTATAGTTTTTACTATTGTAATCCAAGCAATTATCATTGTGATAAGTGACTTGGAATAGGTTTTAATTGTAAGGGTTGTGTAACACTCAAAGCTTTGAAGCAAGAGTGTTTGTATGTCTCTTGACTAAAGTTGTAAAGCAAAGTCAAGTTAGGTTTGTGTATCACTCAAAGCTGTGAAGCAAGAGTGTTTGTGTTGCTTGATTAAAAAGCTGTGAAGCATAATCAAGTGTATGTTCTGAAGAGTGTCTTCAACAATTCATTAGTCAAATTGTTTTATGTATCACTGCTGTGATTGAGGGGGAGTGAGTAGGAACTCAGGTTTAAGTTGTACTTAGATTGAAGTTACATTGGGTAGGTCTTAAGTGAAGGAGATAAACTGGTTGGTTTATTCCTGAATTAACATCTCTTATAGTGGATTTCCTCCCTGGCTTGGTAGCCCCCAGAGTAGGTGTTGTTGCACACTGAACTGGGTAAACAATTGATTGTGTTCTTTACTGTTTTTATATTTACTGTCTTATAGAAAGTCAGATACGGTGTCACAACATTGAACGTGACATTGAGTATCTGCAGCCAGAATTTCAAAGAGATAACAGGGAAAAATCATGGAGCAATTACCATGAAGATAGACAGCATGTCAGCTATTAATCTGGCAAAGAACCCAATAGCACATGGTCGAAGTAAGCACATCGAAATGAGATTCCATTATCTTCGAGAGCAGGTAGCAGATGGGAAGATGAATTTGGAACACTGCAGAACTGAGAATCAGATTGCAGACATCATGACGAAGGGAGTGCAAGTCGAAGTATTCAGAAAGCTAAGAGCCATGATGAACATAGACAGTTTAGACACAATGAATTAGGTGGTGTGTTAAATTGTAATTCATAGTGTCAAAGAAGATTTGATTTATTTTAGATTTAAATAGATTTGATTTGATTTGATTTAGTAACAAAAAGATATTTTGGGCTTTGGGCTTAGGGTGTAAGCTCAGTTATAAATAGAGGGAGTAACCCCTATTTTTAAAAGCAAGTCAAGTAAGTCAATTCATTGTAATCACAGAATTTGTAGTTGCAAGTGATTAAGAAAGTTTTCCACAGTTTGTGGGCAGAGAGAAACTCTGCAGAAAAAAACATGTTGAGAATCAAGTGTGAGGAAGAAGTCCCACATCGATTATAAAAAGGGAAGATTGAGCACTTATAAGTGAGAGAACCCACTCATCTATCACCTTAAGGTTTTAGATGTACAAGTGTGTGTCTCTCACAAAGGTGTGTCCCAAGTAAAATGCTCTCTCCTCAGAATTGCCCCTACAGTGGTATCACGAGCCTTTGGTTTCGAGATAGGGACCGGCTTACTTGTATCAAGTGGTGGTACAAGTGTATGTGGAAGAGAGTCATTCCACATGAGGGGGAGAATTGTGACTCACACTTGAGGGGGAGTGTTGAGAATCAAGTGTGAGGAAGAAGTCCCACATTAATTATAAAAAGGGAAGATTGAGCACTTATAAGTGAGAGAACCCACTCATCTATCACCTTAAGGTTTTAGATGGACAAGTGGTGTGTCTCTCACAAAGGTGTGTCCCAAGTAAAATGCTCTCTCCTCGGAATTGCCCCTACAACAACTACCAACTTCAACACTCACCCTCACGCTTAGCGTGGACATGAGCCAAATGTCCATATTGCAGTCTTTAACCCGACTTTGATACCATGTTAAATATGTTTAGATTTCAACCCGAAAAGCTAGCTCAAAGGATGAGGTTACACTCACATATTTATACACCCAACAGTCCGGGAACCTAACCAATGTGGGACTTCAAACAAACTCCAATGTCACAACTATCAACTTCAACACTTTCTTGATTCTCTTCCGATATATTTATAGTTCTATTATTTAATCCAACTTTTATGGTCTTGACCATTATTGTTTCTATATTGATATGGTCATTTATTGTCTTGTTCTTTTATTTGGGTCTCAGTCGCACAACTCTTATCTCAAATCCATTACATCAAGGATGACTCAGCTTCTTCCTTAAAGTCGAGCCAACCTCCTAGTTAGATGATATTGCTTTTACATTATATTGTGGCAAGATAGAAAATATAACTCAGGGCTAACTTCACCTCACCTATGTTAGTTTATGTACTCTCCGAAGGTTGAACATGTTCTAGTTCAAATGAGTCTATGTTTGTTTATGCTAAGTGGGCTTGGGTCATTATGGATATATTAGTTCACATGGGATTTTTAATCACAAATGTTGAATTTCTATCACTTGTTAATTTCAAAATGCTTGAATCCAACTCTCCTTGATATTTCACATTTTAATTTCTTTTAGGAACTTTATTAGAAGATCAAATAAAAGAAAATCAATAAATATTTTACACACAAATGATAAATACACAAATTAAATAGTAATTAAAATATCTCTAAGTGAATTAACTTCATACTTATCAAAGTCTATACAAATAAAATCAGTCTCACAATTAATACATGTTTGTTTAGGTAATAAATTTTTTTGTAAAAGCCAAATGTATTGTTTAGCCAACACAAAAGTGCTAAAAGATTACAATCATATTCTTTTTAAAGAGGGCAAACCAAACCAGAACAAGAGAAAAACCAAAATAGTGATACACCAGTAGAGAACTATTGAGATACACCATTAGCAAAAATACCACAAAACAAGAGAAGAATACACTAAATGGAAGGTGAAAAGAATGCTGAAACCATAGCCAGTCAGCCACCGAGCAACCTTCACAAAATCATGAAAATAAAAATGAGACACCATCTACAAAGATTAGACGACAATCACAAATAAGACGACATTGCTGCCCCGCACAACAAATAACTCACTTAAACACTTGCGAAAACACTGCCAAATAGAGTTACACGACCTGTAAGGAGCTTTGCTTGGCTAAGATCTCGTGCACGAGTTGTCGAAATAATCTACACCACCCAAAATCGCTATAGGATTCAAATACAAAAGAGTTAAGTTATAATCTATAACGCTTGACTTAATTTTAAACCAATTTCAAGACCATCGTTTCAAAAATTCGACCATATTGACCACATTGATTTCCTTATTTTTGAATAACTTTTTGTTTCTTGACATACAAATGCACCATATACAAGAGAACCATATAACCTTAACTCTATCAACAAATTTTCTTCTGCTTTCGCTTAGACCTTCGAATTGATGAAGAGGCTCAGTCCCTTCGTTACACAAAGCCATTGAGATACACATCCAATTTGAGACATGGTACCAGATACCTGCAAAAAATGGACATTTGAAAAATAGGTGGGAGGATGATTCTGCAATCAAGAACCTACTACAATATAACAAAGATTCATGACCAATGACTCCTCTTCTAAGCAAATTATCTTTAGTGGCAATTCAATTTTAAAAAAGCCTCTGAACTAGACAAGAGACTTTGGACAAGATTGACTTCACTACTACAAAATATATCTTTGGTGAAATCATATTACTTCGTCTGCATAGTTAACCATAGTAGTAATTGATATTCGCTCGCCTTAATTTTTTATATATTTTATTAAAAAACATTTTATCACGGTCCATCAAAATAATCATTGTGATATATTAAAGGTTAGTTGCTTTGAATTCCAGCACCAACAATTTTCACTTTTTTTCGTTACAAAAAGGGGTTATCATTATAATCTTATAAATATATTAAACTAAATAACCTATCATCACAGTTAATACCATAAGCCATTGTGAATAATACACATATTATCACGGTTTATTGTAACAACTGTGGTGATATGTCTTACGTGTATGTATATCTATATCTTCTAATGCAGTGAACTCATTCCGAATACTTTCTTCAAAATAAAAGGTAATCTTCTCCATTAATATTCTTACATTCATATATTTTCCATGTATAAAATTAGTTCTACTTTAAATGGGTTTTTTATACTTTTTTAGATTATGTTTTTATTTATGTTAAGATGTTGTTAATGCTAGCTTATGTTTTCAACACAGGTTAACATTCTGAAGGTTGTTTCTATTTCGAAAGTTGTTAACATTTTTGTTGCTATGGAGAAGTAATATAAGAAGTATGAAGCTATTTTGGCAGCTTCATCCATATTATATTTCTTCTTCATAGCAACACAAATGGTTTATTTATATCTACTTAAGATTATTCCATGAATCTTTTCAATAAAAGGTATGTTGTTGTTGTTGATAGATAGTTTGTGTTGTTGTTATTGATATGTCTATATTGTTGTTGATAAATATTATTGTTGTTGATGTATGTTATTGTTGTTAGTTTATTATAATGTATATAGATTGTTTGTTTCACTGCTAACCCTTTATTTAAAATGCATTCATTTAAAGTGATTTAGAAAATAATAATTTGTGAATAAGTTATATTTAAATGCAACTTATATCATTCAATGTTTTTCGAATTGCATGTATCTCGTAATTCATCTATCGCTCTTTAACACTTATAACTTGGTTTATTGCCCTAAGTCCTTTAAAGTAACAATTCGTTCTCTTTTAGTTTATATTGCAAAACATCAAATGTTTTACGAAATTCTAAATCATCTTCATCGTTGTCATCATAATAATCATCATCATCGATTAAAATAATGATGATAATCACAATGATGATGATTATGAAATAGTCAACATATTGATGCTTTGCAAAAAAAACTAGGAATGATTCGTTAATTTTAAGAACTCGAGGCATTGAACCAAATACTATGTATTAAGTAGCAAGAGATGAATTATTGTTTGAATGCAATTTGAAAAACAGTGGTTCGTTTAAGTTGTTTTCCAAGAATAACTTATTTTTTCAAATTATTATCTCCTACATCACTTTTAATGGTTGTATATGTTTAGTAAGGTATGTCATAACCGGCAAAAAAATACGA
Source organism: Vicia faba (assembly GCA_948472305.1). Lineage (NCBI taxonomy): Eukaryota > Viridiplantae > Streptophyta > Magnoliopsida > Fabales > Fabaceae > Vicia > Vicia faba. The sequence continues at coordinate 1,329,197,217 of OX451740.1, forward strand.
GAGTTCTTCAGACGGGAAAGGAACGGAAAACCCTAATTGTTTCAGAGATTAATAGGTTCGCGAGTTAATTAGATAAAGGGAAGATGTTAGACACCCTGTATCTCTCTTGTACTCAAGGGGATCTTTTTTAGCCCTATAACTTATAGGGAGTATTTCTTTATTTAATCATGTTATCATACATACAAAACAAGGGCAAAGATTTAGTTTTTTAGTTAGTGGAATCGCCTTGGTTTTTGAACTGTGTGCCTACGTATCCTCTTGCGAAGAAATCAGAGTCCTTCATAGTTCGAAGTATTTGGTTAGTGTTTTTTTATAGAATCGTATTAAGTTGTTTTCCAATGATTTTGAACTTGTCTGAGTTTGAAAATTGAGTGATGGCAAACGAAGTTTTTATACCCAAGTAGAAAGAAACCGGACGATTCTTTATTGAAAATATCTTGAGTTTTTTATTATGTTAGTAAAAAAAATTTTGATGATTGGTTAATTGTTTTGCATTTTGATTTAAGTTTTGAAATTGAAAAGGTTTGATAATTAAAAATGTATGGCTATGTGTTAAATAAAAAAATTTAAAGTTAGTAAAAAAATGGTTGAATTAGTATTTTTGAAAATTGGATTAATAGAAATATTTTAAAGTTGTAACAATAATTTAAACAAATTAACAAAATTATGGTAATAATTAGTGTTTTAACTAACAATAAAAATTATGAGTTATTACAAAGAAATTAAATTTATTTTTTAATTTATAAAAAAAAGTTTATTATATAAAAAAATAATTTGATATAATATTCAATGATGAATAAAAGAAAATTATAAAACAAAAATAAAATTGGAAAATAAATTAAACAAGCAGGGGGTGTATTTTTTGTTGGCGTAATAAATAGAGGGGTGTTAATAGAAAGTGGGATAAGCCCTGGGTGAAGATTGAGCCCTTTTAGACATAGTATGAGTGACTTCACAGGCTTATTATGCGCTAGCGATATTAGGGACGCCTGGTCTTAATCAAAGTGTCTCCAGGAGTTAATCTTGGGATGTTGATTCAAAGTATGACAAACGAACGCGTGAGATTGAGTGTTGACCCATGTATATGGTAGGAGAGCGTGCATAGGACCAATCTATGGTCATCTTCGAATGCACCATGTTTTATTTTTCTGGGGTGATTTCGAAGATGTATTACCGAAGTTACGTAATATCATTTTTTTTGGTGAATTCGAAGATGTATTTTAGAAAATACCTAATGCTTTTTGTCGGATGTACATTTCCAAAATAAACACTGAATGATTTCTGCATAATAGAAACATTAAAACATTGATATTGTAACATAGAGAAAATAAAACAGAAGCCTAGAAACACTGACCTTGAAACATAGATATAACATAGATGTTGAAACATTGATATTACATAGATATTACATAAACAATAACATGAATTAAACATTGAAAGTCGAAATTACATAAATATTAAAACATAAATTTAACATTACATATTGTAAAAAATGGGTAACTGAAAACGTCGCAACATTTTGATAACATCTACACCAGATCTCTGAATCTTTGCATCCAATTTAATCGAACCCTTAGTAGAGTATTGGTGAAAAGTATTCTACATAACCTTTAAATCATCATTTGTCTTCAGCCAAACTTGGTGAACTTGGCCTTTCCTTCAGTGTCAAGTGATGGTGAACGATACTCGAGCTTGACTACCCTCTGATTTTCTGGATATTGTAAGAGAGAGTTGAGTATGGTGATGAGCTCAACGAGAGGCGTATCCTTGCAGAACCTAAATTGAAGTGGCGGCATCGCACTATTGAAGTAGACAAAAGCAAGGTGGGGATATGTTTGTGTCATATATGATTTGTGGTGTGTGATATCTGATAATGTGGTGTATGATGTTGAAGAAATGTTTAGACATCCTATTTATAGAAGATTTGGAGCAATTTGGTCATAAGAATTTGTATCCTGTGTCAGGGCATGTTTCAGAATTATACTTGTCAAACAACCCTTTATTTTAAAAAAAATAAGGTGTTTTTGGAAGTATAATTATGAAATACTCCCTGATTATTATTTTTTAAATAATTCGGAAATGTATTTTCAAATTATATAGAGACAGAACTCTATATTGGCAGAATTAATACCATTCAAAGTTAAGTTCACAACTTAATCAGTAGAAGTTTAAATCGATAAAATGTATAAATTGGTAAAATGTTGAATAGATATATTATATATGTATTGAATCGTGTAGATACATTCCAAAATAATTCAATTACACTGTGCACGACAAGACATACAAAAAGTGGTTCAATTACATTGTAAAATATACCGAACGAATGGCTACCACTTAAATCTAAAACCGACTCTTTCTTCGAATTCTACCTATTTGATTCTTTTTCAAGTTCTGACAACTTGGTGAATTCGGCCATCCTTTTGAAAAAATGATACGACCAAGTTTTCGCCTCTTTTGCAGAATATACTATCCATTGCACTGACGTAGCTAGAATAGGACACACCGACTTAAAAATACTTGAACAAAATGGAGTAATCTAAGATACGCAATATATATGATGCGACCGAATGGGTCTTGAGGTGGGCGCCTTCGTAGTGGGAAAAATATCTTCGAAAAACCATATCTCATGAGATCGATAACACCCTCTCATATGTGCTTGCTATAAGATGACCCATTTCAGAGAAACACACCCACTTATCATATGGTGCTCAACCGATAAGACTTGGAACAAGAGCGTTATGAATTTTATTGAAACATTCCTTACCCTCGTATAGTCGTATGTAACCTTCCCTATGCGCCATCAATTCTGAAATAAGTGTTTGTCGTACAATAGTGTGATTCTCCTCACCTTTACAAGTAAACCGGACACGGCCCTAAACCCACAATCACCGCCCCTCCATATTTACGATCCTTTCAATGTATTTGTGCATAAAACTCGGCATCTCATCAATATGAATAATCAGCGATGGAATTGGTGATTTTTTGATTGGAGGTGTACGAGGTGGTTTGAAAATGCGAGCTCCTTTGAAAACTTTTTTTTTGCGATTTTGGGCTTGGAGAATTCGGAAAATGTGAATCAACAACTTCATGGTAAGACGACGTTCACCTTATTGAATTGTCATCTTGTGTACTTTTACACTTTTTAGGGGCACCTTTGGTTTTTACCGGTTGTGAAGGAGGTTTCATATCGGTGGTTTCTGGATAGGCGATCTCAGTTGTTCTTTAATGTGAAATCTCATAGTGTCATTGTTTCCAGTGATTTCTGGTAAACAACCGCTAGTCTTCCAAACTATCGAATAAACTTACTGACTGTTATTCAATTTCTCTGGTAACTCGCAGGATCGACTAGATTGATCCTAGGACTTGTTGGTCATTAGGATAACTCTCATGATCGAACAGGTATTCATGGTTGGTATTTAGAGTGTTGTGTAGGTGTTTGACTTATTTCGATTTTCTCTTAGAGATCTAAAGGTATAATCAAAATATATGTGCGCGAAACTAAATTGCATGAATAAATGTTAATTGTAAAGACATGTAAAATTGCATAAAAGATAAGTAAATGGCTTCGAAACGTAAAACAAAACAGTTAATGTAAAAGATTCGAAATGCAAAGAAAGCGTTTAATGCAAGAAATTTGTAAAATGACTTTAAGTAAAAATAGGCGTTCGAAGGATAAAAACTTGAGGACAAAGGCGTGAAAAGTATGACAGTTTCTGAAATATAAAGTGTTTGAAATGTAAAGAAAGCATTTAAATGTAAGGCATCAATGAAAGATTTCGAATAAAAAGACTTTAGATGCAAAAAACTTGTAAATGGTATTGATACAAAGACAAAGGAAAGTACTGGAAATGATAAAGGGTTTTCATTAAATCATAAACATATGGTGCTATCATACGTACATTGATCTTGCATTCGTTTCCCTAGCCATGTGGTAATTTGAATGTTTACTGAGTATTTTGTACAATAGATATGACACACGAAATCCTAATGCTAAGACTTCTATTTATACTACTTCGACCATAACGGTCTTGCTATAAGATTCTGCCACGTTCAGAACATGCAGAGCAATGCCTCTCTCTTACTTACATGTGTCTTCGAATGCTCCAGCGCATATATTTCAAATTTCGAACATCCCGCTTGCATTTGAATTTCAAATGTTTTGGCACTTCTTCGCTTCGAACGCACTTCTTTAGACACAACCTTGTTATCATTTCGAGACTTCTTTAGATATGTTCCCATAATTGCCACTCGAAGCTCCAAGCTTTGATATGCTCATTCGAAATACTGCTTCTGCTATTTCGAAACATGACGCTTTGTTTCATTTCAATCGAAACGTCCAATTCACTTGGCTTCTAATAATATTATCAAAATCTTCATCCAACAAAATGCCCCTTTAAAATATGTATTTCGATCTCTTTGAGAAATACTTATTTTAAACACATACACAAGATTTTGATGCGACCTTCGAATCATCGTAACATTTAATGCATTTGACTCCAGTCACGTCAATCATAACACTTTTTAGATTCCTTAACCGCCTGGAACCACTTCACAGTATGGTGCAGTTACAAAACAATGATTATCTTTAATCACGCTTACTACCAATGTTAACTTTACGCAACCTCTTCATCACACCAACCCGTGATTTCCACGTATCACAACCTTATTCAGTGGATGCTTAAACTTCCGCATTATAAAACATCATCAACTTAGTATTTTTCTTTTCTTTCCACATTCTGAATCTTTTATCCTTCTTTTCTCACCGAAAACCCTAAGCTTTCTTCAAAAATGTCTTCTTCTACCTCATCCCAACTAAAAAAGGTTTCCAAGAAGAAAGGAAAGACCGCAGGAACTACAATGGAAAGTAAGGTTATCACTCACCAAGTTCAATCTGTTCTTGCTCCCCAGATGATCTCAAAGGAGAAAGAAATGCTTTATGCATCCCAAGTACTTATTCCTACCATCGCTGCTGGTAAGAGGTTAGCTTTAATGGGCCCTCTTACGGTTTTTGAAATTTTAAAAGATACCAGGAAAATTTTCCCAGTTTGCTATAGTTTCAAACCCTTGTTTAACAAAATGGACGCCCCTAAGGCAATAGAATCTTCTGGCTCAAACACCATGGAAAATCCAATCGTTCCTCCTAAGGACCCTTTTGTATTAGACTATGTAAAGAGTAATTTTAAACCGTTTCGATCTTGCCCCACCTTCGACACTGCTTACCAAAACTGGTTCAATAAGGTAGAAGCTAAGAAATCCCAGCAATGGGAAGAATTAGGTATCTACAACTTGATTAAGCTGTCGAAGCCTGGTTTCACTTACAGCCACCCTTTGTTATTCGCGTCCCTCTATTTCTGGGACAGTACTTATAATACTTTCCATCTCCGTGGTGGAATGATTACCCCTACCTTCTTTGACATAGCTTATAATACTTTCCACCAGTAGGAGAAACATATATCCCTGACAACGAAGAACATTCGAGTATAATCGACTTCGAAGTCAAACTAGCAAGTTTTTCCAAGTTTATCAGCCATTACCATGCTGAAGCAGACAGTGTGTCTGATGTAGAACACATTGCTTTCCTTACCCTATGGCTGTCAAGATATGTTTTCTGCAGTAGATCCCTACAGGTAGCCAGTAGGTTTATTCCTCTAGCTAGGGATTTGCATGAGAATCAAAGAGTGTGCTTAAGTGAACTGCTCTTAGTTGACCTTTATGAAAGCCTAAGGTTAGTTGTTTCGAGCCTAAAATCTCATACCCCCAAGAATATCCTGTTGGCTGGCCCTTTTTGGTTACTTCAGCTATGGCTAAATGCCATGTTCGAACCCTCCTTGTCGACTGCCAACACCATTGATGAACAAGACCCTGAAATAACTGATAGAATAGTCGAAGGCACTAGGCTGTGAAGATTAACTCCAAATGACGACAAGGATGACTTCAAAGTCCTATTCTCGAAGTACATCATGATATTCTCCACAGTCATGAGATTTGACTGTCAATTGGCCACAGTTGACTTTTTCCCCAATACAGCTGATTTCTAGGTCAACTGTCCAATTGACTGGGCAAAACTTGGAATCAAGACTTGAAACTGGGTATAGGTAAGCTTGGGAGTCCAATATGAAGCATGAAAGTCATCTTAGGCATTTTAGGTCAAAACATCCTTAGACAAACACAAACCCTAATTTGAGTCCACAGTGCAAGGAGAAGTCTTGAGCAGAGGAAACCCTAACTGGATCTTGATCTTCAAAGGTCTTGTGATGAGAAAATGTTGAGGAAATGGGAGGGCAAATTTTGGGGTACAACACACGATTATGCATTTTTTTCGAAACAGTTTGAATCCATGGTACCAATTCTGGGCGTATGAAAGTTGGAGAGTGATCCAGTTAGCTTCAGGGGGACACGAGGAAGCTTTTGCAATTGGTCTTGTGCCTTGAATCAACCTAAAACCTGATTTTCAGTTTTGAGTTTTTTAAAAAAATTTCAAGTTTTGTTTTCCAGGTTTCTGAACAGCTGCGTGGTCTCTTTTGATTAGGGTTGTGTTTCTTGTATATGTAGGAATGAATTAGGTTAAAGAAATCAAACAAAAAGCTTGGCATTCATGACTTTGAAAGATTTGATTTTCAATATCTTTTTTCAAATATTTTCCATGTGTTTTTGTACAAATCATGATCAATTCTCTCCAAATCTTTCCATATTGGATCATGCACGAATTATTGAGTAGATTTCATGCACAAAAAGATTGTAAAGCTTAGGAGAAATATTTTCCATGTATTTAATTTGATTTAAATGAATTATTATAAATAAAAATTCAAATAAATAAATAAAAAATGAAGAAATACTTCCCTTTGGGCCAAGTGGTCGTGCACATGCTTTGGATGATGAATTGTGGAAGAAACATAGGCCCATTAGCAATTTTAGGTCATTTGAACCAATGTTGACTTTTCAAAATATCCAAAAATTTCCCAACTTCCACAAGGCATAACTTGCTCAATTTTTAAGCTTTTCTCATGTTCTTGGACATTTTGGAAAGGTCTTTGAGTCCTCTAACCAATGTATGTGGTCCCATGTCATTTTGATTTACCAATCTCAAGTTATGGCCTTTGACTTAAAGTCCCTTTTTGTTGACTTTTGAAAATGACCTATAATGTTGAAATTGATAACTTTTTTGTGAGAGCATTTTTTGGACTTGAAGTATGAAGATGAGTTGTAGGAAATGTCTTTCTCTTCAAAATGAGCTTTGGATGGAATTTTTCTGATAATCCATGTGAAAGTTATGCCCTGGTCAATTTACAGTTGACTTTTTCAGTTGTCCAAATAAGGAAACTTTTGCATTTTGATGATTTTTGAGCCAAGCTTTGAGAATCATGATCAAGCATTGATCAAATGATGTTTATGGCTTCAAAATGATATGTTGACCAAAATTTTGAACTTTTGACTGTCAAATGACCATTTTGCCCCTACAGTTGACTGTAGTGCAATTAGGGTTTTTTGACTGTGTAATTTTGTGCTGAAAGTCTTGAAACTTGATATGAGGATGCTTGACCATATTTGTAGGCATATGAAACTTGATTGGACCTTTGAAACTTCATTTTGTTGATCAGAACAAAAACCCTAATCATGACTGTTTAGGAGACCCTTGCACTATGCAACCCTTGGGGAACTTTGAAGCTTTGACTTGGCAATTTCTTGAAGAATATGGGAGGGCAAATTTTGGGGTACAACAGTTGCCCCTGTTCAATCTTCTTAGACCTGAGGATGCAGATTGGCTGATGTGCCTTTCGTAATCCGAGGGTAGAAGATGATTGAACACTAGAGTGCCCAGAAATTTGCGCTCACATAGAAGCAGTGTGATGGAAATGGGCTTATAGATGCCATTTGGAGGTTGGTGAATAGGATGATGGGCTTATAGATGCCATCTGGATGTTGATCGCGTAAGAGATTCCTTAGCGAGAAATTGTATACCTACAAAAGAAAAATGAGTACCTGGCATGTTGCAGGAGCTGGTTTTCAGATGCTCGGTATAGATGTATTGACCGGTTACAGGAGCTGAGTCTGGAGCTTCACAAGATGATGAATGAACCAGGGGTGGTTACTACCTTAGCATGAACGGTAAGAGAACCTTGGGTGACTTTAACCTCAACAATGCTCGTTGAGAAAATCTTGGTGGGAATTACCATCTTCGCAGTGTCGGGAAGAGAACCAAAGGAAATTATAATCTGAAAGGGAATTACATCTCGCGCACCGTCGGGGATAGAACCATTATAATCTGAAAGGGAATTACATATCACGCACCGTCGGGGAGAGAACCATAGGAAATTATAACCTGAAAGGGAATTACATCTCACGCACCGTCGGGGAGAGAACCATAGGAAATTATAACCTGAAAGGGAATTACATCTCACGCACCGTCGGGGAGAGAACCATAGGAAATTATAACCTGAAAGGGAATTACATCTCACGCACCGTCGGGGAGAGAACCATAGGAAATTATAACCTGAAAGGGAATTACATCTCACGCACCATCGGGGAGAGAACCATAGGAAATTATAACCTGAAAGGGAATTACATCTCACGCACCGTCGGGGAGAGAACCATAGGAAATTATAACCTGAAAGGGAATTACATCTCACGCACCGTCGGGGAGAGAACCATAGGAAATTATAACCTGAAAGGGAATTACATCTCACGCACCGTCGGGGAGAGAACCATAGGAAATTATAACCTGAAAGGGAATTACATCTCACACACCGTCGGGGAGAGAACCATAGGAAATTATAACCTGAAAGGGAATTACATCTCACGCACCATCGGGGAGAGAACCATAGGAAATTATAACCTGAAAGGGAATTACATCTCACGCACCGTCGGGGAGAGAACCATAGGAAATTATAACCTGAAAGGGAATTACATCTCACGCACCGTCGGGGAGAGAACCATAGGAAATTATAACCTGAAAGGGAATTACATCTCACGCACCGTCAGGGAGAGAACCAAAGGAAATTATAACCTGAAAGGGAATTACATCTCACGCACCGTCGGGGAGAGAACCATAGGAAATTATAACCTGAAAGGGAATTACATCTCACGCACCGTCGGGGAGAGAACCATAGGAAATCATAACCTGAAAGGGAATTACATCTCACGCACCGTCGGGGAGAGAACCAAAGGAAATTATAACCTGAAAGGGAATTACATCTCACGCACCGTCGGGGAGAGAACCATAGGAAATTATAACCTGAAAGGGAATTACATCTCACGCACCGTCGGGGAGAGAACCATAGGAAATTATAATCTCAAAGAAAAACCTAATAACTTCTACTGAGTCTTCATCAGAAAAATCTGTTGGGAGTCGATTTAGCTGGACTAGAAAAGGCCTTGGACTGGATAAGAACTCTTTGGAGTCGATTAACCGAATCTGTCTAGGTCTTGAAATATGATTGAGAATTTAACTGAATCTTTCCTGAAAGGTAAAGGTCAGTCATATGCAATGCATGATATGGATCAAGCAATGATGTTCTCAACATAAATGAGATTTGTATGATATGATGCGTCTATGCATGCTATAATGATGTATGTGATGTTTATGTATGCTTCCGTCTAGGAAAGTAAATCCTTGACGGGTGCCGGGAAGTCACTCCTGGGCTGATATTGAAGAATAAGCTTTTACTCCTGCTGGGGATGATAACTGCAAGAATACCGATAGGAGACGATAACTCTGTTGGGGAATAAACTTGGCGAATGGAAGATTCTGCGGGGAGAAAAATACTCTAGCGACCATGCTGGGGAGCGATACTCTGTGGGGAGAGAGATACTTTGTTGAGTTGTTGATAATAGCTTGCTGGGGATACCATTGTTGTATTGGAAGTGTTGATAGACTTTGCTGGGGATAAGAAGACTGCGTTGATGGCGATCTTTCCGTGGCTTTTGGCTGATGATAACCCAGTTATATCCTGTTCAGGAAATAACTCTTTGAATAGAGCCGGACGACGCGTTCATGCTTTGCGAGGATAAGCTTCCAGAATTTACTGGGGATAAGCTTATTGCTTGGGGGTATGAATTCCAACTTTCTTGGGGAACTAGATTGGATTCTCCTGGGGAGGTTTTGAACTGCGGGGGAAGTGATTCCTTTGAATGTTTGATATGCCGCCGGGGAACAATCTTTAGACCAAGACTGCCGGGGAATGTTGATATCTGCTGGGGGATACCCAACTTTCCTTACGGCTGACTGTAGCTTTGCTTGGGGAGAGTGTACTGACTTGCTGGCTCACTCTCTGGGGAATTAAGATATTTGGTTATGTTCTTTAGCTGAGCCTACCTTGGTACCCGGGAGGACGGAAACAATCAGATTGCTTAAACCACCAGTTATTGCCCCTGTTTCTGAGGTGGGAGAGGAAGACCTGTGAGGTGCTGATAGTTGTTGATGGACAAACCTTCTTCTGGTAGGCAGATGATAAGATGACAGGACATAGTCGTACGCTTTGATCCCTAACTTTTGCCTGGACTGCCCTTTCGGGTTTTCAGTCCACTGGGATACCCATTTTTGCCCAAGCCGCCTTTTCAGGTTTTCGACTTGCCGGGTGTACAGATTTTTTTCATTTCATCCCTTATTTTTGCCCGAACCCTTTTGGTTCGCCGGGAAGCCCTAATTTTTGCCTAGGTATGTCAACCTAGCGGGTCTTTGATTTTGCATAATATTTTTTTCGACTATGTCCATGCTCTGACAGTAGGGAGTTGCCCCTGTTAGAAGGGTTTTGTCATGCCACCAGGAGGTATTTGATTAGGCAAGATTCGTCGTTGGAATGCCCCAAGTGACTCAGGCGGAGATTTGCCCCAGACTATTTGGCTTTTGAGAGATTCTCCGAATCTTGACTGAACTGCCCCAGATAATGGACCATGGTCATGTCTGCCCCTTGGTTGGAAGTACTTCTGTTCATTAGGCATTCGTCGTGCGAATTTTCCTGCTGTTCAAACAAAAGTCATATGCAAACAAAGTTATGTTAAAAATGCAAAGCCTATGTCTGTCTTTGAAGATTTTGAAAATGTATTCTTTTTCATAAACAAATGAATGTTTGTAAAACATGATGTCAACTCCGTATTTTACCGTAGGCCTTAAGGAGTCAGGATACCTTTCGTAACAGTATGCTTTCGAACTAACCCATGCTTCAGCTAGGACTTTTGAGGGTTATAACGTGGCTTGGTTCACGGTTTAAGAAACAAAGGATAAAGTCCCAAATTATTTGTACCCACCAACTCTTCGTGATGTTCTCCAAACCTAAACTCAGTTGATCATACGTTAGACCTTGTTTGAGTCTTTGCTCTGATTTTCCGGTGATGATTCGGATGTTGATAACTTGTTTTGAATAGGCAGTCATTCCTTTTTTTGTTGAGGGTTTGTAAGACCTCTTTCTTGTCGGATTTTGTTATCCCTTTCTTTTTTTGCCTGAACTGTTTCCTTTTTTGGAATTACAGTCAGCGGGATGCCCCAGTTTCGTAAGTCTCCTTCATGGGTTCTGACTTAACGGGTTCTTTATTTTTTGAGATAATGACTGCCTTTCTTTATTGATTATTCGGAACCATCACTGTCTTTCTTTTGTTTCAGAAGGACTTCTTTTGCTGCCATTCGTTGTGCACTTGGATCAACTGCGAGAACTACCCTGCCCCAGGTTATGATGAAGGGTTTTGAATTTCGAAAAGAAAAACTCCTACTTCTTTGGCTCAGAGGGGTTAACGAGGGATTATCTTCCTTATAACTCCAGTGTTTAGGAATTGAAACAATGCATGTACCTCATCAGCGGGGTCTGTTCAAAAGCATACTGTAGATTATGGTATCATTCTCGTCATCCTCCCTCAAGAGGCTTAGAATTATTAATCGAGTGTTGACATCAGAAAAAATATGAAAACAATTTGTATATAGTGAATACGAATATATTGCTTCAGAACAGACATATGCGATGCATTAATGAAATAACAATGTTTAACATGAGTAAATGTTTGAACAATCAAAGCACAACACAACTTGAACATTCGAATGAACAAAAGTTTCCTAGTCTCAGAGCTTGTCACTTCAAATGGTGAGCCTTGGAGGGATGGTAGAAAAATTCAGCCTGACCATCTTGTGTGAATTCCAGTGCTCCTTCATCAATCAGGTCCTGAATCTTATTCTTCAAAGCCCAACAATCCTCTGTAGCATGCCCCGGGCTATCAGAATGATAAGCGCAGCGAGCGTTGGGGTTATACTTTGGTGACGTTGTATTTTGAAACTTCGGAGCCTCTTTTAGAGTTACCAGCTTGGTCTCCAGCAACTGTGGCAATATCTGGGATAAGGTCATGCTGAGCCGAGTGAACTGCCTTCTCTCGCTCTTTTGTTGGTTGCGATGTTGAATTTGTGACACTGGAGCCGTTTGGGGAGCTCTCTCCTTGCCTCTTTGTCTCAAAGGTGGTCGAACGATGACTGGATTTTTACCCTTAGACTTTTGCCCCAGTTGGTTACCCTGAAGCAGTTGGTTGACGAGAAACCAGAGCTCATCTTGTCTTTGAGCTAACTCTTGAATGGCAGTCACCTGCCCCAGCATCTGGACCCTCAATGCATCCACCTCAGCTTGTAGGTGTTTCAGCCTTTCATCCTCAGCACTGTTCCTGACAAAAGTCTCCATGATAAGTGTCCTTAGCTCCTCCTGCCCCTTGGATAGATTCAGGAGGATCTCCCCGAACTGAGTCTCTTGAGCAAGACAGTCCTGGTTATCTGGTTAGAAGGCCATTGCTGAAATAAACAGCGAGAAAGGTAAGTGACCTGCAACAAAGATACCTGTTATGTAATGATGTGTATGACATGCATGCAATGTTTTCAAGGACCTCGCGGGATAAACAAGAAAATTGTTAGCATTTGAATTTGTAGCTTGATTGAAGGACACCCATGTTGTTGAGAACTCTTCTTCAAGGGTCAAAGGCTCACCATATCCAGTGGGTCATAGCCTCTGACTTTAGTCATCATGTCTGGTTTTGGTTTCCAAACAACCTTGGTTAGGGGAACCTTCTTCAAGAGTCAGAGCTCACCATACCAAGTGGGTCATAGCCCCTGACAACCTTGGCTAGAGGAAAATAAATCCTCTTTGCCCCTTGCTGGGATAGTTGATTCACCATGACCTGCATCACAAGCCCTTGAGATCCTTGAAATGAGTTAGGATGTATGCAATGGTATGATGTTATGGTATGCATGGGGTAATGTGAGTAAACCCTGTTATGAGTCCCAAGTAAGGACTGCGAACAAAACCTGCAAGAAACTCAGTACATTCTGTTATAAGTCCCAATTAAGGACTATAAACAAAACCTGCAAGAGACTTAGTAAACTCTGTTATGAGTCCCAATTAAGGACCAAATAAAACCTGCAAAACACTCAGTAAACCCTGTTATGAGTCCCAGTTAAGGACTATAAACAAAACCCGCAAGAAACTCAAGTGTCAGATAACAAGCATGCAAGTAGTCAAGTTGGAAGGCACACAAGTCACACAAGAGAAACCCTTAGAGTTCAGGCCAGCATGGGGTCTGGGTATTACCCTCTTGAAGTTGGTGGGCTCAACCTGTCCTATCAAAGTAACCGGGTTCTTAGAGGATCCCAATATCATTGACTACCCTCAACCGGTCATAACTCCAGCATCACAATCTTTTCTTGCGGCCAGAACCATCACGAGAGTTTAGCCTCAATGGGCGTAGCATGCTGCTACTGTTCTAATGGCCAAGTTGTGTCATTTAAGGTTCTAATGTTGTTGGTGCTTAATGACTCCTTGGAAGACCCATATTCTCCCCGTTTCAACACGAGGGATATCGGTACAGACCAAGGCGCCACACCAACGTAGGCACTGCTTCACCCATGTCGGTATACGCCGGACAGGTCCCTCACAGCTTATGCTACCTAAACAGGGTATCCCCAGATCCGGGTTAGGATCTATGTAACTCCCATGCAACCCACAATAATAAAGCAAGCAAAGCAATACAATTGAAAACACAGTTATGAACTAACCCTAAGGTACACCTCACTTTAAGTTTACTTCCCCAGCAGAGTCGCCAGTTCTGTAATCGGTGGATCTTGAACTGACTGTTTAACGTTGGTTCGCGAAATGTCGCGGAAGCAAGAGTCGCCACCGTCTTTTATTTTCTCCAAATGGAAAGGACAAAAGCACAGAAAAATTCCTTAAAGAGATTGCTCTCGGTTCGGGAGGTAGGTTATAGAAAGGGAAGGTGTTAGCACCCTTTCTATCCATGGTTATCCATGGGCTCTTAGATACTTGCTCATTTGTGTTTTCAAAAATGGTTTGTTTGCTTTTCAATGTGGGTTTTAAAAAGTTTCTTTGAAAATTTCAGTTCGACTCTTGTATCAGTCCTCAAGAGTGTTTGAAAAATGCTTTCGAAAGCTTTTTGAAAATGTGTTGGTGTGAAAATTATTTTTGATTTGTTTTGTTTTGAATTAGAGCAAGTATCTACGAGTCGTCTACCTACCCTATGGAATTCGTCTGTGTAGATGTCCTTTAAAGTAGTGCCATCCCACCATTGAGAGGTAGGTAGCACCACCGTTGGAGGTGTTCGGGTCAATTCGAGGTTCGGGACATGGTGATCACCAGAGCAATGGGAAGACACCTTAGAAGCTACCCTCATGCCAGGTTCCCGGATCATGAGGACTTACTAAGACATCTTCTACTCGACGATCACCTTTCGAGGCAAGGCAACAGTGAGGCGTGCCCTAGGGGTGGTGTGTGATTTGTGTATCATTTCATTTGCATTTATCTTGTCATGTTATTGGTGTTCTACGCTTGTTTTTATTTTGTCCATACATTCTTTCATGCCATTATTTAACAGTTAAAATATTTGCGGGAAAGTAAAGATCTAAAGCTATTACAAAAGGCGCGGGTCCACATCGCCAAAATTTCTCGAACCCGATTTGACAGAAAATAAAGAAAGTAAAGAATTAAAAGTGCGAGCAAATTAAAAGGTTACATGGCCTTGGGAGAGATACATAAATATTATAAAGACATAAAATAAATATGCGAATAAAAAATTAAATCGAAACGAGGGCGTTGGACCCTTTTTGCAAAATTAAACTAATGAGGAATTAATTAAAATCAAAAGAAAGAAAGAACTTGTTTTTTGGTATTTTTGAGTATTTTAGGATTTAATATGAAAAAATAATTAATTAAAATAAATACTAACCCTAATTCTAATGGCTTTTAATTTATTAAGAAAACATTGAATTTTAACCTAAATTAACCCTAATTTTTATATACAAATTTAATTATAAAAATAAATATTTAATTATTTAATTATCATGGGAGAAAAAGAAAAAAAGGATGAAAAATTATTAATTAAACCCTATTTCTACATTTTTTAGATTTTTTATTAAAAGAATTAAAATTGCAAACCTAATTTAAAACTAAATTCAATTACATGCAATTTATTTACAAGAAATATTAAAATAAAAAAATATTTATTGTTTTTTTCTTTTCTGATTTTTTATGTGTTTTTTATATTTATGAAAATAATTAGTTAATTGACAGAATTAATTAAAAATAATAATTGAAAGTAAAAAATATAAAGAAAAAAAATAAAATAAAGAACAATTAAAGAGTTTGCAAACCTGGGGGTTCAGACCCCAAATAGGAGGTGAGGCCCTTAGCAATCTGGCCCATTTAGATTCTTGGCCTTGGAGACTTTTCCACTCACGTGCAGAAGCGTTGACTACAATCCATGGTATTGCGCAGTTCTTGGCCTTCTGATTGTTCTATTGGGACGCGTGGCCATCTGATCATGAAGGAGTATGGTGGTATCCAGCGTTGGCTCTGCATGTGATTATCAATTGAAAAATAATATTGAGATAGTGAAGACCTGGGGCTCGAACCCAGGTCATGTACGTTGCCAACACTATGCCTTGCCACTGAACCAATTCACGCGTTTTGATTATTAAACAACTAACAAATATTATAAAAGAAAATAAAAGCGTTAGTGGACTTCGCGCGCGAACTTTCAAACCAGCCACCCATCGCTTGCCACGAGTTCATCTTCTTCGTTGGTTTTTTATTTTCCTGAAATACAAACATCATGAGCAACGGTTTTCACATGTTCTCTTAGGCTAGCTTCTGAAAAATAGCGACTAGCCCTGTGACGCTCATAATTTGAGCGCGAGAGTCCCATTGTCTTCGTCCAAGTCCCCTGAATCCATTCCTGGCATCGTGGTTTGCTAATTTTACAAGACCAAGAAACCCCCAATTCGAAATCCTGTAAACCCTAAAAATTGACAATGGTATTTTGGCGTACACAGCTCAAAAACATAATTAAGTTACATGGTTAGCATTAGAACAAGTCAATTAGTGTGAATGCATCAAAAAAACACAATGAAAATGCCTTAAATATGAAACACGATTATGCATTTTTTTCGAAACAGTTTGAATCCATGGTACCAATTCTGGGCGTATGAAAGTTGGAGAGTGATCCAGTTAGCTTCAGGGGGACACGAGGAAGCTTTTGCAATTGGTCTTGTGCCTTGAATCAACCTAAAACCTGATTTTCAGTTTTGAGTTTTTTAACAAAATTTCAAGTTTTGTTTTCCAGGTTTCTGAACAGCTGCGTGGTCTCTTTTGATTAGGGTTGTGTTTCTTGTATATGTAGGAATGAATTAGGTTAAAGAAATCAAACAAAAAGCTTGGCATTCATGACTTTGAAAGATTTGATTTTCAATATCTTTTTTCAAATATTTTCCATGTGTTTTTGTACAAATCATGATGAATTCTCTCCAAATATTTCCATATTGGATCATGCACGAATTATTGAGTAGATTTCATGCACAAAAAGATTGTAAAGCTTAGGTTAAATATTTTCCATGTATTTAATTTGATTTAAATGAATTATTATAAATAAAAATTCAAATAAATAAATAAAAAATGAAGAAATACTTCCCTTTGGGCCAAGTGGTCGTGCACATGCTTTGGATGATGAATTGTGGAAGAAACATAGGCCCATTAGCAATTTTAGGTCATTTGAACCAATGTTGACTTTTCAAAATATCCAAAAATTTCCCAACTTCCACAAGGCATAACTTGCTCAATTTTTAGCTTTTCTCATGTTCTTGGACATTTTTGAAAGGTCTTTGAGTCCTCTAACCAATGTCTTTGGTCCCATGTCATTTTGATTTACCAATCTCAAGTTATGGCCTTTGACTTAAAGTCCCTTTTTGTTGACTTTTGAAAATGACCTATAATGTTGAAATTGATAACTTTTTTGTGAGAGCATTTTTTGGACTTGAAGTATGAATATGAGTTGTAGGAAATGTCTTTCTCTTCAAAATGAGCTTTGGATGGAATTTTTCTGATAATCCATGTGAAAGTTATGCCCTGGTCAATTTACAATTGACTTTTTCAGCTGTCCAAATAAGGAAACTTTTGCATTTTGATGATTTTTGAGCCAAGCTTTGAGAATCATGATCAAGCATTGATCAAATGATGTTTATGGCTTCAAAATGATATGTTGACCAAAATTTTGAACTTTTGACTGTCAAATGACCATTTTGCCCCTACAGTTGACTGTAGTGCAATTAGGGTTTTTTGACTGTGTAATTTTGTGCTGAAAGTCTTGAAACTTGATATGAGGATGCTTGACCATATTTGTAGGCATATGAGACTTGATTGGACCTTTGTAACTTCATTTTCTTGATCAGAACAAAAACCCTAATCTTGACTGTTTAGGAGACCCTTGCACTGTGCAACCCTTGGGGAACTTTGAAGCTTTGACTTGGCAATTTCTTGAAGAATATGGGAGGGCATATTTTGGGGTACAACAGTTGCCCCTGTTCAATCTTCTTAGACCTGAGGATGCAGATTGGCTGATGTGCCTTTCGTAATCCGAGGGTAGAAGATGATTGAACACTAGAGTGCCCAGAAATTTGCGCTCACATAGAAGCAGTGTGATGGAAATGGGCTTATAGATGCCATTTGGAGGTTGGTGAATAGGATGATGGGCTTATAGATGCCATCTGGATGTTGATCGCGTAAGAGATTCCTTAGCGAGAAACTGTATACCTGCAAAAGAAAAATGAGTACCTGACATGTTGCAGGAGCTGGTTTTCAGATGCTCGGTATAGATGTATTGACCGGTTACAGGAGCTGAGTCTGGAGCTTCACAAGATGATGAATGAACCAGGGGTGGTTACTACCTTAGCATGAACGGTAAGAGAACATTGGGTGACTTTAACCTCAACAATGCTCGTTGAGAAAATCTTGGTGGGAATTACCATCTTCGCAGTGTCGGGAAGAGAACCAAAGGAAATTATAATCTGAAAGGGAATTACATCTCGCGCACCGTCGGGGATAAAACCATTATAATCTGAAAGGGAATTACATCTCACGCACCTTCGGGGAGAGAACCATAGGAAATTATAACCTGAAAGGGAATTACATCTCACGCACCGTCGGGGAGAGAACCATAGGAAATTATAACCTGAAGGGAATTACATCTCACGCACCGTCGGGGAGAGAACCATAGGAAATTATAACCTGAAAGGGAATTACATCTCACGCACCATCGGGGAGAGAACCATAGGAAATTATAACCTGAAAGGGAATTACATCTCACGCACCGTCGGGGAGAGAACCATAGGAAATTATAACCTGAAAGGGAATTACATCTCACGCACCGTCGGGGAGAGAACCATAGGAAATTATAACCTGAAAGGGAATTACATCTCACGCACCGTCGGGGAGAGAACCATAGGAAATTATAACCTGAAAGGGAATTACATCTCACGCACCGTCGGGGAGAGAACCATAGGAAATTATAACCTGAAAGGGAATTACATCTCACACACCGTCGGGGAGAGAACCATAGGAAATTATAACCTGAAAGGGAATTACATCTCACGCACCGTCGGGGAGAGAACCATAGGAAATTATAACCTGAAAGGGAATTACATCTCACGCACCGTCGGGGAGAGAACCATAGGAAATTATAACTTGAAAGGGAATTACATCTCACGCACCGTCGGGGAGAGAACCATAGGAAATTATAACCTGAAAGGGAATTACATCTCACGCACCGTCGGGGAGAGAACCAAAGGAAATTATAACCTGAAAGGGAATTACATCTCACGCACCGTCGGGGAGAGAACCATAGGAAATTATAACCTGAAAGGGAATTACATCTCACGCACCGTCGGGGAGAGAACCATAGGAAATCATAACCTGAAAGGGAATTACATCTCACGCACCGTCGGGGAGAGAACCAAAGGAAATTATAACCTGAAAGGGAATTACATCTCACGCACCGTCGGGGAGAGAACCATAGGAAATTATAACCTGAAAGGGAATTACATCTCACGCACCGTCGGGGAGAGAACCATAGGAAATTATAATCTCAAAGAAAAACCTAATAACTTCTACTGAGTCTTCATCAGAAAAATCTGTTGGGAGTCGATTTAGCTGAACTAGAAAAGGCCTTGGACTGGATAAGAACTCTTTGGAGTCGATTAACCGAACCTGTCTAGGTCTTGAAATATGATTGAGAATTTAACTGAATCTTTCCTGAAAGGTAAAGGTCAGTCATATGCAATGCATGATATGGATCAAGCAATGATGTTCTCAACATAAATGAGATTTGTATGATATGATGCGTCTATGCATGCTATAATGATGTATGTGATGTTTATGTATGCTTCCGTCTAGGAAAGTAAATCCTTGACGGGTGCCGGGAAGTCACTCCTGGGCTGATATTGAAGAATAAGCTTTTACTCCTGCTGGGGATGATAACTGCAAGAATACCGATAGGAGACGATAACTCTGTTGGGGAATAAACTTGGCGAATGGAAGATTCTGCGGGGAGAAAAATACTCTAGCGACCATGCTGGGGAGCGATACTCTGTGGGGAGAGAGATACTTTGTTGAGTTGTTGATAATAGCTTGCTGGGGATACCATTGTTGTATTGGAAGTGTTGATAGACTTTGCTGGGGATAAGAAGACTGCGTTGACGGCGATCTTTCCGTGGCTTTTGGCTGATGATAACCCAGTTATATCCTGTTCAGGAAATAACTCTTTGAATAGAGCCGGACGACGCGTTCATGCTTTGCGAGGATAAGCTTCCAGAATTTACTGGGGATAAGCTTATTGCTTGGGGGTATGAATTCCAACTTTCCTGGGGAACTAGATTGGATTCTCCTGGGGAGGTTTTGAACTGCGGGGGAAGTGATTCCTTTGAATGTTTGATATGCCGCCGGGGAACAATCTTTAGACCAAGACTGCCGGGGAATGTTGATATCTGCTGGGGGATACCCAACTTTCCTTACGGCTGACTGTAGCTTTGCTTGGGGAGAGTGTACTGACTTGCTGGCTCACTCTCTGGGGAATTAAGATATTTGGTTATGTTCTTTAGCTGAGCCTACCTTGGTACCCGGGAGGACGGAAACAATCAGATTGCTTAAACCACCAGTTATTGCCCCTGTTTCTGAGGTGGGAGAGGAAGACCTGTGAGGTGCTGATAGTTGTTGATGGACAAACCTTCTTCTGGTAGGCAGATGATAAGATGACAGGACATAGTCGTACGCTTTGATCCCTAACTTTTGCCTGGACTGCCCTTTCGGGTTTTCAGTCCACTGGGATACCCATTTTTGCCCAAGCCGCCTTTTCAGGTTTTCGACTTGCCGGGTGTACAGATTTTTTTCATTTCATCCCTTATTTTTGCCCGAACCCTTTTGGTTCGCCGGGAAGCCCTAATTTTTGCCTAGGTATGTCAACCTAGCGGGTCTTTGATTTTGCGTAGTATTTTTTTCGACTATGTCCATGCTCTGACAGTAGGGAGTTGCCCCTGTTAGAAGGGTTTTGTCATGCCACCAGGAGGTATTTGATTAGGCAAGATTCGTCGTTGGAATGCCCCAAGTGACTCAGGCGGAGATTTGCCCCAGACTATTTGGCTTTTGAGAGATTCTCCGAATCTTGACTGAACTGCCCCAGATAATGGACCATGGTCATGTCTGCCCCTTGGTTGGAAGTACTTCTGTTCATTAGGCATTCGTCGTGCGAATTTTCCTGCTGTTCAAACAAAAGTCATATGCAAACAAAGTTATGTTAAAAATGCAAAGCCTATGTCTGTCTTTGAAGATTTTGAAAATGTATTCTTTTTCATAAACAAATGAATGTTTGTAAAACATGATGTCAACTCCGTATTTTACTGTAGGCCTTAAGGAGTCAGGATACCTTTCGTAACAGTATGCTTTCGAACTAACCCATGCTTCAGCTAGGACTTTTGAGGGTTATAACGTGGCTTGGTTCACGGTTTAAGAAACAAAGGATAAAGTCCCAAATTATTTGTACCCACCCGCTCTTCGTGATGTTCTCCAAACCTAAACTCAGTTGATCATACGTTAGACCTTGTTTGAGTCTTTGCTCTGATTTTCCGGTGATGATTCGGATGTTGATAACTTGTTTTGAATAGGCAGTCATTCCTTTTTTTGTTGAGGGTTTGTAAGACCTCTTTCTTGTCGGATTTTGTTATCCCTTTCTTTTTTTGCCTGAACTGTTTCCTTTTTTGGAATTACAGTCAGTGGGATGCCCCAGTTTCGTAAGTCTCCTTCATGGGTTCTGACTTAACGGGTTCTTTATTTTTTGAGATAATGACTGCCTTTCTTTATTGATTATTCGGAACCATCACTGTCTTTCTTTTGTTTCAGAAGGACTTCTTTTGCTGCCATTCGTTGTGCACTTGGATCAACTGCGAGAACTACCCTGCCCCAGGTTATGATGGAGGGTTTTGAATTTCGAAAAGAAAAACTCCTGCTTCTTTGGCTCAGAGGGGTTAACGAGGGATTATCTTCCTTATAACTCCAGTGTTTAGGAATTGAAACAATGCATATACCTCATCAGCGGGGTCTGTTCAAAAGCATACTGTAGATTATGGTATCATTCTCGTCATCCTCCCTCAAGAGGCTTAGAATTATTAATCGAGTGTTGACATCAGAAAAAATATGAAAACAATTTGTATATAGTGAATACGAATATATTGCTTCAGAACAGACATATGCGATGCATTAATGAAATAACAATGTTTAATATGAGTAAATGTTTGAACAATCAAAGCACAACACAACTTGAACATTCGAATGAACAAAAGTTTCCTAGTCTCAGAGCTTGTCACTTCAAATGGTGAGCCTTGGAGGGATGGTAGAAAAATTCAGCCTGACCATCTTGTGTGAATTCCAGTGCTCCTTCATCAATCAGGTCCTGAATCTTATTCTTCAAAGCCCAACAATCCTCTGTAGCATGCCCCGGGCTATCAGAATGATAAGCGCAGCGAGCGTTGGGGTTATACTTTGGTGACGTTGTATTTTGAAACTTCGGAGCCTCTTTTAGAGTTACCAGCTTGGTCTCCAGCAACTGTGGCAATATCTGGGATAAGGTCATGCTGAGCCGAGTGAACTGCCTTCTCTCGCTCTTTTGTTGGTTGCGATGTTGAATTTGTGACACTGGAGCCGTTTGGGGAGCTCTCTCCTTGCCTCTTTGTCTCAAAGGTGGTCGAACGATGACTGGCTTTTTACCCTTAGACTTTTGCCCCAGTTGGTTACCCTGAAGCAGTTGGTTGACGAGAAACCAGAGCTCATCTTGTCTTTGAGCTAACTCTTGAATGGCAGTCACCTGCCCCAGCATCTGGACCCTCAATGCATCCACCTCAGCTTGTAGGTGTTTCAGCCTTTCATCCTCAGCACTGTTCCTGACAAAAGTCTCCATGATAAGTGTCCTTAGCTCCTCCTGCCCCTTGGATAGATTCAGGAGGATCTCCCTGAACCGAGTCTCTTGAGCAAGACAGTCCTGGTTATCTGGTTGGAAGGCCATTGCTGAAATAAACAGCGAGAAAGGTAAGTGACCTGCAACAAAGATACCTGTTATGTAATGATGTGTATGACATGCATGCAATGTTTTCAAGGACCTCGCGGGATAAACAAGAAAATTGTTAGCATTTGAATTTGTAGCTTGATTGAAGGACACCCATGTTGTTGAGAACTCTTCTTCAAGGGTAAAAGGCTCACCATATCCAGTGGGTCATAGCCTCTGACTTTAGTCATCATGTCTGGTTTTGGTTTCCAAACAACCTTGGTTAGGGGAACCTTCTTCAAGAGTCAGAGCTCACCATACCAAGTGGGTCATAGCCCCTGACAACCTTGGCTAGAGGAAAATAAATCCTCTTTGCCCCTTGCTGGGATAGTTGATTCACCATGACCTGCATCACAAGCCCTTGAGATCCTTGAAATGAGTTAGGATGTATGCAATGGTATGATGTTATGGTATGCATGGGGTAATGTGAGTAAACCCTGTTATGAGTCCCAAGTAAGGACTGCGAACAAAACCTGCAAGAAACTCAGTACATTCTGTTATAAGTCCCAATTAAGGACTATAAACAAAACCTGCAAGAGACTTAGTAAACCCTGTTATGAGTCCCAATTAAGGACCAAATAAAACCTGCAAAACACTCAGTAAACCCTGTTATGAGTCCCAGTTAAGGACTATAAACAAAACCCGCAAGAAACTCAAGTGTCAGATAACAAGCATGCAAGTAGTCAAGTTGGAAGGCACACAAGTCACACAAGAGAAACCCTTAGAGTTCAGGCCAGCATGGGGTCTGGGTATTACCCTCTTGAAGTTGGTGGGCTCAACCTGTCCTATCAAAGTAACCGGGTTCTTAGAGGATCCCAATATCATTGACTACCCTCAATCGGTCATAACTCCAGCATCACAATCTTTTCTTGCGGCCAGAACCATCACGAGAGTTTAGCCTCAATGGGCGTAGCATGCTGCTACTGTTCTAATGGCCAAGTTGTGTCATTTAAGGTTCTAAGGTTGTTGGTGCTTAATGACTCCTTGGAAGACCCATATTCTCCCCGTTTCAACACGAGGGATATCGGTACAGACCAAGGCGCCACACCAACGTAGCCACTGCTTCACCCATGTCGGTATACGCCGGACAGGTCCCTCACAGCTTATGCTACCTAAACAGGGTATCCCCAGATCCGGGTTAGGATCTATGTAACTCCCATGCAACCCACAATAATAAAGCAAGCAAAGCAATACAATTGAAAACACAGTTATGAACTAACCCTAAGGTACACCTCACTTTAAGTTTACTTCCCCAGCAGAGTCGCCAGTTCTGTGATCGGTGGATCTGGAACTGACTGTTTAACGCTGGTTCGCGAAATGTCGCGGAAGCAAGAGTCGCCACCGTCTTTTATTTTCTCCAAATGGAAAGGACAAAAGCACAGAAAAATTCCTTAAAGAGATTGCTCTCGGTTCGGGAGGTAGGTTATAGAAAGGGGAGGTGTTAGCACCCTTTCTATCCATGGTTATCCATGGGCTCTTAGATACTTGCTCATTTGTGTTTTCAAAAATGGTTTGTTTGCTTTTCAATGTGGGTTTTAAAAAGTTTCTTTGAAAATTTCAGTTCGACTCTTGTATCGGTCCTCAAGAGTGTTTGAAAAATGCTTTCGAAAGCTTTTTGAAAATGTGTTAGTGTGAAAAGTATTTTTGATTTGTTTTGTTTTGAATTAGAGCAAGTATCTACGAGTCGTCTACCTACCCTAAGGAATTCGTCTGTGTAGATGTCCTTTAAAGTAGTGCCATCCCACCATTGAGAGGTAGGTAGCACCACCGTTGGAGGTGTTCGGGTCAATTCGAGGTTCGGGACATGGTGATCACCAGAGCAATGGGAAGACACCTTAGAAGCTACCCTCATGCCAGGTTCCCGGATCATGAGGACTTACTAAGACATCTTCTACTCGACGATCACCTTTCGAGGCAAGGCAACAGTGAGGCGTACCCTAGGGGTGGTGTGTGATTTGTGTATCATTTCATTTGCATTTATCTTGTCATGTTATTGGTGTTCTACGCTTGTTTTTATTTTGTCCATACATTCTTTCATGCCATTATTTAACAGTTAAAATATTTGCGGGAAAGTAAAGATCTAAAGCTATTACAAAAGGCGCGGGTCCACATCGCCAAAATTTCTCGAACCCGATTTGACAGAAAATAAAGAAAGTAAAGAATTAAAAGTGCGAGCAAATTAAAAGGTTACATGGCCTTGGGAGAGATACATAAATATTATAAAGACATAAAATAAATATGCGAATAAAAAATTAAATCGAAACGAGGGCGTTGGACCCTTTTTGCAAAATTAAACTAATGAGGAATTAATTAAAATCAAAAGAAAGAAAGAACTTGTTTTTTGGTATTTTTGAGTATTTTAGGATTTAATATGAAAAAAGAATTAATTAAAATAAATACTAACCCTAATTCTAATGGCTTTTAATTTATTAAGAAAACATTGAATTTTAACCTAAATTAACCCTAATTTTTATATACAAATTTAATTATAAAAATAAATATTTAATTATTTAATTATCATGGGAGAAAAAGAAAAAAAGGATGAAAAATTATTAATTAAACCCTATTTCTACATTTTTTAGATTTTTTATTAAAAGAATTAAAATTGCAAACCTAATTTAAAACTAAATTCAATTACATGCAATTTATTTACAAGAAATATTAAAATAAAAAAATATTTATTGTTTTTTTCTTTTCTGATTTTTTATGTGTTTTTTATATTTATGAAAATAATTAGTTAATTGACAGAATTAATTAAAAATAATAATTGAAAGTAAAAAATATAAAGAAAAAAAATAAAATAAAGAACAATTAAAGAGTTTGCAAACCTGGGGGTTCAGACCCCAAATAGGAGGTGAGGCCCTTAGCAATCTGGCCCATTTAGATTCTTGGCCTTGGAGACTTTTCCACTCACGTGCAGAAGCGTTGACTACAATCCATGGTATTGCGCAGTTCTTGGCCTTCTGATTGTTCTATTGGGACGCGTGGCCATCTGATCATGAAGGAGTATGGTGGTATCCAGCGTTGGCTCTGCATGTGATTATCAATTGAAAAATAATATTGAGATAGTGAAGATCTGGGGCTCGAACCCAGGTCATGTACGTTGCCAACACTATGCCTTGCCACTGAACCAATTCACGCGTTTTGATTATTAAACAACTAACAAATATTATAAAAGAAAATAAAAGCGTTAGTGGACTTCGCGCGCGAACTTTCAAACCAGCCACCCATCGCTTGCCACGAGTTCATCTTCTTCGTTGGTTTTTTATTTTCCTGAAATACAAACATCATGAGCAACGGTTTTCACATGTTCTCTTAGGCTAGCTTCTGAAAAATAGCGACTAGCCCTGTGACGCTCATAAATTGAGCGCGAGAGTCCCATTGTCTTCGTCCAAGTCCCCTGAATCCATTCCTGGCATCGTGGTTTGCTAATTTTACAAGACCAAGAAACCCCCAATTCGAAATCCTGTAAACCCTAAAAATTGACAATGGTATCTTGGCGTACACAGCTCAAAAACATAATTAAGTTACATGGTTAGCATTAGAACAAGTCAATTAGTGTGAATGCATCAAAAAAACACAATGAAAATGCCTTAAATATGAAACACGATTATGCATTTTTTTCGAAACAGTTTGAATCCATGGTACCAATTCTGGGCGTATGAAAGTTGGAGAGTGATCCAGTTAGCTTCAGGGGGACACGAGGAAGCTTTTGCAATTGGTCTTGTGCCTTGAATTAACCTAAAACCTGATTTTCAGTTTTGAGTTTTTTAACAAAATTTCAAGTTTTGTTTTCCAGGTTTCTGAACAGCTGCGTGGTCTCTTTTGATTAGGGTTGTGTTTCTTGTATATGTAGGAATGAATTAGGTTAAAGAAATCAAACAAAAAGCTTGGCATTCATGACTTTGAAAGATTTGATTTTCAATATCTTTTTTCAAATATTTTCCATGTGTTTTTGTACAAATCATGATCAATTCTCTCCAAATCTTTCCATATTGGATCATGCACGAATTATTGAGTAGATTTCATGCACAAAAAGATTGTAAAGCTTAGGTTAAATATTTTCCATGTATTTAATTTGATTTAAATGAATTATTATAAATAAAAATTCAAATAAATAAATAAAAAATGAAGAAATACTTCCCTTTGGGCCAAGTGGTCGTGCACATGCTTTGGATGATGAATTGTGGAAGAAACATAGGCCCATTAGCAATTTTAGGTCATTTGAACCAATGTTGACTTTTCAAAATATCCAAAAATTTCCCAACTTCCAAAAGGCATAACTTGCTCAATTTTTAAGCTTTTCTCATGTTCTTGGACATTTTGGAAAGGTCTTTGAGTCCTCTAACCAATGTCTTTGGTCCCATGTCATTTTAATTTACCAATCTCAAGTTATGGCCTTTGACTTAAAGTCCCTTTTTGTTGACTTTTGAAAATGACCTATAATGTTGAAATTGATAACTTTTTTGTGAGAGCATTTTTTGGACTTGAAGTATGAAGATGAGTTGTAGGAAATGTCTTTCTCTTCAAAATGAGCTTTGGATGGAATTTTTCTGATAATCCATGTGAAAGTTATGCCCTGGTCAATTTACAATTGACTTTTTCAACTGTCCAAATAAGGAAACTTTTGCATTTTGATGATTTTTGAGCCAAGCTTTGAGAATCATGATCAAGAATTGATCAAATGATGTTTATGGCTTCAAAATGATATGTTTGACCAAAAATTTGAACTTTTGACTGTCAAATGACCATTTTGCCCCTACAGTTGACTGTAGTGCAATTAGGGTTTTTTGACTGTGTAATTTTGTGCTGAAAGTCTTGAAACTTGATATGAGGATGCTTGACCATATTTGTAGGCATATGAGACTTGATTGGACCTTTGAAACTTCATTTTCTTGATCAGAACAAAAACCCTAATCTTGACTGTTTAGGAGACCCTTGCACTGTGCAACCCTTGGGGAACTTTGAAGCTTTGACTTGGCAATTTCTTGAAGAATATGGGAGGGCAAATTTTGGGGTACAACAGTTACCTTGGTGCATGCTTTTGATGTTCTTTCGCTCCTTGCAGAATATCTTAAATCCAGCTTCCACTACTTCGACCTCACCATCAAAAGCTGCTGCTCCACTCAACTCCTCTCCTCAAGGAGATTCCAGCAACCTTGTACAGAACAAAGGTTCCTCCAATATGGCGGTTCTGGCTGGAACTTCTGAGCAACAGGATGATCAGAGTACTTCTCCTCCTGTAAAAGAGACAACTGAAACACCACGTCAAGCATCTGCAGAGGATTTGCAAAGAGCTTCTCTTCAAAAGTCCCCTCTTGAAACCCTTCAAGAGGACCCAAAGGATACTCAAGCTGAAGGAGAGAAAGCTGATTCTGGCCAAAGAGACGAAGAATATGCAGAAGAAGAGTCTGAGGAGGAGGATGCGAACGATGGTTCTACTGCTGGGACAGAGTCCAATGCAAATAG
Organism: Vicia faba; assembly: GCA_948472305.1. Taxonomy (NCBI): domain Eukaryota; kingdom Viridiplantae; phylum Streptophyta; class Magnoliopsida; order Fabales; family Fabaceae; genus Vicia; species Vicia faba. The sequence goes on from OX451740.1 coordinate 1,329,225,576, forward strand.
CAGCGAAAAGGAAGACATCGAAGTGGTGGACTTGGATGACGATGAAGAAGATCATGAGCACGAAACGAATGAAGGGGATGGTGACACAACCAACAAACCCATGGAAGTCGAATTGGACGTGACTCCCCTACGTGTGGAACTCCCTCAACCGTCTTTGTCTCGAATGACTGACGAAGAGCTTGCACTCCTGAGACGAAATGACCCTATTGGGTACATGAAGGCGAAGCTGGCTCAAAGGGACGTCCCACTTGCTAGGGCTGGCACAAGTTCGACTAGCTATCCTCTTCCCACAGATGAAAGAATTGTACTTCTTAATAAGATCAGGAAAACAATTCTCAATGTGGATATATTCGAAGTGCTTAAACAGGATAGCACTGCTTGCTACACAATGAAGGAGTTGCTTACAAAAGTCAACCTTGCTACGTGCTCCTTGCCAGTTAGTACTATCTTGTTCGATCTTCAGTCTTTGCTGGACAACGTAACTGGTTACCTTTTCCAAGATGAATCTGCTGCCAGGAAGGTTCAAGAAAAACGCATTGCAATGGATGCTTCTTATGAACAAGCTTCGAAACTCTCTCAAGAAGCTGAGGATCAAGCTATGCATCTAAAGCAAGCAAAAACTGATTATGAGGCTCGAGCTGAGTCCATCCTTCTCTGGGAAAGGCAGATCCAAGAACTTCAACAGAAGGTTAAAGAGGCTAAAGAACAACAAATAGCCTTCGAAACCAATACTGCTGGTAACCAATTCGAAGAGCTTCTCAACCAGGGGCTTGCAGAAATGGAAACTGCAGAACAACTCAAGGGAGAAGTGGCAACCTTGGAAGGAGCCAGACGTTTCGCTCAACAGAGACTTGAATCTTTTCGAAGTACCTTCAACAGACTGAAGAATAATTCTTATTTCTAAATTTCAGTGTTTATTTGATTACAATTTGGTTTTTTATATGTAATATTCGAACAACGCCATTTTGGCATCTCAACTTGCCATTTTGGCATTTTTATAATATTTTGGTTAACTTGTTACTATTCGAATCTCCTGCAGGCGTGGCTTATATTTCTTTAAATATTTCCCATTAACCTTTAGGATACGCTTATCACCCATCAGCTCTTCGATTTCATATGCATTGTTTGAGAATACTTTTAATATTCGAAAAGGTCCTTCCCAATGAGGTGACCATTTACCTAGTGTTTTATTTTTCTTTTCCATGGGCAATATAACTTTCCAGACTAAGTCATTAATAATGAATGCTTTTCTCTTCACCCTTTTGTTATATGTCCTGGCCACTCTTTCTTTTTGTCTCATCAAGATTTCCAATGCATGTAATCTGACTTCGTCCAACTCAACTAATTCATTCATCATCATTTCCCAATATAATGCAGCTGGGATTTTGTTTTGTCTTTGAATTCGAACTGATTGTAGATGAATTTCTACTGGCAGTACTGCATCATGACCAAATGTGAGTTGGAAAGGCATAGTGTTAGTAGCTTCCTTAGGAGATGTTCTACAGGCCCATAGTATTTGGTCCAAAGTTTTGTGCCAGTTTCTTGGCTTTTTACCAATATGTTTCTTGATTAACCCTATTGTTGTACCCCAAAATTTGCCCTCCCATATTTCTCAAAATATTTCAAGAAAAATTCACAAGTCCAACCCGGCGCATCATATTCAGGTGTTCTTTGGCCAAGATATCTTTGATAACATATTCTCAAATTCAGGTTCGGCTCAAGAGTCAATTCTTTAAAGAAGGTATCCGAATGTGCGAGTTTTCTTGAAGAAATATGGTGAAAAAGTGTGCTGAAAGTGCAGTTTTTACGCGCTAAAAAATTCATAACTTGAAGATCGTGACTCGTTTTGAACCCGTTCCGGTGGCCAAAATTCCGTCTTGACATTATCTACGTTTTCATCTCTCACGGATGGAAGCCAATTTCGATCAGAAGGTCTTCAAAAATGTGGATTTATCAAGTATTTTCGTACAGAAAATTTGGGACAGAAGTTTATTTGCGTCATGTTCAGAAAATCATAACTTGGTCAATTTTCATCGTATCGAGCTGGTTCTGGCGCCAAAATTTCACAAATTGAGTTGGCTACATTTTCACAGAAGGTATTGAGTTCAAACGGCATTCAAAAGGACTTCGTTTTTTGCTCAGAGTGCATGACACGCCGAAAATCTTGAATGCTGAATATTATTTCATTTGGGCCGAAACTTCAAAAATTCATAACTAATTCACCGTTTATCCGATTGAGTCGATTTTCGGACAGGAGTTAGTCCTCGATATCGGCTACATTTTGTTTTCACATTTCAACTTCAAAAATTGCACTTAAGTCCCTGCGATTTAGCCTGGAAAGTGACGAACTCAAGTGAACATTGGAGGCCCAATTGCACATTCAAAGCCCATTTTCTTTATCCTAATTTTCATTATATAATCACCTTCTTTTCACACAAACCTGAGAGGAGAAAAAAAGAGAAAAAACCTTGCCACAACACTGTTAGAATATCAAATTCTTTCAAGAACCCTAAAACCTTGAAATCCTTATTACAAATCCCTCTCTCACTACAAACAAGCCATCACAGTTACAAACCAACATCTTATTACTTCTTCAGTAATGGTAAGGCTGGCTTGATCTCCATGATCCAAAGGGCATAAAGGCATTCATGTCACTACTTTTCCAGTAAGGGTAAAATTGATTTGATCTCCATGATCAAAAGGGTATAATCATTCATACATGTCATATTGTGCCTAAACATTAAATTTCTTCATATATTGACTTTATTTGCATTTTATGATTTTATTTAATGTGTTCGTGAGATCCAACTGCAGATTTAGACAGGATCCCAGGTTCATTAAGGAACGTTGAAGCCAAATGGCCAAAAGCCAAAAGGCCAAAAGCCAAAAGCCAAAAGCCAAATGGCCAAAGTAGAAAAACTTATGCATGACACCAATACATGGCGAGACAGACATCCTAGAAGATTAAGAAACGTTGAGGCCAGAACACAAATGGCCAACAGCCAGAACACAAATGGTCAAACCACTCCAATTCACCTCCAAAAAGGGCCAGACACCCCCATGGTTTGCATCATTTTTATTTTTTATTTGATTTTCCTTTTTCATTCTTTTAATTGTTTTAATTGTTTTTTTTAAATTCATGAATTAATTTTTATAATATAAAACTAGAAAATCAAAAACTAAGAATATGTTAATTAATTTACTTATTAAATATTTTTGTAAATAATGTTAAATAATTAATTTAGTTAAATTAGGTTTTAAAACTTAAGTCTTTTTCTTAACAAATTAAAATATGTAGAAATTAGGGGTTTTAACTTTTCATCATCTTTTTAATAAATAATTTTTTCTTCTTATTATTGTTATTAATTATTAAATATTTTTGTAAATAAACATGTACATTAAATATTTAGTAAATTAGGTTAAACTTTAATATTTTCATTAATAATTAAAAAAACTTAGAATTAGAGTTTCTTTTAATTTTAATTTTCTTTATTTCATAAATACAAAAAAACTAAAAAACATTTCTTTCCTTTTATTAAATAATTAATTAGCTTTTTAATTTCATTTAATTTCTTTAAAGGGTCCAACGCCCTCGAACGTTCTATTTTTATTTCTTTCGCACATTTATTTTCTTTCAAATATTATGTAATTGCTCAAGCCATGTAACTCGGACATTTTATATTTCCCGCATTTTATTTCTTTATTTTATGTCAAATCGGGTCCTGGATTAAATTTGGCAATGTGGACTCGCGCCTTTGTAATAGTTTAGGAACTTTATATTTCTCGCAATTTTTAACTATTAATAATGACATGCAAGAATGAATGATAAAATAAAAACAAACGCATAGATCACTTTGACATGAACAAGATAAATGCAAATGAACATGACACACAAATCACACACCACCCCTAGGGTACGCCTCACTGTTGCCTTGCCTCGAAAGGTGATCGTCGAGTAGAGGATGTTTTAGTAAGTCCTCATGATCTGGGAACCTGGCATGAGGGTAGCTTCTAAGGTGTCTTCCTATTGCTCTGGTGATCACCATGTCCCGAACCTCGAATTGACCCGAACACCTCCAACGGTGGTGCTACCTACCTCTCAATGGTGGGATGGCACTACTTTAAGGACATTTACACAGACGAATTCCTTAGGGTAGGTAGACGACTCTAGATACTTGCTCTAAATCTCAAAACAAATTCAAAAATACTTTTCACACCGACACCTTTTCAAAAAGCTTTCGAAAGCAATTTTTCAAACACTCTTGAGGACCGATACAAGAGTCAAACTGGAATTTTCAAAGAAACTTTTTAAAACCCACATTGAAAAGCAAACAAACCATTTTTGAAAACACAAGTGAGCAAGTATCTAAGAGCCCATGGATAACCATGGATAGAAAGGGTGCTAACACCTTCCCTTTCTATAATCTACCTCCCGAACCGAGAGCAATCTCTTTAAGGAATTTTTCTGTGCTTTTGTCCTTTCCATTTGGAGAAAATAAAAGACGGTGGCGACTCTTGCTTCCGCGACATTTCACGAACCAGCTTTAAACAGTCAGTTCCAGATCCACCGATCACAGAACTGGCGACTCTGCTGGGGACTTAACTTAAAGTGAGGTGTACCTTAGGGTTAGTTCATAACTGTGTTTTCAATTGCTTTCCTTGTTTGCTTTAAATTGTGGGACTGTCTTGGGAGTTCTATAGATCCTAACTCGGATATGGGGATACCTTCTTAGAAAGTAGCAACAAGGCTGTGAGGGAACTGTGTGGGGTATACCGACATGGTTGAAACAGTCTGCTACGTTGATGTGGCACTTTGGTGTGTACCGGTAACCCTTGAGTTCAGTCAAGGAGAGTACGGGGCCTCCGCGTGGTATCGTGAAGCATCAACAGACCTTAGGAACCTTAATTGAACTATCTTGTCCTCTTTAGGGTAGTGAGATAACTGACTTTGGTGCAGTCCGAGGTTGGTTGATACTCGATACTACACTCAATTGATGGTTGCTTTCCTGGAATATTTCGGTCGCCAGTTCAGTGGCTAAATCGAAACGATGAACAATGAAAGCAATCCAGTGATATTGGGACCCTTAGAACCCGGTTACTTCTAATAGGACAGGTTGAGCCCACCAACTTCAAGAGGGTAATACCCAGACCCCATGTTGGCCTAAACTCTAAGGGTTTCTCTTGTGTGACTTGTGTTCCTTCGTACTTGACTATTTGCATGCTTGTAGTCTGACACTTGAGCTTCTTGCAGGTTTTATTTGTAGTCCTTAATTAGGACTCATAACAAGGTCTACCGAGTTTCTTGCAGGTTTCGTTTATAGTCCTTAATTGGGACTCATGACAGGGTTTACTAAGTTTCTTGCAGGTTTTGGTTTGCAGTCCTTAATTGGGACTCATAACAGGGCTACTCACATTACCCCATGCATACCATAACATCATACCATTGCATACATCCTAACCCATTTCAAGGATCTCAAGGGCTTGTGATGCAGGTCATGGTGAATCAACTATCCCAGCAAGGGGCAAAGAGGATTTATTTTCCTCTAGCCAAGGTTGTCAGGGGCTATGACCCACTTGATATGGTGAGCTTTGACTCTTGAAGAAGGTTCCCCTAACCGAGGTTGTTTGGAAATCAAAACCAGACATGAGGACTAAAGTCAGGGGCTATGACCCACTGGATATGGTGAGCCTTTGACCCTTTGAAGAAGGACTCTCAATAATATGCAGTTCCTTCAATCAAGCTACCGGACCCAAATTCCAACAAATTTTCTTGTTTATCCCGCGAGGTCCTTGAAAACATTACATGCATATCATACATATCATTGCATTACAGGTACCCTTGTTACAGGTCACTTACCATCTCCGTTGTTTATTTCAGCAATGGCTTCCCAACAAGATAACCAGGACTTTCTTGCTCAAGAGACCCAGTTCGGGGAAATCCTCCTGAATCTATCCAAGGGGCAGGAGGAGCTAAGGACACTTCTCATGGGGACCTTCGTCAGGAACAGTGCTGAGGATGAAAGGCTGAAACACCTACAAGCTGAGGTGGATGCAATGAAAGCCCAAATGCTGGGGCAGGGGACTGCCATTCAAGGGTTAGCTCAAAGACAAGAGGAGCTCGGAGTTCTCATCAACCAACTGCTTCAGAATAACCAACTGGGGCAAACGTCTAAGGGTAAAAAGCCAGTCATCGTTCAACCACCTTTGAGACAAGGAGATAAGGGGAGGACTCCTCAAATGGTTTCAGTATCACAAACTCAGCAGCAACTTCACCAACTTCAGACAGACAAGCCCAGGAGGCAATTCACCCCACTCAATATGTCGCTGTTTCAAGCTTTACAACGCCTGTTGGGATTGAATCTGATCACATTAAGGGCTCATCCCCAGAACCCCAACACAGCACATCCTGCTTATGATCCTAATAAAAGGTGTGCCTACCACTCTGCCAGTCCAGGACATGATACAAATGAGTGTTGGGCTCTGAAGAACAAGATCCAGGACCTGATTGATGAAGGGGCATTGGAGTTCACCCAAGATGGTCAGGCTGAGTTTTTCTACCATCCCTCCAAGGCTCACCATTCGAAGTAACAAGCCCTGAGATGAAAAGACTTTTGTTCATTAGGATTTTCAAGTTGTAATTTTCTTTTGTTCAAACATTTACTCATGTTAAACGCTGTTATTTCATTAATGCATCACATATGTCTGTTTTGAAGCAATATATTCGTATTCACTAAATACAAACTATTTTCATATTTTTTCTGATGATCAACTCTTGATTAAGAAGTTCTAAGCCTCTTGAGGGAGGATGACGAAAACGATACCGCTATCTTTACAGTATGCTTTTGAACAGACCCCGCTGATGAAGTACAGGCATTGTTTCAAATCCCTAAACACTGGAGTTATAAGGATGATAATCCCTCGTCAACCCATCTGAGCCAAAGAAGTAGGAGTTTTTCTTTTCGAAATTTAAAACCCTTAATCATAACCTGGGGCAGGGTAGTCTCTCAGTTGATCCAAGTGCATAATGAATGGCACCAAAGAGGTCCTTACAAAGCAAAGAAAAACGGTGATGGTTCCGAATAATCAAGAAGGACAGGCAGTCATTATATCTCTCAAAATAAAAAAGCCTATTAAGTCAAAACCTATGAAGGAGACTTACAAAACGGGGGCATCCCGCTGACTGTAATCACAAAAGAAACAGTTCAGGCAAAATTTAGGGATAGCAAAATCAAAAAGAAAGAGGTCTTACAAACCCTCAACAAAAAAGGAAGGACTGCCTATTCAAAATAAGTTATCAATATCCGAATCATCACCGAAAAATCAGAGCAAAGACTCAAACAAGGTCTAACGTATGATCAACTGAGTTTAGGTTTGGAGAACATCACGAAGAGCGGGTGGGTACAAATAATTTGAGCCTTTATCCTTTGTTTCTTGAACCATGAACCAGGCCATGTTATAACCCTTAAAAGTCCTAGCTGAAGCATGGGTTAGTTCGAAAGCATACTGTTACAAAAGGTATCCTGACTCCTTAAGGCCTACGGTAAATACGGAGTTGACATCACGTTTTACAAACATTCACTTGTTTTATGAAAAAGAATGCATTTTCAAAATCTTCAAGACAGACATAAGCTTTGCATTTTTTATATAACATTGTTTACATATGACTATTTGTTTGAACAACAGGGAAATTCGCACGATGAAAGCCTAGTGAACATAAGCACTTCCAATCAAGGGGCACGACATGATCATTGTCCATCATCTGGGGCAGTTAAGTCAATTCAGAGAATCTCTCAAAACGCCTAATAGCCTGGGGCAAATATCCGCCTGAGTCACTTGGGACATTGGACGATCAAACGAAGATCTTCGGGTGGTATGACAACAAAACACTCCTAACAGTGACAACTCCCTGCATCCTGAAAGCACGGACATGGTCGGAAAAAAAATACGCATAATCAAAGACCCGCTAGGTTGACACACCTAGGCAAAAATAAGGGCTTCCCGGCGAACCAAAAGGGTTCGGGCAAAATGAAGGGATGAAATGAAAAAAATCTGTACACCCGGCAAGTCGAAAACCTGAAAAGGAGGCTTGGGCAAAAATGGGTATCCCGGTGGACTGAAAACCCGAAAGGGCGGTCCAAGCAAAAGTTAGGGATCAAAGCGTACGACTATGTCCTGTCAGCTCATCATCTGCCTACCTGAAGAAGGTTTGACCCTCAACAACTATCAGCACCTCACAGGTCTTCCTCTCCCACCTCAGAAACAGGGGCAATAAAGAGTTGTCTAAAAGCAATCTAATTGTTCTGTCCTCCAGGGTACCAAGATGGGTTCAGCGGAAGAACGTAACCAGATATCTTAATCCCCCAGAGAGTGAGCCAGCAAGTCAGTGCACTCTCCCCAAGCGAAGCTATAGTATCAAACTTAAGGAAGTTGGGTGTCCTCCAGCAGATCTCAACATTCCCCAGCACATCATTCTTAAACAAGCATCCCCGGCAGTCTTAGTCTAAAGATTGTTCCCCGACGGCATATCAAACATTCAGTGGAGTTACTTCCAATACATCTCAAAACTTCCCCCCAGAGAGTCCAATCTAGTTCCCCAGGAAAGTTGGAATCCATCTCCCCAAGCAGTAAGCTTATCCCCAGTAGATTCTGGAAGCTTATCCTCGCAGAGCACGAACGCGTCGCTCGGCTTTATTCAAAGAGTTATTTCCTTACCAGGATATAACTGGGTTATCCTCAGCCAGAAGCTACGGAAAGAGCGTCCTCGACGAAGTCTTCTTATCCCCAGCAAGTTATTATCAACACTCAGCAAAGTATCTCTCTCCCCACAGAGTATTGCTTCCCAGCAAGATTGTTAGAGTACTTTTCTCCCTGCAGAGTAACCCATTCGCCAAGTTTATTCCCCAACGGAGTCATCTTCTCCTACCGGTATACTTGCAACTATCATCCAGCAGAAGCAAAATCTGTTCTCCAACATCAGCCCAGGATATGACTTCCCGGCACCCGTCAAGGATTTATTTTCCTAAGACAAAAACATACATTCATAAACATCACACTTCCATACATTATAGCATGCATATACGCATCGTATCTTACAAATCTCATTTATGTTGAGAACATCATTGCTTGACCCATATCATGCATTGCATATGACTGACCTTTACCTTTCAGGAAAGATCCAGTTAAGTTCTCAAGCTACATTCCAAGACCTTGTCTGGTTCAGTTAAATCGACTCCCAAAGATTTTCCTGGTTATTATCCAGTCAAAGGCCTTCTCTGGTCTAGTTAAACCGACTCCTAAAGGTTTTTCTTTTGAAGACTCAGTTGAAGACTCTAAGACCTTGTCTGGTTCAGTTAAATCGACTCCCAAAGATTTTCCTGGTTATTATCCAGTCAAAGGCCTTCTATGGTCTAGTTAAACCGACTCCTAAAGGTTTTTCTTTTGAAGACTCAGTTGAAGACTCCAAGACCTTGTCTGGTTCAGTTAAATCGACTCCCAAAGATTTTCCTGGTTATTATCCAGTCAAAGGCCTTCTCTGGTCTAGTTAAGCCGACTCCTAAAGGTTTTTCTTTTAAAGACTCAGTTGAAGACTCCAAGACCTTGTCTGGTTCAGTTAAATCGACTCCCAAAATTTTTCCTGGTTATTATCCAGTCAAAGGCCTTCTCTGGTCTAGTTAAACCGACTCCTAAAGGTTTTTCTTTTGAAGACTCAGTTGAAGACTCCAAGACCTTGTCTGGTTCAGTTAAATCGACTCCCAAAGATTTTCCTGGTTATTATCCAGTCAAAGGCCTTCTCTGGTTTAGTTAAACCGACTCCTAAAGGTTTTCCCGATGAAGACTCAGTTGAAGTTATCCAAGATTCTCTCAATGATTGCTATTGAGGTTGTAGTCGCCTATGGTTCTCTTCCCGATACTGCGGAGGTGGTAATCCCAAGATTCGCTCAACGATTGCTATTAAAGTTGAAGTTATCCAAGATTCTCTCAATGATTGCTATTGAGGTTGTAGTCGCCTATGGTTCTCTCCCCGATCCTGCGGAGATGGTAATCCCAAGATTCGCTCAACGATTGCTGTTGAAGTTGAAGTTACCCAAGATTCTCTCAATGATTGCTATTGAGGTTGTAGTCGCCTATGGTTCTCTCCCCAATCCTGCGGAGGTAGTAATCATCCCAAGATTCTCTCAACGATTGCTGTTGAGGTTAAAGTTATCCAAGATTCTCTCAATGATTGATGTTGAGGTTGTAGTCGCTTTTGGTTCTCTCCCCGATACTGCGGAGGTAGTAATCATCCCAGGATTTTCTCAATGATTGCTGTTGAGGTTAAAGTCATCCAAGGTTCTCTCACCGTTCCTGTTGAGGTAGTAACCATCCCTGGTTCATTCATCACCGTTTGAAGCTCCAGATCCAGCTCCTGTAACCAGTCAGGACACCTCTATACAAAGAGTTTGAAGACCAGCTCCCGTAACAGGTCAGGTAATCATTTTTCTTTTGCAGGTACGCAAGTTCTCGCTAAGGAATCTCCCACGCGATCAACATCCAGATGGTATCTATAAGCCCATCCACCTTCCATCATCCCTTAGCATGGCATCTATAAGCCCATCATCCTATCCATCAATCTCCAAATGGCATCTATAAGCCCATTTCCCACATCATACTACTATGTGAGTGCAAATTTCTGGGCACTCTAGTGTTCAATCATCTTCCACCTTCGGATTACGAAAGGCACGTCAGCCAATATACATCCTCAGGTTTAAGAAGATTGAACAGGGGCAACTGTTGTACCCCAAAATTTGCCCTCCCATATTTCTCAAAATATTTCAAGAAAAATTCACAAGTCCAACCCGGCGCATCATATTCAGGTGTTCTTTCGCCAAGATATCTCTGATAACATATTCTCAAATTCAGGTTCGGCTCAAGAGTCAATTCTTTAAAGAAGGTATCCGAATGTGCGAGTTTTCTTGAAGAAATATGGTGAAAAAGTGTGCTGAAAGTGCAGTTTTTACGCGCTAAAAAATTCATAACTTGAAGATCGTGACTCGTTTTGAACCCGTTCCGGTGGCCAAAATTCCGTCTTGACATTATATACATTTTCATCTCTCACGGCTGGAAGCCAATTTCGATCAGAAGGTCTTCAAAAATGTGGATTTATCAAGTATTTTCGTACAGAAAATTTGGGACAGAAGTTTATTTGCGTCATGTTCAGAAAATCATAACTTGGTCAATTTTCATCGTATCGAGCTGGTTCTAGCGCCAAAATTTCACAAATTGAGTTGCTACATTTTCACAGAAGGTATTGAGTTCAAACGGCATTCAAAAGGCCTTCGTTTTTTGCTCAGAGTGCATGACGCGCCGAAAATCCTGAATGCTGAATATTATTTCATTTGGGCCGAAACTTCAAAAATTCATAACTAATTCACTGTTTATCCGATTGAGTCGATTTTCGGACAGGAGTTAGTTCTCGATATCGTCTACATTTTGTTTTCACATTTCAACTTCAAAAATTGCACTTAAGTCTCTGCGATTTAGCCTGGAAAGTGACGAACTCAAGTGAACATTGGAGGCCCAATTGCACATTCAAAGCCCATTTTCTTTACCCTAATTTCCATTATATAATCACCTTCTTTTCACACAAACCAGAGAGGAGAAAAAGAGAGAAAAAACCTTGCCACAACACTGTTAGAATATCAAATTCTTTCAAGAACCCTAAAACCTTGAAATCCTTATTACAAATCCCTCTCTCACTACAAACAAGCCATCACAGTTACAAACCAACATCTTATTACTTCTTCAGTAAGGGTAAGGCTGACTTGATCTCCATGATCCAAAGGGCATAAAAGCATTCATGTCACTACTTTTCCAGTAAGGGTAAGATTGATTTGATCTCCATGATCAAAAGGGTATAATCATTCATACATGTCATATTGTGCCTAAACATTAACTTTCTTCATATATTGGCTTTATTTGCATTTTATGATTTTATTTAATGTGTTCGTGAGATCCAACTGCAGATTTAGACAGGATCCCAGGTTCATTAAGGAACGTTGAGGCCAAAAGCCAAAAGCCAAAAGCCAAAAGCCAAATGGCCAAAAGCCAAAAGGCCAAAAGCCAAAAGCCAAAAGCCAAATGGCCAAAGTAGAAAAACTTATGCATGACACCAATACATAGCGAGACAGACATCCTAGAAGATTAAGAAACGTTGAGGCCATAACACAAATGACCAACAGCCAGAATACAAATGGTCAAACCACTCCAATTCACCTCCAAAAAGGGCCAGACACCCCCCATGGTTTGCATCATTTTTATTTTTTATTTGATTTTCCCTTTTCATTCTTTTAATTGTTTTAATTGTTTTCTTTAAATTCATGAATTAATTTTTATAATATAAAACCAGAAAATCAAAAACTAAGAATATGTTAATTAATTTACTTATTAAATATTTTTGTAAATAAATGTTAAATAATTAATTTAGTTAAATTAGGTTTTAAAACTTAAGTCTTTTTCTTAACAAATTAAAATATGTAGAAATTAGGGTTTTTAACTTTTCATCATCTTTTTAATAAATAATTTTTTCTTATTATTATTGTTATTAATTATTAAATATTTTTGTAAATAAACATGTACATTAAATATTTAGTAAATTAGGTTAAACTTTAACATTTTCATTAATAATTAAAAAAACTTAGAATTAGAGTTTCTTTTAATTTTAATTTTCTTTATTTCATAAATACAAAAAAACTAAAAAACATTTCTTTCCTTTTATTAAATAATTAATTAGCTTTTTAATTTCATTTAATTTCTTTAAAGGGTCCAACGCCCTCGAACGTTCTATTTTTATTTCTTTCGCACATTTATTTTCTTTCAAATATTATGTAATTGCTCAAGCCATGTAACTCGGACATTTTATATTTCCCGCATTTTATTTCTTTATTTTATGTCAAATCGGGTCCTGGATTAAATTTGGCGATGTGGACCCGCGCCTTTGTAATAGTTTAGGAACTTTATATTTCTCGCAATTTTTAACTATTAATAATGACATGCAAGAATGAATGATAAAATAAAAACAAACGCATAGATCACTTTGACATGAACAAGATAAATGCAAATGAACATGACACACAAATCACACACCACCCCTAGGGTACGCCTCACTGTTGCCTTGCCTCGAAAGGTGATCGTCGAGTAGAGGATGTTTTAGTAAGTCCTCATGATCCAGGAACCTGGCATGAGGGTAGCTTCTAAGGTGTCTTCCTATTGCTATGGTGATCACCATGTCCCGAACCTCGAATTGATCCGAACACCTCCAACGGTGGTGCTACCTACCTCTCAATGGTGGGATGGCACTACTTTAAGGACATTTACACAGACGAATTCCTTAGGGTAGGTAGACGACTCTAGATACTTGCTCTAAATCTCAAAACAAATTCAAAAATACTTTTCACACCGACACCTTTTCAAAAAGCTTTCGAAAGCAATTTTTCAAACACTCTTGAGGACCGATACAAGAGTCGAACTGGAATTTTCAAAGAAACTTTTTAAAACCCACATTGAAAAGCAAACAAACCATTTTTGAAAACACAGGTGAGCAAGTATCTAAGAGCCCATGGATAACCATGGATAGAAAGGGTGCTAACACCCTCCCTTTCTATAATCTACCTCCCGAACCGAGAGCAATCTCTTTAAGGAATTTTTCTGTGCTTTTGTCCTTTCCATTTGGAGAAAATAAAAGACGGTGGCGACTCTTGCTTCCGCGACATTTCGCGAACCAGCTTTAAACAGTCAGTTCCAGATCCACCGATCACACCTATTATCACTTTATTGGCTGCTTCGACTTGGCCATTTGCTTGAGCATAATATGGCGTTGATGTTAGCAATCTAAACCCCATTTCTTGGGCAAACTCTTGCATCTTTCTACCAGTAAACACAGAGCCTTGGTCTGTGGTTATGCTCTCTGGCAATCCGAACCTATAGATAATGTACTTCTGTATAAACTCAATAATAGCCTCTTGATCAGCAACTATTAATGGTATAGCTTCGATCCACTTGGTAAAATAATCTATTCCTACCAAGATATATTTCTGTCCTTTGGACGAAGCAGGATTTATTTCTCCTATCAAATCCAATGTCCATCCTCTAAATGGCCATGGTTTGATGATCGAATGCAACTCACTTGCAGGGGCATGTTGAATCCCTGCATGTTTCTGACATTCCTCACATCCTTTAGCAAAGTCTATGCAATCTTTGAGCATGCTAGGCCAATACAAGCCGTATCGAAATAACAACCATTTTATTTTATGGCCTGCTTGATGTGCCCCACATGCCCCATTGTGGACTTCTGATAATGCTAAGTATGCCTCACTTTCTCCTAGGCATTTCAATAATACGCCCTCTTGGGTCTTCTTGAACAATTCGTTCCCCATTAGGAGATATGATAATGCTCTGTATTTTGTCTTTCTATCCACATTCAGAGTTGGGTTTGCTAAATAACTCACCAGTGGACTTCGCCAATCTGCATCTGATAAAGTGTTTATGGCTAATATTTTGAATCCCTGTTTCTCAGCATATCCCAATTTCATACTTTCTAGATCTGATGGTGTGAATCTAGTAGCCATAACTCTACCCCTTAATTCAACTAAATCCTCAAAGTTCCTGACAGAAACTTTATAACCCGAAGCCAACTGTGCTAAGTCATTTGCTTCTTGGTTCTCTATTCTTGGTATGTGTTGAATATCCATGTATTCAAATTTCCTAAGTAGCCTGTTGACTATGACGAAGTATATCATCAAGTTTTCCTTTATGCATTTATACTCCTTTGTAATTTGTTTGACTACTAATTCTGAGTCTCCTTTAATTTCGACTCTAGTTGCCCCCAATTCCAACAAAGCTTCAAGTCCAACAATGAGCGCTTCATACTCAGCTTCGTTGTTCGAGCAACGAGGACCATCTAATTTATACTTGAATTTTGTTGGAATCCCTTCAGGAGAAATTAGAAGAACTCCAACACCACTTCCATTCCTGTGGGTCGAACCATCAAAGTACAATTTCCATGGTTGCATTTCGACGTAACTCATGACAGTCTGCTCAACCAATGAATGGTCCACGATGAAGTCAGAAATCACTTGGCCTTTCATAGCTTTTAAAGGCATGAAAGTCAAAGAATATTCTGTTAAGGCTAAAGCCCATTTACCAACTCTGCTATGCATTATTGGTTTTGAAAGCATGTGTTTAATGACATCGAAATGAGATGAAACATAAACATCAACATGTTTTATATAATACTTGAGTTTCATACAAGAGAAATACAAACAGAGACATAGATTTTCTAAATTGCTATATCTGGTCTCTGCATCATTTAGTACTTTACTTAAATAGTATATGGCTCTTTCGATACCATTGCTATCTTCTTGTGCTAACATACTACCTATACTAACTTCAGAGGTAGATATGTACAATCTCATGGGCTTCCCCCATGAAGGTGGAGACAAGATAGGAGGCTGAGAGAGGTATCTTTTTATCCTGTCAAATGCCTCCTGATGGGCTTCGTTCCATTCGAAGGCTTGGCCTTGCTTTAGACGAAGCAACGGAGAGAAAGCTTGGGTTCTTCCACTCAGGTTCGAAATGAATCTTCTGAGGAAGTTAATTTTCCCTAGCAGAGATTGCAACTCCCTTTTTGACGTGGGTGCTTTCGTATCCATTATGGCTTTGGTTTTGTTCTGGTTGATTTCAATCCCTTTCTTGTGAACCACAAAACCAAGGAAATCTCCAGCCTGCACAAAAAATGCACATTTAAGGGGATTCAACTTTAAGCCATGTTTTCTCATTCGTTCGAATGATTGGCTCAAATGATGCAAATGTGTTTCTGCAGATATAGATTTGATGACTATATCATCAATATACACCTGCATGAAGGTTTCAATGAAATCATGAAAAATCGAATTCATTGCCCTTTGAT
The DNA here is from genome assembly GCA_948472305.1 of Vicia faba. Lineage (NCBI taxonomy): Eukaryota > Viridiplantae > Streptophyta > Magnoliopsida > Fabales > Fabaceae > Vicia > Vicia faba. Next base: position 1,329,241,519 of record OX451740.1, read on the forward strand.
AAGTTGCCCCAGCGTTCTTTAAACCAAAAGACATCACCACCCATTCGTAGGTGCCTAAGGCTCCTGGGCAACGAAATGTTGTCTTGGCAACATCTTCTTCCGCAATGAAAATCTGATTATACCCAGAGTATCCATCTAACATACTCAAGTATTCGAACCCTGCAGCAGAGTCTACTAGCATTTCTTATGGTTCTGATGAATTTGCAACGCAGCAACCTTTCGATCTCAGCTTTAATCTTCGTGAGAACCGCTGGTGCGAATCTTCTGGGAGTTTGTTTGATGGGCTTCTTGCCATCTTTGATTGGCAGTCTGTGTTCGACCAACTCCCTCTTTAAACCAGGCATTTCGTCATAATCCCATGCGAAGCAATCTTTGTTTTTCTTGAGGATTTCGATTACTTCCTTCTTGAGGCCTGGGCTAAGTTTTGCACTTATGTAGGTTATTCTTTTCGTTTTTTCATCCCCTAAGTTGACTTCTTCGAGTGGATCCTGTGCCAACATTTTGGCACCTGATTCTATGGGGTCCCTTTCGAAGCCTAAGGGTTCTTTATCGTAGATGGCGTCCAACCTTTGATCCATCTCAAGTTCTTTGAAGGGTGAGCATTTCGAACCAACCCCACTTATTTCGTTCATCTTTACAGCTAATTTGTTTATTTCAGCCTCTAGGGCCGCTTTTGATTCGTTCTCAGCCATATAGGCTGAAATCCTTTTGAAAAAGGTGGACTCAGTCATGGATAAGGTTGTCGAAGTCCCAGCCTGCTGGCCGTCTTTGTATAGTACTTTCGACTCCCTCTTCTTCACTGATTATTGTTCTATCCCAGTATAGGCCATCATGGCGAAGGGTCATGTAGTAGTGGGCGTTTCTGGTTTCGTTGATCTCATCATTTGGAACACACGGAGCAATCCTTGCCAGATGTTTATCATAGTCCCTCTTGTCAACTAAATTGACTGTTGACATAAAGTAACTCTGGTCTGCTTAGATGTTTTCCACGATCCCATCACCTCTCCATAGAACTAATCGCTGGTGCATTGACGAAGGAACTGCCCCTACGCTATGGATCCACTCCCTTCCCAGCAATAAGTTGTAGTTGGCCTTGGCTTCGATCACCATAAACATGGTGGGCCTACATCTTGAGCCTATTGTCAATTCCAACTGGACCACTCCCAGTGTTTTGCCCATTTTCCCCTCATAATTGGACAGAACCATATTATGGGGCTTGATGTCTCCTTCGCGGATTTCTAATCTTTTCAGCATGAAGTGGGGTATCAAATTGACTGCAGCACCCCCATCCACTAGAACCTTATTCACACCATGGGCACCAACTTTTGCCCGAATAAATAGTGGCTTAAGATGGTTCTTCATAGCAGGTTCTGGACGTTCGAAGAACGCATTTTTCTCCTCGACAGCCCCATTGTCCATCACATAGTAGCACACAGGCCTATGCTTCATCAAATCTGTGGTATCTTCTTCCTCATATTCATCAATTTCGGTTTCCTTCCCAAATTCACAGGGAAGCACAGATACCACGTTGCAGTTTAGGTTGAAAGAAGACCCCCCCTCCGATTCGAAGTTATCTGTTATCATATCTTCGTCTTCCTCTGGGCCTGGAGTGTATTCATTTGGTTCATCTAGTTGCACTTCAGAGAAAAGCCTCCTATTAACTGGAGGTTTGTCTTCAGTTTGATTTTTTGGTTTGTTGGTGCTAGATTCACCTTGGTTCTTTGTTGAAGTGACCCCTTTGTTTGCCACAGCTTCCCTCTCAGCCTTTCGAATCCTTTGTTTCCTGCGCCACTGGGATCTCGACATGAGGTTCCTTCCTTTGTAGTTTTCTAATCTTATCTCTTCCCTTTTTGCTATGTTGAATTGCCTTTTGTATGTCATAGCATGGCGTGCATTTCGTTCGGTGTTTCTCCATCTGTCTTTGCCTTTGTCATTTTTGACTTGCAACCATCTGTCGGTTGGCACTTCAGCAGGGAGTTTGAAAGTCACTCTTCGAGCAGCCTTGGGGTGAGGGCTATCAGGCCTTCGTTGTTTGTGTCTGCTATCGAAACATGGGCCCATCTGCACAGTTTCTTGATGGTTCCAGCAAGGGGCGAAGGGAATCGTTTCGAAGGCTCTGGCCATGCTTTGATCATACACAGTAGAACACCTTGGGCATATCAAGCACTTGGTTGCCCCTTTGTAGCAGCGAAACACAAATTCCAGCAAACTTTCTCCAGCCTTAGGATAACACCTGAACAGCTGGTTATCCTGGCGCCAATTGTTTCCAGTTCGAGCCCTCTATACCCTTTCGAAATTTGCAGCGATTCTCTGATTGCAGAGGAGGCTGCACCTAGGGCACAATATCATGCCTGTATCTCCCTTGTGGCATGTCATGAGGTAATCCTTGAGACTAGCATCTCCAGTGTGATTATCCTCCATTTTATACTTCTCTTTTTCTAAGTATCTTTCTACCTCCTCCATCTCAGAGTGAGGTCTTTCCATGTCCACCATGTTTACCTCAACATCCTCCCCTTCAGCTTCATCATCTCCCCATCCTGTGGGTTTTATATCTTCAATGTGGACCTTCAAACTCTCTGGGGCAGAATATTTGACCAAATAGTCAAATTTTCCACTGGGTTCCCCTAGAGTGTCCCATATTTCCTTCTGAGGGGAAGTTGGCTTCGTGATTTGGACTCTCTCCAATTCTAGCCTCAGGCCTTCAGTGACCTGTGTTAGTTCTTGGTTCTGATTTTCCTGGCCTTCAGTGGCCTGAGTTTCTTTTGCAACAACTACAGGTGCTGCTTCAATCGAAGTCTCTGGTAGCTTCTGGACGTCTCCAGTGACCTCCTTATCGACTTCGACCATCACCCAACTTTCGTTTTCAGTGCCTTTCTCTCCTGTTGGGACATCACTTTGGTCAGCTTCCACCATGTTAATCTCTCCAATGCATGCAGGCTCGGAGTAGTTGGTGTCTGCGACGTCCAAGGGATCTTCGTCCACTTTCATCTTTGCCTTATCAGCAAACTTCAGTCTGCCATCTTTGATTGCATTCTGAATTAGGTCCCTGAAAAGAAAACACTGAGGTTTTGTGGCCTAGGAAACTATGATATTTGCAAAATCCTCTCTTCTTTCTTTGATCTAAAGGAGGTATTTTGACATTTGATGGCACAATGAGTTGGCCATCTTTGACAAGTAAATCAAAAATCTCGTCACATTTAGTGACATCGAAGGTATAAACCTTCTTTGGGAATTTGTCACTTTTCTCATTTTCAACAATCTCTTTCCCTTTTGTGGGAACTAACAATTTGCAGGAGTAAGGTGGTGCCTGTTTTAATTCAGCGAGGTTGATTTCGACCTCTTCGAATTCAAATTCAGGATAATCTTCTGCTTCCTCAGTTCCAACATAGGAGATCCTTTCTTTCTTGTTATTTTTAAAGACTCTGGCCTTTTCGGCTTTTAACCTTTCGACCTGTCGAACCCTATCGGCTAACTGAGCCATGTCCCTCAAATATTGAGTGTCTAGTTTCTTTCGAATAGAGTAATCCAAGCCACCAGCGGCCATTTCGACTAACTCATGTTCAGGCACTACTGTGTAACATCTGGATTTCAAAAGCCTAAATCTATTCAGATAATCATCTATGGGTTCGGTGAACTTTCTTTTGACACTGGCTAATTCCTTCAAGCTTATTTTCGACTGTCCCATGTAAAATTGTTCATGGAACAATCTCTCCAAGAGAGCCCAAGTATCAATGGACCCAGGAGGCAAAGTGGTAAACCACGTGAAGGCGTTTTTAGTCAAAGAACTTGGGAAATATTTGATCCTGAGATCTTCATTATTGGCTATATCTCCCGCTTCGGTTAGATATCTGGCTATGTGTTCAACTGTTGACTCATTGGTATCCCCAGCGAACTTTGTAAATTTAGGGACTTTATATCCCCTTGGTAAATCAGTATGCATTATGCAATCTAATATAGGAGAAGCATAATTTGGCCTTCTAATTCCTGTGTTGAGGCCATTCTGGGCCATGACTCTCTCTATCATGGTGGTTAAATTGTTTTCTGCCAAGATGTTATCGTTTCGAATTCTATGAACGACTGCATCAACATCTTGATTTCGACCCACCATGACAACCCCCCTAGGTTGTTCTTCTCGAAACTCTGGGGCTTCCAGCCTTTCGACCCTTGCCCCTGGTTCCATAATTTCTCTTTGTGGGCCTGGGATCATTGGGGCTTCTAGCCTTTGTGCCCTTGCCCCCAAGTTAACTTCTTCTCTAGGTGGCCTATAGTTTGGGTCGTTAGCAACTTGTTCCATAACAGGCATGTTTGCTCGAACTCCCGCCTGATTCTGCCTACGCCTTTCTGGGGGAGCAAAGAAATCTGCTATTCGACTCATGTTATCAGCGTTTTCTCTGTTTGTCACAGTCACATTTTGTACTATTGGGGCAAATATTTCCTGCATAGTTTGTGCTAATACCCCTATCATATTATGGTTACTGTCATCCATCAATTGCCTAAAAGCCAACTAGTTTTCTGTGGTTAAAATAGGCATTGTGCTATAACCCACTGACCCTTGGTTATTTGTCATAAACTGATTCGCCCCAGACCCAGACCCTAATTGTGGTGATGAGTTCGATGTGGAATTGTGTAAACCTGCCATAAAGGATGTTGGCATTCCATAAGAGGAGTTTCTGGTTCTATTACCGTCGAAACCGGGTGGTCTAGTTAGTGGAGTAGCGAAATGGGATTGTGTCCCTGATGGTGGAACAAATCCCCCAGGATAACCAATGGTTCCAGTATTTCCTAAGATCGAACTATTAGTTGATATGCCACTTACTCCATTAGTGGCTATATTACTGGTTGAAGACGCAACAGACTGTGCATTCGAAGGGATCATATTAGATGTTCCCATCGAAGTGGACACATTAGTGCCTGTTGTATGTGGGGCATTTTGTTCCCCTTATTGATTGTCAGAATTAGACATCTTGTTCAAACGTTTTCTTCTGGATAAGGGTTGGTTGCTGTTGGTTATTTTACCATTTCTTAGGTTCATAAAACAGCAAACTTCTTAGGTTCCAACGTTTTTATAATGGTTATGTCTCAACAATCTTTATTTCTAATGTCCAATTATTGGTCCTACCGGGTGTGCCAATTTGTTTCCAGTGATTTCTGGTAAACAACCGCTAGTCTTCCAAACTATCGAATAAACTTACTGACTGTTATTCAATTTCTCTGGTAACTCGCAGGATCGACTAGATTGATCCTAGGACTTGTTGGTCATTAGGATAACTCTCATGATCGAACAGGTATTCATGGTTGGTATTTAGAGTGTTGTGTAGGTGTTTGACTTATTTCGATTTTCTCTTAGAGATCTAAAGGTATAATCAAAATATATGTGCGCGAAACTAAATTGCATGAATAAATGTTAATTGTAAAGACATGTAAAATTGCATAAAAGATAAGTAAATGGCTTCGAAACTTAAAACAAAACAGTTAATGTAAAAGATTTGAAATGCGAAGAAAGCGTTTAATGCAAGAAATCTGTAAAATGACTTTAAGTAAAAATAGGCGTTCGAAGGATAAAAACTTGAGGACAAAGGCGTGAAAAGTATGACAGTTTCTGAAATATAAAGTGTTTGAAATGTAAAGAAAGCATTTAAATGTAAGGCATCAATGAAAAGATTTCGAATAAAAAGACTTTAGATGCAAAAAACTTGCAAATGGTATTGATACAAAGACAAAGGAAAGCACTGGAAATGATAAAGGGTTTTCATTAAATCATAAACATGTGGTGCTATCATACGTACATTGCTCTTGCATTCGTTTCCCTAGCCATGTGGTAATTTGAATGTTTACTGAGTATTTTGTACAATAGATATGACACACGAAATCCTAATGCTAAGACTTCTATTTATACTACTTCGACCATAACGGTCTTGCTATAAGATTCTGCCACGTTCAGAACATGCAGAGCAATGCCTCTCTCTTACTTCCACGTGTCTTCGAATGCTCCAGCGCATATATTTCAAATTTCGAACATCCCGCTTGCATTTGAATTTCAAATGTTTTGGCACTTCTTCGCTTCGAACGCACTTCTTTAGACACAACCTTGTTATCATTTCGAGACTTCTTTAGATATGTTCCCATAATTGCCACTCGAAGCTCCAAGCTTTGATATGCTCATTCAAAACACTGCTTCTGCTATTTCGAAACATGACGCTTTGTTTCATTTCAATCGAAACGTCAAATTCACTTGGCTTCTAATAATATTATCAAAATCTTCAGCCAACAGTCATCCACTTTAGAAAATCTATCCACGATCACTTCCAACTCGGTTGTGATGGTAATACTCGATGTACCGTCTTTCGTAGATCCGTAGTAATCAAATCAGATTTTTTTCCAATGACCGTAGACTTTATCCATACGTACGGGGAAATTTAGCTTCATCTTCTTAGAAAGGAGACAAGCACATGGAAGCTTGTAGTTTTTCCTAATTTTACATCTACACTTTTAACTATTCGGCCCCGTTGTCTCGGCACACTTCGCTTCATAAAAAATAAAATTTAATCCCGCTCGGGATATGTTAAGATTCAACTGTGAGTAAATAATGTTATCTTTAAAACAATGTTCTATGACAATTATGCTCCTGCCAAAAGTTGTTTGAATTTCATTATGTTGGCTTTGGAGCATTTGGTTCACCGTTGTCTTCTTTCTTACATTCGAGGAATGTAAATCCAACCAAAAAGTATTATCCGTAGAAGTGACACCAACAATTTCTAGAAGCGGAAGCCTATACTTGTTGGTCTTATACGTTGAATCAATTATAAGAACAGTCGAAAATATGTTGAACAACTTGATACTTTTCGGATGAGTCCAAAAAATGTCACGAACACTAACTTTATCATCACACAATTTGTACCTTTAAATATAGTGGTTATCGTTCAAAAATTTCAACAACTGTTGCATTTCAGACCTCGGACCTCTACTCGCAATAATCAGTTTATAACGTTCCTTGTATACCTACTTGATATTTGAAACATTTTGTGGTCATTTCCGTTTCAAATCTGCAAGTATGTTTCTCGCTGCAACTTTGATTATCGAAATTTCTGAAATAATTTCCTTCTCCCCCGACTTAAGTCGACCTACAATTGGATGACCTTGTAGCTTGATGTCCAACACATGATAATGTTTACTGGAAATGACAGAAAACCGCCATGTATCATCCACCCTACATGATCTGCGCAATTTGAACGGACACTCACATTTTCTCGGTCTGTTGTCATCATGTTTTAAATTCTGAACTTTTGGAACATATTTTTCACTTCTCTCGCATCTCATGGTTACAAATGCTTGCCTTCTACTAGTGCCATTGTCAGACCTTCCAATCACAACACCAAAGCCGAGTTTGCTAGCTTCCATTCAGACCCAATCAAGCAAATATTTAAATATAACATTTAGCTAGAAACAATGTATTTTCGAACATGAATTTTTGAATTTACCCTAAAATTTGATTTTGGATACTTTCAGAGATGTACCTCCGAAACACCTTGACTTAAAATGCGTTCAGAGATATATTTCCAAAAAATATTTTTAGGTTTTCAAACTAAAATCTTAATCCACCCTAAAAAAAACGAGGAAAAAACAAATAATGATCAATTGGCCGGACTCGTATCGCTACCCGTAGCCTAATATATATTCATAGTGAATTGTAATGTAAAAAGTCGTGAGACGATGGATATATTTTTCTTTTTAGAACCAAAGAGGACAAAACGGTGACGTTTTAGTCATTTAAAAAAAATTGAAAACGAAGAAAAAAGATCGAGTTGATACTATCAGCATCGTTGTATTTTTCTTGTTGCAGACTCTCACTCTCGCCGCCCTCCGTAGCCGCGCCGCCTTGGGTCGGGAGAAGGTCCGGCTGTCTCCTCCGATTGTTCTTTCTCTCACTCCTGCTGTGAGTCTCAGTCACAAAAATGAAGATGGTTTCAATAGCAATTAGGTCATTCAAAGGCAATTTGCAACATAGGGTTCATCACACTCCTTTCCTCAGAAACCTTTCTACTTGGACTTTTCCAGGTACCATTGTTAAAACCTTCATGTTTTCTGTTATAAAGGCATAGTCTGTCTGTGGTTAGGATGTTTTGAATTTGTTCTCTGATGATCCTCATGGTCACCTTATTGAGCAGGAAATGGAGCTGGTAATCAGCAGGTTAACAAGTCAGAGTCTTCCGAGGATTTTGAGCAGCGAATATTTAGTCCTGGGGGAAGTTCCAAAACAGATGCCATTTTAGATAGGCTCAATCAACAAGCAAGGGCTCGAGATAGATCTGCTGGGACTTCCCACCTGTTGGATGATCTTGAACAAAGTTTTGATACATTATCTGATGGAATGGATGGGAAACTCAATACTGCTGCCAGATACTTTGAATTTGATCCTGAAGTAATCGACAACGATGATTATTCTTATCGATATGATACCACTTTTCACCAGGGATCAACATATACTACAAAGGTATGCTGCTTCATCACTTATCACTCTGTTCGTATTTACTATTACATACTTCTCCTGTTTGTTGCCAAAACCCGTTTGAGCAAAAACACAGTTCTCCTGTTTGTTGCTCAAAAGAAAAAAATATTCATTTAAATTATTATGATAATATTGATATTTTTAATCTATTCCATTGACACATTTAAATTACATAAAAAACACATCCATCTGTACTATTAAGATTCCGTATATGGACCGATAACGATAATGCTGTTAAGTTAATTTTAGCTCATCATTAGTTTCTTGTGTGTGCTTTAATCAATAATTTCTATGGTTATTTGTGTTTATGGAAATTTATCCGGCCTTTCTTTTGTACCAGCTCTATCGAATTAATTTTCTGATCTGTGCAATATCTTTCTTCATACAGGATCTTGATCTTACAAAACCTGCTGCACGAAAACCCGCCATAAGGACCGAATTCGTAGTATCCACCAAAGAAGTTCTTAGTCAAGCAGATTTCAGGGTTAGCACTTCTGTCAGAGTAGTTCTGTTATAAGATATTTTATATATCATAGGCGTAATTAACTAATTACTTTCTGTTTGCCATGCTAAATTGAAAATTGTATGAGTCATCCTTTCAGTTTTCCCCTAAATCTTATGCCTTGCTTCTTTATACCTTAGATCCAGTTTGGCATCCCTTCAAAATTGTATGAAAAATTCATTTCATATGCAACTCACATAAGTTTATTGTGATATTATCGTGCTGAAGTCCTCGTTCATTTATGGTGATTCAACTTTTATTTGTGTGAAGGCAGATGAAAGTGAGGAAATTACTTGCGTCACATCTGTTTAATCGTTGTAGCTCTTGATAGCGATGCTAAGATTTGCATATATACCTCGATATTGAAAAAAATGTTCCTATCAATGCTATTTCTGGAATGACTCTTAGCAGTATCATTGGTTTTATGCAGAATGTAAGATTTTTGGCAAACTTCATAACAGAAGCTGGAATTCTTATCAAGAGAAGCAAGGTAAGTTCTAATCTACTGTAGAGGATAGTAGATTGGTTAGGAATGATGAACTATTGAGAGGGGATATTTTACTATTAGTATTTGCTACTGCAGCCATTTTGCTTGTTCTGCTTGTTTAATCTTACCAAACTGCTTATTTCTTATCATTGTGACTAGACTGGCATCAGTGCAAAGGCTCAAAGGAAGGTTGCCAGGGAGATTAAAACTGCCAGAGCATTTGGCTTAATGCCGTTTACAACAATGGGTACAAAGTCATTTATTTACGGGAGAACTATGGAGAATCTTGACGACGACTTTTCATACAGGAGTGAAACTAGAAACATGCCTAGTGAAATTGATATTGAAGACCATGTTTAAGACAGTGGTGTTGGATTAGCTTGCATAATCTATTTTTGTTTCTCTACCTAGTTAAGTGACGGTTGAAATAAGTAAGTGATTTTGCTGGTATACCTTGATTACTATGGTGCCAATGTAGTTTTTCTATCTATTCTAAAGTCTTGAGCATTTCTTATTTGAATATGAATATTACAAAGATTGGTACTCATACTTGACAGTGTTATAAATTGCATTTCTTCATGTTTCAACTTTGCTGCTTGATTTTTGTTGCATGATATCTTGGATAAGCAAGGTCATATTTAGATAAGAGGAACCACCTTTTTCAACAGCTCTATTTGCAATGTCACTTAATTTACTAACCCTTTCTCTTATCTCTTTACTTTCTTCTCCCTCATCCATCACCATACATATTGCCTCCTTGATACCTTCCTTCTTCACCAAGACACCTACTTTCTCTTCCAGTCCCCACCTCATTGGAACCTCTACACCAAGGCTCACTCCAATCCTCAACACTTGAGTAACAAGCTTCTCATTCAAAAACTGGTCAGCAAATAATGGCCAAGTTGCCATTGGCACACCAGCACTTATCCCTTCAAGTATCGAATTCCAACCACAATGTGTTAAGAATCCTCCAATTGAAGGGTGTGATAATATCACCACTTGTGGAGCCCAACCTCTAATTATAAGGCCTCTCCCTTTGTTCCTTTCCTCAAACCTTTCTTCACTAATCCATTTTTCCAACTCTTCACTTTTATTTCCTTCCCTAATAACCCAAATAAATGGCCTTTCTGTTGCTTCCAAAGCCAAAGCCAATTCCATATGCTGTGAAGGAACTAAGTTGCATAAACTTCCAAGACAAGCATAAACCACAGACTTTGGCTGGTGCATATCTAGCCAATTTGAGCAATGATGTTCACTTATTGAAGCCATGTTACCTCTTTGTGCCTTGTCCAAACCATCTTTGTTGCAAAGTGAAACAGGTCCAACACACCATACTTTATCATTTCTTTCTTTCTTGAAATCCTTAACATATGCTTCCTCCAACTCCTCAAAAGTGTTAATGATTTCACCATATGACTTCACTTCAGCCTCATTCATCTTCTCTTTAAACTCCTTCAAAACATCTGGCATTGTTCCTCCTGGTACTTGCACTTTGGTAGCTCGAATTTGGTCAGGTATGCCAGGCACAGTGAAATACTCAGATTCTGAATTGACACTCTCAAGAATCTTTGATGTATTTACCTTGAGTATGCATTGAAGACAGAAGCAAGAAAAACCATGAAATGAAATCCTTGGAATTTGATGTTTTTCAGTTATTTGTAAAGTCCAAGGAATGCAAAAATCAGAAATAACACAACTTGGTTTCGGTGTCAATGCATCAAACAACTCTTGAGCTGGTTTTTGAAGCATGGAAATTGCATGGAAGAGGTTCGATCTCATATCTTTTGAATTCACCATGTCAAAATTCTCACACCCTTCTGGTAATCCAGCTTCTTTTGATGGAAAATTGAGTGTTAAGACATTAATTTTGAGGCCAGAAGAAACAGCACGAGAAAGAACAGAACTAAAACGTGATGCATTTTTTGGTGTAGTAAATATTGTTACAAGAACACCACGTTGTGCTAAGAGTTTAGCTATGTCTATCATAGGGATAATGTGTCCTTGGGCTATTAAGGGAAATAATACAAAATGAGGAACATCAATCATGGTTGGAAAATTAATGATGTTATTTTGAGGTTGAATTGAATTGAAGTGTGTTTGATATAATATTGTATCATTTTTTGTGTTTTTATAAAGATGGTATATGTGTTGTAGAAGGTTTTACATATAATGATGTAAGAGCACATGCAATGAAAATTGTAGTATATGAGGAAGTAGGGATAACATTCAGTGCATGGTAGTAGTGACAATGTTTACCGCAAATTCTCTCTAGGGATCATACAAAAGTGACAGACAAGTAACGTGAAGATTCAGTATATTCTACTTCAGATAAGTTAGAAAGAGTTTTGTGATCAAAATTCGAATCCTCATGTTCATATAACTTGTCCTTAGAGTTAAATCATTAATTCTTAAACACAAAAGACATTTAGTTGATGTTTTTAGATTCTTTTTTCCTTGCCTCTTTCACCTCCATAACTAAGATAAGGATAAGGATAATATTCTCTAGACAAAAACTTTGAGCTAAATATGTCGAAAGTATTTTTTATATTATACTAGCAACAAATTGAACCGCTCCAATCAATAATAATAATTCTTCAACAATACCAAAAAAAATAAATTGTTTATGTAGTTGGATTTAAAATGATCTACATTTCCGAGAGAAAACGACTTTTCAATTTACTATGTTGAAGAATGAATACAAGAATGATAATAAATTAGCCTTTAATATTCTAAAAAACAATATAATTTTTACCTCTTTCTCTTTTTCCACTATCATTTGTAATGTGTTTTTTCATTTGGAGAATATATTCTAAAAAACACTCATTCTTAATCTTGAATTCTAAAATTTTGTTTGGAAGTTTATAGAAAAAGGAAGGGAGACATTTGAAAAAAAAAATAATTGAGTGAAAAAAATAGAGATTTAGGCGGGAGAGTTTTGAAAGATTTATTTTTATTTAAAACTTAAAAATCCTATAATTTAAAAAACTAAAAAAATAGTATTGAGGAATAGGTTTGAAAAGTTCAGACAAATTATTCAAATATAATCTTTATTGTTATATTATTTTAAAAATTAAAAATATATTAATGCTAAATCCTCTTTTATCATTTTATAAAAGATAATTCTTTCAAAAAATATTTAAAAATTATTCTTTATAAATATTTTTTAAAAAATTATTTTCTAAAACCCTCACTTCACCTTCTCTCATAATTTCCCGTGCCTAAAAGTTTTTTATTTTATTTTTATAGTAAACAACATCATACATTAGATAAAATACATAGAGTACAAGCATAGTGAAAGAAATTGTGTTAGTATTTTCCATCCACATTTTAAAAACAACATTAATAACTAAACCAATTTAAATTTAGACAACAATTAACTTAGACAATTTAGAAACTAATATAATATTGTTAATTAAATTCCTTAATTCAAGCAACTAAACGAAATGATGATATGTGAGTTTAGGAACTATAATTTTTAAATTTATCCAATCAAGAATCATTTTTTAGCGTGGGATACACGATTTGATTATACATGTTCTCGAGGTTGATTAATCTCACAATCTATGAAGGAATAATTTGTTGAGTGAAAAAGACAGTTTGATTTGCAACAACCATCGTTAGATTCTCACTCTTAAACATATTTGTTTCATCCAATTATCTTTGAGATATTTTATTAAACACCATGAATACAACCTTAAAACAACTTAAACATAAGAAAACACGTATACTTGAACCAAGTAAGAAATCAAGATAATAATACCTATAACATATACACAAAAACAATATCTTAGAGATTTCACATCTTCTAGTGGTGGAGGTCATTTTTCATGTCTGATCCACTTTGGTCCCTTGATTGGCGACGATAGTTTTAGAGTTGCAAGTATTTAGTGATTGTTGGCAAAGAGGAGGAAAAACATGATGGAGATTGGAGGTAGAAAGAGGCAAGGACCCATTAGAGATGAGTGACTCAAAAGAATGAAAAGGAAATAAGAAAAACCTACAATAGAAGATAAACCACCACTGCAAAGAAAACAACCTCCATGTTAGCGGAGAGAAGCTCCGATAGTGGAGAAGAGACCCTTACAAAAAGAGAGGTGCGCTCACCATACATAAAATACTAGACAAAATACTAGACAAACAAAGAATAAATTATATTGTACATATATAAACAGAGTACAAATAATACAATAAACTTTTACAAGAATGTTTAGTTCTACTTTTGAATTGATTTTACATGTATAAAATTAATTTTAAATATTTAGTTGGTTTTAAGTATAATTGATGTTGTTTATATTTTAATTTAAAGTTATAAAAGAGAAATTACCCACTAATTAAACCTAAGATAAGAGAAACAAAGGATATTTGCTAAACTCATAAAAATTATAATTGGAATGAATAATTTCACCTAACCAAGAACATCTTCAAACAGTAACCTTAATGTTCCAAACGACATCTAGAATATTCCAACCACTGTTACGGAAAACAATTTCATTCTTAAGAATCCATATATTCCAAGTAATAGTAATCCAAATGCAACCTTATTTTCCCCTTTTCACCTTTTTAGACTTGCAATACTTGTACCATGTCAACAAACTCCCTTTCGAATCATCATCCATCCAGTTCGAAAAACCAATCCACTCCGCAATATCTCTCCATATCAGTTTAGAGACAATACATTTAAAAAAGAGTGATTCAAAGATTCAACTTCTATCACACAAAAAGCACACTTTTGAGCATCAATAGGGAGATCAATACCTCTAAGCTTCAAGAAATCCTTCGTCGGGAGCCTATTGATAAGAAATCTCCACCCAAAAGCTTTTATCTTAAACGGAACCACCATTTTCCACACTAATTGCAAAGCTCTGTCAAATTTGTTAATTGGACCATAAAGGATTTTCGGGCCTGTTATTGCAGCGTAACAGGAGCAGACCGAAAATTTAGCGTTACCTTCTAAATTCCATCCCACCAAGTCATTCCCAGTCGGACTGCAAGCAAATCCATCTAGCAGAGACTGCATCTCCATAGTTCCAGCTTCCAAGCCGAGCTGTAGCGCAACAGAATAGGGGATACCGAACTCGCCCAAATTCCAAACGTCGTCATTCCAATCCCCTATCCCAGCAGCCAAAACCACCTATAATAGAGAAGAAGAAAAAGGAGCAGGTAATGTATCCTTTAATATTGTATCCCGGATCCAGGCAGAATGCCAAAAGGCCATAGTGTATCTTCTAGCAATTTCGAAATTGTAATTTTTGAAAATTGCATCAACAATCTTCTTCTTGTTTAAGAAAATTATATCCTTCCACCAAGAGGAAGTGGAAAAAGGAAATTTTTTGGGGACTTCACAACAGACAACCTGTAAACAAATATCACCATATCACGCTCTCAAAACATTGTACCATAAAGAATCCAAACCTTTTAAAATCTGCCACCTCCATTGTTGAGAAGAGCCAAGTTAAAATCTACAATACTTTTAAGTCCAATTCCACCTTTGTTAATAGGAAGACAAACATATTTCCAATTTCCTCACTCAATCATTTGACTATAAGAACTAGTGAGAGAAAGTTAAAATAAACTTAGAGAGAGAATATGTGTGTGTCAATACACAAATTCGTATTCCAAATAATTTGAAATGAAAAAGAGAGTCTCTACTTATATGCTTGAGGTTCCGCAATAAAGGAAATAGAATTTAAGTAAAAAGTTTTTATCTAATCGATTGAGACTTTTTTGCTTAAATTTTATTTAAGTAAAGATTTTAAAAATATATATAAAAGTCTAAGATATTAGCTTACTTATTTACATCTTAGAACTTGTCCGTATTGTTGAAGAGAAAATGAAAAAAAAAGTACAATGTCTAATTTAAAAATAAACTAGAATAAACACATACATAAACCTAAAAAAAAAGAAGAGAGTTGGTCGGATATAACCTAGAACTAATGCAATCAATTCATTATAAAGTGTAGGTGTTTAGGTATTGGCTTGCATTTTTGGTAAATCCCAAGTGTATGTGTGAATGTCATGACTGATGTCATAACATTCTAGTTCAGTTTGTACTAACTCATTAGGTACCTTTGCAGAAAAATATTGTAATTCAAATACTGATGTTTATAAGTGTGTATCTGAGCATTTTTGCAAAATGATCACATTTTGCTAAATCAGTAGACAGGTTTTCTCAGATGTCATAACAGATGTTATGACATCCTGTTCTGAACTAACAGGATTGCAGGATTGGATAAGTCTGAGTTTTTTCAGGAAATAACTCAGTCCTTTCTGAACAGAATCCTGCGTTTTCTGAGGGGTAACCTAACTCAACCCTAACCTGGTTAATAAAGTCTTGTGACCTGATCTTTAGGTCAAAACGGAATTAACCCTAGGTTTTTGGAAACCCTAACTGAAGTTGCAGCTGCTATATATTCAACAGAGTTGCTGTTTTTCATGGACGGCTTTTATTGATTAGAAGATCATTTGTAATCTGTATAGATTTGTTTATTGTACTCCAAGCAATTATCATTGTGATAAGTGCCTTGGAATAGGTTTCAAATTGTAAGGGTTGTGTAGCACTCTAAGCTTTGAAGCAAGAGTGCTTGAATGTTCTTTGACTAAAGCTGTGAAGCAGAGTCAAGTTAGTTGTGTACATCACTCAAAGCTGTGAAGCAAGAGTGATTGTGTTGCTTGATTAAAAAGCTGTGAAGCTTAATCAAGTGTTTGTCTTTGAAGAGTGTCTTCATCAATTCTTAAGTCAAATTGGTTTATGTATCACTGCTGTGATTGAGGGGGAGTGAGTAGGAACTCAGGTTTAAGTTGTACTTAGATTGGAATTGCATTGGGTAGGTCTTAAGTGAAGGAGATAAACTGGTTGGTTTATTCCTGAATTAAAATCTCTTATAGTGGATTTCCTCCCTGGCTTGGTAGCCCCCAGAGTAGGTGTTGTTGCACACTGAACTGGGTAAACAATTGACTGTGTTCTTTATTGCTTTTGTATTTACTGTCATATAGTAAGTCAGATACGGTGCCATAACATTGAACGTGACATTGAGTATCTGCAGCCAGAATTTCAATTGGCATCAGAGCAGGCACCCTGCCTGTATTACTGGGTGAGATCTAGGGATATCACTTTCTGGCACTATGGACAAAGAAGGAGTTTTTGGAAATAAACCACCCATTCTGGATGGAACCAATTATGACTACTGGAAACCTCGTATGATTGCCTTCCTAAAATCTCTGGACAAAAAGGCTTGGAGAGCTGCTGACAAAGGATGGATTCATCCCACCATAACTGA
This sequence comes from Vicia faba, assembly GCA_948472305.1. Lineage (NCBI taxonomy): Eukaryota > Viridiplantae > Streptophyta > Magnoliopsida > Fabales > Fabaceae > Vicia > Vicia faba. The sequence continues at coordinate 1,329,258,291 of OX451740.1, forward strand.
GATAGATGGGACAATCAGTCTGAAGCCTGAGGAAGATTGGAGTAAAGAAGAAGATGAGTTAGCTCTGGGAAATTCAAAAGCTTTAAATGCCTTGTTCAATGGAATTGATAGAAACATTTTCAGACTAGTACATCAATATGAACTGGCCAAGGAAGTTTGGGACACTCTCAAAACTACTCATGAGGGCACTTCCAAAGTAAAAATGTCAAGGCTTCAGATGTTGACCACTAAGTTTGAGAATCTAAGAATGATGGAAGATGAAACCATTCATGAGTTTCACATGAACATCTTGGATATTGCCAACACCTCAGGAGCACTGGGAGAAAAAATGTCAGAAGAAAAACTGGTGAGGAAGATTCTCAGATCCTTGCCTAAAAGATTTGCAATGAAGGTAACAGCCATAGAGGAAGCCCAGAACATTAGCAAGTTGAAAGTGGATGAACTAATTGGGTCTCTTCAGACTTTTGAGATGGGAATCACTGATAATGGTGTCAAAAAGAACAAGAGCATAGCTCTTATGTCCAACACTGATGTTGAAGAAAACATTTCAGAAGCTGTAGCCATGCTTGGAAGACAGTTCAACAAACTCATCAAAAGAATAGATCCAAAGTCAAGGTCTAATGTTCATAACATTCCCTCTAACATTGACAGTTCCAGCAGAAGACCAAGGTCAGAAGAGAAAGGAGTTCAAGGCAGAGGAATTCTATGCCATGGTTGTGAAGGATAGGGGCATATTCGAGCTGAATGTCCTACCTTTCTTAAGAAACAAAAAGGAATGACAGTTACTTGGTCTGACTGTGATTCAGAAAGTAATTCTGAAGAAGAGACTGCCAAACGAGTTACTGCTTTAACTGGTGTTTGTACCTCTGAAAGTGACATCAGTGATGAAGAGGTGACTTTTGAAGAACTGGCTGATACTTACAAAGAATTGTGTATCAGAAGTACTGAAGTCTGTGTGCAGAATGAGAAACAGTCAAAACTCATCATAAAGATGGAGGCTGAAAAAAGGGCAAACCTTGAAACTATAAGTCATCTAGAAGGAAAAGTTCAATTGCTGAACTCACAACTAAACCAAATGACCAAATCTGTCAAGTTGTTGACAAATGGGACAGACAAATTGGAAGAGATCCTACAGGTTGGTCAAAATGTGGGAAATAAATCTGGTCTAGGATTTATGGAAGCAACGAAATCTGGTTCTGGTAAGCAAATGTCAAAACAGATGTCTCAACACAACTCTCGACATCAGGAACAGAAACATATGAGGAAAAGGTACCAAAGATGGAAATGTCATCATTGTGGTAGATATGGCCACATAAAGCCCTTCTGCTTCAGATTACATGGATACCCTAATCAGAACTCAGGTGTCAAACCTAAGTCTAAAAAGGTACCACATGCTCCTCAATGGAAGAAAAAGGCTACTGCACTGATAGCTCACACTTCCCTGAGGGTCTCTGCAAAGGAAGACTGGTACTTTGACAGTGGATGCTCCAGACATATGACTGGAATCAAGAACCTCCTCAATAATGTTAAGCCTCACACCACCAGTTTTGTGACCTTTGGAGATGGGGCTAAAGGTGAAATCAAAGGAGTTGGTGATTTGGACTGCCCTGGAGTTCCAAGTCTAAATGAAGTACTGCTGGTGAAAGGACTGACCGCTAATCTCATTAGTATCAGTCAACTGTGTGATCTAGGATTCAAGGTCAATTTCTCAAAATCTGAATGCCTTGTAATCAATGACAAACAAGAGATAGTAATGAAAGGAGTCAGATCCAAAGACAACTGTTACTTGTGGGAGGCTGAGAACACTAATTTCTCATCTGTGTGTTCCATTGCAAAGGAAGAAAAAGAGGTGAAACTGTGGCACAAAAAACTTGGCCATCTTCATCTAAGGGGTATGAAGAGGATTATCTCCTTGGAGGCAGTCAGAGGGATTCCAAAACTGCAAATTGATGAAGGAAGAATTTGTGGTGAATGTCAAGTTGGTAAGCAGACGAGGATGTCACACCCAAAGTCAAGACATCTAACCACCTCTAAGGTTCTAGAACTCCTCCATATGGATCTGATGGGACCAATGCAAGTTGAGAGTCTTGGTGGTAAAAGATATGCCTATGTGGTTGTGGATGATTTTTCCAGATTCACCTGGATTAATTTCATTAGGGAAAAATCAGATGCATTTGAAGCTTTTAGAGAACTGTGCAAGAGAATTCAAAGAGAGAAGGAAGGATGTATTGTCAGAATCAGAAGTGATCATGGCAAGGAATTTGAAAACAGCAAGTTTGATGACTTCTGTGCTTCAGAAGGAATCAGTCATGAGTTTTCTTCTCCCATAACACCTCAGCAAAATGGAGTTGTGGAAAGAAAAAACAGGACCATACAAGAATCTGCCAGAGCAATGTTACATGCCAAAAGACTTCCTATGTATTTTTGGGCTGAAGCTATGAATACAGCTTGCTATGTTCATAACAGGGTCACCTTGAGAAAGGGAACCTCATCCACCATATATGAACTCTGGAAAGGAAGAAAACCAACTGTGAAGTACTTCCATGTGTTTGGTAGCAAATGCTATATTTTGTCTGATCGTGAACAAAGAAGAAAACTGGACCCCAAAAGTGATGAAGACATATTTCTAGGATACTCCTCAAACAGCAGAGCTTATAGAGTATTCAACTCCAAAACCAAAACCATGATGGAATCAATAAATGTTGTAATTGATGACTATCATGAAGAAATAAATGTTCCTTGTACTGTTGAGACATTCTTTGAGACTTCAACCCAACAGGATGACCTACCCAACTCCACCACAACAGAATCTGAATCAAAGGAAGCTAGCAAGATTCCTTCCATCAGAGTTCAGAAGGATCATCCAAAAGAGCTCATCATAGGAGATCCCAATAGTGGAGTCATCACAAGATCTAGAGAAATCATCTCAAACTCTTGTTTTGTGTCCAAAATAGAACCAAGAAATGTCAAGGAAGCCTTAACTGATGAATATTGGATTGGTGCAATGCAAGATGAACTGAACCAATTCAAGCAACATGAAGTTTGGGAACTAGTTCCTAGACCTGAAGGAACTAACATCATTGGGACAAAATGGATATTCAAGAACAAGTCAGATGCTGAAGGAGTTGTCACCAGAAATAAGGCAAGACTTGTTGCTCAAGGATACACCCAGGTTGAAGGGGTTGATTTTGATGAAACCTTTGCACCTGTAGCCAGATTGGAATCAATCAGACTCTTGTTGTCAATTGCTTGTCTTCTGAAGTTCAAGTTATTTCAGATGGATGTGAAAAGTGCCTTTCTAAATGGGTACTTAAATGAGGAAGCTTATGTGGAACAACCTAAAGGTTTTGTGGATCCAACCCATCCTGATCATGTCTACAAACTGAGAAAAGCTCTATATGGCCTGAAACAAGCTCCTAGAGCATGGTATGACAGGTTAACAAAGTTTCTCTCAGACAAAGGCTACAGAAAAGGAGGCTTGGACAAAACTCTCTTTGTCAAAACTGAAGGAGGGAAGTTGATGGTTGCCCAAATATATGTTGATGACATAGTGTTTGGAGGAATGTCAGAACATATGGTTAAACACTTTGCTGACCAGATGCAGGCTGAATTTGAAATGAGTCTCATGGGAGAACTAACTTATTTTCTTGGACTACAAGTCTCACAGATGGAGGACTCAATCTTCTTATCTCAAAGCAAGTATGCTAAGAATATTGTAAAGAAGTTTGGTATGGAGAATGCAAGTCACAAAAGGACTCTTGCTCCTACTCATCTAAAGCTTTCCAAAGATTCAAGTGGGGTTAAGGTGGATCAAAGTCTATACAAAAGCATGATAGGAAGCTTGTTGTACTTAACTGCCAGCAGACATGATATTGCCTTTGCAGTTGGAGTTTGTGCTAGATACCAAGCTGATCCCAAAGTCAGTCATATCAATCAAGTGAAGAGAATTTTGAAGTATGTAAGTGGTACTTACAACTATGGATTGATGTATACTCATGGCTGTGAACCAGCTCTGACTGGCTACTGTGATGCTGATTGGGCTGGTAGTGCTGATGATAGAAAAAGCACCTCTGGAGGATGTTTCTTTTTGGGAAGTAATCTGGTTTCCTGGTTCAGCAAGAAACAGAATTGTGTGTCTCTTTCAACTGCTGAAGCTGAATACATTGCAGCTGGTAGTAGCTGCTCTTAAATGATATGGATGAAACAGAGGCTCACTGAGTATAATGTCACACAAGATGTTATGACATTGTACTGTGACAATCTGAGTACAATCAACATATCCAAGAATCCCATTCAGCATAGCAGGACCAAACATATTGACATATGACATCACTTTATCAGAGACCTTGTAGAAGAGAAGACAATCAAATTGGAACATGTTGCCACTGAGCTACAGCTGGCTGACATTTTTACCAAGGCTTTGGATGCAAACCAATTTGAAAACTTAAGGGGTAAGCTGGGTATTTGCCAACATGAGGAATTGTAGCAATTAATTTTCCTTAAAACAAGGATCAAAGGACTTATGCCTGTTCTAATTGGTTTAAAATTGTATTTTCTCATTTCCTACAATTTTTTTAAGAAGTTGAATAGACACTCCCTTGCTTCCTTCCTCTCTCGTCTCCTCATCAAAACCTAGTCTCTCAATCAGAAATTTCTCCTCAGTTGCTGTTGGTCCTCTAAAATTGCTAACATGTCTCAAACACCATCATCATCCAATACGACCATTTCAACCTCTTCCTCTGATCAAGATTCTGGGACAATCTCTTCTTGTCTGGACTCTGACGTTCTGGAGATCTCCTCTCATAGAAAAGTGGGAACTAACCCCACCAAGGTCAAAGAGTTGAGAACAAGACATGCAGAAAAACCCCAAGCTTCTGCCTCTGGTAATCCATCTCATCCTTCTTCTCCAGTTCCCCCTGAAATTGAAAATAAGGAAGGGACGACCTATGTTAATCAAGCAATAGCAAAAATTGTTTCAAGAATTCTGAACAAGAACCACTCAGTTCCTGGCATTTCTGTTCCTCTGAACCAAGAAAGCTCAAATGCTGAAACAAATCCAGATGTCTCTAAGAATGTTGAGACATCAAACAAGGAGAAGAATGCTGACATTGCTCACAAGAAAAGAAAGAAGCCTGAATACTCTGGATCTGATGACAGTGCTTGAAGGTTGATTGCTGTTTGGTGGTATTGCTGGTTGGTTGCTGATATCTGGTGGAGTTTGGAAGTGTATTCTGTGTTGTCTGCTGCTGATCTTATTATTTAGCGTTACCTTCTAAATTCCATCCCACCAATTCATTCCCAGTCGGACTGCAAGCAAATCCATCTAGCAGAGACTGCATCTCCATAGTTCCAGCTTCCAAGCCGAGCTGTAGCGCAACAGAATAGGGGATACCGAACTCGCCCAAATTCCAAACATCGTCATTCCAATCCCCTATCCCAGCAGCCAAAACCACCTATAATAGAGAAGAAGAAAAAGGAGCAGGTAATGTATCCTTTAATATCGTATCTCGGATCCAGGCAGAATGCCAAAAGGCCATAGTGTATCTTCTAGCAATTTCGAAATTGTAATTTTTGAAAATTGCATCAACAATCTTCTTCTTGTTTAAGAAAATTATATCCTTCCACCAAGAGGAAGTGGAAAAAGGAAATTTTTTGGGGACTTCACAACAGACAACCTGTAAACAAATATCACCATATCACGCTCTCAAAACATTGTACCATAAAGAATCCAAACCTTTTAAAATCTGCCACCTCCATTGTTGAGAAGAGCCAAGTTAAAATCTACAATACTTTTAAGTCCAATTCCACCTTTGTTAATAGGAAGACAAACATATTTCCAATTTCCTCACTCAATCATTTGACTATAAGAACTAGTGAGAGAAAGTTAAAATAAACTTAGAGAGAGAATATGTGTGTGTCAATACACAAATTCGTATTCCAGATAATTTGAAATGAAAAAGAGAGTCTCTACTTATATGCTTGAGGTTCCGCAATAAAGGAAATAGAATTTAAGTAAAAAGTTTTTATCTAATCGATTGAGACTTTTTTGCTTAAATTTTATTTAAGTAAAGATTTTAAAAATATATATAAAAGTCTAAGATATTAGCTTACTTATTTACATCTTAGAACTTGTCTGTATTGTTGAAGAGAAAATGAAAAAAAAAATTACAATGTCTAATTTAAAAATAAACTAGAATAAACACATACATAAACCTAAAAAAAAGAAGAGAGTTGGTCGGATATAACCTAGAACTAATGCAATCAATTCATTATAAAGTGTAGGTGTTTAGGTATTGGCTTGCATTTTTGGTAAATCCCAAGTGTATGTGTGAATGTCATGACTGATGTCATAACATTCTAGTTCAGTTTGTACTAACTCATTAGGTACCTTTGCAGAAAAATATTGTAATTCAAATACTGATGTTTATAAGTGTGTATCTGAGCATTTTTGCAAAATGATCACATTTTGCTAAATCAGTAGACAGGTTTTCTCAGATGTCATAACAGATGTTATGACATCCTGTTCTGAACTAACAGGATTGCAGGATTGGATAAGTCTGAGTTTTTTCAGGAAATAACTCAGTCCTTTCTGAACAGAATCCTGCGTTTTCTGAGGGGTAACCTAGCTCAACCCTAACCTGGTTAATAAAGTCCTGTGACCTGATCTTTAGGTCAAAACGGAATTAACCCTAGGTTTTTGGAAACCCTAACTGAAGTTGCAGCTGCTATATATTCAACAGAGTTGCTGTTTTTCATGGACAGCTTTTATTGATTAGAAGATCATTTGTAATCTGTATAGATTTGTTTATTATACTCCAAGCAATTATCATTGTGATAAGTGCCTTGGAATAGGTTTCAAATTGTAAGGGTTGTGTAGCACTCTAAGCTTTGAAGCAAGAGTGCTTGAATGTTCTTTGACTAAAGCTGTGAAGCAGAGTCAAGTTAGTTGTGTACATCACTCAAAGCTGTGAAGCAAGAGTGATTGTGTTGCTTGATTAAAAAGCTGTGAAGCTTAATCAAGTGTTTGTCTTTGAAGAGTGTCTTCATCAATTCTTAAGTCAAATTGGTTTATGTATCACTGCTGTGATTGAGGGGGAGTGAGTAGGAACTCAGGTTTAAGTTGTACTTAGATTGGAATTGCATTGGGTAGGTCTTAAGTGAAGGAGATAAACTGGTTGGTTTATTCCTGAATTAAAATCTCTTATAGTGGATTTCCTCCCTGGCTTGGTAGCCCCCAGAGTAGGTGTTGTTGCACACTGAACTGGGTAAACAATTGACTGTGTTCTTTATTGCTTTTGTATTTACTGTCATATAGTAAGTCAGATACGGTGTCATAACATTGAACGTGACATTGAGTATCTGCAGCCAGAATTTCATAAAGGGAGTTAAAACTAGTTATAACATATAAGACAATTGAAAATCGAATTGATTCTACTTATTTATAAATATAAAATAGGATTGAAATTTCATGGTGTTTTTAGTTAAAAAAAATCATAATTTTAGTTTATTTAAACGATTAAACTTGAAAAAATTCTAAGGACATTTTAAGCGAGATGTTTGAGAAAATGTGTTAGTGTTAAAAGATTTAAAGTTTGAATTTAAAGAAATGAGACAGGAATGTAAAAAGGAAAATACATAATTGCTTAAGAAAGGTAAAATAAATGAAGATGTATTGACATCATGCATCTTTGGTATATTGTGGGAGCGTTACATAGTCCAAACGACATTCGTCGATAGACAAATGTACCATAAGAACAAGTGAAAGTTGTCTTTCTTGGTCATCATGATGAATAGGGATTTGAAATAATCATGAATAACCATATAAATAACATAAGAAAGAATGCTTAGCCAATCGTTCTAGCATTTGATTAATAAAAGTTAAAGGAAAATGATCTTTTCGAGTGGCTTTGTTTAATTTCCTATAGTCAATGCATATTCTCCATCCGATTTGAGTACATTGTGTTACAGATTCACCTTTTGCATTGCTGAAGACTATAACACCTTCATTCTTTGGTACAACATGTACTGGACTAACCCATTTACTATCAGATATCGGGTATATGATTCCTGCTTCTAATAACTTTTGTACTTCTTTCTTGACTACATTACTCAAAACGAGATTTATTCTTCTCTGATGTGCTCTAGAGGTCTTGCAGTCTTCCTCAAGCATAATGCGATGCATGCAGATAGAGGGACTTATTCCTTTTAGATATGAGATGTTATAGCCTAGAGCAGTTGGGTATTTTCATAGGAGATGTAATAATTTTTTAGTTTCTATCTATTCTAAATCTTTGTTAACTATTACGGGTCGTCCAAGTTATGTGTCTAAGAATTCATACCTTAGATCTTTGGGTAGTGTTTTAAGTTCTACAAATGGTTTCTTTGAGCAAGGCATAGGGTCAGGAGTTAGTGCGAGACATTCACTTAGATTGTCATCCCGGTATTCATCACACCAATGATCATTTTCAAGAATAGGAGGTATAGGGATTTTCAAGACTTCAGAAAATGTAGTTTGTCGTTTCTCCATTTCTTTAACGCATTCATCAATGACATCTAAGAAACAATGTGAATCATCTATAGCAGGTGCCTTGAAGAATTGTGAGAGAATGAATTCGACCTTTTCTTCGCCAACCTCAAAAGTTAGTTTTCCCCTTTTTACATCTATAATGGCTCCAGAGGTGGCTAGGAATAGTCTGCCTAAAATGATAGAGATGTTGGAATCCTCCTTAATATCCATAATTATGAAATCAGTAGCAATATAAAATTTTCCTATACGTACTGGAACATTTTCTAGCATACCTAAAGGAAATTTCACTGAACGATCAACTAGTTGCACGGACATTCTTGTTGGTCTCAATTCTCCCATGTTGAGACTTTTGCAAATTGATAAGGGCATTAGGATAATACTGGCTCCTAATTCGCATAGAGTTTTGTCTATAACAAACTTTCTGATTACACATGGTATGGAAAAACTACCAGGGTCTTGTAGCTTAGGAGGCATGTTATTTTGGATTATAGTGCTACACTCTGCAGTAAGCATAACAATTTCGTTGTCCTTGAGCTTTTTCTTATTGGACAAGATTTCTTTAAGGAACTTAGCATAAGAGGGAATTTGTATGATAACTTCTGTGAAAGGTATAGTGATATTCAATTGTTTCAGAAGTTCAACAAATCTCTTAAACTTCTCTACACTTTTAGACTTAGCTAATCGTTGAGGATACAATATAGGTGGTTTATATGGTGGTGGAGGCATATAAAGTTTTTCTTTCTCTTTGGCCTCTTCACCATTGTCTTCCTTCTCATTGTGTTTGGGTTCGTCTTCCTTTTCAGGTTATTTTCCAGGATTCTGATACATGCCTGGATTTTTTATTCTTGGATCAGTTGGTCCATCCAATTCCCTCCCACTCCGAAGTATTATAACATTAGCATGACCTTTTGGATTCGATTGTGGTTGTTCAGGAAAAGTGCCAGATAGAGCAGCGATAGCTGCTTGCTGTTGGGCCACCTGAGAGATTTGCGTTTCTAGCATTTTGTTATGAGTGGCTAAGGCATCAACCTTGTTTGATAGTTGCTTGAGTTGTTCGCTAGTGTGTATGTTCTAATTTAAAAAATATTTGTTTTGTTGAGCTTGAGTGGCTATGAGATTCTCTATCATAATTTCTATGTTGGATTTCTTAGGAACTTTTGGAACAATTAAGGCGGTTTTCTGATATCCTGGCAGTGTAGCAGGAGCTTGGCCAGATGCATATAATGCATTGTTGTTTTTGTATGAAAAGTTTAGATGGTTCTTCCAGGAAGAGTTATAGGTATTACCATAAGGGTTCCCTTGAGCATAATTTACTTGATCAATCGGTACTCCTATCAAAAGTGGACATTCAGTGCAAAATGTGCGTGAAGTCCGCTTAAATCGCAGGTTGGAGCTACTGCAACCATGATGGCTGCGGGAGTTATGGTCAAACTTTCTATCTTTCGGGTAAGAGCTTCTACCTTGGCGTTAACTTGGTCTAAACTACTAACTTCGTATATACTGCCTTTCGTTTGAGGTTTCTCCATAATGGTTCTATCGCTTCCCCATTGGTAATGATTTTGAGCCATACTTTCGATAAGATGATAAGCGTCATGGTAAGGTTTATCCATCAGTGCACCGCCAGCTGCAGCGTCTATTGTCAATCTTGTGTTATACAAGAGACCATTGTAAAAGGTGTGGATGATCATCCATTCTTCTAGACCGTGACGTGGACAAAGTCGCAACATGTCTTTGTATCTTTCCCATGCTTCGAAAAAAGATTTGCTTTCCTTTTGTTTAAAGCCATTTATATTGGCTCTTAGCATAGCCGTCTTACTTGGCGTAAAATATAGCGCTAGGAAAACTTTCTTCAACTCGTCCCATGTGATAATAGAGTTGGATGGTAGAGACTGGAACCAAGATCTATCTCTATCTCTTAATGAGAAAGGGAAAATACGTAGTCTTATCACTTCAGAGCTGACACCATTTGCTTTCACCGTGTCTGCGTACTGTACAAACACCGATAAATTTAGGTTCAGGTCAGCTGCAGGACTTCTTGAAAACTGATTCTGTTTGATAGCTTGTATTTATTAGCTCCTAAATTTGACACCCACAACAAATTGGCCTTATGGGCCAAAAATAGATTGAACAAATCTAAGCTGGAAATACTTCGACAGATTGGAAAATACTTAGAGAAATTTCTAAGTTAAAGTTAACCTTCGACGAAAAGGTTCTTGTGGCCTTCGGCTGAAAGGGCTTCAGGGCCTTCGACTGAAAGGAAACCTCGTATCAGCAACAAGTGATTTTGAATCTGAAGAAAGGAGGGAAAATCAGTTCGCTTGGCAGTTGAGGAAAGTAACATGGCATGAAGATAGAGGTCGAAGCATATGCAGAAGACAATTGTCCTCATCCTATAGCAAAGCAACTCCTCGACGGTTACCAATTTCTAGTATACATATATGAAGTTTATGTAGATTTCTGGGTGTTTAACTAACTGTACAAGTCATTCAATACTATTCGAGTACCCGCTGCGTGAGAAAGAATACTGAAAATGTACGTTTGAAATACCACATTTTATAATCAAAGTCTTTTACATTTATCTTTACATTCCTTGCCTTTTTATCTTGCTTGCAAATATCTATTTCCCCTTGCACTTTACTTGCACTTTTTACCAGATTTCTGCACTTAAACTCTTTTCAACCCCTTTTTCTATTTACTTTCTACACTCAAACTCATTTCAAACCTCAACCTTTCTCATTCGAACGTGTGTTCTCTATCTATAATAACATTTATATCCAAACAACACCAATAATTAGCATATGTCCTAGGATCAAACTGATCGATCCTGTGATTAACCAAAAAATCACCCTTTTTTGGAAGATCAGCGGTTATTTACCGATTAACACGGCAAATAAATTGGCACACCTGATGGGACGTTGCTAATTTTTATTTTTTGTTTTACTTTTTTATATTAACATAAATGCTTTACATAATTTCCTTTATTTTACAAAGTCTTGTATGCTATTAAGAAGTGGTAAATTAACCACCAACGAGTGTACAACTAGAAGGAGAAATATTGAAAGTGAAATGGCTAATCATCCAAATAATGGAGAAATACCTCCACTAATTACTACGGGAACAACGTTTATACCAACCGTTAGTGAAACTATCTCGTCAACCGTTGGTTCGGCACCAACATTAACAACAACTCAAATAGGACCAATACTTTCGTATGCAGGTCCCAGAGGTCCATCAGGAACACCCTCACCAAGGGTGAATCCAGGATCTCGACCATACGTTCCCCCAGGATTTTCGACAGCCTGGATGGGTCGAGACCAGCCTTATGGCACGTCAACTATTGAAATGGCTAGTCTTATGAACGTTGCGTCTACATTTTCAGAACCTTTGGTAAGTGCATCTTCGCCATTACAGGGATCTGGAACTAGTGTGGCAAATTTGGGTAGAAACCAACTCTTAGGAGGGGCATCCCATGCAATACCAAGCCTCAAAAATGCTTCCGCAACAATTTTGAGGCAACATATGGATGAAAGCAACCATGATATGGTACAAATGTTGGCCCAAACTCTGAGTACAGTGTTGAACCCTCTAATACAAAATACCACCCAGTTGAACCAACAAATGTCAACGCAGATGACGCACATGGCTGAATTTTTTGGGGTTCCCCAACCTATTCGACAACCCCAAAGAGCACCTATAATAGAGAATCAAGGTATAGTCTTAGAAGAAGATGTAACCATTAACCAAAATCCACAACTAGATAGGAGGAACCACAGAGTGGAAATCGAACAATCTAGGGTCGAAGTACCCAGATTTCCCCTACAGATCCCTAGAGATGGCGATCAAGATGTAATGGTGGTAAATAGAAACCAAAATGCCGACCAACTGATACAGCAGGTTCGACACCATAATTATGGAACAAATAATAATCTGACAGCCATGATCGAAAGAATCATGATACAAAATGGGATGAACATTGGCTTTCATAGGCCAAACTTTACATCCCCATTGTAAGAGTAAATCTTGTAAACATATTTACCCCCTAGGTGGAAAGTTCTGAAGTTCACTAAATTTTCAGGGGATACAATAGAGTCCATTGTCGAACATGTAGCGAGATATTTGATAGAAGCTGGGGAAATATCAAATAATGAGAGCCTTAGGATTAAGTACTTCCCAAGTTCTCTAACTAAAAACGCTTTTACTTGGTTTACCACCCTCACAGCCAATTCGATCCACAATTGGAATTAATTGGAGAGATTGTTCCATGAATAATTTTACATAGGACAAACCAAAATAAGTCTGAAAGAAGTGGCTAGCGTGAAAAGAAGATTCACCGAGCCAATAGATGAATATTTAAATAGATTTCAACTGCTCAAAGCCAGATCCTTTACACAAGTGCCTGAGCATGAATTGGTCGAAATGGCAGCAAGGGGCCTAGATTATTCTATTAGGAAAAAATTAGATACCCAATACCTGAGGGATATGGCCCAATTGGCCGATAGAGTTCTACAGGTGGAACGTCTTAAAATTGAAAAAGCTAAAGCAACTAAGACTCATCGAAGAAAAAAGGTAGCCTATGTCGAAATGGATGGTGAAGATCAAGAGACATCTAGTGATCCTATAGTTGTCAAAGAAAGCGAAATAGATTTAACAGAGTTAAAGTAAGGGCCACCATACTCTTGTAGATTGTTAGTGCCCTCAGATGGGAAGAATCCTACTGAGTCTGAAAAGAACAGTGAAAGATTCCCAAAGAAAACATATAGTTTCGACGTCACAAAACGTGACGAGATATTTGACTTGTTAGTTAAAGATGGCCAAATGATAGTACCTCCAGGGGAAAAAATGCCTCCTTTAGAACAAAGAAATAAAAGAGGTTTTTGTAAGTATCATAATTTTTGGGCCATAAAACTTCACAATATTTTCTTTTCAGGGATCTCGTTCAAGGAGCGATTAGAGAAGGCAGACTCAAATTTGATGACAAACCTCAAATGAAAATCGATGCAAACCCATTGAAAGCTGATGCCCACTATGCTGAACCAGCATGCATCAACATGGTTGAAGTTTCTGAAGACTTCGTCAATAAGCTGGTTTTTGGCAGTTTCACTGGGAACATCTCCAGAAAGACTGTCGAAGGGGTGAGAAAGGCTACTGAAGGCCTAAGAAAAGGAGCTACTGAAGAATCAAACAAAAGTACTAATGCAGGTTCTTACGTGGCTTCCGTTAAGGGTTCGAAAGAGGACCTTGAAGCCAAAATGCAAAAGATGAATCTCGCTGCCAAGAGCAACGTAGAAGTTAATATGGTCGAAGTATCTGAGGCAAAGGCTTCAGAAGAGGCCATAAGACAAGAGGAAGTGAATAAAACTGCATTTCCTAAAGAGAATGAGAATCTAGAATATTTTCTCTACGATGCCAGAAAAAGAAGTCTGAAGTCATGCTGTGTCCAAGATGCAGCTCCATCTTCGAAAAAAAGGCTGCAGAACACATACATGGCGTAAGAGCAGCAAAGGAGAAATGGGCCACCAGTGTCCAACCCAAAATGGTTTATGAGGTTAGATATGATCCCATAAGAGGATATCAGAAAGGACCAATGAACCAAGCGAAGAGGCCATCAACTTTTGGGCCTCTAACAAATGTCCCCGTGGACACTTGGCTAAAAACAACAAACAGGAAAAGGCCAAATGAGGAGAAATGATGAACATTCGATGTGCCAAGAGGATCATCATTGCCATATAGGAAGGAGTTCCAAACTACAACAACAAATAAAGTGGCTCATGTGTCGAGCAACTACAAGGGGAAAAACCCCATGTCTCACTCCTAGTGGAGAAGATACCAAAGACGGCGAAAATCCGAGAGAGAGGCTACAGCGGAGCCTCAACCAAAATCAAGCACCAACGTACCACAAAGAATGGAAAAATGAAAACATAGAAAGCCTTTGGAAAGGAAACCAATTGCTAGAAGATTGGTGTGGCCAGAACAAGGTGAATCAGATGATGAAGGTAATTCTAAATATGATGCTACTTTAGATATTATGGTGAGTGTAGTATCAGTACTACCCAGGGAGTACGACCGCCAAGTCGAAGTCGAAGAGACTGACTGAGAGGTCGAACAGGAAATGGCCAAACATAGGCCAGTGTGTTATTATGTGATGAACAATGGTTGCGTCGAAGAACAAAATGCTTTCTTCGAGACACCTACTGAGGCGATGAAAAATCACCTCAAACCCTTGTTCATAAGGGCAAAGATAGGGGAAATAACCATCAACAAGATTCTAGTTGATTGTGGGGCTACAATAAATATAATTCCCCAATCTATAATGAAGAAAATGGGCAAGGGAGATGGAGATATCAAACCCCATAATATGGTTCTATCGAACTATGAGGGAGGTATAGGAACTACTATGGGGGTGATACAATTAGGCCTCAAGGTGGGAACAATACTTCGACCAACTACGTTCATGGTCATTTTAGCGAAGCCCAACTATAATATACTCTTAGGTAGAGAATGTATACATGGCATAGGTGCAGTGCAATCTTCGATGCATCAACATGTTACAATTTGGCACCCTGATGACATCGTGGAGAATATCGAAGCCGACCAAAGTTATTACTTGGGTGAAGTTAACAATGTTGGAAAAAATAGGTTCGAAAGAAACTTGGCTCACATAGGGCCATGCAATCCTCCTGACTTCGATTTGGCACCAGCACCAAATGCCTTTTGCTCCCTCTACCTACATTCCGACCATGGTTTCCAGTGGGATAGAGAAGATTTATTAAACATTGACTATGGAGGAGTTGATGACATATGGCCAACGGGCTGGGGAAGTGAATTCGGTGATGATGACTAAATCACAAGCTTTACAAAAGATTTCGGCATATGTAGCCGAAAGTAGAATGATAGCGGCCTTAGAGGCTGAAGTCAAATATATGGCTCTTGAAGCCAATGAGAAAGTATTTCTTCCAGAAGGTCCTGGGAAAGACTTCGAATCGGAACCACCTGACTTGAAATCGGAAGAAATGCAAAACCAGAGGCTAGATGCCATCTATGATGATGAGCCTTTGGGTTTTGAAAAGGATCCATTGGCAAACAGTGTTAAAATGCTGGCACAAGATCCTCTGAAAGAAATAGACCTGGGTGAAGGTTTGGTGGAAAGACCAACATACATTAGTGCGAAGATAGATCCAGAGCTCAGGATCGAAATAATTGATGACACACAAATATGTGATATTTCTGGCTTGATATACACCAAATATTTCTCATACTCTAGTTTAAATTAAATTATTTTATAATTATTATGCAGGTATTTTTCTATTTTTGCAGATATGCATTAAGCCGAACACTTTTGAAGAAATAAAGAAAAAAGGGTGCAAAAACTAGCAAAAAGGCCTAAGGAGAAGAAAGGAGCCCAAAAGCCCATTACACATGTGAGCACGTGGCCCACAATTAGGAAGGCCTTGACGACCGTCAAGGAGACGTGACGAACGTCACGCGCTATGAAGACCAAGTGACTATCGTCACTTGAATGTGACGAACTTCACAAGCCATTACTCCACTTTCTTCTCATCCAACGGACACAAACGCGTTCAAGGGTTAATCCAACGACTTCCTACATTTTCTCACCCACTCAGTTAAAGGACCAACGAACATGACAAATGAATGGCCCTATTATTTCTCAAAGAAGGGAGTAAACTGTTACTACATTTTCGAGAGAAACTGATCAAGCAAGACCTATAAATAGAGCCTTCGACCACAGTAGAAAGGGTTCTTCTTTTTTTTTTTGGCAAGAAAGTTTAAAGATTTTATTGAGCGAATGTTCTTTTCAGCAGCATTCTTTTCAACATTATTTTATTTCCCAGTTATTTCTATATTCCTTTCCAGCATTATTCTTTTCAGTTTTATTTTCTCCTGTACGGTTAAATATATCCTCCGATCGAAGCAAAGCCTACAATTTGTGCAGGAGTGCTTCTGTCTTCAGAGTTATTGCCAGGTTTATGTTTACAAATTCTTATTGCTTATTAATCGATATAATTATGTTTATTTGTGTTTGTCCTTTAAATTATTCTGCGATTTGGTTTAATATTATGTCAGGCTAGAAATCCTATACCGGTATGTAAAGTCAATCAACCGAGGGAACGAGTAACTTAGTCGGGATTATTTTTACTACGAAACTTTCTTTTCTGGCCTAAGTTACTATTTTTCAATCATTAAATTGTTTTGTTACGGAAGTAAAAAACAGATAGAGGTTAGGGTCAACAAAGCGGAAGTTTGAGATCTTTTAACTGGACAGTAGTAATTAGGCATTGGCTTAAAATACAGCGGAAGCACTTTAAATTTAATTAAGATTTTGTTTAGTTTCCAAAAAGTGTTTTTAACTCCTGCGGGATGGCGGAAGCGTACGTTAGGACTTAACTGCATAGCCTAGATCAACAAAACGACAGTGTGAGACGAGGGTTTTTAAACTAGATAAGTTTTACTGAAAGCTGTTTTGAAAATATAAAGACGCCCGACAGGTCGCTAGTTCCCGAGGTAAGACTGTTGCATACTGGTAATTAAGCTCATTGATTATTAAAATCCAACTTAATTTAGTATTTAGTTTTCCCTACAACCCAAATCAAATATTCATTAGCTTTAGATTTGCGAAGTAACAATAGAAGACGGTAGATCGATTCATCAGTCTCTGTGGTTCGATATCTTTTAAAACTACTCTATAAGACTGTGCATTTGCAGTCTGAATCATTGGATACATAAGTACAAATCCCACAATCAAGTTTTTGGCGCCGTTGCCGGGGACTGATTTAAGTCGATATCGCTACTCTTTTGTTACGCAGTAGAGACTAGAGCAAAAACTTCTCTTTTTCTTCTTCTATTTCTTTTCTATTTCTTTTCTTATTTGTATGCCAAACACTCATTCGCAAGGCGAGGCATTATACATACAAATCAACGATATCGAGCGGTATCTCAGACTTAGATGCCGCATTCAAGAGTATCATCTCAAATTTTTGTCCCAATTACAATGTATCACCCAACTTTTTTCTACAACTCCCACTCTGAGTATTTCGAGGAATCACAAGAATCCCATAAATCTGACCTCGAAATACTATTGGAGAATTTCAATGCGTCACAAACTCATTCTCAACCGAATTGCCTTTCCAACTACCAATCCCAAAATTTTGAGAAATCGCAAGAATATTATAATTCCAACCAAACTTATCCTTACCCAAATTTCCCCTACAATCACTACACCTAATATTTCGAGGAGACGCAAGAATCCTATAAATCTGACCTCGAAATATTAATGGAAAATGAAATATCTATGATGACAGAGCGCTCTGTGGAAACACAAAATGTGACTCTAACTCACTTTGAAGAATCAGAAGAATCACATGATTTCAACTTCGAAACATCAATGGAGGATTCCGATGCGACACTAATTCACTCTAGGTTAGAATCTATGATGGAGCACTTTGTAGAGACACAAATTATCCAGAACGAAGAGTTTAGAAAACAAAGTCTTCAAAATAGTGAAAACCTTAGGCAACTGACCACTGTGGTTGAGTCGCTCGTGACTCACAACATAGCCTTAGAGACTCAAATCTCCCAGCTTGAACAAAACCCTCTAGGACCCTTCCCTGAGGAGAAATTGGATGTTGTAACAACCAATAGTGAAAAACAAATTGAAAATCCTAAGGAGAGTGATAATGAGGTTAAGGAGAGTGATGATGTGGTTGAGGAGAGTTCAGACGAGAAAAGAGTAAAGATTGAGAAAAATCCTCCAACACCATCTAAAAGGGAGGTTGTAGAAAAGGTAGAGAAGGAAGCACCTATTGTTGTTCCTCATCCCTATACCCCATTGATTCCTTTCTCTAAAAGTTTTATGGAAGCTCAGATAGACTCCCAATCTAAAACGTGTATGGAGGTATTGGAAAATATCCACACCAATGCACCCTTGTTTGAAGTCTTGCATAAAAAGAAAAAATTAGAGGACCATGAAACTAGGGATATTATTAGCGTTAAGAGGGTAAGTTTAACCTTTGAGGTTGTGGATTAAATCACTAAGCCCAAACTTGAAAAGTTGATACTTAGGATAGATCCAGAACCACCACCACAAGTTCAGAAGAATGAACCACCCCACGGAAGAAAGAAAAGAAAAGGTGAGGGATATGTGAGATGGCTTGATAAGTGGCCATGGAAAATGACAACTACTAAAATTTCAACCGAGGAGTCATCCTCGAGAGAACCACCATGAGTACATGCACTCTTGAGTCGTCAAGCTAACGACATTAAACAAGCGCTGTGTGGGAGACAACCCACAAGTTTTTCATTTAATTTTTATCTTTAATTAAATTATTTCTCATTTATTTCTTATTTTCTATTTCAATTATCATTCCTCCGATTCTACTATGTGCCACTAACTATTCACATAGATATATATCCCTTGTAACACTACTCAAACTATATGAATTAGTTAATTAATAAACTTTTGCTCAGACACTCGCTGACCAACACCCTGCCGACCCTGACGGACGTCAGGAAGCATGTGACGAGCGTCAGAAGCCTGTCTCCCACGATTCTCTTCCCGTGACCGTTGAATCATTGAAACTTGAACTTGCTTTAAAACCCCCACTACCCTATTACTCATATTCACCCTTAACTTCCATAACCTCTCATATTCATAATTATCCCATAAACCTCATTCAATTTCCTACTCAATAAAATCCATCTATTTAAACCCTTCTCCCATCCCTTAGTTTTCATCACTACCACCCATCTTCCATCTCTTCATCACAAATACATTTTCCTTCTCTATCAAGTTCAAAATCATGGCCGCCCAAAGGAATCCACCAAACCAACCCGAACCCGACATGCGACATCTCGTGCTCCGACAAGGAGAAGTAGGTGAACTTCAAAAGGAAAGGTACATAAAATTCCATCGCCGAGGGCTAACATCCACGCGGTTCGTTGACAACAACTTCTTGCAAGAATTGGGATTGCAAACCCATATGCAAGGCTTGCTGGATAAAGCTGGCCTGAGCTTTATTAGCACGATGAACACACCAACTTATGAAGCTCCCACGTTGGAATTCTTGAGTTTCTACACCTATCACACTCGCGATGATGCCGACACACACCTAACGGGATCCGCTCAATTTTGGATGTTCAACCGAGAGTACACACTAAACCATGAAATTTTGAGCGACATATTTCATTTTCCCCGAGGGAATAATGTGCAATATCGCATCCCCCAAAAATTGGATTGGAATGGAAGTGCATACACACTATGTGAGAGAATAACCAGCGAACCAAATGTCACACCCGAAGCACGGTACGCCTTTCACATCCACAACCCGAACATCCGCTTCTTACACCGTGTTATGGCAAACACAATATTCAGAAGGGCAAACAACAACAAGGTAAACACTAAAGAATTGTATGCTCTTCACTGTACCTTTTCGCAAAACCTTCGTCTTAATCCCGTTACTTTAATGATGGCCCACATTCAAAACCTCGTTACAAGAGACAAGACTACACCTTTTTGCATCAGAGGCATCGCCACCACCATCGCAATTCACCTGAACTGGGGGGAAAGAATCCAACACCTACCTCCGCTACCAGCAGTTTATATGAACATTGATAACTGTAGAGCTGGCCGCCTGATCAAAGTACGAGAAGCTGGAGGGTACTATCTAATGGTTAAGAATGCAAGAGTTCGTAGTGTGATCATGCCAAATCATAATCGTACTTACTTGGTGTTGTACCCCAAAATTTTCCCTCCCATATTCCTCAAGATTTGTCAAGAATCATCTCCAAATGGTTCAAGATTGCTCAAGGGTTGTACAATCAAATCACCTCCTAAGGCAGTCAATTCAAAATTAGGGTTTTGTGTTGCATCAAGGTCCTTACATCCAAATGGCCTCAAGTTCTTCCCAATGTCTTAATATGTTCTTAAGTTCATCCATGACAAATTTCAAGCCTTGCAGAGAAACTTTGGTCAGTCAATTGCTCAAGAGACCCAAAAATCGACTGTGCTAGGGCAAAAGTCAACTGTGACCTAAATACAGTCAAACCTCCAGATTTTTGTCAACATTCTCATTTTGAAGGATAATTCATCATTTGATCAAGGGTTGATCATGATTCATCAAGGATTGCTCAAAATTCATCAAGATTCAAAAGTTGCTAAATTAGGGTTTTGTAGGAAAAGTCAACTCAACTTTGACCAAGCATAAATTTCTCATACTTTATGAGAAATTACCCATCCAAATCTCATTTTGAAGAGGATGCAATTTCCTACAATCCATCTTCACACCCCAAGATCAAGAAATGCTCTCACAAGAAGTTACAAATTTGGACATTATAGGTCATTTTTGAAGGTCAACAAAAACACCTTTTTTTCCAAAGCTTATAACTTGATAATGGAATATAAAAATGAGATGAGACCAAAAGGGTTGATTAGAGGACCTCTCAAGGTTTCTAAAAAGTCAAAGAACACCTCCAAAAGTCCAAAATTGAGGAAGTTATGCATTGTTGAAGTTGGGCATTTTTCCAAAATTACCAAAAGTCAACTATCCTCAAAACTCCAATTTTTGACAAAAGGGCCCACTTTTTTCCATTTGATTCAGTCTTGTCTTGCCACACACGTGTCCCATACATAATTTCATGACCAAACATTTATTTTTCTATTTTATTTCATTTTTATTGATTTAATTCATTATTAATCAATATTAAATCAAATAAAATCCAAAAATTGATGTAAATGGATCTTTGTGATTTGTACAGCTTGCAAATATCATGTGACAACCAACCAACTCGTGCCAAGGCTCAAACATGCACAAAATCTCAGATTTGGCCATATTTGGAAAGCTTTTCAATGGTGATAAAATCAAATCTCAAAACCTTGAATGCACATGGATTAAAGCCCAACTCTTGACCTAATTCACTTCCAATATACATACACAAGCCACACAAACCTAATTCACGATCTAAGAACTGCTAAAACGGCCAAACCAAAAACTGAAAAAACTTGGAAAAAGAGAGAGATCGAATTCTTGGTTAGAGCTTGCTTCAATCAAAAATATCAACATGGTGTTCTTGCTTGCAATCTCCTGAAGCCATAGCAACCAGAACCGGACCTTAAGACCCCCTAAAACGCACTGTAAGTTGTCACGATTATGGCTCTGAACATGATATCATAAAACCACTTCCTTGCATCCTCTTGCCAATATTTTTGTATAATCATGCTTGCCTTTAAATTTCCATTCATTCTGCACCGTTCAATTGCTTTTTTCTAGCCCATAACTCCCTACCCGAACCTAGGGTTTTGGAGGTTTCCATTTGGGGTTTCGTTTTGCAGGGACAATTAGGATAAATCTTGGCCATGGTTGAACTCAGGAGGAAGAGGCGACCACATCCATGTGCTTGGATGGGATTATTATGGCCTAAAACGCATTTTTGAATCGCCCCACGGATCTTCCTGCGGATAAAAATCCGCAGGTAACAAAACCAGAGTTTCATTGGAGAAGACGACCACACGTTGCCCTCCCATTGGTCTATTTGAAAAACGCATGCTTTATTTTTTTTTATTTACAGTGTTTTGATTGTTTTCATATATAATAGTTTCTTCTTATTATAATAACAAAGAAGCAGCGCAGTTGAGTTGGCAAGCAGGTTGAAGCATTATCCCTTGGGACCTGGGTTCAAATCCCAGGTCCCCCAATATTTGTTATGATTTTGTTTCAGATTATCCCATGTATCATTCAAGGCGTGGACCATCATACTCTGCCCAGATCTCAAACGCCAGGTGGCTATAAAGCAAATCCAATGGTCATGAATGAGGGACCACCATGGTCTCAGGTCAGCGCACGCATAGCAAATCACAAAAGTCAAGTAGGCTGGACGAAAGTGGGCCTAAAAAAAAACTGCTGATCAAACACCCTATTTGGGCCCAGACCCCCTGAGTTTGCCTTTTTTATTTTCTTTCATTATATTTTTTTATTTTCTTAATTAATTACTAACAAAAATAATTAACATTTTCTTAATAAAATCAGAAAACAAAAAAATATAATATTTTTATTTATTAAGTTTAATTTCATTAGTTTATTTTGTAAATAAATATTAACATAATTTGTTTAGTTTTAATTAGGCATAATATTAATATTTTTGCAATAAATTAAAATTGGTGTAGAATTAGGTTTTTAATGTATTTAATCCTTTTTTTATTTCCTTAAACATTCAAAAACCCAAAAAATATTTCTTTTTATTAATTAATTAGTTTAGGTTTAATTTAATTCAAAATAACAAAAAATCTCCTTCTTTCTTAAAAAGGGTCAAAACCCTAAAACTCTCAGATTCAATTTTTTCTCGCGCGTATTGTTTTATTTATTTATTCATATTTCAGTATTGTAATTGCTCCGAGGTTGTAATAGCTTTAACTTAGGACCTTTTATCGCTTTTATTTACTTTTTCGCATTTACTTTTCAAGGGTTTGTTTTTGGCAATGTAAATACCCGACACCTTGTAATAGCTTAGTTTTATTTTCCGCAACCCTTAACTGCTAGATGTATGAATAATAGGCTATGCATGACAAGATCTATCTTAACTTGAAATCAATCGTAGCTCGCCATAACATGTACAAAGATAACATAACTGAAAATTGACACATTTGCACATGCCACTCCTAGGGTACGCCTCACTTGGTTACCTCGAACGTGGTCATTGAGTATAGGAAGTTTTAGAGGTCGCCCTCTTGTCCAAAGATCATAAGTTGCCTCGAAACAGTTGCCTCGGATAAAATGATCTAAGACATTAGGGTTACCACTAAGGCGTCCTAACGTTGCTTTAGTGACCACACGTCCCTAAAATCGAATTGACCCAAAAACTCCAACGACGGTGCTACCTACTCTTCAATAGTGGGATAGCACTGTCTAAAGGACATTTGCACAGTTTAATTCTTTTTTAGTAGGTAGAGGTTCTCAGGTACTTGATCTTTCAAAACAAAACAAATTTTTCGCACTTACACTTTTCAAACAAAGTTTTCAACAACACTTCATACACTCTTGAGGATAGAAACAAGAGTTAAATCGAAGTTTTCAAACAAAACTCTTTTCAAAATCCACGAACACAAGAAAAGCAAAACTTTTTGAAAACATAGTGAGCAAGTACCTAAGAGCCCGTGGATAACCACAGATAGAAAGGGTGCTAACACCTTCCCTTTCTATAATCTACCTCCCGAACCCGAGAAACATCTCGAAAAGGAATTTTTCTGTGATTTTGTCCTTTCCTTGTTGGATAAAATAAAAGACGGTGGCGACTCTTGCTTACCGCGACATTTTGCGAAACGCAAACGCGAACCAGCATTAAAAACAGTCAGTTCTATTTCCACCGATCATAGAACTGGCGACTCTACTGGAGATTGCTTATAAGTCAGGTGTACCTTAGGATTAGATCACTTGTGTTTTCAATTGTATGCTTTGTATGCTTTAAATTTTGTGGGTTTGTATCGGAGTTCTATAGATCCTAACCCGGATCTGGGGATACCCTTTAGAAGTAGCAACAAACTGTGAGGAAACTGTGCGGGGTATACCGACATGGTTGAAGCAGTAGCTACGTTGATGTGGCACTTTGGTGAGTACCGGTAACCCTTGAGTCAAGTCAAGGATAGTACGGGGCCGTCGCGTGGTGTCGTGAAGCATCAACTGACCTTAGAACCTTACTTGACCATCTTGGCCTTTTTAGGAGTAGTGAGATGACCGACTTTGGTGCAGTCCGAAGTTGGTAGATACTCGATACTACACTCATTGAGGGTTCTTTTCTTGGAATATTTTGGTCGCCAGTTAAGTGGCTAAATCAAAACAATGAACATAGAAAACAATCCAATGATATTGAGCTCCTTAGAACCCGGTTACTATTTATAGGACAGGTTTTAAGCCAACTAACTTCAAGAGGGTACTTACCTACGAACCCCATGCAAGCCTAAACCTAAGGACTTGTTTGCTTTGTGTGAATATGACTGTCTGTATATACACTTGCTTACTTTTGCATACATGTACATAACATCATAAAGCATCATATGCATCTGCTAACCATTTCAAGGGTTTGGATCTTCATCTTTGTTCTTGTTTTGTAGGACATGGAGTCTCTCTGCAGGAAAACAATTCAAGTCAACCTTGTAAGGATCCCTCCTCAACTCAAGGAGCTTACATCCAGGATTCCCGAGAATTCTCTTTCCAGTGAAAGACATGGTAGACTCCTCAGCTTGGTCAACACCAACATTGAAGAAGACATGATGAAAGTTCTCTTCCAGTTCTTTGACCCCCTACACCACTGTTTTGCATTCCCTGATTATCAATTGGTGCCTACTTTGGAGGAATTTTCTTAACTTCTGAGAATTCCTATTCTTAGTCAACTACCCTATAACGGTACGGAAAAGGAACCAAAACTTGAAGATGTTGCTCAAGCATTACGTTTGCAACCATCCGACATCAAGGGGCATTGGGAAATCAGAAGTGGTATCAAGGGATTCTTGGAAAAGTTTCTGTTTGAGAAGGCACAAGAATGTTGGAATTCTCTTGATCTACAAGCCTTTGAAGAGGTTGTGGAACTCCTTATATATGGGTTGGTGTTGTTCCCAAATCCTGATCAACTTATAGATGTGAATGCTGTCAAGATTTTCATGTCCAGGAATCCCATACCTACATTGCTTGGGGACATCCTCCACTCATTTTACACACGAACAATGAGGAAAAGAGGTGTTCTCATGTGCTGTACTCCTGTCCTGGAAAGGTGGTTTATTTCTCACCTTCCACAATCAGTTTTGAAGAATGAGCAGGGTTTAAGGTGGTCACAACGATTGATGACCCTCACACATTCTGATGTACATTGGTGTTCTCGGTCCAGAGAAAATGTCACTATCATTGATCGTTGTGGAGAATTTCCTAATGTTCCTTTGCTTGGAATTAGGGGAGGCATTACCTACAACCCCTGTCTAGCTTTGAGACAATTTAGATATGCTCGGAGGGATAGCCCTCATGACATGCTGATTCCTGACATAGTTTTTGACTTCGACAATGATGCGCAAGGACTTCGACAAAAGTTCATCAGAACTTGGGGGA
The DNA here is from genome assembly GCA_948472305.1 of Vicia faba. NCBI lineage: Eukaryota > Viridiplantae > Streptophyta > Magnoliopsida > Fabales > Fabaceae > Vicia > Vicia faba. The sequence goes on from OX451740.1 coordinate 1,329,283,917, forward strand.
TGCCTAACAAGGTGGATAGTAAGACAATGAGGCACAAGAATTCCATCCCTCTTGAGCCTTACCTCAAGTGGGTACGAACTCGCTCCCAGAATCTTATGATGCCATATCCTCACATTCTCCCCTTGATCAAAGAGCCTGTTATGGAAGGAGAGGTTCCATACACCATTCTACATCCTGACATGCCAACATCATGGGAAGAAATGCAAAAGAGTTGGATCCAACTCAAGGAAGAATGGAATGCTTTTGAAGCCAACTTACATGCTAGTGAGAAGAAGGTTTTGGAGCTCACCCGCTGTGATACGGTGGGAGAACTGACTTGAGGTTTTGCGTTTGTTTTCGCAAATGTTTCGGTTGAGCAAGAGTCGCCACCGACTTTTTATTTTATCCTAAGGAAAGGTTAAAAAGCACAACAAAAACCTTTGAGATGTTTTCTTGGGTTCGGGGAGTAGATTATAGAAAGGGAAGGTATTAGCACCCTTTCTATCCATGGTTATCCATGGGCTCTTAGTTACTTGCTTAGATCACTTGCCTTTTGTTTTCAATTGTTTGAAATGGTGCTTTATGTGTGTGTTTTGAAAATGTTTTTGAAAAGAGGCCAATGTGGTGGCAACCTTTGTAATGATCCATGTTGGGATGTATACAAAGGTGTATGTCTTTTGAAAAGTTTTCAATTGTTTTTGAAAGTTGTTTTGAAAGTGTGTTGTGATGTGTGGTTTTGAAAAATAGGCAAGTGTTTTTGTTTTGCAAGTTGGCAAGTAACCAAGAGCTATCTACCCTAAATTTCTCAAAGATCATTGCCATGTTTTAACCCTTTTAACAATTTTGTTCCACCATTGTATTTGGTGGACAATCTTGTGTTCGGATGTGAACGGGACAGACGCGGGTCATCGTTTAGACCATGATTGCAATGGTTCCAAGTGTCTTTGGGCAATTTTTCCTTTAAGGGACTTGATCATTTTTTAGGCAACTTTCGAAAGCGTCATCGAGGGACTATGATCATTTGAATTATTTTGTTTTGCCAAAGACACCTAACATGCAATATGGCCCATTATTGAAGGCAACAAGTGGAGTAACCCTAAGGGGTGAAAGTGTGATTAGTGTTGTGTTCATTTTCATGCTTTTATCTTGGAATTAGGTCAAGCTATTTGTTGTTTTTGATTTGCATACAAAACCCTAATTCTATCATGGCATATTTAGAAAGCTTTTAAAGTGCGGAATTTAAAGGTCCTAAATTATTACAACACAAATTATGGGATGGGGGGTACAAATGTTCAAATGAGGATATTTTAGCAAGAAATTAAACCTAAACTATTACATCCAAATTAAATTTTTACAAGGTAATTAATTGCACAATAATTAAATAAAACATAATAAATATGCAAGATGCAAAAAATGATTTTTTATATGTATGTAAAAAGGTATTTTTATGTGACAAATAAACAAAAATAAAAATGAATAATTTTGGATATTTTTACATGTTTAGGGTAAAACCCTAATTTTATAAATAAAAAGGTATTTATTATATAATATGTGCAATATTTATTAATTATGTACAAGAAATAAATAAAAAAGAAGTATATTGTAAAAAAGTGATTTTTTAAGTTAAATATTAATAAAAATAAAAATGTATTATTTTTATGTTTTTATCCTAAATATTATAATAAATATATAAGTATTTATATTATTTATTAAATATATTAAATATGTACAAAAATAAAATATTTAATATTTACAAAAAAAAGTATATTTTTATAAAATGTTTTCAAAAAGATAGTAAAATAAAAATCAGGAATAAAATGTGTTTGTATTATTTTTAGTATTTTTAAATAAAAGATAATATGTATTTATTTACATATATAACTAAATGAAGCAAATAAATATCAAATAAAAATGCAAAAAATGTGAGAAAAATATTTCTAATACTTTTTCATGCTTAAATAAAAATATAGAAACAAAATCAAAAGGACAAAATTAAAAATGACAAATATATCTCAAAATGGGCCAGGGGGGTGCATGTGTAAAAATATGGTGCAAAAAGGAAAAAGAATCAGGCCCAGCCCAAAGGCTTTGTCTTCAACCTCTGGACGTTCAAACAGAGCAAACACGTGCTTCCTGCTATCTCATGATTCCTGGACTTTCAAGCAAAACTCATAACACAAGAAATGTAGAGCATCATGTCACGAGTTCACACATATAAAAAACTTGATCTAACCCTCAGAAATGAGAGAGAATTTCTTCTCCCCCAATTTCTGACCTAAGTTTTTGTCAATGTTCAGGTCTTAAATTCTCTCAGCATATGCAATATAAATGGAAAGTGAGGATATGAGTGGCTTCAGGGACATGAGTATGACATTTTCCATTCACAAACTTAAAGCTAATTCTTCCTAGATTGAGAGATAGAAGTCCATGAACTTACCTGTTCAGCTTGGATCGTATCTGGCAATGGAGGTACTTTCAGTGCAATGTGAGGCCTTGTACAGTTTACTTGAAGGTCAGGGATGCTTCTCCAACCTTTAGCTTGCTTTGAAACCAAACGAATCAAGCTATGGAAGTCAACCTGCAAAACAGAAAAAGTGAAAATGGTGAAGTTGGTTAGAGGTGTTACAGGTCGTGTCCAATGCTTGGGATAGTTTGTGTAGGTGGTATGGAGTGTGTATGAACTGGTTTTGGCCAAGGCGCACGAATGGATTGAGTTATGGACTTCAAACTGCAGGGATGCCCTGTTTTTGTGCAGTACAATGGTGTTTTGAGGTTTAGGGAGGTATGAAAGGTAGTTAGATCGTGCCTTAGCTCAGGTTTGATGTTTGGAATGTGTTCAACAACTTTGTCTAAGCTTGTGGTTGCAGCAATGAGAGTTGTGTTACAAAATGCAAGGTTTCTTCTAACTTAAGCAAAAATTGTCAACTTGGTTTCTAGACTTGTGCAGGCCCCCTAATCATGCTGCAACCATCCCTCTTGATCAGTGTGATCTGTTCCTGAACTTGTGCCAAAAGGATTTGCATTGTACTACTTGGATTACAAATTTGACATAAAGTGTAACTTTACAAAAATGGATAATTTGCTTTTTCCAATTAAGGCTTAACTCTTTGTGTAATGACTAAATGCATAGAATAACATCTTGGCACAATGGTTTAGCATTTAATTTTTGAGTGTAAATGAGATTAGAGGCCTGTAATGTAGCTTGCATATGCTGAGTTTGAAAATGCACAAGTTATGAACATGCCTTTGGCCATGAATCAAAATGACTTTTGCTCATATTGCCAAATTCGATTCTCCCTAACCACAAGGTTGTTTGATGAGTTCTTGGACATTTTGGAAAGCTTGGAATGTGTACTACAATACATCTTTGTAATGAAAGTTGAAATTCCAAGTGGAAGCATGTGAAAAGTGGCCATGAAGTTAGGCAAAAATCCTGCCTAGAATAGGTCAAGATTTTTCTAAGTTAAGAATGTTTTGCACCCTTGTTCCAAAAATCATAACTTGAGCTACAAGCTTCTTCTGAGGAAACTTTGTGAATCAAAGTTGTAGATTTTGAAATGGACTATAACTTTAATGTTTTGAGTGTTCCTTGAATCCAAATGTATCTTGATGAAAAAATGGGACAAAGTTAGGAAAAAATTAGGGATTTTCATAACTTAGAAAAATTCTAAGTTATGAAAATTCTTCATTTCAAACCCTAATTTGTGATTTTTGATTTCTTGATGAACAAGTTTCATGATTTGACATGTTTTGATGAAAAATGAATCTTGACACTTGATTTTGACCAAAAAGTCAAAGTTTGACTTTTCAGTATACAGTCAAATTTGGCTCAGTTGACTGGAAAATTCATCTGTCAATCTTGTGCATTTGGGATCTTTTGAACTTTTTGAACATGTCAAGACAATGCCATTGGGTCCTTGAGTCCATATGTGAGCTTGGTTTGCCATTGGCTAGGTCAAACAGTCAAAAATTGCCTTTGTGCAGTCAAAACCCTAAAAATGACCATTTTGCCCTTTTGGTGATCTGATCAAATTTCTTGTGGAATTGTGATCCAAAGTTGACCAAATGGTTCATATGATTTCATAATGTTGATGTGGGTCAAAAATCATGAGGTTTGACTGTCAATTGACCACAGTTGACTTTTTCCCCAATACAGCTGATTTCTAGGTCAACTGTCCAATTGACTGGGCAAAGATTGGAATCAAGGCTTGAAACTTGGTATGGATGAACTTGGGAGTCCAATATGAAGCATGAAAGTCATCTTAAGCATTTTAGGTCAAAACATCTTTGTGCAAACACAAACCCTAATTTGGGTCAACAGTGAAAGGAGGAGTCTTGAGCAGAGCAAACCCTAACTTGATCTTGAGCTCCAAGGGTCTTGTGGTGAGAAAATGTTGAGGAAATGGGAGGGAAAATTTTGGGGTACAACACCCTCCGACTTCACGAGGAAGAGACCCTTAACACTTGCATCGCTCCAAAAAGGATGCGCAATGTCTTTTTACATTAAGTATTTTGTAATATTTCGCCCATGAGGCACTTATGTACTAAACAAATTTCTTCTTAATATTATGTGTGTTCTTTTTTTGTCTGCAACGAATTTGAATTTTTGAACCCTTGAATGCATTACATAAATAGAATACCATTCATCATATGCATAACAGGTACCCTTTTACAGGTCACTTATCTTCTTCGCTGTTTATTTCAGCAATCATCATGTCTACTGAACCTTCCACTAAGCAAGCTATCAAGGCCCTCCAGGCCCAGAATGACCAGTTTCAAGAGTTGGTTATGAGCCTAGCTAAGGGTCAACAGGACTTGAAGACCCTGATTCCGAAAGAGAGGAAGAAGAAGAAGAAGAGGACCGTCCTGTTCAACACTGGACACAGGTTTGGAAATGGACTGCAGAATAAGGTTGATCTGACCACCTCATCTGGAGGGAAAGACAGTCCACAAGAGAGGAGGTTCCTAGCCCTATAGTCTCTGACAACGAGACAGATTATGATGAAGAACTGTATCCTCCTGCTGAGGATAGGTACAAACAGTTGGAGGACCGCTTGAGCGCTATGGAGATACAGAACGTGCCCGGGCTGGACTTCGGAGACCTAGGTTTATCCTCTAGGGTGGTGATTCCCCATAATTTTAAGGCACCTGACTTTGCCAAGTATGACGGAGCTTCCTGTCCAAAGCTGCACCTCCGGTCATATGTAAGGAAGATCCAGCCTTACACAGCTGATAAGAATTTGTGGATCCATTTCTTTCAGAACAGTCTTTCAGGGACTCAGCTTGAGTGGTTCTATCAGCTGGATGGAGCCAGTATCCGTAACTGGGAATATTTGGCTACTGCGTTCTATAGGCAGTACCAGTATAATTCCGACCTCGCTCCTACGCGTACCCAACTCCAGGGTATGTCAATAGGGACGGGTGAAGGATTTAAAGAGTATGCTCAAAAATGGAGAGACCTTGCCGGAAGGGTGCAGCCACCTTTAACTGATCATGAACTGGTTGATATGTTTTTGGGGACCCTGTCTGGTCCATTCTTTAACCATTTGATTGGAAACTCTTCAGCCGGGTTTACAGACCTTATCTTGACTGGTGAGAGGATTGAAGCTGGTATCAAGGCTGGGAATATACAGAAGGGTGCCTCATCGAGCACCGAGAAGAAACCATTCAAGAAAGAGTCCAGCGCTGTCTACGGTCCAAGGAGACAGAATAGGTCTGAACACCTCTCAGATGTCAATGCAGTTGTTATTTTAAAACCTGCTGGTGCTCCTCAGCATCACAACCAACAAAGGGGTGAGAGACCTCGAAGGCAATTCACTCGTCTCAGCATGACCTTGTCTCAGATATTGCCACAGTTATTGACGACCAATCTGGTGACTCTAAAAGAAGCTCCGAAGATTTCAAACACAACATCCCCAAAGTACAATCCTAACGCCCGTTGCGCTTATCACTCTGACAGCCCGGGGCATAATACGGATGATTGTTGGGCTTTGAAGAATAAGGTTCAGGACCTAATCGATGCAAAGGAGATTGAGTTCGAGGCGCCCGAGAGACCTAATGTTGTAACTGCTCCCATGCCCAAACATGGAGTAAATGCTGTAGAGGAAGACTTGTTTGCAGCCTCTGTGGATGATATTGTCACCCCGCTGATGACCGTCAAGAGGAACCTGTTGCTAGCCGGTTTATTTCCGGGATGTGGTGAAGGTTGCCATTTGTGTTCTGTTTCACCTACTGGTTTCCCATCTTTGAAGTCAGGCATCCAAAACCTGATGGATAACAAGGAGATCTTGTTTGAGAAGATTGCTGTTCCTTCCGCCCCTACTGAAGAAGTTTCTATTATTACCATTTTCAACAATTCCCCCAAGGCTCCCTCGAGGAAGCCTGTCAAGATTACGCCTGTTCAGAAGATTGCACCCATAATTATCACTGTTCTGGGGCCTATTCCCTACACCTCTGACAAAGCTGTCCCGTGGCACTATGGGGCAGATGTTTATGTTCTTGGAGTTAAGCAAGAGTTTGATACTAATACTGGCGTCAACAACATTACCGGGCCTGCTAAAGTCACCCGCAGTGGTAGACTTTTCTCACCTGATATTGCGCCACCAACTGTCCGAAGACCTATTGTCATCACACCTGCAAGTGTGCCTAATGCCATTCCTGATCAAGTTCTTAGTTCTACCCCTGTCGTCGAGTCATCTGACGCTCGGGGTAAAGGGATCACCACTGATATGCCTGCCCAGACGGAGGCGCCAAAGACAACCACTGTTGAAGCTTCCAAACAGGAGGTGGAAGAGATTCTGAAGATTATTAAGAAGAGTGATTATAATGTAGTTGAGCAACTGGGGCAAACCCCATCCAAGATTTCTATGTTATCACTGTTGTTGTGTTCAGAGGCCCATGCCAAGGCTCTGATTACCTTCCTGAAGACGGCCCACGTGCCACAAGAGACATCAGCTGATCAGTTTACCGATTGTATGGCCAATTTAACTGCTGATAATGGTTTGGATTTCTCCGACGCTGATCTGACTGCTAAAGGGAAGAACCATAACAATGCCCTGCATGTCTCCATTGAATGCAGGGGCACTACTCTTGCACATGTGTTGGTTGACACTGGTTCCTCATTGAACGTCTTGCCCAAGAAAGCTCTATACATGTTGGATTGCGAAGGGTTGGAGCTAAAGCCAAGCAACATTATTGTCCGGGCCTTTGATGGGTCTAAAAGGATGGTGCATGGTGAAGTCGATATTCCAATTAAAGTTGGTTCTCAGGTCTTCAATTCTACATTCTACGTGATGGACATCCGACCGTCCTATTCTTGTTTGCTGGGTCGTCCATGGATCCATAAAGCTGGAGCTGTGACCTCCACACTCCATCAGAAGCTGAAGTACCCAGTCAGAGGGAAGATTGTGACAGTGCAGGGGGAGGAAGAGTACATAGTCAGCCACCTCAACTCGTTCCGGTACATAGAGATGGATGGGGAGTTCATTGAGACCCCATTTTAACACTTTGAAGAGGTTCCTCAGACACTGGCATCAACTGAGACTGTGGTTGAAGATTCTCCTTTGAAGATGGCTTCCTTAAAGGATGCCCGGGCTGTTATTGAGAAGGGTGAGTATGCAAACTGGGGCCGACTTCCTGATTTCACTCAGAAGACTAACAAGTTTGGTTTGGGTTTCACTGCAGAAGCTCAAAGGGCTGTTCGTAGTGCAAGGATTGGAAGACCTCATGTGTTCATCAGCAAGTCGGGAGTAAATGCCATCGAAGATGACGTGGAGGAATCTGAATTCGACAGCTGGATCTACCCTACGACCAACGGTGGACCAAACAACTGGACAGCAAAGGACTTCATCCCTATTAATTTTGTTACTCAGTAATGAACTCTTTTGTTTTGAATTTGTAACAGACAATATTGTGAAACTTTATGGCCCGGTGTCTTACCCGGGGCACCGTGGCTTCATTTGTGAGGGCTTTTGTGTGCCATTTTCATATATCATTAATAAAAGCATTGGACGTTCTTGCATTTCAAATTTTGCGCTCCTTGTCTTTCTTTATTATATATTGCAAAACAGCTATTTACACACACTCATATATACAGGTCCCAATCCACTCCAGATCTCACTGGTAATGGCTCTGCTACTTCCAGTTATGACTTCGAAAATCCGATCAACTTGGCCGAAGACGAAGGTGAAGATGATTGCGAAGTGCCGGGTGAGCTTGCAAGACTGCTACTTCAGGAAGAGAGGGCCATTCAGCCACATGAAGAGCCGGTGGAAGTGGTGAATCTGGGTACCGAGACAGACAAGAAGGAAGTCAAGATCGGTGCAAACCTGGAGCTCAGTGTGAAACAACGGTTGATTCAGATGCTGCATGACTACGTGGAAATCTTTGCCCGGTCTTACGAAGATATGCCTGGGTTGGTGTTTCCAGTGATTTCTGGTAAACAACCGCTAGTCTTCCAAACTATCGAATAATCTTTCTTACTGTTATTCAATTCCTCTGGTAACTCACAGGATCGACTAGATTGATCCTAGGACTCCTTGGATATTAAGGTTACTCTCACGATCGAACAAATATTCATGGTTGATATTTGAGTGTTTGGCTTATTTCGATCTCTCTCTCAGAAGTCTAAAGATGTAATCAAAATGTGCGTGTACGAAACTAAGTTACATGAATAAATGCTAATTGTAAAGACATGTAAAATTGCATAAAAGTGTAGTAAATGGTTTCGAATTATAAAACAGTTAATATAAAGGGTTTCTGGAACGTAAAAGGTTTGAAATGTGAAGAAAGCGTTTAATGCAAGAAATCTGTAAATGACTTTTAAGTAAAAATATGCGTTCGAAGGATAAGACTTGAAGGTAAATGTATGGAAAATATGACAGTTTTCTGAAATATAAAGTGCTTGAAATATGAAGAAAGCATTAAAATGTAAAACTTTGAAAAAGAGATTTCGAAGTGAAAAGACTGTAAATGAGAAAACTTGTAAATGCTATTTGACAAAAGGATAAAGGAAAGTGCTAGAAATGGTAAAAGGTTTTCATTAAATCAGAAATACATGGTGCTATCATACATACATTTCTCTTGTATTCGTTTCCCTTGCCATGTGGTAGTTTGAATGTTACTGAGTATTTTGTATAATAGATATGACACACGAAATCCTAATACTAAGACTTCTATTTATACTAATTCGACCATAACGGTCTTGCTACAGGATTATGCCACGTTCAGAACATGCAAGACAATGCCTCTTTCTTCTTTCCACGTGTCCCCAAATGTTCCAGCACATAACTTTCAAACTTCGAATGTCCCGCTTCCATTTGAATTTCAAATGCTTTGGTACTTCTCTGTTTCGAACGCTCTTCCCAGACACAACCTTGTTGTTATTTCGAGACTTCTTTAGATATGTTCCCATAATTGCCACTCGAAACTCCAAGCTTTGACATACTTATTCGAAATACTGCTTCTGCTACTTCGAAACATGACGCTTTACCTCATTTCGATCGAAACTCTTAATTCATTTGGCTTCTAATAACAATATCAAAATCTTCAGCCAACAAATTGCCCCTTTAAAATATGTATTTCGATTCCTCTGAGAAATACCTATTTTAAACACCTACACAAGATTTTGATGGGACTCTCGAATCATCGTAACATTTAATGCATTTGACTCCAGTCACGTCAATCATAACACCTTTTGGATTCCTTAACCGCCTGGAGCCACTTCACAGCATGGTGCAGTTACAACTAATGATTATCTTTAAATCACGCCTATTACCCATGTTAACTTTACGCCACCTCTTCATCACACCAACCCATGATCTCCACGTATCACACCCTTATTCGGTGGATGCTTAAACTTCCCCATTATAAAACATCACCAACTTAATCTTTTTCTTTTCTTTTCACACTCTAAATCTTTTATCCTCCTTCTCTCGTCAAAAAAATCCAAGCTTTCAACATCTTTCAAAAATGTCTTCTTCTACTTCATCTCAACTCAAGAAAGTCTCCAAGAAGAAAGGAAAAACTGCATGAGCTACCATGGAAAGTAAAATCATCACTCACCAAGGTCAATCCGTCATTGCCCCTCAGATGATTTCAAAGGAAAAAGAAATGCTGTATGCGTCACAGGTACTCATTCCTACCAATGTTGCTGGTAAGAGGTTAGCTTTAAATGGCCCTCTTACGGTTTTTGAAATATTAAAAGATACCAGGACGATTTTCCCAGTTTGTTACAGTTTTAAACCCTTATTTAACAAAATGGACGCCCCTAAGGCAGTAGAATCCTCTAGTTCAAATACCATAGAAAACCCCACTGTCCCTCCTAAGGACCCCTTCGTTTTGGATTATGTAAAAAGTAATTTTAAGCCATTTCGATCTTGCCCCACCTCTGATGTTGCTTATCAAAATTGGTTAAAGAAAGTAGAAGCTAAGAAATCCCAGCAATGGGAAGAATTAGGTATCTATAACCTGATTAAGCTATCGAAACCTGGTTTCACCTACAGCCACCCTCTGCTATTTGCGTCCCTCTATTTCTGGGACAATACCTATAACACTTTCCATCTCCCAGGTGGAATGATCACCCCAACCTTCTTCGACATAGCGGCCATTACTGGGCTATCGCCAGTGGGAGAAACTTATGTACCCGACAACGAAGAACACTCAAGCATAATTGACTTTGAAGTCAAGCTAGCCAGTTTTTCCAAGTTTATCAGTCATTACCATGCTGAGGGGGACAATGTGTCTGACGTAGAGCACATTGCTTTCTTAACCCTTTGGCTGTCAAGATACGTTTTCTGCAGTAGATCCCTACAGGTAGCTAGCAGGTTCATTCCTCTAGCTAGGGACTTGCATGAAAATCGAAAAGTGTGCCTAAGTGAACTGCTCTTAGTTGACCTTTATGAAAGCCTGAGGTCAGCTGTTTCGAGCCTCAAATCCCACACCTCCAAAAATATTCTGTTGGCTGGCCCTTTTTGGTTGCTTCAACTATGGCTAAATGCCATGTTCGAACCCTCCTTATCAACCGCCAACACCATTGATGAGCAAGATTCTGAGATAAATGATAGGATAGTCGAAGGCACTAGGCTTCGAAGATTAACTCCTAATGACGACAAAGATGACTTCAAAGTCCAATTCTCGAAGTACATCATGATATTATCCAAAAGGCACAAGTTTGAAGAGAGCATGGCGCCTTTTGCTTCGAGGGCTCATGGAACTTCTTGGTTCACCATGTCTCTCTCAGAAGCTATCAAGAGCAAGGAGATTCAGGATGTATGGAGAGCTTTTTTGCTGCCTAGACTCATTTCTTCAAGAATAACTCCAGCCAAGAACCAGATTTTTCTCTTTGCTTACCAACCAAACTTTGTTTCGAGGCAGTTTGGCTTATTCCAACTGATTCCTGAACCTTTATTCCAAACTGAGAGTGCCATCACTTCTGGACGAACTTTCAAGGCACGGGAAGCCAAAATACAGCAAGAACAATATCAAGGCTTTGCCCAATTCGAGCTGATAACCTTCGAACCTACCCATCTCACGGCTAAAGGATTTCTGGAATGGTGGACCAAGTTTTATCAAACTTATATGTTCGATACACTTACAATTCAACAGAAACTAATTGATGCCTTCGATGTGCAGGTACCAACAAAGAAAGGTATGTTTACTCATGCCAAAGAGATTAAAGCTTTCCAAAATTATTTTGAAACTACTTATGACCCCACGCGCTTGGACTCCACTGTGCATCAAGCAGCTGAGACCTTGAAGGAAAAATTTAAACAAAAAGTTTCTAAGTTAAAACTTCCTTCAGGGCTGTCACCTGAGGATTGGTATAGGTTGGCATTCGAAATGCATCCACCTAAATTTCCCAGATTACCTACCTCAGAACTGGCTCTGGCTTGGTTTCCCCCATATCCTTGGTGGTTTACTTGCAAAGAGATGTTCAAATATCTTCAAAGGAAACCAAAGCCATCTGAGACTGTGACATGGGCTCGATACTGGCTTCATGATTTCCTAGGACATCTTCGATACGACCTTTCTGCCATGTCAATTAAATCTGATCAAGGCACAGGTGCGAATGCTTGGGAAAATCCCAAATGTCTTTTATTTTCCATATCTTTAACCTTTGCTTTAATTGTTTCGATTTTCAGCCATCAGGATAAAGACAGCTGCCTCGAAGTCGAAAGAAGGGAGTGCCTCTCAAGCCTCCATCGAAACTACTGACAAAGTGACTCCACCCGAAACAACCACTATTGCTGCAACCACAACAACAACAATAATACCAACAACAACCAGTGTTCCAATTCCAACGGTAATCACTTAGCCTTGATGTTTCGAATTCACTCATGCTTTATGGTTTGCATCTAACTCTTCGTTTACAACTTTTTCAGACCAACAAGCTTCCTCCTACTACTCCCAAGAAGCGGAAATCAAGCACCACTGGGGAAGATCCCAAGGCTGGAGGAAACTTAAATACTGCTTCGAAGAAGAAGCCAAAGAAAGATATTTCGAATAGCACCGTTCCAACTAGTGTCTCTGGACTTGATTCCAGGGATGCTGCTCCCTCACCCAAATCCAAAAATCCACCTTCGACCTCCAACCCAACGTTGGAACGTATAGCTAGTAACCTCTCCTCCGAGAGTCCACAGGTAAATTGAACCTTTAAATTTTTACAATACTAACTTCTTATTACCTTGGTGAATGTTTTTCTTAACATTTTGTCATTCTTTGCAGAACATCTTGAATCCAGCTTCCACTATTTCGAACTCACCATCCAGAGCTGCCGCTCCGCTCAACTCCTCTCCTCAAGGAGATTCCAGTAACCTGGTTCAAAATAAAGGTTCCTCCAATATGGCGGTTCTTGCTGGAACTTCTGAACAGCAGGATGATCAAGGTACCTCCATTCCTCTGAAAGAGATAAACGAAACAACACTTCAAACGTCTGCAGAGGATTTGCAAAGGGCTTCTCTTCAAAAGTCCCCTCTTGAAACTCTTCAGGAGGACCCAAAGGACACTCAAACTGAAGAAGAGAAAGCTGATTCTGGGAAAAGAGCCGAAGAATCTGCAGACGAAGAATCTGAGGAGGAGAATGCCAATGACGGTTCGACTGCTGGGATGGAGTCCAACGCAAATAGCAGTGAAAGGGATGGTATCGAAGTGGTGGACTTGGATGAGGATGAAGAAGATCAAGAGCACGAAACGAATGAAGGGGATGGTAATGCAACCAACGAACCCATAGAGGTTGAAATGGATGTGGGTCCCCTACGTGTGGAACTCCCTCAATCCTCTCTATCTCGAATGACTGACGAGGAACTGGCACTTCTGAGACGAAATGACCCTATTGGGTACATGAAGGCAAAGTTGGCTCAGAGGGACGTCCCACTCGCTAGGGCTGGCACAAGTTCGACCAGCTATCCTCTTCCCACAGATGAAAGAATTGTTCTTCTTAATAAAATTAGGAAAACCATTCTCAATGTGGATATATTCGAAGTGCTTAAGCAAGATAGTACTGCTTGCTATACTATGAAGGAGCTGCTCACAAAGGTCAATCTTTCCACCTGCTCCTTGCCAGTTAGTACTCTCTTGTTCGATCTTCAGAATTTGCTGGACAACGTAACTGGTTACCTTCTCCAAGACGAATCTGCTGCCAAGAAGGTTCACGAGAAACGCATTGCCATGGATGCCGCTTATGAACAAGCTTCGAAACTCTCTCAAGAAGCTGAGGATCAAGCTATGCATCTGAAGCAGGCGAAAACTGATTATGAGGCTCGAGCTGAGTCCATACTTCTTTGGGAAAGGCATATTCTGGAACTTCAACTGAAGGTTAAGGAGGCTAAAGAGCAACAACTAGCCTTCGAAACCAATACTGCTGGTAACCAATTCGAAGAGCTTCTCAACCAGGGGCTTGCGGAAATGGAGACTGCTGAACAACTTAAAGGAGAAGTGGCAACCTTGGAAGGAGCCAGGCGGTTCGCTCAGCAGAAACTTGAATCATTTCGAAGCACTTTTAATCGATTGAAAAATAATTCTTATTTCTAGATTTTGATGTTTATTTGACACATACATTTGGTTTCTTACATGTAATATTCGAACAACGCCATTTTGGCATTTTATCTTGCCATCTTGGCTTTTTATAACATCTTGTTTACGTTGCTACTATTCGAATCTCCTGCAGGCTTGGCTTATATTTCTTTAAATATTTCCCATTAACCTTTAGGATACGTTTATCATCCATGAGTTCTTCGATTTCGTATGCATTGTTTGAGAATACTTTTAATATTCGAAAAGGTCCTTCCCAATGAGGTGACCATTTACCTAACGCTTTATTCTTCTTGTCCATAGGCAATATGACTCTCCAAACCAAGTCATTAATAATGAATACTTTTTTCTTCACCCTTTTATTGTATGTTCTGGCCACTCTTTCTTTTTGTCTCATCAAAATTTCCAATGCATGTAATCTAATTTCGTCCAACTCAACTAATTCATTCATCATCATTTCCCAATATAATGCAGCTGGGATTTCGTTTTGTCTCTGAATTCGAACTGATTGTAGATGAATTTCTACTGGCAACACTTCATCATGACCAAATGTGAGTTGGAAAGGCGTAGTGTTAGTAGCTTCCTTAGGAGATGTTCTACAAGCCCATAATATTTGGTCCAGAGTTTTGTGCCAGTTTCTTGGCTTTTTGCCAACATGCTTCTTGATTAATCCTATTATTACTTTATTTGCTGCTTCGACTTGTCCGTTTGCTTGAGCATAATATGGCGTTGATGTTAGCAATCTAAACCCCATTTCTTGGACAAATCCTTGCATCTTTCTGCCAGTAAACACAGAGCCTTGGTATGTGGTTATGCTCTCTGGCAATCCAAACCTATAGATAATGTGTTTTTGTATAAATTCAATAATAGCCTCTTGATCAGCAACTATCAGTGGTATAGCTTCGATCCATTTGGTAAAATAATCTATTCCCACCAAGATGTATTTCTGTCCTTTGGACGAAGCAGGATTTATTTCTCCTATCAAATCCAATGCCCATCCTCTAAATGGCCATGGTTTGATGATCGAATGCAACTCACTTGCAGGGGCATGTTGAACTCCTGCATGTTTCTGACATTCCTCACATCCTTTAGCAAAGTCTATGCAATCTTTGAGCATGCTAGGCCAATACAAGCCGTATCGAAATAACAACCATTTCATTTTATAGCCTGCTTGATGTGCCCCACATGCCCCATTATGGACTTCAGACAATGCTAAATATGCCTCACTTTCTCCTAGGCATTTTAATAATACACCCTCTTGGGTCTTTTTAAACAATTCGTTCCCCATGAGGAGATATGACAATGCTCTATATTTTGTCTTTCTATCCACATTTAGCGTTGGGTCTGCTAAATAACTCTTCAGTGGACTTCGCCAATCTGCATCTGACAAAGTATTTATGGCTAATATTTCGAATCCCTGTTTCTCAGCATATCCCAATCTCATACTTTCCAGATCCGATGGTGTGAATCTAGTAGCCATAACTCTTCCCCTTAATTCGACCAAATCCTTGAAGTTCTTGGTAGACACTTTATAACCCGAAGCCAACTGCGCTAAGTCATTTGCTTCTTGGTTCTCTATTCTTGGTATGTGTTGAATATCCATGTATTCAAATTTCCTCAATAGCCTATTGACTATGACGAAGTATACCATTAAATTTTCCTTTATGCACTTGTATTCCTTTGTGATTTGTTTGACCACTAATTCAGAGTCTCCTTTAATTTCGACTCTGGTTGCCCCCAATTCCAACAAAGCTTCAAGTCCAACAATGAGCGCTTCATACTCAACTTCGTTGTTAGAACAACGAGGACCATCTAATTTATACTTGAATTTTGTTGGAATTCCTTCAGGAGAAATCAAAAGGACTCCAACACCACTCCCATTCCTGTGGGTTGAACCATCAAAGTACAATTTCCATGGTTGCATTTCGACGTAACTCATGACCGTCTGCTCAACCAAAGAATGATCCACAATGAAGTCAGGAATCACTTGACCTTTCATAGCTTTTAAAGGCATGAAAGTCAACGAATATTCTGTTAAGGCTAAAGCCCACTTGCCAACTCTGCTATGCATTATTGGTTTTGAAAGCATATGTTTAATGACATCGAAATGAGATGAAACATAAACATCAACAGGTTTTATATAATACTTGAGTTTCATACAAGAGAAATACAAACAGAGACATAGCTTTTCTAAATTGCTATATCTGGTCTCTGCATCATTTAGCATTCTACTTAAATAGTATATGGCTCTTTCGATGCCATTGCTATCTTCTTGTGCTAGCATACTACCTATACTAACTTCAGAGGCAGATATGTACAATTTCATGGGCTTCCCCCATGACGGTGGAGACAAAATAGGAGGCTGAGAAAGGTATTCTTTTATCCTGTCAAACGCTTCCTGGTGAGCTTCGTTCCATTCGAAGGCTTGGCCTTGCTTTAGACGAAGTAATGGAGAGAAAGCTTGGGTTCTTCCACTTAGGTTCGAAATGAATCTTCTGAGGAAGTTAATTTTCCCTAACAGAGATTGCAACTCCCTTTTTGACGTAGGTGCTTTCGTCTCCATTATGGCTTTGGTTTTGTTCTGGTTGATTTCAATTCCTTTCTTGTGAACCACAAAACCAAGAAAATCTCCAGCCTGCACAAAAAATGCACATTTAAGGGGATTCATCTTTAAGCCATGTTTTCTCATTCGCTCGAATGATTGGTTTAAATGATGCAAATGTGTTTCTGCAGATATAGATTTGATGACTATATCGTCAATATACACCTGCATGAAGGTTTCAATGAAATCATGAAAAATTGAATTCATTTCCCTTTGATAAGTTGCCCCAGCATTCTTTAAACCAAAAGGCATCACCACCCACTCGTAGGTTCCTAAGGCTCCTGGGCAACGAAATGCTGTCTTTGCAACATCTTCTTCAGCAATGAAAATCTGGTTATACCCAGAGTATCCATCTAACATACTCAAGTATTCGAATCCTGCAGCAGAATCTACTAGCATTTCTGCCACAGGCATGGAATATTCATCTTTAGGGGTTGCAGTGTTTAAATCCCTAAAATCTATGCAAATTCTTAAAGAACCATTTTTCTTAATAACAGGTACTATGTTTGCTAACCATTCGACGTACCTTGTTGTTCTGATGAATTTGCAACGCAACAACCTTTCGATCTCAGCTTTAATTTTTGTGAGAACCGCTGGTGCGAATCTTCTGGGAGTTTGTTTGATGGGCCTCTTGCCATCTTTGATTGGCAGTCTGTGTTTGACCAACTCCCTCTTTAAACCGGGCATCTCGTCATAATCCCATGCGAAGCAATCTTTGTTTTCCTTGAGGACTTCGATCACTTCCTTCTTGAGGCCTGGGCTAAGTTTAGCACTTATGTAGGTTACTCTTTTCGTTTTTTCATCCCCTAAGTTAACTTCTTCGAGTGGATCTTGTGCCAACATTTTGGCACCTGAGTTTATGGGGTCCCTTTCGAAGCCTAAGGGTTCTTTATCATAGATGGCATCTAACCTTTGATCCATCTCGAACTCTTCGAAGGGTGAGCATTTCGAACCATCCCCACTTACTTCGTTCATCTTTATAGTTGATTTATTTATTTCAGCCTCTAAGGCCGCTTTTGATTCGTTCTCAGCCATATAGGCCGAAATCCTTTCGAAAAAGGTAGACTCAGTCATGGATAAGGTTGCCGAAGTCCCAGCCTGCTGGCCGTTTTTGTATAGTGCTTTCGACTCCCTCTTCTTCACTGATTATTGTTCTATCCCAGTAAAGGCCATCATGACGAAGGGTCATGTAGTAGTGGGCGTTTCTAGTTTCATTAATCTCATCATTTGGAACACACGGAGCAATCTTTGCCAGATTTTTATCATAATCCCTCTTGTCAACTAAATTGACAGTTGACATAAAGTAACTCTGGTCTGCTTCGATGTTTTCCACGATACCATCATCTCTCCACAGAACTAGCCGTTGATGCATTGACGAAGGAACTGCCCCCACGCCATGGATCCACTCCCTTCCCAGTAGTAAGTTATAGTTGGCCTTGGCTTCGATCACCATAAACATGGTGGGCCTACAGCTTGAGCCTATTGTCAATTCCAACTGGACCACTCCCAGTGTTTTGCCAACTTTTCCCTCATAATTGGACAGAACCATATTATGGGGCTTGATGTCTCCTTCGCGAATCTCTAATCTTTTCAGTATGAAGTGGGGTATCAAATTGACTGCAGCACCCCCATCCACTAGAACTTTGTTCACACCATGGACACCAACTTTCGCCCGAATAAAAAGTGGCTTGAGATGGTTCTTCATTGCAGGTTCTGGACGTTCGAAGAACGCATTTTGTTCCTCAACAGCCCCATTGTCCATCACATAGTAGCACACAGGCCTATGTTTCATCAGATCTGTGGTGTCTTCCTCCTCATATTCATTGATTTCAGTTTCCTGCCCAAATTCGCAGGGAAGCACAGACACCACGTTACAGTTCAGGTTAAATGAAGACTCCCCCTCCGATTCGAAGTTATCTGTTATCATATCTTCGTCCTCTTCCGGGCCTGGAGTGTATTCCTTTGGTTCATCGCATTGTTCTTCGGAGAAGAGCCTCCTATTGACTGGAGGTTTGTCTTCAGTTTGATTTTTTGGTTTGTTGGTGCTAGATTCACCTTGGTTTTTTGTTGAAGTAACCCCTTTGTTCGCCACAGCTTCTCTCTCAGCCTTTCGAATCCTTTGCTGTCTGTGCCACTGGGATCTTGACATGGGGTTCCTTCCTTTGTAATTTTCTAATCTCACCTCCTCCCTTTTTGCTGTGTTGAATTGCCTCCTGTATGTCACAGCATGACGTGCATTTCGTTCAGCGTTTCTCCATCTATCTTTGCCTTTGTCATTTCTGACCTGTAACCATCTATCGGTTGGCACTTCAGCAGGGAGTTTGAAAGTCACTCTTCGAGCAGCCTTGGGGTGAGGGCTATCAGGCCTTCGCTGTTTGTGTCTGCTGTCGAAACGTGGGCCCATCTGGACAGTTTCTTGATGGTTCCAGCAAGGGGCGAAGGGAATCGTTTCGAAAGCCCTGGCCATGCTTTGGTCATACACAGCAGAACACCTTGGGCAAATCAAGCACTTGGTTGCCCCTTTGTAGCAGCGAAACACAAATTCCAGCAAACTTTCTCCAGCCTTGGGATAACACCTAAAAAGCTGGTTATCCTGGCGCCAATTGTTGCCAGTTCGAGTCCTCTGTACCCTTTCGAAATTCACAGCGATTCTTTGATTGCAGAGGATGCTGCACCCAGGGCATAATATCATGCCTGAATCTCCTTTGTGGCATGTCATGAGATAATCCTTGAGACTAGCATTTCCAGTGTGATTATCCCCCATTCTATACTTTTCTTTTTCTAAGTATTTTTCTACTTCCTCCATCTCAGAGCGGGTTCTTTCCATATCCACCATATTTATTTCAACATCTTCCCCCTTAGCTTCATCATCGCCCCATCCTGTGGGCTTTATATCTTTAATCTGAACCTTCGAACTCTCTGGGGCGGAATATTTGACCAAATAATCAAATTTTCCACTGGGTTCCCCTAGAGTGTCCCATATTTCCTTCTGAGGGGAAATTGGCTGTGTGATTTGGACTTTCTCCAATTCCAGCCTCAAGCCTTCAGTGACTTGTGTTAGTTCTTGGTTTTGATTTCCCTGGCCTTTAGTAGCCTGGGTTTCTCTTGCACCAGCTACAGGTGCGGCAATCGAAGTCTCTGGCGTATTCTGGATGTCTTCAGTGACCTCCTCGCTGACTTCGACCATCACCCAGTTTTCAACTTCAGTACCCTTCTCTCCTGTTGGGGCGTCGCTTCGATCAGTTTCCACCATGTTGACCTCTCCAATGCATGCAGGCTCAGAGTAGTTGGTGTCTGCAACGTCCAAGGGATCTTCGTCCACTTTCATCTTCACCTTATCAGCAAACTTTAGTCTGCCATCTTTGATCGCGTTTTGAATCAGGTCCCTGAAAAGAAAACATTGTGAGGTTTTGTGGCCTAGGAAACTATGATATTTGCAAAATCCTCTCTTCTTTCTCTGATCCAAAGGAGGTATTTTGACATTTGATGGCATAATTAGTTGGCCATCTTTGACAAGTAAGTCAAAAATCTCGTCACATTTAGTGACATCGAAGGTATAAACCTTCTTTGGAAATTTGTCACTTTTCTCATTTTCAACAATGTCTTTCCCTTTTGTGGGAACTAACAATTTGCAGGAATAAGGCGGGGCCTGTTTTAATTCAGCGAGGTCGATTTCGACCTCTTCGAATTCGAATTCAGGATATTCTTCTGCTTCCTCAGTCCCAACATAGGAAATCCTTTCTTTCTTGCTATTCTTAAAGACTCTGGCTTTTTCGGCCTTTAGTCTTTTGACCTGTCGAACCCTATCGGCTAATTGAGCCATATCCCTCAAATATTGAGTGTCTAGTTTCTTTCGAATAGAGTAATCCAAGCCACCAGCGGCCATTTCGACTAACTCATGTTCAGGCACTCCTGTGTAACATCTGGATTTCAAAAGCCTAAATCTATTCAGATAATCATCTATGGGTTCGGTGAACTTTCTCTTAACACTGGCCAATTCCTTCAAACTTATTTTCGACTGTCCCATGTAAAATTGTTCATGGAATAATCTCTCTAAGAGAGCCCAAGTGTCAATGGACCCAGGGGGCAAAGTGGTAAACCATGTGAAGGCGTTTTTTGTCAAGGAACTTGGGAAGTATTTGATCCTGAGATCTTCATTATTGGCTATATCTCCCGCTTCGGTTAGATATCTCGCTATGTGTTCGACTGTTGACTCATTGGTATCCCCAGCGAACTTTGTAAATTTAAGGACTTTATATCCCCTTGGTAAATCAGTATGCATTATGCAATCCAATATAGGAGAAGCATAATTTGGCCTTCTCATTCCTGTGTTGAGGCCATTCTGGGCCATGACTCTCTCTATCATGGTGGTTAAGTTGTTTTCTGCCAAGATGTTATCGTTTCGAACTCTATGAACGACAGCATCAGCATCTTGATTTCGACCAACCAAAACAACTCCCCTAGGTTGTTCTTCTCGAAATTCCAGGGCTTCTAGCCTTTCGACCCTTGCCCCTGGTTCCATAATTTCTCTTTGTGGGCCCGGGATTATTGGGGCTTCTAACCTTGGTGCCCTGGCCCCCAAGTTAACTTCTTCTCTGGGTGGTCTATAAATTGGGTCGTTAGCAATTTGTTCTATAACAGGCATGTTTGCTCGAAATCCCGCCTGATTCCGCCTACGCCTTTCTGGGGGAGCAAAGAAATCTGCTATTCGACTCATATTGTCAGCATTTTCTCTGTTTGTCACAGTCACATTTTGCATTATTGGGGCAAATATCTCCTGCATGGTTTGTGCTAACACCCCTATCATATTATGGTTACTGTCATCCATCAATTGCCTAAAAGCCAACTGGTTGTCTGTGGTTAAGATAGGCATTGCGCTATAACCCACTGACCCTTGGTTATTTGTCATAAACTGATTCGCCCCAGACCCAGACCCTAGTTGTGGAGATGAATTCGATATGGAATTGTGTAAACCTGCCATAAAAGATGTTGGCATTCCATAAGAGGAATTTCTGGTTCTATTTCCAACGAAACCGGGTGGTCTAGTTAATGGAGTGGCGAAATGGGATTGTGTCCCTGATGGTGGAACGAATCCCCCAGGGTAACCAATGGTTCTAGTATTTCCTAAGATCGAACTATTAGTTGATATGCCACTTACTCCATTGGTGGCTACGTTACTGGTTGAAGATGCAACAGACTGTGCGTTCGAAGGGATTACATTAGATGTTCCGATCGAAGTGGACGCATTAGTGCCTGTTGTATGTGGGCCATTTTGGTCCCCTTGTTGATTGTCAGAATTAGACATTTTGTCCAAACGTTTTCTTCTGGATAAAGGTTAGTTGCTGTTGGTTATCTTAGCACTTCTCAGGTTCATAAAACAGCAAACATCTTAGGTTCCAATGTTTTTTGTAATGGTTATGTCTCAACAATCTTTATTTCTAATATCCAATTATTGGTCCCACCGGGTGTGCCAATTTGTTTCCAGTGATTTCTGGTAAACAACCGCTAGTCTTCCAAACTATCGAATAATCTTTCTTACTGTTATTCAATTCCTCTGGTAACTCACAGGATCGACTAGATTGATCCTAGGACTCCTTGGATATTAAGGTTACTCTCACGATCGAACAAATATTCATGGTTGATATTTGAGTGTTTGGCTTATTTCGATCTCTCTCTCAGAAGTCTAAAGATGTAATCAAAATGTGTGTGTACGAAACTAAGTTACATGAATAAATGCTAATTGTAAAGACATGTAAAATTGCATAAAAGTGTAGTAAATGGTTTCGAATTATAAAACAGTTAATATATAGGGTTTCTGGAACGTAAAAGGTTTGAAATGTGAAGAAAGCGTTTAATGCAAGAAATCTGTAAATGACTTTTAAGTAAAAATATGCGTTCGAAGGATAAGACTTGAAGGTAAATGTATGGAAAATATGACAGTTTTCTGAAATATAAAGTGCTTGAAATATGAAGAAAGCATTAAAATGTAAAACTTTGAAGAAGAGATTTCAAAGTGAAAAGACTGTAAATGAGAAAACTTGTAAATGCTATTTGACAAAAGGATAAAGGAAAGTGCTGGAAATGGTAAAAGGTTTTCATTAAATCAGAAATACATGGTGCTATCATACATACATTTCTCTTGCATTCGTTTCCCTTGCCATGTGGTAGTTTGAATGTTACTGAGTATTTTGTATAATAGATATGACACACGAAATCCTAATACTAAGACTTCTATTTATACTAATTCGACCATAACGGTCTTGCTACAGGATTATGCCACGTTCAGAACATGCAGGACAATGCCTCTTTCTTCTTTCCACGTGTCCCCAAATGTTCCAGCACATAACTTTCAAACTTCGAATGTCCCGCTTCCATTTGAATTTCAAATGCTTTGGTACTTCTCCGTTTCGAACGCTCTTCCCAGACACAGCCTTGTTGTTATTTCGAGACTTCTTTAGATATGTTCCCATAATTGCCACTCGAAACTCCAAGCTTTGACATACTTATTCGAAACACTGCTTCTGCTACTTCGAAACATGACGCTTTACCTCATTTCGATCGAAACGCTTAATTCATTTGGCTTCTAATAACAATATCAAAATCTTCAGCCAACAGTTGGATACCGACATTGTGGTTCATCGCCTGCCTTCCAAGGAAGACTGCTCTCCCGTAAAACAGAAGGTTCGCCGTATACGCCCAGAGATGTCCGAGAAAATCAAGGCTGAGGTTATGAAACAATTTGACGCCGGTTTTCTAGCAGTAACTTCTTACCCTCAGTGGGTCGCCAATGTGGTTCCAGTACCGAAGAAAGATGGTAAGGTCCGAATGTGTGTTGACTACAGGGATTTGAACAGGGTGAGCCCTAAGGATGACTTCCCTCTGCCTCATATCGACGTTCTGGTTGACAACACTGCTCAACATAAGGTATTCTCCTTCATGGACGGTTTCTCCGGTTATAATCAGATAAAGATGGCTCCCGAAGACATGGAGAAGACCACTTTTGTTACCCAGTGGGGTACCTTTTGCTACAAGGTCATGCCTTTTGGGTTGAAAAATGCTGGGGCAACATATCAACGTGCCATGGTTGCTTTTTTTCATGATATGATCCATCATGAGATTGAAGTATACTTCGACGATATGATTGCAAGGTCCCAAACTGAGGAGGAACACCTTGACCATCTACAGAAGTTGTTTGACCGGTTGAAGTTGTACAAGCTGAGATTAAACCCGAACAAGTGCACCTTCGGAGTGAGATCTGGAAAACTGCTAGGTTTCGTTGTGAGCGACAAAGGTATTCAAGTGGGCCCTGCCAAAGTGAAATCCATACAAGAGATGCCAGCTCCCAAGACAGAGAAAGAGGTCAGAGGCTTCCTAGGACGTCTGAACTACATTGCCCGATTCATCTCACATCTAACTGCTACTTGTGAGCCAATCTTCAAGCTACTGAAGAAAGATCAAGTGGTACATTGGAACGATGAATGCCAGGCCACTTTCGAAAGAATTAAAGAGTATCTCCAGGAGCCACCCATTCCGATGCCCCCAGTTGAAGGGAGACCGCTGATCTTATACTTAACAGTACTTGACAACTCAATGGGGTGTGTGCTGGAGCAGCATGACGAGTCTGGCCGAAAAGAGCATGCTATTTATTACCTTAGCAAAAAGTTTACCGACTGTGAGACTCGATACTCACTGCTCGAGAAAACTTGCTGCGCTTTGGCATGGGCTGCTCGCCGGTTGAGACAGTATATGCTGACTCACACTACTCTATTGATTTCAAAGATGGATCCAATCAAATATATCTTCGAAAAGCCTGCTTTGTCCGGAAGAATAGCAAGATGGCAGATGATCTTGACTGAATATGACATCCAATACACAACTCAAAAAGCAATCAAGGGAAGTGTGTTGGCAGACCATTTGGCACATCAGGCAGTAGATGATTACCAGTCTATGAACTTTGAATTCCCGGACGAGACTATCATGTTGATAACTGATTGTGAAATACCTGGACCGGATGAAGGACCTGAGGAAGGATCCCAATGGTCTATGCACTTTGATGGAGCTTCAAACACTTTGGGTAACGGTATTGGCGTTGTGATCATATCTCCTAAGGGCTCTCATACTCCGCTCACCGCCCGACTGTGTTTTAACTGCACCAATAACATGGCGGAGTATGAAGCATGCATCGTGGGTCTTCGAGCTGCAATTGACCTAAGGATTAAGTGTCTGAGTGTCTTTGGAGATTCCTCTCTCGTGATCAATCAGATCAAAGGAGAATGGGATACGAAACACCCAAATCTTATTCCTTACAAGGAGTATGTATTGACGTTGCTTCCCCATTTCGAGGAGATAACCTTTGAACATTTCCCAAGAGAGGAGAATCAGTTGGCGGATGCGTTAGCTACGATGTCTTCTATGTTCAAAGTCAAGTGGGACAACGAGGCTCCCCGGATCATTATTTGGAAATTGGATGAACCTGCACATTGCTGTGATCTTGAGACCTAAGAGGTAACAGAAAAACCTTGGTATCATGAAGTGAAGAGGTACCTTGAAGATCAAGAATACCCCGAGGGTGCATCCGTTAATGACAAGAAGTTTCTAGAAGGTTCGCGGCAAAGTTCTTCATCAGCAATGGCATTCTTTACAAACGTAACCATGATTCAACCTTACTGCGTTGTGTGGATAAGATTGAAGCAGGGAGGATCATGGCAGAGCTGCATGAAGGTACCTTCGAAACTCATTCTAGTGGACATACCATGGCAAAGAAAATCCTTCGGGCAGGATATTACTGGTCCACAATGGAAGCCGACTGTTATCAGCATTCTCGGACATGTCACAAGTGCCAGGTCTATGCTGATAAGGTGCACATTCCTCCAGTTCATTTGAACGTCTTGACAGCACCTTGGCCTTTTGCAATGTGGGACATTGATATGATCGGCGAGATCAGACCTACGGAATCCAACGGGCATCGTTTCATCCTGGTAGAGATTGATTACTTTACGAAGTGGGTTGAAGAAGCTTCCTTTGCCACCGTAACCAAGAATGTCGTGGCACAGTTCATTCGGCACAACCTGATCTGTCGATACGGTGTACCAGAGAGGATCATTACGAATAATGGTACCAATCTTAACAACAAGATGATCACTGAGCTCTGCGAGCAATTCAAGATATAGCACCACAACTCTTCTCCCTACCGGCCGAAGATGAATGGGGCTGTAGAAGCAGCTAATAAGAACATTAAGAAGATTGTGCAGAAGATGACAGTGACCTACAAAGACTGGCACGAGATGTTACCATTTGCTCTTCATGGGTATCGTACCTCAGCATGAACGTCAACAGGGGCAACACCCTATTCCTTGGTATATGGAATGGAGGCAGTCCTGCCCAATGAAGTTCAGATACCCTCTCTCCGGATCATGAAGGATGCGGGTTTAAGTGAAGACGACTGGATCCATACCCGGCTTGATCAACTAAACTTAATCGACGAAAAGAGACTCACTACTATTTGTCATGGTCAGACGTACCAAAAACGGATGATCAAGGCATTTAATAAGAAAGTCAGACGACAAGAGTATCAAGTCGGGGACCTGGTAATCAAGCGCATCATTCTACCTCAAGGTGATCCCAGGGGAAAATGGACCCCTACGTACGAAGGGCCATTTGTGGTTAAGAACATCTTCTCAGGAGGAGCGATGATTCTAACCACCATGGATGGTGACGACCTTCCTCACCCCGTCAATGCAGACATAGTAAAAAGATACTATGCATAATTAAAGACCCGCTAGGTTGACTGGCCTAGGAAAAATAAGGGCTTCCCGGCGAACCAAAAGGGTTCGGGAAAAAATAAGGGATGAAAAAAAAAACTGTACACCCGGCAAGTCGAAAACCTGAAAAGGCGGCTTGGGAAAAAATGGGTATCCCAGTGGACTGAAAACCCGAAAGGGCGGTCCAGGAAAAAGTTAGGGATAAGCGTAACACTATGTCTCATTGGATCACCCTGCATCCAGACTTTGGTATCAACTATCAGGCTCAGACGGCACCAATCAATCAGATTCATCTTCGACTAAGTAGCAAAGTGATGAGATGCTTGAAGATATAAGGTCAATAGCAGAGCTGGAACCCAGTGGGATTATTCACATAGCTGTTTTGTTTTCTTTTTACAAATTGTATAAATCCTATTTGTTCGGTGGCGTTCTCTTACTAGGACGTCAGCCTCTTGTACAAAAGCGCCTATTTACAGGCAAACTTCAAAATCAATACAAGCTCATTTTTCAGACAAATTGCAAATTGTTTTTTCCTTTATCTGTTTTGTTTTGCAGAGAACGTCCAAGGTTCATTTTTGATATATGCATTTGACATTAATTGCTGCTCATAAATATTTGCATGCGAAGCAAAGGATTAATTACGGGTGATATTAGAAGTAGGGGCAATAAGAATTGTCTAAGAGGTCTAGTTGCTTTGTCCACCAAGGTACCAAGGTAGGTTCAACTGAAGAATATGACCAAGATACCTTCACTCCCCACAGAGTAAGACAGTAATGGTAGCTCTCCCCACTGAGACTTGCAACTACGAAGGAATCAACAATACTCTCCCCCCAGCAGAGTTGGCCTATCATCAGCCCTAAAGAGGCTTGGTATTCCCAGAAGGTCTTAATATTCCCCAGCGGAGTATAAAGATATTCCCCAGCAAGCATATAGAGCATCCCCGGTAGTCTTAATATTCCTCAACGAAATATAAGAATGTTCCCCGGTGGAATACAAGATATCCCAGTGGAGCCATTTCCCCAGCGCAGTCTAAAAAAGTTTCCCCAATGGAGAATTGAATCATCTTACCCAGTAGATTCTGGAAGCTTGTCCCCTGCAGAATATAAATGCATCTCCTCAACCAAATTCAAAGGTTATCCCCACAAGAGTCTAACTGGGTTATCCTCAGCAAGTTGCAACTGAAAGATCATCCCCAGCGAAGTTCTTTCTATCCCCAACGGAGTTCATCATCAAAATCCCCAACAGAGCTTGTCAACGGAATCCCCAGCGGAGTTATCGTTAAAATCTCAGCAAAGCATCTCTTCCCCACAGAGTAATCCCCCGCAGAGTAATCTCTTCACCAGTTTATTCCCTAACAGAGTTCTTTTCTCCTGCAGGTTTATTCTCACAATCATCTTCGTTCATCATCCCCAGCGGAAACGAAGAATTCAACTCTATTCTCCAGCAACTCCGGGATTTATTTTCCCAGACGAAAATACATTCATAAACATTTCACATTTCATACCTCCTATTTACATACATGATAAAGTGCATACGACACGATCTCATTTATTTTGAGAACATCATGCATTTCATACATCATGACATTGCATACAACTAACGTTTTACCTTTTTCAGGAAAAGGTCGAACAAAAGAGGGCTACCACCAACCTTCTCAAGTTCCAGATTAATACCTGTAACAAGCCAGGAAAATATCTGTGGACGACTGATTGTAGATCAATACCTGTAACAAGCCAGGAAAGTTATCTACATAAAGAGATTGAAGATCAATACCTGTAACAAGCCAGGAAGACCATCTTTCTTTCTCAGGTCAGAGATTAATACCTAAAACCAGCCAGGACAACTATCTCATTGGCCAACCTTTTCAAGTTCCAGATTAATACCTGTAGCAAGCCAGGAAAAACATCTGTGGACGATTGATTGTAGGTTAATACCTGAAACCAGCCAGGAAAACCACCTACATGAAGAGATTAAAAATTAATACCTGTAACAAGCCAGTAAAACTATTTCTTTCTCAGGTCAGAGATCAATATCTGTAACTAGCCAGGACAACTATCTCCTTGACCAACCTTTTCAAGTCCCAGTTTAATACCTGTAGCAAGCCAGGAAAGATATCTGTGGACGATTGATTGTAGGTTAATACCTGAAACCAGACAGGACAATTATCTACTTGACCATCATGAAGCAACCCTACACCGGTTCCTTCTCTCTTTCATATGAAGTTTCACACGGACTCATCATCAGGCAACCCTACACCAGTTCCTCCTCTTTCAAATGCAGTTTTACACGGACTCATCATCAGGCAACCCTACACAGGTTCCTTCTTTCAACTTACAAAATTACAATTCAACAAACAATCCCCAGATGGCATCTATAAGCCCATCCTCCTACCAACAATCTCCAAATGGCATCTGTAAGCCTATTCCTGGCATCTGCAAATTTCTGGGCACTTTAGTGTTCAATCATCTTCCACCTTCGGATCACGAAAGGCACACAAGCCAATCTACATCCTCAGGTTTAAGAAGATTGAACAGGGGCAACTGTTGTAACCCAAAATTTGCCCTCCCATATTCCTCAAGATTTGTCAAGAATCATCTCCAAATGGTTCAAGATTGCTCAAGGGTTGTACAGTCAAATCACCTCCTAAGGCCGTCAATTCAAAATTAGGGTTTTGTGTTGCATCAAGGTCCTTACATCCAAATGGCCTCAAGTGCTTCCCAATGTCTTAATATGTTCTTAAGTTCATCCATGACAAATTTCAAGCCTTGCAGAGAAACTTTGGTCAGTCAATTGCTCAAGAGACCCAAAAATCGACTATGCTAGGGCAAAAGTCAACTGTGACCTAAATACAGTCAAACCTCAAGATTTTTGTCAACATTCTCATTTTGAAGGATAATTCATCATTTGATAAAGGGTTTATCATGATTCATCAAGGATTGCTCAAAATTCATCAAGATTCAAAAGTTGCTAAATTAGGGTTTTGTAGGAAAAGTCAACTCAACTTTGACCAAGCATAACTTTCTCATAATTTATGAGAAATGACCCATCCAAAGCTCATTTTGAAGAGGATGAAATTTCATACAATCCATCTTCACACCCCAAGATCAAGAAATGCTCTCACAAGAAGTTACAAATTTGGACATTATAGGTCATTTTTGAAGGTCAACAAAAACACCTTTTTTTCCAAAGATTATAACTTGAGAATGGAAGATCAAAATAAGATGATACCAAAAGGTTGATTATAGAACATCTCAAGGTTTCTAAAAAGTCGAAGAACACCTCCAAAAGTCCAAAATTGAGGAAGTTATGCATTGTTGAATTTGGGCATTTTTCCAAAATTACCAAAAGTCAACTATCCTCAAAACTCCAATTTTTGACAAAAGGGCCCACTTTTTTCCATTTGATTCGGTCTTGTCTTGCCACACACGTGTCCCATACATAATTTCATGACCAAACATTTATTTTTCTATTTTATTTCATTTTTATTGATTTAATTCATTATTAATCAATATTAAATCAAATAAAATCCAAAAATTGATGTAAATGGATCTTTGTGATTTGTACAGCTTGCAAATATCATGTGACAACCAACCAACTCGTTCCAAGGCTCAAACATTCACAAAATCTCAGATTTGGCCATATTTGGAAAGCTTTTCAATGGTGATAAAATCAAATCTCAAAACCTTGAATGCACATGGATTAAAGCCCAGCTCTTGACCTAATTCACTTTCAATATACATACACAAGCCACACAAACCTAATTCACGACCTAAGAACTGCTAAAATGGCCAAACCAAAAACTGAAAAAGCTTGGAAAAAGAGAGAGATCGAATTCTTGGTTAGAGCTTGCTTCAATCAAAAATATCAACGTGGTGTTCTTGCTTGCAATCTCCTGAAGCCATAACAACCAGAACCGGACCTTAAGACCCCCTGAAACGCACTGTAAGTTGTCACGATTATGGCTCTGAACATGATATCGTAAAACCACTTCCTTGCATCCTCTTGCCAATATTTTTGTATAATCATGCTTGCCTTTAAATTTCCATTCATTTTGTATCGTTCAATTGCTTTTTTCTAGCCCATAACTCCTTACCCGAACCTAGGGTTTTGGAGGTTTCCATTTGGGGTTTCGTTTTGCAGGGACAATTAGGATAAATCTTGGCCATGGTTGAACTCAGGAGGAAGAGGTGACCACATCCATGTGCTTGGATGGGATTATTATGGCCTAAAACGCATTTTTGAATCGCCCCACGAATCTTCCTGCGGATAAAAATCCGCAGGTAACAAAACCAGAGTTTCGTTGGAGAAGACGACCACACATCGCCCTCCTATTGGTCTATTTGAAAAACGCGCGCTTTATTTTTTTTATTTACAGCGTTTTGAATGTTTTCATATATAATAGTTTCTTCTTATTATAATAACAAAGAAGCAGCGCAGTTGAGTTGGCAAGCAGGTTGAAGCATTATCCCTTGGGACCTGGGTTCGAATCCCAGGTCCCCTAATATTTGTTATGATTTTGTTTCAGATTATCCCATGTATCATTCAAGGTGTGGACCATCATACTCTGCCCAGATCTCAAACGCCAGGTGGCTTAAAGCAAATCCAATGGTCATGAATGAGGGACCACCATGGTCTTAGGTCAGCGCACGCATAGCAAATCACAAAAGTCAAGCAGGCTGGGCGAAAGTGGGCCTAAAAAAAAACTGCTGATCAAACACCCTCTTTGGGCCCAGACCCCCTGAGTTTGCCTTTTTTATTTTCTTTCATTATATATTTTTATTTACTTGATTTATTTTCTTAATTAATTTCTAACAAAAATAATTAACATTTTCTTAATAAAATCAGAAAACAAAAAAAATAATATTTTTATTTATTAAGTTTAATTTCATTAGTTTATTTTGTAAATAAATATTAACATAATTTGTTTAGTTTTAATTAGGCATAATATTAATATTTTTGCAATAAATTAAAATTGCTGTAGAATTAGGTTTTTAATGTATTTAATCCTTTTTTTAATTTCCTTAAACATTCAAAAACCCAAAAAATATTTCTTTTTATTAATTAATTAGTTTAGGTTTAATTTAATTCAAAATAACAAAAAATCTCCTTCTTTCTTAAAAAGGGTCAAAACCCTAAAACTCTCCGATTCAATTTTTTCTCGCGCGTATTGTTTTTTTTTAATTCATATTTCAGTATTGTAATTGCTCCGAGGTTGTAATAGCTTTAACTTAGGACCTTTTATCGCTTTTATTTACTTTTTCGCATTTACTTTTCAAGGGTTTGTTTTTGGCGATGTAAATACCCGACGCCTTGTAATAGCTTAGTTTTATTTTCCGCAACCCTTAACTGCTAGATGTATGAATAATAGGCTATGCATGACAAGATCTATCTTAACTTAAAATCAATCGTAGCTCGCCATAACATGTACAAAGATAACATAACTGAAAATTGACATATTTGCACATGCCACTCCTAGGGTACACCTCACTTGGTTGCCTCGAACGTGGTCATTGAGTATAGGAAGTTTTAGAGGTTGCCCTCTTGTCCAAAGATCATAAGTTGCCTCGAAACAGTTGCCTCGGATAAAATGATCTAAGACATTAGGGTTACCACTAAGGCGTCCTAACGTTGCTTTAGTGACCACACGTCCCTAAAATCGAATTGACCCAAAAACTCCAACCACGGTGCTACCTACTCCTCAATAGTGGGATAGCACTGTCTAAAGGACATTTGCACAATTTAATTCCTTTTGAGTAGGTAGAGGTTCTCAGGTACTTGCTCTTTCAAAACAAAACAAATTTTTCGCACTTACACTTTTCAAACAAAGTTTTCAACAACACTTCATACACTCTTGAGGACAAAAACAAGAGTTAAATCGAAGTTTTCAAACAAAACTCTTTTCAAAATCCACGAACACAAGAAAAGCAAAACTTTTTGAAAACATAGTGAGCAAGTACCTAAGAGCCCGTGGATAACCACAAATAAAAAGGGTGCTAACACCTTCCCTTTCTATAATCTACCTCCCGAACCCGAGAAACATCTCCAAAAGGAATTTTTCTGTGCTTTTGTCCTTTCCTTGTTGGATAAAATAAAAGACAATGGCGACTCTAGCTTACCGCGACATTTTGCGAAACGCAAACGCGAACCAGCATTAAAAACAGTCAGTTCTATTTCCACCGATCACACTTGGGTAATCCGGATAACTGGCTTTACAACCTAAACGCCCCAGAACCCGAAGGAAATGTGCAAGGAAATCAAGGTCAGGCCAACAACGCTGCCGCTGACGAAATCGAAGAAGAATTAGAGCAGCAAGAGCCCCAACCACATCAGGCCAACAACCCCGCCACCATCAAAGAAATATATGCCGCAATAATGCAGCAAAACCAGCTATCCACTCAATGCTACCAGAGCCTCGAGACGCGCCAAATCGAGATGATGACTCTCATGCAACAAATGCAGAGACCAAAACAACTACGCTCGCAGGCACGATCAAAGTATGCTGGAATTCACCACAGGAATAACGGAAGATATGTGAGCCTTAACACTCTGTGTTGACGACTTGCATCATATCATATCCCAGAGAGATGGCGGCGAATCTTCCAGACATGGCGGGCAAGCACGTCGAAGAGCGAGGACACGTGGCCGATACCAAAGACAAGAGGAGGAAGAATGATTATCCAGTTTCCATTTCCCCTTTCCCGCTTCTATCAATACATTGAGGACAATGTATGATTCAAGTATGGGGGAGGAAGTATTTCCCTTTTCCTAAGTAATTTTTATTTTCTTTGTAATTTCCCTCCCGTTATCTCTAATTCAATAAATTTTTTTATCAAGTTATCTATTGAAGCAATTTGTGTTGTTCTTTTACACTCCCCTTTCTTTTTGAGCCCATAAAATTTTTTTTTCTCACTCGACAAAGTAAATAGACTGCAAAATCTTTAACCATCAGGAATTGGGGCGAGATTAAGCAAAATTTCTACCGTCTAGACACTCTACAACCCTAGAGTATGATAGATCAGTTCAAGTACCTGTTGTTTCCAACACCCTGAGTTTAGTCTTTATAGTAACCTCGAGTAGTTTATATTAGCAGTCAGCACCGTCTTAAACATAAACTACGCAGGAAGTCGATGAATATAAGTGGATGATATAATATTTCAGCAAAATGTTGCAAGGAAACACACCGATTAAATTGGACGATCCTCACCCGATCGCCTAATCTAAAGGATGTAAACCTTACAAAGTAACATTAAAATTCATTTGATGGATGGTTCAGGAGCATCTGGTACTGAACTCAGTAGGGCAGATTACGGTCTGATCCCCCGCATCCAACCATTGAATTAAAGGTTGCCACATTACTGTGCCAGAAACCTCTAAAGTTTAAAAGGACCATAACCACTAACCGACTGTTCTGCTATGTGCGTGTGAAGATAAAGGGCTTAATGTGATTGCGCTAGAATGAAAAGGGCAAAACAAGACAAATACTCGAGGTAGGCTACGATATGACCTGTAACTAGTTTACGTAAAATGGGACTGTCTAGCGTCGTCGACGTAGTAATGGAGCACGAATCAAACCACCGATTTTCTGACAAAAAAACACAACGCAGCTATATATTAGTTGATCCGAGTCATAACCATGTTTAGAAAAACATCGTACTTAGCATTTGCTTGAGGACAAGCAA
This sequence comes from Vicia faba, assembly GCA_948472305.1. Lineage (NCBI taxonomy): Eukaryota > Viridiplantae > Streptophyta > Magnoliopsida > Fabales > Fabaceae > Vicia > Vicia faba. The sequence goes on from OX451740.1 coordinate 1,329,317,966, forward strand.
AGTTTAAGTATGGGGGAGTTTGATGACACACAAATATGTGATATTTCTGGCTTGATATACACCAAATATTTCTCATACTTTAGTTTAAATTAAATTATTTTATAAGTATTATGCAGGTATTTTTCTATTTTTGCAGATATGCATTAAGCCGAACACTTTTGAAGAAATGAAGAAAAAAGGGTGCAAAAACTAGCAAAAAGGCCTAAGGAGAAGAAAGGAGCCCAAAAGCCCATTACACATGTGAGCATGTGGCCCACAATTAGGAAGGCCTTGACGACCGTCAAGGAGACGTGACGAACGTCACGCGCCATGAAGACCAAGTGACTATCGTCATTTGAATGTGACGAACGTCACAAGCCATTACTCCACTTTCTTCTCATCCAACGGACAAAAACACGTTCAAGGGTTAATCTAACGACTTCCTACATTTTCTCACCCACTCAGTCAAAGGACCAACGAACGTGACAAATGAATGGCCCTATTATTTCTCAAAGAAGGAAGTAAACTGTTACTACATTTTCGAGAGCAACTGATCAAGCAAGACCTATAAATAGAGCCTTCGACCACAGTAGAAAGGGTTCTTTTTTTTTTTTGGCAAGAAAGTTTAGAGATTTTATTGAGCGAATATTCTTTTCAGCAACATTCTTTTCAGCATTATTTTATTTCCCAGTTATTTCTATATTCCTTTCCAGCATTATTCTTTTCAGTTTTATTTTCTCCTGTACGGTTAAATATATCCTCCGATCGAAGCAAAGCCTACAATTTGTGCAGGAGTGCTTCTGTCTTCAGAGTTATTGCCATGTTTATGTTTACAAATTCTTATTGCTTATTAATCGATATAATTATGTTTATTTGTGTTTGTCCTTTAAATTATTCTGCGATTTGGTTTAATATTATGTCAGGCTAGAAATCCTATACCGGCATGTAAAGTCAATCAACCGAGGGAACGAGTAACTTAGTCGGGATTATTTTTACTACGAGACTTTCTTTTCTGGCCTAAGTTATTATTTTTCAATCATTAAATTGTTTTGTTACAGAAGTAAAAAACAGATAGAGGTTAGGGTCAACAAAGCGGAAGTTTGAGATCTTTTAACTGGACAGTAGTAATTAGGCATTGGCTTAAAATACAACGGAAGCACTTTAAAGTTAATTAAGATTTTGTTTAGTTTCCAAAAAGTGTTTTTAACTCCTGCGGGATGGCAAAAGCGTACGTTAGGACTTAACTTCATAGCCTAGATCAACAAAACGACAGTGTGATACGAGGGTTTTTAAACTAGATAAGTTTTACTGAAAGCTGTTTTAAAAATATAAAGACGCCCGACAAGTCGCTAGTTCCCGAGGTACGACTTTTGCATACTGGTAATTAAGCTCATTGATTATTAAAATCCAACTTAATTTAGTATTTAGTTTTCCCTACAACCCAAATCAAATATTCATTAGCTTTATATTTGCAAAGTAACAATAGAAGATGGTAGATCAATTCATCAGTCTCTCTGGTTCGATATCTTTTAAAACTACTCGATAAGACTGTGCACTTATAGTCTGAATCATTGGATACATAAGTACAAATCCCATGATCAATAATCCAATTGTTGGAGGAGTTCAAAGACTGCTTTGAATGGGATTATGATGAAATTCCTGGTCTCGACATAGAATTGTTAGAGCTTCAACTACCAATAAAGCCTGGAAAAAAGCCTGGAAAAAAGCCTGTCAAACAAACTCCAAGGCGTTTTACACCAGAGATCTTGTTGAAGATCAATACAGAAGTTAAAAGACTACTGAGATGCAAGTTCATCCGAACAACCATGTATGTTGAATGGATTGCAAATATAGTACCTGTTATAAAGAAAAATGGTCCTGTTGTACCCCAATTTCCCCCCCTAAGATCGCTTCATCATACCATATTGTTTCAATCACAACAAAATCACATTAGGGCTTTTGGTTCTTCTCCCTATCTTCTCCCTATCTTTAGCTTTAACTTGTGTTCTTTTGTGATCATGGATATTTTGCTTTGATTTTCTCTCTAATTAACAAAATGCAATATTGGTTTGTCTTGCTTTTTAATGATGTAGGTAAAGGAAATGAGGTTTAGCAAGTTGCTTCATGGGTGCATGAGTTTATTTCCATGCCCTAGTCAAAAGCTTGAGAAATTCAAACCTCACCATTGAAGTTGTTTTGAAGTTGGTATGGAAGTGGTTTAGGTGGCCATGAGTCCTCCTTATCATCCTCAATAATATCAGTTCACAAAGGAAGAATATTGGCACAAAAAGTTTGTTCAAACTTGGAAAAGTTCCACCAAGCATTCTCTTGATCTAGAGGCTAGGGTTTTGGACTTCAAAGGGGCATATCTTGCTCATATTTTGGTAATTTTGAGTGATTCCAAAAAAAATCTTCTCTTCAAAGAGTTACCAACAAATCACTTCAAAAGTTCCAAGGAGTTTTCATGTGGAAGGAACTTGGTGAAGAGGGAAGATTACAAGTCATCTAGATGAATCCCCAATTCTCCACATGTGACTTCAAATGGTCATAAGTTGGACAATTTTTATCACCTTGAGCCCATTATTTTTTCATGATGATCCTAAGGATGTGTACTTCATTCCTTCTTTTATGTGCAAAGTAAGAAAGTGGATGGAAGTTGCCTTAAGAATGCAAGATATTATAGGTCATTTCATGATTTTTGGACAACTTCAACAAGTCATAACTTGCTCAATTTTTGGAGATTTTGAGTGGTTCAAATTGCAAAATGTCATTCAATAGATCTAATTAATTCCATCTTTTTTGGTCAAGAGCAAATTATAAGTGGAAGGCCATGTTTGGATGCAAGAGATTATAGGTCATTTTTAAAGAAGAATTTGAAATATTTCTAAGTATGGAAAGTCAACTCTTTTTCTTCAACTTTGACTCCATGTAACTTTCAGCTCAAGCATCCATTTGATTCCATTCTTTTTCCATTGCAAAGCTTGTTACCTCATCTTTCCAAAGCATCAAGAATTTTGCCCTAAGACTCCTTGAGGTGGAAATGCCATTGGATTGAACTTGGTAACTTAGAACTGAAGTTTCTCCATAAGTCAAAATTTGAAATTCATGTTTTGGCCTTTAAACATCAAATTAGCACGCGTTTGTGATCTAAACATGTTTAACCAAGTTGCCAAAGTGGATTAGAGCCTTGAAACACAAGGACTAGATGAGTTTTGATGCAAATCAGATCACACTTTGCTTGTGCATTAGGTTCACATGATTTCTCTCCAATTTGCATCATTCCACACGCTTGAACATTCCATTTGATTCCCTATAAATAGAGGGTCATCCCTATTCAATTTCCCAAGCTTAGATAGCCAGAATCACCCTGCCAAACTTGCTTCACAACTCAGAATTCAGCTACTTCGAATCTTATTCTCAAGCCTTTTTCAATCCATTTTTTTCATCAATTCACCTTCCTTGATCTTCCCTGAAGCTAACCATATAATCACATTTAAGAATCGTGCCCTATATTGCTCCATAGAAGTCCAGTTTCAGAGCTCTGCAACTCAACTTCAATAGGTAGATTCCTTCATCAATTCTTCAAAACTTTGGTATCATTGTGTTGCTCTCATTGCCCTGGTTCTAGTTCCAACACTTACTTTTATCTAGAAGCACATCTTGACCATGAATTTTCAAATCCCTTTTCAAAACTTTCTTTCCAAATTGCTTGAGTTACAGTTTATATAAATTTGGTGCGAGGGTGTGGTTGTCTTCGTCTTGAAGAGATGAAGCGAATGACATAGGTCTGAACTTCTGATTTTACAGTTTGAGAGACCTTCAATTCGTGAAGGCTGGAGGTTGAAGATGACCAACGTGTCATCTTCTAACCAATGTAAGCGTGACATTTGTTATTTTCAAATTATGATTTTATTAATGATTTTGTACATTATTCATTAAAGACCATGATATACACAGTTCGCCAGATCCTCTGGATTTGATTACTAACGCGTTTTGACTCTCATCCAATGGTCCACATCTTTTTCTTTTATTTTCTTTTTCTGATTTTTATATTTTAATTGTTTTAAATTTCAAAAAATCATAGAAAATTCATTTTTAGTCCAAAAAATCTGAAAAAATTATGAAAAATATTTTTGATTATTCTCTTTCTGATTTTTATTTTTTCACAATTTAATTTTGTGTTTTGGTATTTTTTTTTAATGAATTTTACACTTATTGGATTTGTTTAAAATGTTTAAAAATAATTTTACACATTTTAAAATTCTGAAAAAATTATGGAATGATCCAATGATATTGTGACAAATATTGGTGACCTTATTTTATTTTTGTTTCTGACTTTACTATTTTTTTTACTATTTTTGTTTATTTTACCCATTTAATTTAATTTTTAAAAATAGTTTCTGACTTTTAAAAATTCCCAAATTTTTTTGTAAAATTACTTGGCCTCTTTTCTGATTTTTCTATGATCTTATTTTTCATTTCTTGATTAATTTGAATATATTTGATATTTTCCTCAGTATTTTCTTTTTTAAAAAAACATTTTTAAACCTTTTAATGTATATATTAAATATATATAATTTTTGTGATTATTTTCTGGCTGTCTTGGGTTGATTTTTTGATCATGGCTTTATTAACATCATTGGATCTTAGGTGTTGAGTTCGACTCCACCAAAATGGATGAATGATTTTAATAATAGTTTGATTAAATTTTTAATTCAAATGTGGTTTCTCTTTTTACCCTAATTCCCCTTCATCTCATCCCCTTCTCATTGCGCTAAATGTTGTTAGAGCATGATCTCTATATCATGTCTCAAAATAAATGGTGCATAGATTGCTATTGACCGGCCTCAAAATAGGTGCGACTTCTATATAAGTCTACTTACGATTGCTTAACACAACACTAAAATTTGTCCCAATTCGAATAAATGATCATTTGTGACCCAAACTTATGATTACAAGCCCAAATATGTTAATTTGATCTCTTTTATCCAATAATCTTGAGATTCATTGTGTGGAGGCTTTGGTTCTACCAATCCTCTAATGGATCTACAACATCTTTGGTCAACGCGGATCACTTAAACATCGTTGATCATTAAATGGTACTTGTGAGAATTCTAAATGGATTATATACTTGACAAAAAGCAAATGTAACTTTTTGTGTGGAGGCTTTGGTTCTACCAATCCTCTAATGAGTTCCAAATGCAAGTTTCAAGATGGTCATCCAACTAACCACTAATTATTGACTTGTTTTATCTTATGCTTTTATTCTTTTTTATGCTTTATGCACTATTTATTTTTTAGCATTTACATTTCATGCCATTTTCATCTTTGCTCATTTGAGCATTTATTTTCTTATCCCTTTTTTATGTTGCTCACTTGAAATTTTCTTTTTCTTTTCTTAAGATACTTAATAATCAACTTAAACCCTAAAAAACTCTTGATGGTACTTGGACTATTTGGTTACTATCCTTGGCATTATGGAGCATAGGACTATTTCTTGGACTTAGGATTAGAAACCTTGGCCTATCTTGGAGACCTTGTGATCTTATCTGATTATTTTGTCTGGAGCTCTTGAGGTTTACCTCAAGACATTGGGTTGCTTGTTTGTTTTTTGTGTGCAGGTTTTTGTGATTACATCCTTTGTTTGTAATCTGGAATTCACCCGTATACAGCCGTTACTCTGCCTAATTTTTATGAAGACTTAATACACTTGAAAAGGTCTAGTATCTTTGCTTGCTTGGTTTCAATCCAAAGAATGGGAATTCTATCTTTGCTCATAATGTCAAATTTTGGCTTCTTGTTGGTTAGATGGTCCTTATCCTTAGCTTTTATTATGCTTTAGGATAACCTCTTCTTCTCCTCCCATCTTCTTTAATTTCAAAAATCTTCTCCCTCCTTTTGAAAACCCTTCTTGTTTTGAAACTTAAACACTTTTACAATAAACTTGGAATTATGTCCATGCATTTTCAAAAACATTTTCATAAATAAACTTCAATCAATTTAATAATACTTTGACATTTTTATGAGAAGACTAAAAGTCAACCAATCTCATTTCAAACCATTTTGCCACTTTGGCTTTTTTTTATCTTTAAAACTTTTCTCAAAAGGTTAGACTCTTGTCAATCCTTGTAGTGATGCAAACAACTATACTTCTACAATATGTAGTGAAGTGAGATATTTTCCACTTGGGTGTTGAGTGAGGCATTGTTGATTTTAAAATCTAAGCCATATCCTCCACTTTGAGATGATGCAAATTCTCCTTTCTCATGATTGTGGGTAGTAAGTATGTTTTCCATACAGACAATGACGATGATGTCTTATCTCTTAAAATTAACCAACACACTTGTGTTTCAAATTTTTTAAAAGAGGAACTACGTGTACCCTGATCCCTTATTGCACGAAGGGTGGTACGTAGGCACTAAAGGTTTGCAGGTGCAAAAATCATGAAAAATATATTTTTCTTCTCACCTCCACCATTCATTTTCTATACAACACATTTTTTTTATAGCCAAAATATACAAATTTTACAAAGAGGTTCCCGCGGAATACCGTAGATGTTTAGGGTTCTAATACCTTCCCTTTGCATAACCAACCCCCTTACCTTGAATCTTTCCCCCTTTTTTGGGTTATTCGCTCTTTTCCCTTTCCTTTGGAAACAATAGAGCGCGGTGGCGATTTTTATTTTGATTTGTATAAAGTCTAGTCAATCCAATGGCTTAGTCTTGAACATTTCTACCGCTACAGAAAAATGGCGACTTCACTGGGGAAAGATTAACCTCTTGCTGGTCCATCCCTAAGTGGGTTGAGCCTATCTTTGTTTATTATTTGTATATGTGCTATTGTTGTTTATGTGTTATATTTTGTATATGTTTGTCTGGATTTTCCTGGTTTTCAGGGTGCTTGGTGATTACCCATAAGTCCTATACCCGAACTTGGTCAAACATTAAGATAGGACGGGAGGTATAGTCATGTTAACTTTGAGGGAGTATTCCCGAAAAAGGAGGCATGAGATCCCACACTCAGTGGAGGCCCCTTTGATTGTAGTGTCGTTTACTGAGTAATCAGGAAGACGTATTGTTGTTGAGGAAGATTCCGCTGGGGAGTGTTGATCTCCGTCTTGAGAGAAATAGAATTTTAGGACCTTCAGTCGTCCGTTATTCTACTGGGAAATCGTCTCTTGGTTGAAGAGGTAAAAGTGAACTACTATCTGGTCGTGATCCAGGCTTCATAGTGATAAGACCGACTGCTATCTGGTCGTAATCCAGGCTTTACAATAACTTACTGGGGAGATGAGATTAAACTTTCTATCCGGTCGTGATCCAGGCTTCGCAATTTCTCGATTCTTATCTGGTCATAATCCATGCTTCAGAAGGAAATGAGTTGTTATCCAGTCGCATCCAGGCTTCAACTCGAATTTAGGGCACACTAATATCTGGTCGACTCCGGACTTCTTAGTAACTGTCCAAGTAAACTGCTATTTGGTCGAAATCCAAGCTTTGCATTATCTTGTACTGTTATCTGGTCGTAATCCAGGCTTCACAATACCTAACTTCTTATTTGGTCGTAATCCAGGCTTCAGAAGAGATCAAATGGTTATCCGGTCGTAATCTGGGATTCCATTTGGCTTTTGGGCCTACTAATATCCGGTCGACTCCGGGCTTCTTAGTAATTGGCCGGGTAAACTGTTATTTGGTTGTAATCCAAGCTTCACAGTGTCCCTCACTGTTATCTGGCCGTAACCCAGACTTCAGTGCTTTTTTACCGCTATCTGGTCGTAATCTAGGCTTCGTAATGTCTCATACCACTATCTGGTCAAAATCAAGGCTTCATGGTGTTCGGAGGAAATCAAGATACTATCCGGTCGTAATCCGGGCTTCATAACTTGTGTTAAAGATATACCATTATCTGGTTGTAATCCAGGCTTCGCGGTGTCTTTGGCTGCTATCTAGTCGTATTCTAGGCTTCACAGAAACTTGTATTGCTATCTGGTCGTAATCCAGGCTTCACAATAACTTATTGAGCTGTTATCCGGTCGAATCCGGGCTTCGCGGCTTGCTGGGGATTAAACTATTATCCGATCGTAATCCGAGCTTCATAGCTTAAAGGTAAACCACTATCTGGTCGAATCCAGACTTTGTGGTGTTCGATACTACTATCCGGTCGAATCCGGGCTTCACAATATGCTGTAGAAATCAAGGTACTATCCTGTCGGATCCGGGCTTCATAGCTGGAACTTGGTGAGAATTTGACTGTATCTTTCCTGAAAGGTAAAGGGTTAATCGGATGTAATGCATGATACGTATCAAGCAATGATGTTCTCAAAATAAATGAGATTGGGTCGTATGGTGCGTATGCATATGTCATGATGTATGGATATGTAATGTTTTTATGACAATCTCTAGCTGGGGAAAATAAATCCTGGATTGATGTGGAGAAAACAAAAGTTGAATTCTTCGTTCTCGCTGGGGATAGTGAATGAAGATGATTGTGAGAATAATCCTGCTGGAGAATAAATCGGCAAGAAAATGATTCTGTGGGAAAGAGATGCTCTGTTAGAGGACCTGTTGATTTGGAGGAACAACCTCGGCTGGGGATGAATTATCATTGCTAGCGATGATGAACTCTGTTGAGGATTGAGTTTTTTTGTGAAAGAAATGAACTCCACTGGGGATAGTCTTTTAGTGGCGATTTCACTGGGGATAATCTTTTAGTGCGGGCAATAGATAAACTCTGCTTGGGGAGAATCTTGCCGACTCATTCGCGGTTGCGAGCCTCAGCTGGGGAGAGTGGTGTCCTGTTCGGGACCGCTAATATCACTATCTTTATCTTACTCTGCAGGGAGTGAATGTACCTTCAACCGTTTTCTCCAACTAGGTATATCCCTGTACCTGGTGGATAGAGCATCTGTATGGTTTGGACATTTCTTATTTTCCCCTGTTTCTGATATTAGGAGTAATTGTCTTTTATTTCGCATGTAAATATTTATGAGCATCAATTATTGTCAAATGCATATATCAAAAATGAACCATTGGACGTTCTTGCAAAACAAAACAGAAAAAGAAAATAATTTGTAATTTCTTTGTGAAACTGAATTATATTGATTTTGAAGTTGGCCTGTAAATAGGCATTTTTGTACAAGAGGCTGACATCCTAGTAAGAGAATGCCGTCGAACAATAGAATTTATACAGTTTTTGTAAAAGAAAGAAAAACAGCTATGTGAATAATCCCACTGGGTTCCAACACTGCTATCGCCTTTATATCCTCGAGCATCTCATCACTTTGCTACTTGGTTGAAGGTAGATCAGATTGATTAGCACCGTCCGAGCTTGATAGTCGATACTGAAGTCTGGTTGCAAGATGATCCAATGAGACATAGTGTTACGCTTTAATCCCTAATTTTTGCCTGGACCGCCCTTTTGGGTTTTCAGTCCACCGGGATACCCTTTTTTGCCCAAGTCGCCTTTTCAGGTTTTCGAATTACCGGGTGTACAGTCTTTTCATTTTCATCCCTTATTTTTTCCCGAACCCTTTTGGTTCGCCGGGAAGCCCTTATTTTTGCCTAGGCCAGTCAATCTAGCGGGTCTTTGATTATGCGTAGTATTTTTTCACTATGTCTGCATTGACAGGGTGAGGAAGGTCGTCACCATCCATGGTGGTTAGAATCATGGATCCTCCTGAGAAAATGTTCTTAACCATAAATGGCCCTTCGCACGTAGGGGTCCATTTGCCCCTGGGATCACTTTACGACAGTATGATGTGCTTGATTACCAGATCCCCAACTTGATACTCTTGTCGTCTGACCTTCTTGTTAAATTCCTTGATCATCCGCTTTTGATACGTCTGACCATGACAAATAGCAGTGAGCCTCTTTTCATCGATTAAGTTCAGCTGATCAAGTCGGGTCTGGATCCAGTCGTCCTCGCTCAAACCTGCATCCTTCATAATCCGAAGAGAGGGTATCTGAACCTCAATGGGTAAGACTGCTTCCATGCCATACACCAATGAGTAGGGTGTTTCCCCCGTTGAAGTCCGTGCTGAGGTTTGGTACCCATGAAGAGCAAATGGTAACATCTCGTGCCAATCTTTATATGTCACCGTCATTTTCTGCACAATCTTCTTGATGTTCTTATTAGCTGCTTCAACAGCCCCATTCATCTTCGTCCGGTAAGCAGAAGACTTGTGATGTTGTATCTTGAACTGCTTGCAGAGCTTGGTGATCATCGCATTGTTGAGATTTGTACCATTGTCTGTAATGATCCTCTTTGGTACACCATATCGATAGATCAAATTATGCCGAATAAACTGTGCCACGACGTTCTTGGTCACTGTAGCAAAGGAAGCTGCTTCAACCCACTTTGTAAAGTAATCAATTGCTACCAGGATGAAACGATGCCCGTTGGATGCAGTATGTCTGATCTCACCAATCATATTGATGCCCCACATTGCAAAAGGCCAAGGAGGTGTCGAAATGTTCAGAGGAACTGGAGGTATGTGCACCTGATCAGCATAGACTTGACACTTATGACAGGTCCGAGAATGCTGATAACAATCGGCTTCCATAGTAGACCAATGATATCCTGCCCGTAGGATCTTCTTTGCCATGGTGTGTCCACTGGAATGAGTCCTGAAAGTACCTTCATGCAACTCTGCCATAATCCTTTCTGCCTCGTTCTTATCCACACAATGCAGTAAGGTTGAGTCATGGTTACGCTTGTAAAGGATAACATTACTGATGAAGAACTTCGCTGTGAATCTCCTCAGAAACTTATTATCATTAATAGATGCACCCTCGAGGTACTCCAGAGTCTCAAGATAATGCTTTACCTCGTGGAACCAGGGTTTATCTGCTACCTCTTTAGTCTCAATATCACAGCAATGTGCAGGTTCGTCCAACCTCTCAATGGTAATCTGGGGAGCCTCATTGTCCCACCTGACCTTGAACTAGAAGACATGGTAGCTAGCGCATCCGCCAGCTGGTTATCCTCTCTTGGGAAGCGTTCAAAGGTTATCTCCTCGAAATGTGGAAGCAACATCAATACATACTCTTTGTAAGGAACAAGATTTGGGTGCTTCATATCCCACTCGCCTTTGATCTGACTGATCACTAGAGCGGAATCTCCGAATACACTCAAGAACTTAATCCTTAGGTCAATAGCTGCTCGAAGGCCCATGATGCACGCCTCATACTCCGCCATGTTGTTGCTGCAGTTAAAACATAATCGGGCGGTGAACGGAGTATGACAGCCTTCAGGAGATATGATCATGGCGCAAATGCCATTACCCAAAGCGTTTGAAGCTCCATCAAAATACATAGACCATCGGGATCCTTCCTCAGGTCCTTCATCTGGTCCAGGTTTTTCACAGTCAGTTACCAACATGGTGTTCTCATCTGGAAATTCGAAATTCATAGACTGGTAATCATCCACGGCCTGATGTGCCAAATGATCTGCCAACACACTCCCCTTGATTGATTTTTGGGTCATGTATTAAATGTCGTACTCAGTCAAGATCATCTACCATCTTGCTATTCTACTGGACAAGGCAGGGTTTTCGAAGATATACTTGATTGGGTCCATATTTGATATCAATAGGGTAGTGTGAGTCAACATATACGGTCTCAGCCGGCGAGCAACCCATGCCAAAGCACAACAAGTTTTCTCAAGCAGTGAGTATCGGGTCTCACAGTCGATAAACTTTTTGCTAAGGTAATAAATAGCATGCTCTTTTCGGCCAGACTCGTCATGCTGCCCCAGCACGCACCCCATTGAATTATTGAGTAATGTCAAGTATAAGATTAAAGGTCTCCCTTCAGCTGGAGGCATCAAAATAGGTGGCTCTTGGAGGTATTCCTTGATCCTTTCGAAAGCGATCTGACATTCATCATTCCACTTTACCACTTGATCTTTCTTCAGCAGCTTGAAGATTGACTCACAAGTAGCAGTCAGGTGTGAAATGAATCGGGTAATGTAATTCAGACGTCCCAGAAAGCCTCTGACTTCTTTTTTTGTTCGGGGAGCTTGCATTTCCTGTATAGCCTTCACTTTTGCAGGATCCGCCTGAATACCTTTATCACTAACGACGAAACCCATCAGCTTACCAGACCTCACCCCGAAGGTGCACTTGTTAGGGTTTAACCTGAGCTTGTACATCTTCAACCTGTCAAATAGCTTCTGGAGATGGTCAAGATGTTCATCTTCAGTTTGGAATCTTGCAATCATGTCGTCAACGTATACCTCAATCTCATGGTGAATCATGTCGTGGAACAAAGAGACCATAGCACGCTGATACGTTTCCCCAACATTCTTCAATTCGAACGACATAACTTTGTAGAAAAAGGTACCCCACTGCGTAATGAACGTTGTCTTCTCCATGTCTTCAGGAGCCATCTTAATCTGATTGTAACCAAAAAAACCATCCATAAAGGAGAAGATCTTATGCTGCACGATGTTGTCGACCAGAACATCGATGTGAGGTAGAGGGAAATTATCCTTGGGGCTTGCCCTGTTCAGATCCCTATAGTCAACACACATTCGAACCTTACCATCTTTCTTTGGCACTGGAACCACATTAGCAACCCACTGTGGGTAAGAAGTAACTGCTAGAAAACCGGCATCAAATTGTTTCATGACCTCAGCTTTGATTTTCTCATACATCTCAGGGCACATTCGGCGAACTTTCTACTTTACTGGAGGACAGTCTTCTTTGGTTGGCAAGCGGTGTACCACAATATCAGTATCCAGCCCAGGCATATCTTCATAAGACCAAGCGAATATCTCAACATAATCACACAACATCTGTATTAACCATTGCTTGACACTAGACTCCATATTTGCACCGATCTTGACCTCTTTCTTGTCTTCCTTTGTACCCAGATTCACTGATTCTACTAGCTCTTCATGGGGATGTATGGCCATCTCTTCTTGTAGTAAAAATCTGGCAAGTTCCCCAGGCACTTCGCAATCATCCTCACCTTCATCCTCAGCTTGGTTGATCGGACTTTCGAAGTCATAACTGGCAGTAGCAAAATCGTTATCAGTGGGATCCAGAGTGGATGTGGACCTGTATTATGATATGTGAGTGTGTGTAAGACAATAGCAGTTTTGATAAAGTGAAAGATAGAAAAGAAAAACAAGGAGCGCAAAATTTATAATGCAAGAAAACTTCCAATGCTTTATTGATGATATATGGAAATGACAAACATTAAGCCCTCACAAACAAAGCCACGGTATCTCGGGCAAGGCACCGGGCCATAATGTTTTAAATTGTCTGTTACAAATCTCAAAACAAAAGTCTATTACTGTGTAATAAAAGAAACAGGCACGAAGTCCTTCGCTGTCTAATTGTTCAATCCACCGTCGGTAGTCGGGTAAATCCAGCTGTCGATATCTGACTCTTCTCCATCATCCTAAATTGCATTGACTCCCTGATCATGTTTGGGCATAGGAGCCATTATAACGTTGGGCTTTTCCGGAGCGTCAAACTCGATTTCTTTAGCTTCAATCAAATCTTGCACCTTATTCCTCAAGGCCCAGCAGTTATTTGTATCATGCCCTGGGCTATCGGAGTGATAAGCGCAGCGGGCGTTCGGGTTATACAGCGGAGATGTAGTACTGGGATTCTTCGGGGCTTCCCTCAGAGTTATCAGGTTAGTCTTCAACAATTGCGGCAGGATTTGAGATAAGGTCATACTGAGCCGAGTATACTGTCTTTGCGGTCTCTCTACTCTTTGTTGATTGTTGCGTTGTGGGGCAATAGTGGGTCTTGATATTACTACTGCATTAACTGCTTGGCGGTGTTAAGGTCGATTCTGGCTCCTCGAGCTGTAAACTGCACTAGCTTCTTTTCTGTACTTGATGAAGCACCTTTATGTATCTTGCCACTTTTGATACCAGCTTCTACCCTCTCCCCAGTCAAAATCAATTCAGTGAACCCAGATGATGAACTACCAATCAACTGATTGAAAAACGGACCAGACAAAGTCCCAAGAAACATATCGACCAACTCCCTATCAGACAGAGGGGGTTGGACCCTTCCAGCTAGATCTCTCCATTTCTGAGCATAGTCCTTAAAGCCCTCGCCTGCACCCATAGACATACCCTGAAGCTGAGTACGTGTGGGAGCAATGGTCGGTGTTATACTGGTATTGCTTGTAAAAAGCAGCAGCAAGGTCCTCCCAGTTACGGACATTAGATCCTTCCAATTGATAGAACCATTCAAGTTGAGTCCCTGACAGACTATCTTAAAAGAAATGAACCCACAGGTTTCTATCAGCAGTATAGGGTTGGATTTTTTTGACGTATGAACGGAGATAAAGCTTTGGACAAGATACCCTATCGTACTTAGCAAAGACAGGAGCTTTAAACTTGTGAGGGATCACCACCCCAGATGCCAATCCCAAACCTCCAAAGTCCAACCCGGGTATCTTCTGAATCTCTATTGCACTCAGCTGGTCTTCAAGTTGCTTGTACCTATCCTCGGCATGAGGATATTAGTCTTCATCAAAATCAGTGTCATTATCAGAGACCACAGGACTAGGACCCTTTCTTTCCTCTTGATTCTCTCCTCCTCCGGATGAATGAGACAAATCAGTTTCTTGTTGCAACCTATTCCCAAATCTGTGACCCATATTCAGGAGGACCACCTTCTTCTTCTTCTTCTTCTTCTCCTTCAGGATAAGAGTCTTCAAATCCTGTTGCCCTTTGGCCAAGTTCAGGAACATCTCCTGGAATTGAGCATTCTGTGCTTGAAGAGCCTTGATGGCTTGATCGGTAGGTGTTTCAGAAGACATTCTGTGCTGAAATAAACAGCGTAGAAGATAAGAAACCTGTAATGGTACCTGTGATGAGGTGCATGGTAATGGAATGCGTATGAAATGATTTCAAAGACTTTGGGAGATTTATATTTGTAAAACAAGAAATAAACAAACTTTATTAGATTCAAACTTGTAAAATGTTTAACAATGACTTCAAGGCGTTACAAAAGAAATAACTGAAAATAAATCTAAACTAAAAATAAGCAGAAATCAGAAATCCCATGGTCGCTTTCCCTTCGTGCTGACATAATCATTGATTGTCCTTTCATTCTCAAGCTGCCTTGTGAGCTTCAAGATCTTCCTCTCTTGCTCATGATACTTCTCCCTGTAGGTATCCCGCTCCTCCTTTAGCTGAATCCAGGATCTCTTTAATGCCCCAAGATCAGTAGGCATGTAGGGATAAAGCATGGTATAAGTAACCCCTTCTTCATTAGTATGCTCCACAATCACTGGCAAAACCGCTTCATAGGGCATACCCAGCTTTTGAGTACGGGATCAAACCCAATGGAGATAAGGTTTCATAGGGAGAGAAGTCTTTAATCCTAGCTCTTAAGGGTCAGAACTATTCACCATGCCCCAGGCTCGTATAAACCTTCGACGATGCTCATTCACGTCCCACTTGTAGTCAAAGACAATATCTGGAAGAAGCAGCTCATGGGGACCGTCTCTCCGAGTGCGACCAAACTGTCTCAAAGCCAAACAAGGATTGTAAGTTATACCCCCCCTAATTCCAAGCAACGTGACATTAGGGTATTCCCCACATCGATCAATGACATCTACTCTCTCCATATCCTTAGAACTCCAAAGAATGTCCGTATGAGCAAGGGACATGATTCTGTAAGCCCAACCTATACCTTCCTCGTTCTTCAATACAGACTTGGGGAGGTGCAAAACAAACCACCTCGCCAACAGCAGCGTGCAACACATGAGGGTCCCCCTTCTTTGCACAGTACGGGTATAGAGAGCATGTAGAATATCACCCGGAAGAGTAGGTACTGGATTACGAGACAAGAAGATCTTGACCGCATTCACATCTATGAAAGATTCTGGATTCGAGAAAAGAACCAAGCCGTAGATGAGGAGAGCCAAAGTGTCTTCAAAAGCTTGAAAGTCCAAGTCATCCCAGAACTGTTGAGCTTGATCTATCAGGAACTTAGCCAAAAAACCTTTAACCTCGCTCCGTGTCTCCCAATTAGACACTACATCATCCTTTTTCAAGTGTAAAGCTAAAGCAATGTCCTCAGGTCTAGGAGCCTCCTCCAAGCCTGTGAAGGGTGTCTGCTCGAGAATGGATATACCCAACAAATCAGAAAACTCCTCCAAAGTAGGGACTAGCTGATAATCCGGGAAGGTGAGACAATGATGCAATGGATCAAAGAACTGGAATAACACACTCATCATTTGCTCATCCAACTTTGAAGTGACCAGGCTAAGGAGATAACCATGTATTCTAACAAATGAAGAAGTATCAGGAACTTTAGAGACTAACTCTCTGATCTGAACAGGTATCTGCATGAAGTTAACTCGATTGTATTTCTGCGCATAGAAGTCATGATCTTCAAAACAGAACAAAGATAAATCCCCTTGGTCTTTGAAATGGTTAGTCTAATGAAATATGCGTGCTATGTCATGATGCATGATGTCATGATAAAAACACACAACAAGTATCACAGATAGCAGGCATGGTAAAGGCAAACAAGTCACACATTAGCCCTTAAGTTTCAGGCTTGCATGGAGTCTAGGTACTACCCTCTTGAAGTTTAGTTGGTTCAACCTGTCCTAATAATAGTAACCGGGTTCTAGAGGTTCTCAATACCACTGAACATCCTCCATCGGTCATGGTTTCAGCTCACACAATCTTTTCTTGCAGCCGGAACTATCTCGAGAGTATGGTCTCAATGAGTGTAGTATCGAGTATCAACCAGTTCTCAGCTCTATGCCAAGGCCGGCTATCTCACTACTTCCTATGGCCAAGTTGGTTAATTATAGGTTCTAAAGTCAGTTGATGCTTAACGACCCATATAGCAGCCCTATATTCTCCTTGTTTCTCCACAAGGGATATCGATACCAACTAATGTGCCACATCAACGTAGCTATTTCTTCAACCGTATCGATCTACGCCGTACAGTTCCCTCACAGTTTATTGCTACTTACCTAAAAGGTGTTCCCCAGATTCGGGTTAGGATCTATATTAACTCTGATACAAAGCCCACAAAGGTAAAGCAAACAAATCAAACAATAGAAGTAATGATGAACTAATCCTAAGGTATACCCCACTTATTAAATCCCCAGCAGAGTCGCCAGTTCTATGATACGGTGGCCAGAACCGGGACTGTTTTAGGAATTGCTGGTTTGTGTTTTGCGTTTATGTTCGCAAAATGTCGCGGTAAGCAAGAGTCGCCAGCGACTTTTATTTTATCCAACAAGGAAAGGAAAAAAGCACAGAAAAATTCCTTTTTTGAGATTTTGAGTACGGGGGGTAGATTATAGAAAGGGAATGTATTAGCACCCTTTCTATCCGTAGTTATCTACGGGCTCTTAGGTACTTGCTCATCATTTTCAAAATTGCTTGTGTGTGTTTGATTTGAAAAGTTTTTGACTTCGATTTAACTCTTGCTTCTGTCTTCAAGAGTGTTACAAAGTGTTTTTTTGAAAGCTTTGTTTGAAAAGAGTGTAAGTGTGGAAAAGTTTGTTTGGATTGAGCAAGTACTTAAGATTCTACCTACTCGAAAAAGAGAATTGTTCTATGTTTGTTTCCTTTAGACAGTGCTATCCCACTATTAGTGAGTAGGTAGCATCGTCGTCGGAGTTTTAAGGGTCAATTCGAAAGGGACGTATGATCACTAAAGCAATGTTAGGACGTCTTAGTAATAACCCTAATGTCTTAGATCAATTATTCGAGGCAACAATATCCGAGGCAACCATTCCGAGGCAACTTTCCAAACGAGACTTTGATCTTTATTTAGACAAGAGAGCGACCACTAAAATATCCTATACTTAATGATCGTTTACCGAAGGCAACCGAAGTGGGAGTGTACCCTAGGAGTGCGCATGTGCGAGTGATTCAATTTCGAGTTATTATCTTTGCACATTTAGGATTTGCTAACCGTTTTAAAGTTTTACATACATTCTTGTCATGCATCCCTAATATTCATACATCTAACAGTTAATATTTGCGGAATTTAAAATGCGGAAATTAAGCTACGCTATTACAAGGCTTCAGGTATTTACATAGCCAAAAACAAACCCGTAAAACAAAGCGATAAATGAAAATAAGAGATCCTAATTAATCTATTACAACTTGTAAACAATTACATCAATATGGTAAAAATAATAATAAAGCGCGCGATGAAATTAAAAACGATAAGAAACTAGGGTTTTGACCCCTTCTAACCTAATAGAAAGAAATATTATTTTTGTTGTTTTTAATTATTTTTAAGAAAAAGACTTAGGTTTTTAAAATTAAATACAAAATTAATTAGCTAATTAAATTAATTAAAGAAAATAAGTAATGGCCTATTTTTGTGTTTTGTTATTTTTAAGAAAAAGAAAATAGAATTAAATTAAAACCCTAATTGTTCTAATTAATTTCTAATTTATTTACAAAAACAATTTAAGTTACCTAAAATTAAATAACCTAATTCAATTAATTTTTGTATAAAAAATAAATATCCTAAATCTAATTGGATGAAAATATTTTTGTGATTTTCTGATAAAAAGAATTATTATTTTTGTTAGTAAAATAAATAAATAATCTAATTAAGAAAAAGAAGAAAAAAAAGAGAGGAAAATTGGGCCTGAAATAGCAAATTGAGGGAGTGTGGGTAGCAATTCTGGCCCAAGAAGGAATGACCCATGTTTGACATGCCAGATTCCCATGCGTTGCATTGACTAGGCGTATCATGGTCCCTCAAATGATGGCCATCAAATCTGGATGATTGGACACTTGGCTGGCTGGATCATGGTGGACTATGGTGGTCATCCCACACAAACACACACCTGATTACTGAAAAGAAAATAATATGAAGCAAATGGGAGGACCTGGGATTTGAACCCAGGCCCTTAAGCACTTTCCAACGCCTGGCAACCAACTGAGCTAGCTGTTTTTGTTTTACATATAATACACAATAATCATAATATGAAATAATGTAAAAAAGGGTGCCAGAATTCAAATGAACCAATCCCATGGTGCCACGCTAGTCATCTTCTTCCTTTCTCTGTTGGTAAAAGTCACAGACTTTTACCTACAGACATCATCCGTCACTACAAACCTGCATATTCTTAAAATCAACCACAAGAAAGATAAATAATATTTAAGGCCACCAATCAACTCGTCTTGGCCTTCTGAGTGTGATGGTGCCCCTTTCATGGCCCAATTTTACCTGTATGGAAAGATCCCAAATCGTGACCAAGAACCCTAACAATGGCAAATCTTGATACAGTCCATAAAAATGCAATTGAATATTACAGATAGTTTGAAAATGTTCCAAGGATCAAGAATATACAAATATTTCATGCTATAGATGCCACAATTATGCAATTCGAATTCAAGAAAAAGCCATTGTGATGGTTGACTTACAGCTAGTTACAGGGCTGGAAACTCCTTGTTCTTGATCGGTTTCGCTTGCTTGTGATCCCAGGAAGCGATTGGGATGGCTAGAAGGTCTTAAGGATGCCTGGAAGTGTGAAATCGTGTATGCACTTTTTTGTGTTTTTCTCAAGTTTGTTCTGACCTTGTGCGCCTCTCTCTAGCCTCGTTTTAGGTCTGCAAATGCTCAATATATATCAAGGATTAGATTAGGGTTCAAAACATGATCTCAATCTTCCTCCATTATTGATTTTGATCTTGATTTGATTCACTTAAAAAACCTTCCAAAAATAGGCTAAATTCAATCTTTTTGTGCACACCAAGGCTTTGTACGAATTCAATCTTTTTCTAGCTGGATATATGACTTGAAACATGTACAAAATCTTGAGATTTCAATGTTTTGGATTTTTCCATGATTTGTTTTGATTAAAATTGATTTAATTCAAATAAAAATAAAAATAAATAATAAAAACAAGATAATGACAAGTGGAAATGGCTAGGGCTCGTGGACCATGCTACCAACTCAAAACAAGTGCAAAAAGTTAGGCCCATTTAGCAAAAATTGCAAATTTAGGCATAGTTGACTTTTGACAATTTTGCAAAAAATGTCAACTTCACCAATGCATAACTTCCTCAATTTTGAATCTTTGAAGGTGTTCTTGGACTTTTTAGAAATATTGAGATGTCCTCTAAGCAACCCTTTTGGTCTCATCTCAATTTGGTATTCCATGTTCATGTATGAAGCTTTGACAAAAAAGGTGTTTTTGTTGACTTTTCAAAATGACCTATAATGTCCAAATTCATAACTTCTTGTGAGTGCATATTTTGAACTTTGGGGATGAAGATGGATTTTATAGAATGGCATCCTATTCAAAATGAGCTTTTGATGGGTCATTTCTCTTAAAGTATGAGAAAGTTATGCTTGGTCAAAGTTAAGTTGACTTTTCCTACAAAACCCTAATTTAGCAACTTTTGGTTCTTGATGAATTATGAGCAATCCTTGATGAATCATGATCAACCCTTGATCAAATGATGAAATATACTTAAAAATGAGGATGTTTACCAAAAATCTTGAAGTTTGACTGTATGTAGGCCACGGTTGACTTTTGCCCTAGTAGAGTCGATTTTCAGGCCTTTGAGCAATTGACTGAGCAAACTTTCTCTGTAGGGCTTGAAACTTGACATGGATGATATTGAGAACATATTAGGACAATGGTGAGCATTTGGGATCCCTTGGACTCAAATATCTTGATGCAACATGAAACCCTAATTTGAGGTAGACTGCCTTAGGAGAGAGCTTGTCTGGTCAACCCTTGGGCTTCCTTGAGCAATTTGAGGGCCTCACTTGAAATGTTTTGAGAAATATGGGAGGGAAAATTTTGGGGTACAACATCTGCCCCTGTTCAATCTTCTTAAACCTGAGGATGTAGATTGGCTTGTCTGCCTTTCGTAATCCTAGGGTTGAAGATGATTGAACACTAGAGTGCCCAGAAATTTGCACTCGCATGAAGTGGTACTTGTCTCGTGATGTCGGGAATAAGCTTACAGATGCCATTTGGAAATTGCTGACGGGGGATGGGCTTAAAGATGCCATGAAGAAGTGTCGATCATCTAAAAGATTCCTTAGTGAGAGTCAATATACCTGTTGTTGAGGAAGATTCCGCTGGGGAGTGTTGATCTCCGTCTTGAGAGAAATAGAATTTTAGGAGCTTCAGTCGTCCGTTATTCTACTGGGAAATCGTCTCTTGGTTGAAGAGGTGAAAGTGAACTACTATCTGGTCGTGATCTAGGCTTCATAGTGATAAGACCGACTGCTATCTGGTCGTAATCCAGGATTTACAGTGACTTACTAGGGAGATGAGATTAAACTTGCTATCCGGTCGTGATCCAGGCTTTGCAATTTATCGATTCTTATCTGGTCGTAATCCAAGCTTCAGAAGGAAATGAGTTGTTATCCAGTCGCATCCAGGCTTCAACTCGAATTTAGGGCACACTAATATCCAGTCGACTCCGGGCTTCTTAGTAACTGTCCAGGTAAACTGCTATTTGGTCGAAATCCAAGCTTCGCAGTGTCTTGTACTATTATCTGGTCGTAATCCAGGCTTCACAATACCTTACTTCTTATCTGGTCGTAATCCAGGCTTCAGAAGAGATCAAATGGTTATCCGGTTGTAATCCGGGCTTCCCTTTGGCTTTTGGGCCTACTAATATCTGGTCGACTCCGGGCTTCTTAGTAATTGGCCGGGTAAACTGTTATTTGGTCGTAATCCAAGCTTCACAATGTCCCTCACTAATATCTGGTCGTAACCCAGGCTTCAGTGCTTTTTTACCACTATCTGGTTGTAATCCAGGCTTCCCGATGTCTCATACCACTATTTGGTCGAAATCCAGGCTTCATGGTGTTCAGAGGAAATCAAGATACTATCCGGTTGTAATTCGGGCTTCATAACTTGTGTTAAAGATATACCACTATCTGGTCGTAATCCAGGCTTCGCGGCGTCTTTGGCTGCTATCTGGTAGTAATCCAGGCTTCACAGAAACTTGTATTGCTATCTGGTCGTAATCCAGGCTTCACAATAACTTGCTGAGCTGTTATCCGGTTGAATCCAGGCTTCACGGCTTGCTGGGGATTAAACTATTATTCGGTCGTAATCCGTGCTTCATAGCTTAAAGGTAAACCACTATCTGGTCGAATCCAGGCTTCGCGATGTTCGATACTGCTATCCGGTCTAATTCGGGCTTCAAAATATGCTGTAGAAATCAAGGTACTATCCGGTCGGATCCGGGCTTCATAACTTGAACTTGGTGAGAATTTGACTGTATCTTTCCTGAAAGGTAAAGGGTTAATCGGATGTAATGCATGATACATATCAAGCAGTGATGTTCTCAAAATAAATAAGATTGGGTCGTATGGTGCGTATGCATATGTCATGATGTATGGATATGTAATGTTTTAATGACAATCTCTAGCTGGGGAAAATAAATCCCTGATTGCTGCTGGAGAAAACAAAAGTTGAATTCTTAGTTCTCGCTGGGGATAGTGAATGAAGATGATTGTGAGAATAATCCTGCTGGAGAATAAACTGGAGAGAAAATGATTCTGTGGGAAAGAGATGCTCTGTTAGAGGACCTGTTGATTTGGAGGAACAACTCGGTTAGGGATGAATTATCATTGCTAGCGATGATGAACTCTGTTGGGGATTGAGTTTCTGTTTGTGAAAGAAATGAACTCCACTGGGGATAGTCTTTTAGTGGAGATTTCACTGGGGATAATCTTTTAGTGCGGTAAATAGATAAACTATGCTTGGGGAGAATCTTGCCGACTTATTCGCGGTTGCGAGCCTCAGCTGGGGAGAGTGGTGTCCTGTTCAGGACCGCTAATATCACTATCTTTTTCTTAATCTGCAGGGAGTGAATGTACCTTCAATCGTTTTCTCCAACTAGGTCTATCCCTGTACCTGGTGGATAGAGCATCTGTATGGTTTGGACATTTCTTATTTGCCCCTGTTTCTGATATTAGGAGTAATTGTCTTTTGTTTCGCATGTAAATATTTATGAGCAACAATTATTGTCAAATGCATATATAAAAAATGAACCATTGGACGTTCTTGCAAAACAAAACAGAAAAAGAAAACAATTTGTAATTTCTTTGTGAAAATAAATTGTATTGATTTTGAAGTTGGCCTGTAAATAGGCATTTTTGTACAAGAGGCTGACATCCTAGTAAGAGAATGCCCCCGAATAATAGAATTTATACAGTTTGTGTAAAAGAAAGAAAAACAACTATGTGAATAATCCCACCGAGTTCCAACTCTGCTATCGCCTTTATATCCTCGAGCATCTCATCACTTTGCTACTTGGTTGAAGGTAGATCAGATTGATTAGCACCGTCCGAGCTTGATAGTCGATACCAAAGTCTGGTTGCAAGATGATCCAATGAGACATAGTGTTACGCTTTAATCCCTAATTATTTCCTGGACCGCCCTTTCTGGTTTTTAGTCCACCGGGATACCCTTTTTTGCCCAAGCCGCCTTTTCAGGTTTTCGACTTGCCGGGTGTACAGTCTTTTCATTTTCATCCCTTATTTTTGCCCGAACCCTTTTGGTTCGCCGGGAAGCCCTTATTTTTTCCTAGGCCAGTCAACCTAGCGGGTCTTTGATTATGCGTAGTATTTTTTCACTATGTCTGCATTGACGGGGTGAGGAAGGTCGTCACCATCCATGGTGGTTAGAATCATGGCTCCTCTTGAGAAAATGTTCTTAACCATAAATGGCCCTTCGTACGTAGGGGTAAATTTGCCCCTGGGATCACTTTGCGGCAATATGATGCGCTTGATTACCAGATCCCCAACTAGATACTCTTGTCGTCTGACCTTCTTGTTAAATGCCTTGATCATATGCTTTTGATACGTCTGACCATGACAAATAGCAGTAAGCCTCTTTTCATCGATTAAGTTCAGCTGATCAAGTCGGGTCTGGATGCAGTCGTCCTCGCTCAAACCTGCATCCTTCATAATCCGAAGAGAGGGTATCTAAACCTCAATGGGTAAGACTGCTTCCATGCCATACACCAAAGAGTAGGGTGTTTCCCCCGTTGAAGTCCGTGCTGAGGTTTGGTACCCATGAAGAGAAAACGGTAACATCTCGTGCCAATCGTTGTATGTCACCATCATTTTCTGCACAATCTTCTTGATGTTCTTATTAGCTGCTTCAACAGCCCCATTCATCTTCGTCCGGTAAGGAGAAGAGTTGTGATGCTGTATCTTAAACTGCTTGCAGAGCTCGGTGATCATCGTATTGTTGAGATTTGTACCGTTGTCTGTAATGATCCTCTCTGGTACACCATATTGATAGATCAAATTATGCCAAATAAACCGTGCCACGACGTTCTTGGCCACTGTAGCAAAGGAAGCTGCTTTAACCCACTTTGTAAAGCAATCAATTGCTACCAGGATGAAACAATGCCCATTGGATGCAGTAGGTATGATCTCACCAATCATATCGATGCACCACATTGCAAAAGGCCAAGGAGGTGTCAAAATGTTCAGAGGAACTGGAGGTATGTGCACCTGATCAGCATAGACTTGACACTTATGACAGGTTCGAGAATGCTGATAACAATCGACTTCCATAGTAGACCAATAATATTCTGCCTGTAGGATCTTCTTTGCCATGGTGTGTCCACTGGAATGAGTCCCGAAAGTACCTTCATGCAACTCTGCCATAATCCTTTCTGCCTCGTTCTTATCCATACAGCGTAGTAAGGTTGAATCATGGTTACGCTTGTAAAGGATACCATTACTAATGAAGAACTTCGCCGCGAATCTCCTCAGAAACTTCTTATCATTAACAGATGCACCCTCAGGGTACTCCAGAGTCTCAAGATATTGCTTTACCTCGTGGAACCAGGGTTTATCTACTACCTCTTCAGTCTCAATATCACAGCAATGTGCAGGTTCGTCCAACCTCTCAATGGTAATTTGGGGAGCCTCATTGTCCCACCTGACCTTGAACATAGAAGAAATGGTAGCTAGCGCGTCTGCCAGCTGGTTCTCCTCTCTTGGGAAGTGTTCAAAGGTTATCTCCTCGAAATGTGGAAGCAACGTCAATACACACTCTTTGTAAGGAATAAGATTTGGGTGATTCATATCCCACTCGCCTTTGATCTGACTGATCACTAGAGCGGAATCTCCGAATACACTCAATAACTTAATCCTTAGGTCAATAGTTGCTCGAAGGTCCATGATGCATGCCTCATACTCTGCCATGTTGTTGGTGCAGTTAAAACATAATCATGTGGTGAACGGAGTATGATAGCCTTCAGGAGATATGATCACTGCGCCAATGCCATTACCCAGAGCGTTTGAAGCTCCATCAAAATACATAGACCATCAGGATCCTTCCTCAGGTCCTTCATATGGTCCAGGTTTTTCACAGTCAGTTACCAACATGATGTTCTCATCCGGAAACTCGAATTTCATAGACTAGTAATCATCCACGGCCTGATGCACCAAATGATATGCCAACACACTCCCCTTGATTGATTTTTGGGTCGTGTATTAGATGTCGTACTTAGTCAAGATCATCTGCCATCTTTCTATTCTTTTGGACAAGGCAGGCTTTTCGAAGATATACTTGATTGGGTCCATCTTTGATATCAATAGGGTAGTGTGAGTCAGCATATACTGTCTCAGCCGGCGAGCAACCCATGCCAAATCGCAGCAAGTTTTCTCAAGAAGTGAGTATTGGGTCTCACAGTCGGTAAACTTTTTGCTAAGGTAATAAATAGCATGCTCTTTTCGGCCAGACTCGTCATGCTTCCCTAGCACGCACCCTATTGAATTATCGAGTACTGTCAAGTATAAGATTAAAGGTCTCCCTTCAACTTGAGGCATCATAATAGATGGCTCTTGGAGGTATTCCTTGATCCTTTCGAAAGCGATCTGACATTCATCATTCCACTTTACCACTTGATCTTTCTTCAGCAGCTTGAAGATTGGCTCACAAGTAGCAGTCAGGTGTGAAATGAATCGGGAAATGTAATCCAGACGTCCAAGAAAGCCTTTGACTTCTTTTTCTGTTCAGGGAGCTGGCATTTCCTGTATAACCTTCACTTTTGCAGGATCCATCTGGATACCTTTATCACTAACGACGAAACCCAACAGCTTACCAGACCTCACCCCGAAGGTGCACTTGTTAGGGTTTAACCTGAGCTTGTACATCTTCAACCTATCAAATAGCTTATGGAGATGGTCAAGATGTTCTTCTTCAATTTGGAATCTTGCAATCATGTCGTAAACGTATACCTCAATCTCATGGTGAATCATGTCGTGGAACAAAGCGACCATAGCGCGCTGATACGTTGCCCCAGCATTCTTCAATCCGAACAGCATGACTTTGTAGCAAAAGGTACCCCACTGCGTAACGAACGTTGTCTTCTCCATGTCTCCGGGAGCCATCTTAATCTGATTGTGTGATACGGTGGGAGAACTGACTTGGGTTTTGCGTTTGTGTTTGCAAATGTTTCGGTTTAGCAAGAGTCGCCACCGACTTTTTATTTTATCCTAAGGAAAGGTCAAAAAGTACAGGAAAGACCTTTGAGATGTTTTCTTGGGTTCGGGGAGTAGATTATAGAAAGGGAAGGTATTAGCACCCTTTCTATCCATGGTTATCCATGGGCTCTTAGTTACTTGCTTAGATCACTTGCTTTGATTTTCAATTGTTTGAAATGGTGCTTTTCAAATGTTTGAAATGGTGCTTTGTGTGTGATTTTTGAAGATGTTTTGAAAAGAGGCCATCGTTGTGGCAACCTTTGTAATGATTCTTATTTGAATGTATACAAAGGTGTTTTTGTCTTTTGAAAGGTTTTCAATGTTTGAAAGTAGAGTTTTGAAATTGTGTTGTGAAATGTGTTTTGAAAATATCAAGGATGTTTTTGCAAGCTTGATCAAGTAACTAAGAGTTATCTACCCTATTTTACTCAAAGATCTTTCTTATGTTTTTAACCCTTTTAACAGTGTTGTTTCACCATTGTATTTGGTGAACAATCTTGTGTTAGGATGTTAACGGGACATGCGCATGTCATCGTATAGACCATGATAGCAATAGTGTCAAGTATCTTTGGCAATTTTCTTGAGGGACTTGATCATTTTTGTTTAGGCAACTCAGATAGCGTCATCGAGGGACTATGATCTTTTTGTTTATTTTTGCCAAAGTACTCAACATGCAACCATGGCCCATTTTTGAAGGCAACAAGTGGATGAAACCCTAGGGGTGCAAGTGTGCATTGTGTTTGTTTTTTCATGCATGTTTATCTTTGGATTAGGTCAAGCTAGTTGTTGATTTTATTTGCATACAAGCCCTAGGTCTAGGCATGACATAATTGAAAGCTCTTAAATGTGCGAGAATTTAAATGCTACACTATTACAACATGATATAGGGAGGGGGATACAAATTTGAATTGGGGATATTTGACAAGGAAATAAATTCTAAGTTATTACAACCATATCGAATATACAAGGCAATATTTAACATTTAAATAATCACAAATAAATAAATATCAAATAGAAATGTATTATGCAAAAAGATTGTTTATATATGTGAAAAAGATATTTTTTAATGTGAAATATAAACAAAATAAAAAAAGACAAATTTTAATTATTTTGGTCATTTAGGGCAAAACCCTAATTTTCAAATAAATGGTAATATTTATTAATTATATACAATATATATTAATTTATGCAAAAATAAAAGTATATTATTAAAAAAATGTATTTTTAGTGTCAAATATTAATAAAAATAAAAATGTATTATTTCTATATTTTTTGTCTTAGTTATCTAATAAAATAAAGTATACAAGTATATACATATTTATCATTTTAAATATACAAAGATAAAAGAATTAATTATTTATAAAAAAAATGTATATTCAAGAAAATGTTTTCAAAATGTAAATAAAAATAATAATTGAAAAATAAATATATATTTTTTATATTATTTTTTAGGGTTTGAATAAAAAGAAACTAGATTATTTACATATATATGTTTAATAAAATGCAATAAATATCAAATAAATATGAAAAAATATGAAAAATCATTTTTGGCATTTTTTATGTTTGAACAAAAAATATAAAGTCAGAATAAAAAATAAAAACATAAAAATGACAAATATTCAATCAAATGGGCCAGGGGGGTGTAAACTGAACAAAGGGGTGCTAGAAGCAAGAATGACTCAGGCCCAGCCCAAGCCATCATCCTCAACCTCCAACATTTGTCAAACGCGCGTGCTTCTTGGTTCAAATGCTATCTCCTGATTCTTTGATCTTTTGACAAAACTTAAAACATGAAACTTGTAGAGCATCAAATAACGAATTCAACCATATAAAAAACTTGGATTAACTCTCAAAGACCAGAGAGAATTTCTCTGGCCCTAAAACCTGACCTAACTTTTTTCACATGTTAATGGATGAAATTCTCTCAGCACGATTAATGTAAATGAAAACTAAGCATATGTATGGATTCAGGGCTATGAGTACAACATATTTCATTCACAAACCTAAGCCTAACCATTCCTAAATAGAGAGATAGAAGTCCATGAAATACCTGTTTCAGTTTGAATCGAGTAGGGCAATGCAGCAACCTTCAATGGTGTTTGAGCTTCTGTTGAGCTTGCCTGAGGTCCAAGGAAGCTTCTTCAATGTTTGGCTTGCTTTGAAACACTTTGAATCGTACTGTAGAACTCAACCTGCAGAGCTTTGAAATGAAAATGGCAAAGTGTGTTAGGATTTTGACCCATCTTCTTGGCCATTTTTCACTTAGTTACACTTGGAGTTTCAAGTTTCATTACAAAGATGGATTGTAGTACATGTTCCAAGATTTCCAAATTGTCCAAGAACTCCTCAAACACCCTTGTGGTTAGAGAGAATCGAATTCTCAAAGTTGGCAAAAACTCACTTTTGTTCATGACCAATACATGTTCATAGCAACTTGCATTTTCAAATCAGCATGTTTGATGCTAGCTTGCAGGCCTCAAAACCAACTTACACTTCATAATTTAATGCCTAACCATTGTGTTAAGGTATTATCTTATTCATATGGACATTACATGCAAGTTTAAGCCTTAAGTAGAAAAAGGCAAATTGTCATTTTTGCCTAAATGTCACTTTATGTCAAAAACTAAATCCTTGAACATTGGTCCAAGATTTCTTGCAGCAAAGTAAATCCACAAATCAGAGGGGCCTAGAGCAATGTATGCAAGCATGTTTGACAGCATATAAAGGCCTGTAACTTCACTTTCACATAGAGAGCATCAAGTAGAAGAAGCTTGCAAAACAAACACCAACTCTCATATATGTAAACAAAAGCTTAAACAAACTTTGCACACAGTTTCCATACATCAAAACAAGCCTGAAGCATGACTCATTCATCACTCAAACCTTCTCATACTCAGAATCCTTGTTTTGCTGCAAAACAGGGCAAGTTCTGAAAACTTCAAGCCATAACCATTTCCTATCATGCGTTTTGTCCAAAAGAGTTTCAAACACCTTCCAATCAATCCACCTGAGCTATCTAGATCATCCATTGCAATCTGTAACACCTCTAACACACTTTGCCATTTTCATTTCAAAGCTCTACAGGTTGAGTTCTACAGCACGATTCAAAGTGTTTCAAAGCAAGCCAAGCATTGGAGAAGCTTCCTTAGACCTCAGGCAAGCTCAACAGAAGCTCAAACACCATTGAAGGTTGCTACATTGCCCTACTCGATTCAAACTGAAACAGGTATTTCATGGACTTCTATCTCTCTATTTAGGAATGGTTAGGCTTAGGTTTGTGAATGAAATATGTTGTACTCATAGCCCTGAAGCCATACATATGCTTAGTTTTCATTTACATTAATCGTGCTGAGAGAATTTCACCCATGAACATGTGAAAAAAGTTAGGTCAGATTTTAGGGCCAGAGAAATTCTCTCTGGTCTTTGAGAGTTAATCCAAGTTTTTTATATGGTTGAATTCGTTATTTGATGCTCTACAAGTTTCATGTTTTAAGTTTTGTCAAAGGATCAAAGAATCAGGAGATATCATTTGAACCAAGAAGCGCGTGCGTTTGACAAATGCTGGAGGTTGAAGATGATGGCTTGGGCTGGGCCTGAGTCATTCTTGCTTCTAGCAACCCCCATAATCAGTTTACACCCCCTGGCCCATTTATTTGATATTTATCATTTTTGTGACATTTTTATTTTTATTCTGACTTTATTATTTTTCATATATATGTGTATATATATATATATATATATATATATATATATATATATATATATATATATATATATATATATATATATATATATATATATATATATATATATATATATATATATATATATATATAAATAATCTAGTTTCTTTTTATTAAAACTCTAGAAAATAATATAAAAAATATATTTATTTTTCATTTATTATTTTTATTTATATTTTGAAAACATTTTCTTGAATATACATTTAAATAAATAAGTAATTTTTATTTTTATATACACTTCACATATTTAATATATTTATGTACATATATAATATATTTTATTGGATAATAAGAACAAAAAATACAAAATAAAACACTTTTATTTTTTTAAATATTTGACACTAAAAATACTCTTTTCTTACAATATATTTTTATTTTTTTTTGTATGAATTAATATATATTGTATATAATTATAAATATTGCCATTTATTTGAAAATTAGGGTTTTGCCCTAAATAACCAAAATAATTAGAATTTGACTTTTTTTATTTTGCTTACATTTCACATTAAAAAATATCTTTCTCACATACATAAAAAATCTTTTTTGCATAATACATTTTTATTTGATATTTATTTAATTGTGTTTATTTAAATGTTAAATATTGACTTGTACATTCGATATGGTTGTAATAACTTAGAATTTATTTCCTTGTCAAATATCCCCAATTCAAATTTGTATCCCCCTCCCTATATTATGTTGTAATAGTGTAGCATTTAAATTCTCGCACATTTAAAAGCTTTCAATTATGCCATGCCTAGACCTAGGGTTTGTATGCAAAATAAAATCAACAAGTAGCTTGACCTAATCCAAGATAAACATGCATGAAAAAACAAACACAATGCACACTCACACCCCTAGGGTTTCATCCACTTGTTGTCTTCAAAAATGGGCCATGGTTGCATGTCAAGTACTTTGGCAAAACAAAAACAAACAAAAACATCATAGTCCCTCGATGACGCTATCTGAGTTGCCTAAACAAAATGATCAAGTCCCTCAAGAAAATGGCCAAAGATACTTGACACTATTGCTATCATGGTCTATACGATGACCCGCGCCTGTCCCGTTAACATCCTAACACAAGGTTGTTCACCAAATACAATGGTGAAACAACACTGTTAAAAGGGTTAAAAACATAAGAAAGATCTTTGAGTAAAATAGGGTAGATAACTCTTAGTTACTTGATCAAGCTTGCAAAAACATCCTTGTTATTTTCAAAACACATTTCACAACACAATTTCAAAACTCTACTTTCAAACATTAAAAACCTTTTAAAAGACAAAAACACCTTTGTATACATTCAAACAAGAATCATTACAAAGGTTGCCACAACGATGGCCTCTTTTCAAAACATCTTCAAAAATCACACACAAAGCACCATTTCAAACATTTGAAAAGCACCATTTCAAACAATTGAAAATCAAAGCAAGTGATCTAAGCAAGTAACTAAGAGCCCATGGATAACCATGGATAGAAAGGGTGCTAATACCTTCCCTTTTTATAATCTACTCCCCGAACCCAAGAAAACATCTCAAAGGTCTTTCCTGTGCTTTTTGACCTTTCCTTAGGATAAAATAAAAAGTCAGTGGCGACTCTTGCTAAACCGAAACATTTGCAAACACAAATGCAAAAACCCAAGTCAGTTCTCCCACCGTATCACAGAACTGGCGACTCTGCTGGGGAAATGATTAAAAGTGGAGTAACCTTAGGGCTTAGATCACCCTTTGCATGATTATTGTTTTCTTTGATTGCTTTACATTTTGGTTCTCTTGTTTGGGCTTGAAATCCTCCACCCGGATTTGGGAAACAATCATAGATAGCAATACATTGTGGAAACTGTGCGGGGTATACCGACACGGTTGAAGCAATAGCTATATTAGTGCGACATATTTGTGAGTACCGGTAGCCTTTGAGTCAATCAAAGAGAATACGAGGCCACTGAGTGATGTCATTAAGCACTAATGAACTAGAACCTTACTTGACCATCTTGGCCTTTTATTAGGGGTAGTGAGATGACCGGCTTTAGTGCAGTCCAAAGTTGGTAGATACTCGATACTACACTCATTGAGGGTTGTTTTCTTGGAATATTTTGGTCGCTAGTTAAGTGGCTAAACCAAAACAATGAACATAGAAAACAATCCAATGATATTGAGCTCCTTAGAACCCGATTACTATTTATAGGACAGGTTTTGAGCTAACTAAACTCAAGAGGGTACTTACCTATGAAACCTCATGCAAGCCTGAAACTAGGGTTTTGTGTGACTTGCTTGTACATATGTTTGTGCATACATCATGAACATCATAAAGCATCATATGCATCCACTAA
Source organism: Vicia faba (assembly GCA_948472305.1). Taxonomy (NCBI): domain Eukaryota; kingdom Viridiplantae; phylum Streptophyta; class Magnoliopsida; order Fabales; family Fabaceae; genus Vicia; species Vicia faba. The sequence goes on from OX451740.1 coordinate 1,329,350,463, forward strand.
CCATTTCAAGGGTTTGGATCTTCATCTTTGTTCTTGTTTTGTAGGTCATGGAATCTCTTCGCAGGAAAACGATTTAAGTCAACCTTGTGAGAATCCCTCCTCAACTCAAGGAGCTTACTTCCAGGATTCCGGAGAATTCTCTCTTCAGTGAAATACATGGTAGACTCCTCAACTTAGTCAACACCAACATTGAAGAAGACATGGTGAAAGTACTTTTCCAGTTCTTTGACCCCCTACACCACTGTTTCACATTCCCTGATTACCAGTTGGTGCCTACTTTGGAGGAATTTTCTCAACTCTTGAGAATTCCTATTATTAATCAACTACCCTACAACGGTACGAAAAAAGAACCAAAGCCTGAAGATGTTGCTCAAGCATTACACTTGCAACCATCTAACATCAAGGGGCATTGGGAAACCAGAAGTGGTGTCAAGGGCTTCTTGGAAAACTTCTTGATTGAGAAGGCACAAGAGTGTTGGAATTCCCTGGATCTGCAAGCCTTTGAAGAGATTGTGGCACTCCTTATTTATGGGTTGGTCTTGTTCCCAAACCCTGACCAACTTATAGATGTGAATGCTGTCAAGATTTTCATGTCCAAGAATCCCATACCTACATTGCTTGGGGACATCCTACACTCATTTTACACACGAACAATGAGAAAAATAGGTGTTCTCATGTGCTGTACTCCTCTCCTAGCAAGGTGGTTTATTTCTCACCTTCCACAATCAGTTTTGAAGAATGAGCAGGGCTTAAGGTGGTCACAACGATTGATGACCCTCACACATTTTGATGTACATTTGTGTTCTCGGTCCAGAGAAAATGTCATCATCATTGATCGTTGTGGTGAATTCCCTAATGTCCCATTACTTGGAATTAGGGGAGGCATCACCTACAACCCCTGTTTAGCTCTAAGGCAGTTTGGATATGCCCGGAGAGATGGTCCTCATGATATGCTGATTCCTGACTTGGTTTTTGACTTCGACAATGATGCTCAAGGACTTCAACAAAGGTTTATCAGAGCTTGGAGGATGACCAACAAAGTGGATAGTAAGACACCGGGGCACAAGAATTCCATCCCCCTTGAGCCTTACCTCAAGTGGGTACGAACCCGCTCTCAGAATCTTATAATGTCATATCCTCACATTCTCCCCTTGATTAAAGAGCCTATTATGGAAGGAGAGGTTCCATACACCATCCTACATCCTGACATGCCAACATCATGGGAAGAAATGCAAAAGAGTTGGATCCAACTCAAAGAAGAACGGGATACTTTTGAAGCCAGCTTCTATGCTAGTGAGAAGAAGGTTTTAGAGCTCACCCGCCGACTTCATGAGGAGGAAACTCTCAACACCTACATCGCACCAAAGAGGATGCGCAACGTCTTTTTACATTAAGAATTTTGTAATATTTTTCCCATGGGGCACTTATGTACTAACAATTTCTTCTTAATATGACGTGTGTTCTTTTTGTTTGCAACAAATTTGAATTTTTGAACCCTTGAATGCATTACATGAATAACATATCATTCATCATATGCATAAGCAGGTCTTCGAGCCAAGTTTCCTTATCTTTCTGCTATTTATTTCAGCAAGATGGATTTGGAGCAAATAGTGAAGGACCCACATGCACAAAATTCACAATTTCAGCAACTCCTCATGACCTTGGCAAAGGGTCAAGAGGATCTCAAAGTTCTGCTAGAGAAGAATAAAGAAAAGAAAAAGAAAAAGAGACTGGGGGTAGCTACTTTCGGAAGAAGATTTGAGGGCGATGCTAGAAGGACTCTTGAGTTTCCTTCAACGTCTGACGAAGGGATTGGAAAGGGGAAAGGAGTTACCATACCTTCTGAATCCGAGGTAGAAGAGGAGGAAGAGGAAGCAGACGAAGACTATTCAGAACAACAGTATCCGCCAGCGGATGACAAGTATAAGAACCTTGAAGACAGATTGGCAGCTATGGAGTTGCAGAGGGTGCCCAGATTGGATTTTGAGGAACTGGGGTTGGTAGCCGGGATTGTAATCCCTCCCGAGTTCAAGGTACCGACATTCGCCAAGTACGACGGTCTGTCTTGCCCTAAGATGCACTTAAGGTCGTATGTTAGAAAGATCCAGCCACATTCATCCGATAAAGATCTGTGGGTGCACTTTTTCCAAGACAGCTTGTCTGGCACTCAGCTAGATTGGTTTTATCAGCTCGAGAGATCAGAGGTCCACAATTGGGATGACTTGGCAGCTGCTTTCTATCGTCAGTATCAGTACAATGTTGATTTGGCGCCTACCCGTACTCAGCTACAGAGTATGGGAACGGCTTCGAATGAAGGGTTTAAGGAGTACACCCAGAAGTGGCGTGACCTGGCTGGGAGGGTGCAGCCACCGCTATCAGATAGGGAATTAGTTGACATTTTTTTGGGGACCCTATCTGGCCCTTTCTTCAACCATCTAATTGGAAGCTCTTCTGCGGGATGTACTGAGTTGATTTTGACCGGCGAGAGGGTGGAAGCCGGTATCAAAAGTGGAAAAATTTAAAAGGATGCTTCCGCATCCACAGATTCTAGAAAACCTTTCCCAACCAAGAAAGAAGCATCTGCTGTATACACTCAGAAAAATCGGGAAAGAGAGGAGCGTCGGCGAACAGTGGGGGCCGTATTAATACAGAAGTCCGCATCAGATCAGCTTAGAAACAGTCAACCGAGGAATGATCAGCCCAGAACTTATCAACAAAGGCTACCACGGCAGTTTACCCTAGTAAATATGACACTTGCTCAGATCCTTCCATATCTCCTGAAGTTAAACCTTGCTAATTTAAAAGAGGCGCCAAAGAATGTAAATACCACCTCTCCATCCTACAACTCAATAGCCAAGTGTGCTTACCATTCAGACAGTATTGGGCACGATACTAATAATTACTGGGCACTCAAGAACAAAATTCAGGACTTAATTGACGCCAAAGAGGTTGAATTTGACGCTCCTGAGAAGCCCAATGTTATATCTGCACCGATGCCCAAGCACGGCCACAATGTGCATGCTGTTTTGGAAAATCTCCATGTTACTGATGTTGCCGATCTGTTGACTCCATTGTTAGTGATAAAAGAAAATTTGTTGAAAGCCGGGATCTTTCCTGGTTGTGATGAAGACTGCTATTTTTGTTTGAACATTCAAGGTGATTGTCCAATGTTGAAGTCGGGTGTCCAATGCCTAATGGATACTCAAGAAATACTTTTCCAGAAAACCCCTGTTAACACTTTCAATCCAATTACTCCTGATACTTGTGATACCTCAACCAATGATATTGCCATCATAACCATTTCCGACAATCCTCCCAAGGCTTTAAAAAGGCCTGTCAGGATTACACCCAACTCTGAATGTGTACCTTTAAAGATCACAATGCCGGGACCCGTCCCATACCAATCAAGAAAAATGATACCGTGGAACTATGGGGGAGAAATCTTCTACCACGACATCAAACAAATCGAAACAGTCCAAGAAATCTCTGAGGAAGACCCTGATATAGGGAACATCGCGGGTACAAGCAAGATCACCCGCAGTGGCCGAATCTTTTCTTTGGAGATTGCTCCTCCCCAAGCAGTCTTCGGACCCTTAAAAGCTTCTGCACCTGTTGAACCCTCTGTGCAAGGCCCAGTGATTGAAGAGTTAAACACTCGTGAAGAAAGACCATCCGCTGATAATACTGACAAAGGTAAGGGGATATTGGAAATGCCTGTCAAGACGAAGGCTCATGTTGTGGTTGTCCCCGAAACCACTCAGAAGGAGATGGATGAAATCCTGAAAATAATCAGAAAAAGTGACTACGACGATGTGGAACAATTAGGGCAAACCCCTTCTAAAATTTAAATGTTATCTCTCCTGCTCTGTTCAGAGGCCCATGCCAAGGCCCTGATTAAATTCTTGAAGACGGCACATGTCCCCCAAGAGACCTCGGCTGACCAATTTCAAAATTGTGTGGCCAGTCTTACTGCTGACAACGGCCTGGGCTTTTCCGACGCTGACTTAACTCCCAAAGGAAGGAAACAAAATGATGTGTTACATGTTTCAGTAGAATGTCGAGGGACCACCCTCGCCCATGTCTTGGTCGATACTGGTTCTTCCCTAAATGTGCTGCTAAAGAAGGCCTTAGATCGTCTAGATTATGAAGGTTTGACCCTCAAACCTAGTAACATAGTCGTTAGAGCTTTCGATGGTTCCAAGAGAATGGTTCATGGAGAGGTTGATATTCCCATCAAGGTAGGCACCGAAGTGTTCAACTCCACCTTCTACGTGATGGACATTCGTCCGTCATACTCATGTTTGTTGGGGAGACCGTGGATCCATTATGCTGGGGCAGTTACATCCTCTTTGCACCAGATGCTGAAATATCCTGTTAAGGGTAAAATCATAACCGTGCATGGCGAGGAAGAGTACATGATTAGTCATCTCAATTCCTTTCGATATGTGGAGTTAGACAGCGAGTTCATCGAAACACCTTTTCAATATTTCGAGGAAGTATCTCCCGAGGTAGCAGTTGCGAAAACAGCGGTTGAGGTACCTATCATTCCCAAGCATGTGGCTAAGATGGAATCTCTCAAGGACGCAGAGGCTGTGATTAAGGAGGGGAAGAGCACATTATGGGGACAATTTCCTGACTTTCCCCATAAGACGGACAAGTTTGGTTTAGGGTTTACTGCTGCAGGACAAAAGGCTATGCGCCGCTCTAAGATTGGAAAACCACCCGTCAAGATTTCTCACCATGGAATCAATGCTGTAGAGGATGAAGATGAGGAGATCCACTTTGAAGACTGGATTTTTCCGACTGTCGAATGGGGTTTGAGCAATTGGAAAGCAAAGGATTTCGTTCCTATCACCTTTATCAACCAGTAATTTTATCTTTGAACAATTTCCCATTTTTATGGTCTGTAATAACTAAAACAATTCGCACACTATTTTCACCTCATGCCTTGCCCGGGGCATGTAGGTCCATTTGTAAGGGTTTGATTTCCTTCATAATCATATGCCATGTTTTAATGAATCATTGGACGTTTTTCATATATAAACTGTTGTGTTCATTTTCCTTTCCTTTTGCATTTTTGTTTGTTTAAGGATGGTTATCCCTTACACACACCCACACTCACAAATGCAGGTACCCGTCCACTCCGGATTCCATGGGTGACTATTCTATTTTAGCCTTCGATAACTCTGAAGATTTGGTCAATCACGCTGAGTACGAAGCTGACGAAGATTGTGAAGTGTCGGAAGAGTTAGCCAGACTTCTACAACAAGAAGAGAGGGCTATTCTGCCTCATGAAGAGTTGTTAGAAACCATCAACTTAGGGACAGAGGAGGACAGGAAGGAAGTAAAAGTGGGTGCCAACCAGGAACCGAGTGTCAAGGAGCGCTTAGTGCAGTTGTTGAATGAATACGTTGAAATCTTCGCTTGGTCTTATGAAGACATGTCAGGGTTAGACACAGATATCGTGGTTCACCGCCTCCCTACAAGAGAAGACTGTCCACCGATCAAGCAAAAGGTTCTCCGAATGAGACCTGACATGTCTGAAAAGATTAAGGCCGAAGTAATGAAGCAATTCAACGTCGGCTTTCTGGCTGTTACAACCTACCCACAATGGGTTGCTAACATTGTGCCCGTACCCAAAAAGGATGGCAAGGTCAGAATGTGTGTGGACTACCGAGATTTAAACAGGGCTAGCCCTAAAGATGATTTTTTGCTGCCACATATCAACATTTTGGTTGATAACACAGCTCAGCACAAAGTATTTTCTTTCATGGACGGATTCTCGGGCTACAACCAGATCAAAATGGCCCCCGAGGACATGGAGAAAACTACCTTTGTCACACAATGGGGTACCTTCTGCTACAAAGTGATGCCGTTTGGACTGAAGAACGCAGGGGCAACCTATCAACGCGCCATGGTAGCTTTATTTCATGATATGATACATCATGAGATCGAAGTTTACGTAGACGATATGATAGCTCGATCACAAACAGAAGAAGAACACCTTGAACATTTGCAGAAGCTGTTTGCCAGGTTGAAAGAGTATAAACTCAGACTGAATCCAAGCAAGTGCACTTTTGGAGTTAGGTATGGTAAACTTCTGGGATTTATTGTCAGCAACAAAGGCATTAAGGTCGATCCAGCTAAAGTAAAGGCTATACAAGAAATGCCTGCCCCCCGTACTGAAAAGGAGGTTAGAGGATTCTTGGGACACTTGAACTATATCGCCAGGTTCATCTCTCACCTGACGTCTACCTGTGAGCCAATTTTCAAACTGTTAAAGAAAGATCAGGTAGTTGAATGGAACAACAATTGTCAAGTTGCTTTTGATAAGATCAAGGAGTATTTACTAGAACCTCCTATCCTGATGCCACCCGTCGAAGGAAGGACGTTGATCATGTATCTGACTATTTTGGATAACTCAATGGGGTGCGTACTGGGCCAACATGACGAGTCTGGTCGAAAAGAGCATGCCATTTATTACCTTAGCAAAAAGTTTACCGACTGTGAGACTCGCTACTCACTGCTCGAGAAAACTTGTTGCGCTTTGGTATGGGCTGCTCGCCGACTAAGGCAGTATATGTTGACTCATACCACTTTGCTGATTTCCAAGATGGACCCGATCAAATAAATCTTCAAAAAGCCTGCTTTATCTGGAAGAATCGCTAGATGGCAGATGATCTTGACTGAATATGACATCCAGTATACTACTCAAAAAGCTATAAAAGGGAGTGTACTAGCTGACCATCTAGCTCATCAAGTCGTCGAAGATTATCAATCTATGAGATTCGACTTCCCTGACGAGGACATCATGACATTAGACAGCCTCGAAGGTAACGGACCATATGACGGACCTGAACAAGGATCCCGATGGACCCTGTACTTTGATGGTGCTTCAAATGCACTTGGCAACGGTATCGGTGCGGTACTCATTTCCCCAGAAGGTTTCCATACACCTTTCACTGCCCGACTTTGTTTCAGCTGTACCAACAACATGGCTGAGTATGAAGCTTGCATCTTTGGTCTCAAGGCTGCTATAGACTTGGGAATCAAATCTTTGGTCGTATTTGGGGACTCAGCTTTGGTTATCAGTCAAGTCAAAGGAGAGCGGGACACCAAACATCCTAATCTTATCCCATACAAAGAACATGTCCTGACTTTGTTGCCTCATTTCGAGCAGATTACTTTCGAGCATTTCCCGCGAGAAGAGAATCAGCTAGCAGATACTCTGGCTACAATGTCTTCCATGTTTAAACTCATTTGGGATAACGAGGCTCCCCAAATTACCATCGAGCGAATGGACGAACCTGCACACTGTCATGAGATTAATACCAAAGAAGTAATGGAACAACCCTGGTTTCATGAAATCAAAAGGTATCTCCAGACTAGAGAATACCCCGAAGGAGCTTCCGTCAATGACAAAAAGTTCTTAAGGAGATTTGCTGCCAAGTTCTTCCTAAGCAATGGCATCCTTTATAAGCGCAGCCATGATTGTGTTTTACTTTGATGTGTGGACAAAGCTGAAGCAGAATTGATCATGACTGAAATATACAGCGGCACATTCGGCACCCATTTGAGCGGGCATACAATGGCAAAGAAGATTCTAAGATCAGGCTACTATTGGTCTACCATGGAAGCTGATTGTCATTAACATTCCCGTACTTGCCACAAATGCCAAGTTTACACTGACAAAGTACATATTCCTCATGTTCCTCTCAACGTTCTGAAAGCTCCTTCGCTATTCGCAATGTAGGGCATTGACATGATTGGAGAGATCAAGCCCACGGCGTCCAATGGACATCGCTTCATCTTGGTCGCTATTGACTATTTTACCAAGTGGGTCGAAGCAGCTTCCTCCGCCTCTGTTACAAAGAATGTGGTTGATCGCTTCATCAAGCAGAACCTCATATGCTAGTATGGTGTCCCCGACAGGATCATCACAGACAACGGTACAAATTTGAACAATACTATGATCACCGCTCTATGCGAACAGTTCAAGATTTATCATCACAATTCATCTCCCTATCGGCCGAAGATGAACAGTGTTGTTGAAGCCGCGAACAAAAATATCAAGAAGATCATTCAAAAAATGACAATTAACTACAAGGACTGGCATGAGATGTTACCGTTTGCTCTGCATGGATATCGTACCACGGCACGTACTTCAATAGGGGCAACCCCATTTTCTTTAGTATATGGCATGGAGGCTATTTTGCCTATGGAGGTTCAGATTCCTTCCTTAAGGATTATGAAGGACGCCGGTTTGAGTGAAGACGATTGGATTCAGACCCGGCTTGATCAACTTAATTTGATCGACGAGAAGCGACTTACTGCTATTTGTCATGGTCAGATGTATCAAAAACGGATGATCAAGGCTTTCAACAAGAAAGTCAGGCGTCAGATATATCAAGTTGGAGATCTTGTAATTAAGCGGATCATCTTGCCGCAAAGTGATCCCAGGGGAAAATGGACTCCTACTTATGAAGGACCATTTGTGATTAAGAGCATCTTTTCTGGTGGGGCAATGATCTGACCACCATGGATGGCGATGAATTGCCACACCCTGCGAATGCAGACATAGTCAAAAGATATTACGCTTAAAACAACCTGACAAGTTGAAAACCCGAAAGGGCGACTTGGGCAAAAATGGGCATCCCGGTGGACCGAAAACCCGAAAGGGCGGTTCAGGAAAAAATTAGGGATAAAACAAAAAAAAAATTGTACACCCTGCAAGTTGAAAACCCGAAAGGGCGACTTAGTCAAAAAAGGGTTTCCCGGTGGATCGAAAATCGAAAGGGCGATTCAGGCAAAAGTTAGGGAATTAAAGCATATGACTGTGTCTCATTGGATCACTTCAAAGAACAATCTTTTCATCAACAAGCTCTGAGCTTCTGATCAACCTAGTCATCGGCGGACAAAGCAACGAATGGACAAGATATTCAAAGTTGTGAAGGCCATAACAGAATGGGAATCCCATGGAATCATTACACATAGCCATCTTTCTTTTGTATAAAAATTTTCAATTTTTCTACGACAACATTCTCTTACTGGGATGTCTGTCTCCTTTGTACAAATATACTCACAAAAGTTAATACAAATACACTTCCAAGTGTTGAAGTTTACTTGCATTTCTTTTCTTTTTACACTTATGTTTATTTTGAAAACGTCCAATGTTTTGTTAAATAGGCATATGCATTTGAATATAATCACTGCTTACAAGTAAAACAAAGTCGAAAAAGAAAGGATAGTTGTTGATAGGTGGAAAGAATAGGAAGATATCTTTATGCCATTTCAGAAGAAATTCCCTGCGATACATCATTCAGATTCTCAACAAAGCTGAAATTTGGAGTATATTTCCCCAGCAGAGTTAAGCTTCAAAATCCTTAGCAGAGCCAGTGTATTCCAAAACCTATTTCCCCTCAGAGTCAAGCTTTAAGATTCCCAGTGGAGCCCAAAAACCTTGAAAATCCTATCCCCATCGGAACCAGAATAGTGAACATTCTCCCCACAGAGATGCTTCCCCAGCAGTTGGGAAAATTCTCAGTCTCTTTTCTCCAGCAGGAGTCTCCTAGGTTTTGACTTCCCGGTAGAGATGTCCAAAGTTTTCCTTATTCCCCAAGCAGTCAGCAGTCAACAGTCAGCTGTCAGCAAGGATTTATCATCTTCAGTAATCAAAGATTTTTGGAATCCCCAGCTTCGATCATGGATTTATTTTCCCCGACAGCAGTCAAAGATTCCGTTATCTCGAGCTACCAGGATTTATCTTCCTTAGAAAGACAACTACTCAGCTTACATGCATAATCATTACATTCATATATCATAAACATTGATGAAATACAGTTCATTGCATCATACATATCATGCAACATGATCTTGTGTTTTAGCTAACATTTTTACCCTTTTCAGGATAAGATTAAAAGGCTATCATTGACAATTATTCAGATACAGTATGGATACACCCTAAACACGGCGGTCATTCTATTACTCATTCAAAACCTCAAGTCAAATACAGTACAGATACACCCCAGACACGACGGTCATTCTACTACTCATCCAGACTTCAACAATCCGATACAGGCTAGATACGCTTCAAACACAACGGCTATTCTATCTCTCATTCAGATTCAATTATCAAACTCAAGTTCAAATGCATTCCAGACACGGATACCATTCTGACCCTTACATCAGCAGTTTGATTCACTTCAGATACAGTCCAGATACACTCCAGACACGGTTGCCACTCTGTTACTTATTCAGATCCCAGTTACAGTTTCAGATACACTTCAGACACGGAAGTCATTCTGCTACTCATACAGATCTCAACTTCAGATACAGTCGAGATACGCTCCAGACGCGGTTTCCATTCTGTCACTCATTCAGAGTCTATTCCCAGCACACAGTTGCTCCATACACAGATGTTTCTCTATTACCCGGATACAATACAGATGCACTCCAGACACGACAGTCATTCTGATGTTCATTCAACATTCAAATACAGTAACAACTCAGATACGCCCAAGACACTGACGCCATTCTTTTGCTCATACAAACTCGGTCTCCAGATACAGTTCAAATGTATTCCAGACACGGATACCGTTTTGATGCTCATTCTTCTGACCTACAACATTGCAATTCAACAAACATTCTTGGATGGCATCTTTAAGCCCGTCTCCAGCAATATTCTGCTATCTCCAAATGGCATCTTTAAGCCCATTCCCGCACCTATGTTTTGACGAGTGCAAATTTACGGGCACTCTAGTGTCCAATCCTCTTTTACCTTCGAGTCGCAAAAGGAAAGCTTGCCAATCTAACTCTTCAGGTTCAAGAAGATTGAACAGGGGAAACTGTTGTACCCCAAAATTTTCCCTCTCATTTCATCAACATTTTCTCATCACAAGACTCTTGGAGTTCAAGATCAAGCTAGGGTTTGCTCTTCTCAAGACATCTCCTTGCACTGATGACCAAAATTAGGGTTTGAGTTTGCACGAGGATATTTTGACCTACAATACCCAAGTTGACTTTCATGCTCCATGTTGGGTTCACAAGTTTACCCATACCAAGTTTCAAGCCTTGATTCAAATCTTTGCTCAATTAATTGGACAGTTGACCTAGAAATCAGTTGTATTAGGGAAAAAGTCAATTGTGGCCAATTGGCAGTCAAACCTCATGAATTTTAACCCACATCAACATTATGAACTCATATGAACCATTTGATCAATTTTGGATCATAATTCCACAAGAAATTTGATCAGATCACCAAAAGGGCAAAATGGTCATTTTTAGGGTTTTGACTGCACAAAGGCAATTTTTGACTGTTTGACCTAACCAATGGCAAACCAAGCCCACATATGGACTCAAGGACTCAATGAAATTATATTTACCCATTCAACAAGTTCAAAAGATCTCAAATGCATAGGATTGACAGATGAATTTTTCAGTCAACTGATCAAAATTTGACTATATACTGAAAAGTCAAACTTTGACTTTTTGGTCAAAATCAAGTGCCAAGAGTTATTTTTCATCAAGACATGTCAAATTATGAAACTTGTTCATCAAGAAACCCAAAAATGCAAATTAGGGTTTAAAATGGAAAATTTTCATAACTTAGAAATTTTCTAAGTTATGAAATTTTCTTATTTTTTCCTAACTTTGTCTCATTTTTGCACCAAGATACAAATGGATTCAAACAAAACTTTCAACATGAAAGTTGTAGTCCATCACAAAGTCTACAACTTTTATTCACAAAGTTTTCTCAAAAGAAGCTTTCATCTCAAGTTATTATTTTTGGAACAAGGGTACCTAAAACTTTTAACTTAGAGAAAATTTGCCCTAATCTAGGCAGGATTTTGACCCATCTTCTTGGCCATTTTCACTTATTTCCACTTGGAGTTTCAAGTTGCATTACAAAGATGTATTGTATTACATGTTCCAAGCTTTCCAAATTGTCCAAGAACTCCTCAAACACCCTTGTGGTTAGAGAGAATCGAATTCTCAAAGTTGGCAAAAACTCACTTTTGTTCATGACCAATACATGTTCATAGCAACTTGCATTTTCAAATTAGCATGTTTGATGCTAGCTTGCAGGCCTCAAAACCAACTTACACTTCATAATTTAATGCCTAACCATTGTTTTAAGGTATTATCTTATTCATATGGACATTACATGCAAGTTTAAGCCTTAAGTAGAAAAAGGCAAATTGCCATTTTTGCCTAAATGTCACTTTATGTCAAAAACTAAATCCTTGAGCATTGGTCCAAGATTTCTTGCAGCAAAGTAAATCCACAAATCAGAGGGGCCTAGAGCAATATATGCAAGCATGTTTGACAGCATATAGAGGCCTGTAACTTCACTTTCACATATAGAGCATCAAGTAGAAGAAACTTGCAAAACAAACACCAACTCTCATATCTGTAAACAAAAGATTAAACAAACTTTGCACACAGTTTCCATACATCAAAACAAGCCTGAAGGACGACTCATTCATCACTCAAACCTTCTCATACTCAGAATCCCTGTTTTGCTGCAAAACAGGGCAAGTTCTGCAAACTTCAAGCCATAACCATTTCCTATCGTGCGTTTTGTCCAAAAGAGTTTTAAACACCTTCCAATCAATCCACCTGAGCTATCCAGATCATCCATTGCAAGCTGTAACACCTCTAACACACTTTGCCATTTTCATTTCAAAGCTCTGCAGGTTGAGTTCTACAGCACGATTCAAGTGTTTCAAAGCAAGCCAAGCATTGGAGAAGCTTCCTTGGACCTCAGGCAAGCTCAACAGAAGCTCAAACACCATTGAAGGTTGCTACATTGCCCTACTTGATTCAAACTGAAACAGGTATTTCATGGACTTCCATCTCTCTATTTAGGAATGGTTAGGCTTAGGTTTGTGAATGAAATATGTTGTACTCATAGCCCTGAAGCCATACATATGCTTAGTTTTTATTTACATTAATCGTGCTGAGAGAATTTCACCCATGAACATGTGAAAAAAGTTAGGTCAGATTTTAGGGCCAGAGAAATTCTCTCTGGTCTTTGAGAGTTAATCCAAGTTTTTTATATGGTTGAATTCGTTATTTGATGCTCTACAAGTTTCATGTTTTAAGTTTTGTCAAAGGATCAAAGAATCAGGAGATAGCATTTGAACCAAGAAGCGCGCGCGTTTGACAAATGCTGGAGGTTGAAGATGATGGCTTGGGCTGGGCCTGAGTCATTCTTGCTTCTGGCACCCCCATATTCAGTTTACACCCCCTGGCCCATTTATTTGATATTTATCATTTTTGTGATATTTTTATTTTTATTCTGACTTTATTATTTTTCATATGAAATATAAAAATGACAAAAATAATTTTTCATATTTTTTCATATTTATTTGATATTTATTTATTTTATTAAGTATATATATATAAATAATCTAGTTTCTTTTTATTAAAACTCTAGAAAATAATATAAAAAATATATTTATTTTTCATTTATTATTTTTATTTATATTTTGAAAACATTTTCTTGAATATACATTTTAATAAATAATTAATTTTTATTTTTATATACACTTCACATATTTAATATATTTATGTACATATATAATATATTTTATTGGATAATAAGAACAAAAAATACAAAATAATACACTTTTATTTTTTTAAATATTTGACACTAAAAATACTCTTTTCTTACAATATATTTTTAATTTTTTTGTATGAATTAATATATATTGTATATAATTAATAAATATTGTCATTTATTTGAAAATTAGGGTTTTGCCCTAAATAACCAAAATAATTAGAATTTGACTTTTTTTATTTTGTTTACATTTCACATTAAAAAATATCTTTTTCACATACATAAAAAATCTTTTTTGCATAATACATTTTCATTTGATATTTATTTAATTGTGTTTATTTAAATGTTAAATATTGACTTGTACATTCGATAAGGTTGTAATAACTTAGAATTTATTTCCTTGTCAAATATCCCCAATTCAAATTTGTATCCCCCTCCCTATATCATGTTGTAATAGTGTAGCATTTAAATTCTCGCACATTTAAAATCTTTCAATTATGCCATGCCTAGACCTAGGGTTTGTATGCAAAATAAAATCAACAAGTAGCTTGACCTAATCCAAGATAAACATGCATGAAAAAACAAACACAATGCACACTCACACCCCTAGGGTTTCATCCACTTGTTGCCTTCAAAAATGGGCCATGGTTGCATGTCAAGTACTTTGGCAAAACAAAAACAAACAAAAAGATCATAGTCCCTCGATGACGCAATCTGAGTTGCCTAAACAAAATGATCAAGTCCCTCAAGAAAATTGCCAAAGATACTTGACACTATTGCTATCATGGCTATACGATGACCCGCGCCTGTCCCGTTAACATCCTAACACAAGGTTGTTCACCAAATACAATGGTGAAACAACACTGTTAAAAGGGTTAAAAACATAAGAAAGATCTTTGAGTAAAATAGGGTAGATAACTCTTAGTTACTTGATCAAGCTTGCAAAAACATCCTTGCTATTTTCAAAACACATTTCACAACACAATTTCAAAACTCTACTTTCAAACATTGAAAACCTTTCAAAAGACAAAAACACCTTTGTATACATTCAAACAAGAATCATTACAAAGGTTGCCACAACGATGGCCTCTTTTCAAAACATCTTCAAAAATCACACACAAGGCACCATTTCAAACATTTGAAAAGCACCATTTCAAACAGTTCAAAATCAAAGCAAGTGATCTAAGCAAGTAACTAAGATCCCATGGATAGAAAGGGTGCTAATACCTTCCCTTTCTATAATCTACTCCCCGAACCCAAGAAAACATCTCAAAGGTATTTCCTGTGCTTTTTGACCTTTCCTTAGGATAAAATAAAAAGTCGGTGGCGACTCTTGCTAAACTGAAACATTTGCGAACACAAACGCAAAAACCAAGTCAGTTCTCCCACCGTATCACAACGTGTCACGTCCCCATTGGACTATTCAAATAACGCGTGATTTTTGTTATTTTCTGACCATTGAATTTTGTTTTATTATATGATTATTTATTTGTATTATTATAATAATTGAGACAACGCAACGTAGTGGCAAGCTTGGCATTAGATATCCCTCCAGGACCTGGGTTCGAATCCCAAGTCCCCCCCTTTCTCAATATTATTTGTTTTCAGATATTCCAGTGCACATGCCATCTAGAGATCTACCATACTCCCTCACCAATCCACGCGCCAGATGGCCAGGCGGCCAGATCTGGTGGTCAGCATCAAGGGTCCACCAAAGGGCAGGTCAATGCAGGAACACTGGATCCCAAAAAGTCAAATAGACCAGCATTATTGGGCCAATAGAACTGCTTCTTGCACCTCCAAAAAAGGCCAATTTCTCTACTTCCTTATATTTTCTTTTTTGATTTAATTATGTTATTTTATTCAATTAATTTCTAACCAATAACAAATTTAATTCTTTTTATCAAAAAATCACAAAAATGTTTTTATCCAATAAAATTTCAGAATTTTTTTTTTAAATAAATACTAACTAATTTAATTAGGACATTAATTAGAGAACTTTAATTTGTTTTTATAAATAAATCAAATTAATTAGAGTTCATTAGGTTTTAACTCATTTGATTATTTTTTTATTTCCTTTCTTAAAATAACAAAAACCCAAAAATATGTCATTAATTATTTTTTCCATTAATTTATTTAATAATTAATTTAGCTTTTAATTTTAGAATTTAATTTCTTTTCTTAAATAAAAAAAAATAACAAAAAAGCATTTTCTTTTAAAGAGGGTCAAAACCCTAATTCGCATTCAATTTAATTTCCCGCGCGCTTTATTTATTTATATCCAATTAATGTATCTGCTTCCGGTATGTAATAGATAATTAGGATCTTTTATTTATCTTACCGCTTTATTTTATTTTTCAAAGGGTTACTTTTGGCGATGTAAATACCCGACGCCTTGTAATTTAATTTCCGCACCTTTAATTTCCGCAAATTATACAACTGTTAGATGTTTGATAATAGGGTTTGCATGACAAGACTAAATGCTTAATCTAAAATCAATTAGATCACCCTAAACATGTGCAAAGATAAAAATAACTGAAAACAACACACTCGCACATGCGCACTCCTAGGGTACACCCCACTTAGTTGCCTTCGTAAACGGTCATTGAGTATAGGTCGTTTTAGAGATCGCCCTCTTGTCTAAAAGATCATAGTCGCCTCGAAATGGTTGCCTCGGATATTGTTGCCTCAAACAAATGATCTAAGACATTAGGGTTACCGCTAAGGCGTCCTAACATTGCTTTAGTGACTGTATGTACCTCTTTCGAATTGACCCTCAAACTCCAACGACGGTGCTACCCACTCACTAATAGTGGGATAGCATTGTCTAAGGGAAATAAGCATAAAACGATTCTTTTTTCGAGTAGGTAGATTAGTTCTTAGATACTTGCTCATTCAAACCAAAACTCTTTTCACACTTTCACTCTTTTACAAATAAGTTTTCAAAAAACACTTCATTACACTCTTGAAGACAGACGCAAGAGTTAAATCGAAGTTAAAATAAAAACTTTTCAAAACCCACAAACACAAAGAAAACAAATTTTAAAATGATGAGAAAGTACCTAAGAGCCCGTAGATAACTACAGATAGAAAGGGTGATAATACCTTCCCTTTCTATAATTTACCCCCCGTACTCAGAAATATCTCGAAAAAGGAATTTTTCTGTGCTTTTTCCTTTCCTTGTTGGATAAAATAAAATACGGTGGAGACTCTTGCTTACCGCGACATTTTGCGAAAACAAACGCAAAATCCAAACCAGCATTCCAAAAAACAGTCAGTTCTCCCACCGTATCACAGAAGCTGACTGCTATCAACACTCCCGCACTTGTCATAAATGTCAAATCTATGCCGACAAGGTACACGTGCCTCCAGTTCCTCTAAATGTCTTAACAACTCCTTGGCCATTCGCTATGTGGGGAATCGACATGATTGGAGAGATCAAGCCTACAGCATCCAATGGACACCGCTTCATTCTGGTGGCCATTGACTACTTCACCAAGTGGGTCGAAGCAGCTTCCTTCGCATCTGTTACAAAGAATGTTAATGCCCGCTTCATCAAGCAGAATCTCATTTGCCGGTATGGTATCCCCAAAAGGATTATCACTGATAATGGTACAAACCTTAACAATACTATGATCACCGCTTTGTGCGAGCAGTTCAAGATTCAACATCATAATTCATCTCCCTATCGGCCAAAGATGAATGGTGTAGTCGAAGCTGCTAACAAAAAGATCATACAAAAGTTGACAGTCACCTACAAAGACTGGCACGAGATGCTACCGTTTGCCCTTCACAGGTACCGTACCACGGCACGCACATCAACTAGGGCAACACCCTATTCTTTGGTATATGGCATGGAAGTTGTTTTACCTATCGAGGTTCAGATTCCCTCTTTGAGAATCATGAAGGATGTTGGTTTGAGTGAAGACGATTGGATTCAGACCCGACTTGATCAACTTAACTTGATTGACGAAAAAAGACTTACTGTTGTTTTCCATGGTCAGACGTATCAAAAGCGGATGATCAGGGCTTTCACCAAGAAAGTCAGGCGCCAGGTATATCAAGTAGGGGATCTGGTAATCAAGCGCATCATCTTGCCGCAAAGTGATCCCAGAGGAAAATGGACTCCTACCTACAAAGGACCATTTGTGATCAAGAACATATTTTCTGGTGGGGCAATGATCTTAACCACCATGGACAGCGACGACCTTCCGCACCCTGCGAACGCAGACATAGTCAAAAGATACTACGCATAAATGACCCGCTAGGTTGACACACCTAGGCAAAAAAAGGGCATCCTAGTGAATCGAAAACCCGAAAGGGCGGTTCAGGCAAAAATTAGGGATAAATAAAAAAATTTGTACACCCGGCAAGTTGAATACCCGATAGGGCGACTTGGGCAAAAAAGGGTTTCCCGGTGGACTGAAAACCCAAAAGGGCGGTCCAGGAAAAAGTTAGGGAATTAAAGCGTATGCCTATGTCTCGTCGGATCACTTTAAGGACAATCTCTTCACTGACAAACTTTGAGCTTCTGATCAACTCAATCATCTTCGGACAAAGCAACGGATGGACAAGATATTCGGAGTTACGAAGGCTATAGAAGAATGGGAACCCCATGGGATTTTTACACACATAACTATCTTTCTTTGTATAAAATTTTCTTACTTTTATGACACCTTCCTCTTACTAGGATGTCTGCCTCCTTTGTACAAAACACTTATTCAAAGTTAATACAAAGATATCCCTTTCAAAGTGCATAAAACTATTTGCCTTTTTACACTTGTGTTTTTATTTGCAAAGACGTCCAATGATTCATTGATGAACATATGCATTTGAACATAATTATTGTTTACAAATAAACAGGATGAAAAAGAACAATTACTGACAGACTGAAAGGATTGGAAAACGTCTTTAGGCTATTCCAGGGGCAATCCCTACAATACATCATCTAGATTCCCAGCGGAGCTAAATTTCAAACCTTAATCCACCATCAGATTGCAAGACTTCAAACTCCCAATCCCCAGTGGAGCCAAAGCCTTGAGTTACAGATCCCCAGCAGAGATGAAACTTTCTTCTCCAGTCGAGTCAATACTTCTAATCCCCGGCGGAAACCATCCAGATTCCCCAGCGAGTTATCTTAAAGCCTGGAAATCAACCAGATAACAGTTAACTTCCGTCTATCCCCAACCTAGGATAACTTCCCAGTAGAGTGGCAGACGACCGAAACTCCTGAACTTACTCTCTAGCAGTAAGCCTTCTTCCCCAGAGTTTTTACTCCCCAACAGAATGAAGATTCTCATTCTTAATTCCCCAGTAAAGTTGCTAGAGTCTTCGTTGCTCCCCAGCATGAATTTGTCAGAATTTTTACTCCCCTGCAGATTGAAGATTCTCATTCTTAAATCCCCAGTGGAGTCGCCAAAGTTTTCATTACTCCTCAACAGAATGAAGGTTCTCATTCTTAATTCCCCGCAGAAATCATCAGAGTTTTCCCTATTCCCCAGCCGAGTAAGGATCACCGTTGTGTAATCCCCAGTAGAAGTCATCAAAATTCTCTGGATTTCCCAAGCAGATTTCTCAAGCAGTTTGGTATTACTCTCACAATAGAGTTTTGTCAATACTCCAAATTCAAGACATGAAGGATCCTCACATCCCCACGGAAGTTGTCAAAGATTTTGAATCTCCAGCAGCGGTCAAGGATTTATTTTCCTCGGCAGCAGTCAAGAGTTTTTATCATCCCCAGCTATCAAGGATTTATTTTCCTTCGCAAGACGGCTAATCAGCTTACATGCGCATACATTTCATCCATATATCATAAACATTGATAAAACACATATATTGCATCATGCATTTCATGCAACATAACTTTGTGTTTCAGTTAACATTTTACCCTTTTCAGGATAAGATTAACAAGCTACCATTAACAGTATACACCATGATACAGTACAGATACACTCCAGACAAGGAAGTCATTATGTTGCTCATTCAGATTCAGATTTCAGATACAGTTCAGATATGCTCCAGACGCAGAAGCCATTCTATTGCTTATTCAGATTTCAACTATCAGATACAGATTAGATACGCTCCAGACGCGGAAGCCATTCTATTGCTTATTCAGATTCAACTATCAAGTTCAAGTTCAGATACACTCCAGACATGGAAGTCATTCTGTCACTTATTCAGATTCCAGTTTAGATACGCTCCTGACACGGATGCCATTCTGGCCCTTATTCAGTTTTCAGATCTCATATAAAGTTTAGATACGCTCCAGACGCGGATGTTATTCTATTACTCATTCAGATTCAAACTTCAGATACAGTCCAGATACGCTCCAAACACGGTTGCCATTCTGTCACCTATTCTGATTTCCCCCAGCTCATAGACGCTCCGGACATGGATGATATTCTATTATTTATTCAGATTCAACATTCAGATACAGCTTGGATACGTTCCAGACGCGGATACCATTTTGATACTTATTCTCCTGACTTACAACTTATAACTCAGCAAACATTTTTGGATGGAATCTTTAAGCCCATCTCCAACAAGATTCTATCACATCTCCAAATGGCATCTTTAAGCCTATTTCCTCAACTACATTTTGACGAGTGCAAATTTACGGGCACTTTAGTGTCCAATCATCTTTTACCTTCGAGTCACGAACGACAAAGCTCGCCAATCTAACTCTTCAAGTTCAAGAAGATTGAACAGGGGCAGTTGTTGTACCCCAAAATTTGCCCTCTCATATTACCAAGATTTTCCTCACAAGACTTTTTGGACTCCAGACCAGATTAGGGTTTGCTCAGCTCAAGACCTCCTCTTGCACTGATGACCTGAAATTAGGGTTTGAGTTTGCACAAGGATTTTTGGACCATAAATGCTTAATGTGACTTTCATACATCATCTTGGACCCCTAATATTTCTCATACCAAGTTTCAAACCTTGAATCACATTTTTGCCCAGTCAATTGGACAATTGACCTAAAAATCAACTATATTGGGGAAAAAGTCAACCATGGCCAATTTATAGTCAAACTTCATAATTTTTTATCCCCATCAACATTTTAGGCTCCTATGTACCATTTGATCAAGTTTGGACCACAACTCCTCAAGAAATTTGATCAGATCATCAAAAGGGCAAAATGGTCAAAATTAGGGTTTTGACTGAGAAAGGGCAATTTCTGATTTTTGACCTAGCCAATGACCAATTTTGTTCAAGCATGATTTCAAGGACTCAATGGCATCATCTTTACCTAATCACATAGTTCAAAAGATCTCAAAAGCATTGGATTGACAGATTAATTTTCCAGTCAACTAATCAAAAATCAATTGTACACTGAAAAGTCAAACTTTGACTTTTTGGTCAAAATCAAGTGCCAAGGGTCATAATTCATCAAGATATGTCAAAATGTGAAACTTGTTGACCAAGAAACCTAATTTTGAATATTAGGGTTTTAGTTTAAAATTTTTCATAACTTAGAATTTTTCTAAGTTATGGAAAATTTCTTATTTTTTCCCAACTTTCCACAACTTTTTCACCATGATATAATTGGATTCAAACAAAACTTCCAACATGAAAGTTGTAGTACTCCAAGAAATAAACAACTTCTATTCACAAAGTTTTCTCAAATGATGCTTGGATCTCAAGTTATGATTTTGTGAATAGGGGTCCATAAACTTTTTAACTTAGTGAAAATTTGCCCTAGTTTAGGCAGATTTTTGACCTAAATTCATGGCAATTTTTCACCTAGTTCAAAGAGGAATATCAAAAGGCATTTCAAGTATGGATTGTAGAGCATGTTACAACCTTTCCAAAATGTCCAAGAACTCTCCAAGATCATTTATGGTTAGGGAGAATCGAAGAAATGAAAATGGAAAATTATCACTTTTATCCAAGGCATTTTCACAATGTTACAAATTGCAAATCAGTTTCAAACATGCTTGTACTTGAATTACAGGTCCTAATCCTTTCTACACTCCAAAATTGAATGTTAATTCAATGGACAATGGCTTTATTTTTTATCTTTGGAGCATTGTACATTGAATTAATCCAAAAATGGCATAAAGTTCATAATACCATTTTGATAAAGCATGCTTTATGCAACTTTGCAAATCTTGAGCCATGGACCTAATATTTTGCTGCAAACAATATCCACAAATATCAGGTAACTTGTACCAACTATGTGCAACTATCAAGCAAGCCTGTACAGGCTTTGGCATTGTCACTTCCAACTTTTCTTCAAAAGCAAGAAACTTGCAAAAGTCAAGGGATCTCATCCATCTGATAAAGGCAAGCCTTGGCATTATTTCAAACAACCTCAGAACCTTGTAACAAGCCAATACACGAACTCATAGAATTTGAAACTCTCTCAAACACAAAAACACCATTTTCTGCCCAAACAGGGCAATCTCTGCAAATCACAAGCCATTTCCATATTGTCTCGTGCGTTTTGCTTGGAATCACTTCAAACACATTCCATACCTCCTACCTAAACTATCCAGGTCTTTGTCTTGCAACTATAACCCCTGTTTCAAGCTCCACCATTTTCATTTTTTGAATTTGCAGGTTGACTTCTACAAGGAGTTTCAGGTAACTTCAAGGCAAGCTGAGCATTGGAGAAGCTTGAGAGAACTTCAAGGAAGCTCACAAGAACTTCAGGCCTCACTCAAAGTTCCTACATTGCCATATCCAAACTGAACTGAACAAGGTATTTGTCAAGTTTCTATCTCCTTATTTAGGTATCCTTAAGCTTAGGTTTGTGAAGCAAAAATGTAGTCCTTAACATGCTTGAGTTGTACATATGCTTAGTTTCCATTTATATTAACTGAGCTAAGAGTATTTGGATGTTGAACATGCTGAAAAAACTAGGTCAGAAATTAGGGCCATTAAAATTCTCTCTGATCTTTGAGAGTTAGGTCATGTTCTTTATATCATTGGAATCGTGTGATCATGAGCTACATTTTTCATGTTATAAGTTTTTGATTTTATGCAAAGAATAGCAAGAATAGGATTTGAAGGCAGAACGCGCGCATTTGGTCGTTTGGATGGAGGACAGGGATAAAGCTGGCTGGGCCTGGGCGCCTTGGGCCTGTTTCACTTTTCACACCCCCACTTTGCTTTTGCACCCCCAAGATTCATATTTTGTTATTTTTCATATTTTCTTGTTATTTTTTATATTTTTGACTTTTATTATTTTTTTCTGAACATTAAAAAATCCCAAAAATATTTTCTTAAATTTTTGCATTTTATTTTATTATTTTTATGGCATAAAAATAGTTTATTAGGTTAAATAGAATTTATTTTCTTAAATAAACTTGTAAATAATATTTAAATACTTAAATACTTTATTTTATTATATTATACACATAAAATATTATTTTCTCACATATTCTAATTTTTAATATTTATACATAATATTATTATTATTTTTTCTTAAACAAAAATGGACAAGAATATTAGAAAACATATATTTTTTCTTTTAATCAAAAAAATTAGGGTTTCCCCTTTTAAAAATAATAACATTATTTTTTTTCTTATTTTTAGGACTTAGATAATATTATTTTCTCATGTATAAAACAATTACAAAATATTTTTTGCATATTTATATTTTATTATTTAAATAATTGCTTATTTATTTATTATACAATAAATTCAATTGGGTTGTAATAGTAAATTAGGGTTTTATTTTGTGCAAATATCCCCATTCAAAACTTGTATCCCCCCTCCCATAATATTGTTGTAATAGTTTAGATTTACATTACGCAATTTATCGCATTATATGCATGTTTAGTAAAAACTAGGGTTTGTATGATAAGACAAAATCAAACAAATAGCATGACCTAATGCAAGACAAAAATGCATGAAAAATAACCACACATTGCACACAAGCACCTCTAGGGTTTCACCCACTTGGTTGCCTTACAACATGGCCATGGTATGCATGCTAGGTATCTTGGCAAAACAATACAAACAAAAAGATCATAGTCCCTCGATGACGCTATCTTGATTGCCTAAACAAAGATGATCTTAGTCCCTCAAAACTTGCTCAAGATACTTGGCAATATTGTTATCATGGTCATACGATGACCCACGCCCGTCCCGTTTAACATCCAAAGATAGGGTTGTCTACTAAAACAATAGTAGGTTAACAATGTCAAAGGAATAAAAATGTACAAGAAAGACTTTTGAGTAGGTAGATGCTTCTAGTTACTTGATCATTTCAAAAACAATCCTTGCTATTTTCAAACAAACACACACAATTTCAAAACATTTCCAAACAACTTTCAAAGCATTGAAACATTTTTCAAAAGACAAACATCTTTGTATACATTCTTACAAACAAGAATCATTACAAAGATTGCCTAAACGATGGCCTCTTTTCAAAATACTTTCAAAACCACACAAAGCACCATTTCAAACAATTGAAAAAGCAAAGAAAGTTATCTAAAACAAGTAACTAAGAGCCCATGGAAAACCATAGATGAAAAGGGTGCTAGCACCTTCCCTTTTCACAATCTACCCCCCGAACCCAAAAACAATCTCAAAGGTCTTTCCTGTGCTTTTTTACCTTTCCTTTTGGATAAAATAAAAGTCGGTGGCGACTCTTGCTAAACTGCAACATTTGCAAACACAAACACAAAACCCCAAGTCAGTTCTCCCACTGCATCACAAGGATGGTGATGAAGAGTCTGAGTTTGACAGCTGGATTTACCCGACTACCGACGGTGGATTAAGCAATTGGACGGCGAAGGACTTCGTGCCCATTTATTTTATTACACAGTAATAAGAATTTTGTTTTGAGTTTGTAATAGACAATTTGAAACTTTATGGCCCGGTGCCTTGCCCGACACACCGTGGCTTTGTTTGAGGGCTTATTATGTGTCATTTCCATATATCATCAATAAAAGCATTGGACATTTTCTTGCATTATGAATTTTGCGCTCCTTGTTTTTCTTTTCTATCTTGCAAAACAGCGATTTGTCTTACACACACTCACATATACAGGTCCACATCCACTCTGGATCCCACTGATAACGATTCTGCTATTGTCGGTTATGACTTCGAAACTCCGATCAACCAAGCCGAGGACGAAGGTGAGGATGATTGCAAAGTGCCTGGTGAACTTGCCAGACTGTTACTTCAGGAAGAGAGGGCCACACAGCCACATGAAGAGCCAGTGGAAACAGTAAATTTGGGTACAGAGGTAGACAAGAAAGAGGTCAAGATCGATGCAAATATGGAGCCTAGTGTTAAGCAACGGTTGATACAGAAGTTGTGTGACTATGTTGAGATCTTTGCCTGGTCTTATGAAGATATGCCTGGGTTGGATACCGATATTGTGGTTCACCGCCTGCCCACCAAGGAAGACTATTCTCCAGTGAAATAGAAAGTTCGTCGAATGCACCCAGAGATGTCTGAGAAAATTAAGGCTGAAGTGATGAAACAGTTTGATGCCAGTTTTCTAGCTGTTACTTCTTACCCGCAGTGGGTTACCAACGTGGTTCTAGTGCCGAAGAAAGATGGTAAGGTTCGAATGTGTGTTGACTATAGGGATCTAAACAGGGCAAGCCCCAAGGATGATTTCCCTCTGCCTCATATCGATGTTCTGGTTGACAACACCACACAACATAAGGTCTTCTCCTTTATGGATGGTTTCTCCGGTTATAATCAGATTAAGATGGCTCCCGAGGATATGGAAAAGACAACCTTTGTTACTCAATGGGGTACCTTTTGCTACAAAGTCATGCCTTTCTGATTGAAGAATGCTGGGGCAACATATCAGCGCGTCATGGTCACTTTGTTCCACGACATGATTCACCATGAGATTGAGGTATACGTTGACGACATGATTGCAAGATCCCAGACTGAGGAAGAACACCTCGACCATCTTTAGAAGCTATTTGACAGGTTGAAGTTGTACAAGCTGAGGTTAAACCCGAACAAGTGCACCTTCGGAGTGAGGTCTGGTAAGCTGCTGGGTTTCGTCGTTAGTGATAAAGGTATTCAAGTGGATCCTGCAAAGGTGAAGGCTATACAGGAAATGTCAGCTCCCCGAATAGAAAAAGAAGCCAGGGGATTTTTGGGACGTCTGAACTACATTTCCCGATTCATCTCACACTTGACTGCTACTTGTGAGCCAATCTTCAAGCTACTGAAGAAGGATCAAGTGGTGAGATGGAACGAGGAATG
The DNA here is from genome assembly GCA_948472305.1 of Vicia faba. Classification (NCBI taxonomy): domain Eukaryota; kingdom Viridiplantae; phylum Streptophyta; class Magnoliopsida; order Fabales; family Fabaceae; genus Vicia; species Vicia faba. Next base: position 1,329,376,210 of record OX451740.1, read on the forward strand.
TCAAGCCGCTTTCAAAAGGATCAAAGAATATCTCTAAGAGCCTCCTTTCTGATGTCTCCAGTTGAAGGGAGACCTTTGATCTTATACTTAACAATACTCGATAATTCGATGGGTGTGTGTTGGGGAAGCATGACGAGTCTGGACGAAAAGAGCATGCTATTTACTACCTTAGCAAAAAGTTTACCGACTGCGAGACCCGATACTCGTTGCTTGAGAAAACTTGTTTCTCTTTGGCATGGGTTGATCGCCGGCTGAGACAGTATATGCTGACTCACACTACTCTATTAATATCGAAGATGGATCCAATCAAGTATATCTTCGAAAAGCCTGCCTTATCCGGAAGAATAGCAAGATGGCAGATGATCTTGACCGAGTATGACATCCAATACACGACCCAAAAGGAAATTAAGGGGAGTGTGTTGGTGGATCATTTGGCGCATCAGGCCGTGGATGATTACCAATCTATGAACTTTGAGTTTCCGGATGAGAACATCAAGTTGGTGACTGACTGTGAAACACCTGGACCGGATGAAGGACCTGAAGAGGGATCCCGATGGTCTATGTACTTTGATGGGGCTTCAAACTCTTTGGCTAATGGCATTGGCACCATGATCATATATCCTAAAGGCTCTCATACTCTGTTCACCGCCCGACTATGTTTTAACTGCACCAACAACATGGCAGAGTATGAAGCGTGCATTATGGGCCTTCAAGCAGTTATCGACCTAAGGATTAAGTTCTTGAGTGTATTCGGAGATTCCGCTCTCGTGATCAGTCAGATCAAAGGCGAGTGGGATACGAAGCACCCAAATCTTATTCCTTACAAAGAGTATGTATTGACGCTGCTTCCACACTTCGAGGAGATAACCTTTGAACACTTCCCTAGAGAGGAGAATCAGTTAGCGGACGCGCTGGCTACGATGTCTTCTATGTTCAAGGTCATATGGGATAATGAGGCTCCCCATATTACCATTGAGAGGTTGGACGAACCTACACATTGCTGTGATATTGAGACTGAAGAGGTAACAGATAAACCCTGGTTCCACGAGGTGAAGAGGTATCTTGAGGCTCAAGAATACCCTGAGGGTGCATCTGTTAATGATAAGAAGTTTCTGAGGAGGTTCACAGCAAAGTTCTTCATCAGTAATGGTATCCTTTACAAGCGTAACCATGATTCAACCTTACTGCGATGTGTGGACAAGAACGAAGCAAAAAGGATTATGGTAGCTTTACATGAAGGTACTTTCGGGACTCATTCCAGTGGACATACCATGGCAAAGAAAATCCTATGGGCAGGATATTATTGGTCCACCATGGAAGCCGACAGTTATTAGCATTCTCGGACCTGTCATAAGTGCCAAGTCTATGCTGATAAAGTGCACATACCTCCAGTACCTATGAATGTCTTGACAGCTCCTTGGCCTTTTGCAATGTGGGGTATCGATATGATCGGCGAGATTAGACCTACTGCGTCCAACGGGCATCGTTTCATCCTGGTAGCAATTGATTACTTTACAAAGTGGGTTGAAGCAGCTTCTTTCGCTACTGTAACCAAGAATGTCATAGCACGGTTTATTCGGCACAATCTGATCTGTCAATATGGTGTACCAAAGAGGATCATTACGGACAATGGTACAAATCTCAACAATACAATGATCACTGAGCTCTGCAAGCAGTTTAAGATATAGCATTACAACTCTTCTCTCTACCGTCCGAAGATGAATGAGGCTGTTGAAGCGGCTAATAAAAACATTAAGAAGATTGTGCAGAAGATGACAGTGACATACAAATATTGGCACGAGATGTTACCTTTCGCTCTTCATGGGTACTGAACCTCAGCGCGGACGTCAACAGAGGCAACACCCTATTCCTTGGTATATGGCATGGAGGTCGTCTTGCCCATTGAAGTTCAAATACCCTCTCTTCAGATTATGAAGGATGCAGGTTTGAGTGAAGATGACTGGATTCAGACCCGACTCGATCAACTGAACTTAATCGATGAAAAGAGACTTACTGTTATTTGTCATGGTCAAACGTATCAAAAGGGGATGATCAAGGCATTTAACAAGAAAGTTAAACGACAAGAGTATCAAGTTGGGGATCTGGTGATCAAGCGCATCATACTGCCACAAGGTGATCCCAGGGGAAAATGGACCCCTACATACGAAGGGCCATTTGTGGTTAAGAACATTTTCTCAGGAGGAGCTATGATTCTAACCACCATGGATGGTGACGACCTTCCTCACCCCGTCAATATAGACATAGTGAAAAAATACTACGCATAATCAAAGACCCATTAGGTCGACTGCCTAGGCAAAAATAAGGGCTTCCCGGCGAACCAAAAGGGTTCCGGCAAAAATAAGGGATGGAAATGAAAAAAAAACTGTACACCCGGCAAGTCGAAAACCTGAAAAGGCGGCTTGGGCAAAAAAGGGTATCCCGGTGGACTGAAAACCCAAAAGGGCGGTCCAGGCAAAAGTTAGGGATTAAAGCGTAACACTATGTCTCATTGGATCACCTTGCAACCAGACTTCGGTATCGACTATCAAGCTCGGACGACACCAAACAATCTGATCCACCTTCAACCAAGCAGCAAAGTGATGAGATGCTCGAGGATATAAAGGCAATAGTAGAGTTGGAACCCAGTGGGATTATTCACATAGCTGTTTTTCTTTGTTTTTCACAAATTGTATAAACTCTACCATTCGGCGGTGTTCTCTTACTAGGACGCCAGCCTCTTGTACAAAACACTCCTATTTATAGGCTAATTTCAAAATCAATACAAGTCATTTTTACAAAGAAATTTCAAACTGTTTTCCTTCTTCTGTTTTGTTTTGCAAGAACGTCTAATGTTCATTTTTGATATATGCATTTGACATTAATTGTTGATCATGAATATTTACATGCGAAAAAAAGACGATTACTTGTAATATCAGAAACAGTGGCAAATGAGAAATTTCCAAACCATACAGTTGCTCTACCCACCAGGTATAGGGATAGACCTAGTTGGAGAAAATGATTGAAGGTGCATTCACTACCCGCAGAGTAAGAGAAAGATAGTGGTGTTAAAATTCTCCCCAACTGAGACTCGTAACTGTGAATGAATCGGTAATATTCTCCCCAAGCAGAATTTATCTACCATCAGTTTGAAAAATTATCCCCAGCGGAGTATAAAAAATATCCCCAATGGAGTTTGCGGAATTGTCCCCAGTAGACTCTAGAAGATTGTCCCCGGTAGAGTCTAAAGGGTTATTCCCCGTGAAGTCGCAACTGGAAAATCATCCTCAACGGAGTTCATTCCTTTCACGAACAGAAATTCAATCCCCAATAGGTTTCATTATCACCAGCAACAGTAGTTCATCCCCAGCTGAATTTATCAGCGGAATCCTCGCCAGAGCATCTCTTCCCCACAGAGTCATTCTCTCGTCAGTTTATTCCCCAGTGGGATTATCCTCTCCTGCAGGTTTATTCTCACAAATATCTTCATCCATTATCCCCAGCGGAAACAAAGAATTCAATTCTTTTCTCCAGCAGCAATCCGGGATTTATTTTCCCCAGCTCAAAACATCACATTTCCATACATCATGACATGCATACGCGTCATACAACACAATCTCATTTATTTTGAGAACATCATTGCCTGATACATATCATGCATTACATACAACTAACCTTTACCTTTCAGGAAGGATACGATTAAATTCTCACAAAATTCAAGCTATGAATCTTTTACCTCAGTTGAGTAACAGATGACTGAAGCTCCTAAATGTCAGCAGAGATGATTCCTCAGTTGAATAACGGATGACTGAAGTTCCTAAATGTCAGCAGAGATGTTTTCCTCAGTTGAATAACGGATGACTGAAGTTCCTAAATGTCAGCAGATATGTTTTCCTCAGTTGAATAACGGATGACTGAAGTTCCTAAATGTCAGCAGAGATGTTTTCCTCAATTGAATAACGGATGACTGGAGTTCCTAAATGTCAGCAGAGATGTTTTCCTCGGTTGAATAACGGATGACTGAAGCTCCTAAATGTCAGCAGAGATGTTTTTCTCAGTTGAATAACGGATGACTGAAGTTCCTAAATGTCACCAGACATGTTTTCCTCAATTGAATAACGGATGACTGAAGTTCCTAAATGTCAGCAGAGATGTTTTCCTCAGTTGAATAACGGATGACTGAAGTTCCTAAATGTCAGCAGAGATGTTTTCCACGGTTGAATAACGGATGACTGAAGCTCCTAAATGTCATCGGAGATGTTTTCCTCAGTTGAATAACGGATGACTGAAGTTCCTAAATGTCAACAGAGATGTTTTCCTCAGTTGAATTACGGACGAGTTCCTAAATGTCCACAGAGATGATTCCTCAATAGAATAACGGACGAGTTCCTAAATGTCAACAGAGATGATTCCTCAGTAGAATAACGGTCGAATTCCTAAATTTCAACAGAGATGATTCCTCAGTTGAACTACGGACGAATTCCTAAATTTCAACAGAGATGATTCCTCGGTTGAATTACGGACGAGTTCCTAAATTTCAACAGAGATGTTTCCTCGGCAGAATATGGACGACCGAAGTTCCTAAAATTCAAACTGAGATGACTCACCAACAGAATAACAGACAACTGAAGCTCCTAAATTTCTATTTTTCTCTCAAAGACAGAGATCAGCATTCCCCAGCAGAATTTTCCTCAACAACAGGTATACAAGCTCTCGCTAAGGAATCTCTTATGCGATCGATACTCCTTCGAATTGCGTCTTTAAGCCCATCTCCCGTCAGCAATTTCCAAATGGAATCTGTAAGCCCATTCCCGACATCACAAGACAATCACCACTTCATGCAAGTGCAAATTTCTGGGCACTCTAGTGTTCAATCATCTTCCACCTTCAGATCACGAAAGGCAGACAAGCCAATCTAAATCTTTAGGTTTAAGAAGATTGAACAGGGGCAGCTGTTGTACCCCAAAATTTGCCCTCCCATATTTCTCAAAACATTTCAAGAAAGATCTCCAAGTTGCTCAAGGTAGTCCAAGGGTTGGCCAGACAAGCTCTCTCCTAAGGCAGTCTACCTCAAATTAGGGTTTCATGTTGCATCAAGATACTTGAGTCCAAGGGACCCCAAATGCTCAACATTGTCCTGATATATTCTCAAGATCATCCATTTCATGTTTCAAGCCTTGCAGAGGAAGCTTGCTCAGTCAATTGCTCAAAGGCCTGAAAATCGACTGTGCTAGGGCAAAAGCCAATTGTGGCCCACATACAGTCAAACTTCAATATTTTTTTGCCAACATCCTCATTTTGAAGTATATTTCATCATTTGATCAAGGGTTGATCATGATTCATCAAGGATTGCTTATAATTCATCAAGACTCAAAAGTTGCTAAATTAGGGTTTTGTAGGAAAAGTCAACTCAACTTTGACCAAGCATAACTTTCTCATACTTTATGAGAAATGACCCATCCAAAGCTCATTTTGAAGAGGATGCAATTTCTTACAATCCATCTTCATACCCCAAGATCAATAAATTCACTCACAAGAAGTTACAAAATTGGACATTATAGGTCATTTTTGAAAGTCAACAAAAACACCTTTTTTTTTCAAAGCTCATAACTTGAGTATGTAATATCAAAATGAGATGATACCAAAAGGGTTGGTTATAGGAAATCTCAAGCTTTCTAAAAAGTTCAAGAACACCTCCAAAGAGTCAAAATTGAGGAAGTTATGCATTGGTGAAGTTGACCTTTTTTTGCAAAATTGCCAAAAGTCAACTATCCCTAAAACTTCAAATTTTTCCAAATGGGCCCAATCTTTTTCACTTGTTTTGAGTTGGCAACATAGTCCACGAGCTCTAGCCTTTTCCACGTGTCCATATCTTATTTTTATTATTTATTTTGATTTTTATTTAAATTAATTCAATTTAAATCAAAACAAATCAAATAAAATCCAAAATATTGAAAGTAAGAGATTTTGTGCTTGTTTCAGGTTCCAATTACAGCTAGCAAACATTCAAACTCGTGCAAGGCATTAGAGTGGACAAAAAGATTAAAAAAATCTATTTTTGGAATGATATTGAAAGTGAATCAAATCAAATCAAAAATCATTGAAGGAGAAAGATTTGGATCAGTTTTGGAACCTTAATCTATTCCTTGGTACATATAGAACAAAGCCAGACCTAAAAACAAGTTGGAAACAGGCGCAGCAAGCAAAGCAATATTTGAAAAACATCAAGAAAAGTGCAAGATCGAAATCCCATTTGGAGGCAGTTTCAGGACCTTTGAACGATCCCAATCGATTCCTGGGAGTCTCTGCAAGCTAAAGCAATTAAGAACAGGTCCATTCCAGTCCCAAAATGCACTGTAAGTCCATCACGACATAGCTTTGTTCTTGAATTCGAATCTCATGACATAGGCTTTGTTAACATGAATTAGTCACATATTCTTTATCTATGAGACATATGCAAGCTTGTTGTATGATTTAATTGCATTTATATAGCCTATACAAGATTTCACCATGGCTAGGTTTCGAAGCTTCAAATTAGGGTTTTTATCTACAGGTGAAATTAGCTTTGATGAAGGGTACCTTTGTGTTCAGAATGACTAGACGAATTCAATCATGGCTTTGTTTTTCATTTATCATGTTTGTGCTTGATTTTGAGAATGCACAAGGTTGTAGCTACGGATGAACGTCCGTAGGTAAAAGTGTTACACTTTTACCAACGGATCAAAGAACAGGGATGAAGACGTGGCCTCATCTGATTTGGCCATTTCAATTTTCGCGCAAAATTTCCAATAATTCTTTGTTTTATATATTATTATTATTTTCCATTATATGTATAACAAAAGCAAAGTGGTGTAGTGGAAGCCAGGCAGCGCTTAAGGCATTAGGAGGCTTGAGGTCAGGGGTTCGGCCCCTGCCTCTAACATTTGTGTTTTTCCTAATTTCTTTCAGGTTATCTAGTGCGTTTGCAAGCCTAAGGAACATCATACGCCCTCATCATCAATCACGCCAGATAGCCAGATGGCCAAATCTGATGACCACAACTGAAGGTGCATCATAAACCAAGTCAGCGTCCCACACAGGATCCCAAAAGTCAAACGGATCTCACACTTTTAGGCCCATAAAATTGCTTTTCACACCCCATTTTTTCAGGCCCATCTCTTATTCTTTTTTCTTTTTATATTTCATTTAATTATTTTATTTATTTATTTACTAACCAAAATTAATTTTCTTTTTATCAAAAATCACCAAAAGTATTTTCCACCCATTAGATTTAGGTTTTTTTTTATCAATAAATTAATTAATTTAATTAGGTTTGATTAAGTTAGATAACTTTAATTTCTTTTTTGCAAATAATTATTAGAATAAATAGGTTTTATTACTAACTTAATTATATTTTATTTTTTTTCCTAAAATAACCAAAAACCAAAAATAGGTCATTTAATTATTTTTCACTAATTAATTTAATTAACTAATTAATTTAGTATTTAATTTAGAAAAACTTAGTCCTTTTCTTTAAAAAATGTTTAAAACAACAAAAATATTTTTCTTTTGATTAAGAGGGTCAAAACCCTAGTTTCTCGCCGATCTAATTTTTCTCGCGCGCTTTACTTTTATTTTTACCCAATTATTGTATCTGCTCACAGTTTGTAATAGTCTTAATTAGGACCTTTACTTTTCATCGCTTTATTTTCAAAGGGTTTGTTTTTGGATATGTAAATATCCGAAGCCTTGTAATAGCGTAGTTTAATTTCCGCATTTTAAATTCCGCAAATTATTAACTGTTAGATGTATGAATAATTAGGGTTTGCATGACAAGAATGTATGTCTAATTTTAAAACAGTTAGATCACCCTAAATATGCAAAGATAAAATAATCTGAAATTGAATCACTCGCACATGCGCACTCCTAGGGTACACTCCCACTTGGTTGCCTTCAGTAAACGGTCATTGAGTATAAGATGCTTTTGTTAGAACATAGTTTGATTCTACAACCCTCAGTTAGAGTTTTGATGATAACAAAATACAAGATTAAATGAATTATGAGATTTATATAAGACATGTATGCTACTCAAAAATTATGTTGTGTATTCACAGAAACTCTGATGGAATCAGCATCAGAATATAAGTATCAACATCAGCATCAGAAGATATGTCAGCATCAGAAGATCAATACATGTGCTACGCTGAAGCCTGATGAACAGAATTTGCGCTTACCATACTCTGACTCTGATCAAGATCCTAACCATGTCATCAGCACTCAGAAACGCCAGAATAAGCTAAAGCCAAGAACACTCTGATTTTCATTAGGCAGAACATTCTGAAGTGTCAACGTTACTATGCATTCAAGGCAGATTAATTACCAACGGCTTCATCAAAGACAAAGATCTTCTCAAAAAGGAAAGAACGTTATGAGCATTGAAATGAAGTTATGGACAGCAACATATCTATTTCTATGTTATTTAAACAAGTCAGTGAGAAAAGAAATGGCTAATACTCTTTCACGCACGCACGCATACGAAATCTCTCTCACTCAAATTGCTAAAGCTTTCAACCACGCCAACTCAATAGCATTAGCAGTCTAGTTCTTAATAAGCTTCATATTGTGTATTATCACAGTTGTGATATATAGTTTTTTTTAGAAAACATCAAACACACATTTTGTTCATTTGTCTGTAAAAGAATTACCTTGAGATAAACCGGTCTGTGGTTAGACTCAAGAAGGCTTTGACAGTTGTTAAAGCAGTTGTTGTATTCAGTTGAATATAGTGGATTAAGACCTCGTTGGAGAGAGGCGAAATCACCTTGATGGGTGGATTGAAGTAGTTTGAGATCAAACGAACCAGGATAAAAATAACGTGTTGTCTGCATTTGATTTCAAGTTTTACAATTCAACCCCCCTTCTTGTGTTTTTCACATCTTCAATTGGCATCAGAGCGCCTGGTTCTGAGCTTATAACACTTAACTGTGTCAGTACAAGATCCAGCGTTAGAAAAACACTATGGCAGGACCACATCAAAACATCAGCAATGACAACAATGAAGAAAGAGACAGATTCAGTGGCAAACCTCCAGTCTTTTATGGAGAGAACTTTGATTACTGGAAAGACAGAATTGGAAGCTTCTTTCTGGCCCACGATGCTGATCTGTGGGATATGGTGACTGATGGATACACGCACCCAGTGAATGCAAGTGGTCAGAAGATTGACAGGAAGGCAATGTCTGATCAACAAAAGTGTGATTTCAGAAATCATCACAAAGCAAGAACAATTCTTCTCAGCGCCATCTCTTACTCTGAATATGAAAAAATATCAAACAGAGACACTGCAAAGAATATGTTTGACTCTCTGAGAATGACGCATGAAGGCAACATTCAAGTTAAAGAAACTAAAGCTCTTGCGCTCATCCAGAAGTATGAGGCATTCAAGATGGAAGAAAGTGAATCAATTGAAACGATGTTCTCAAGATTTCAAATTCTGGTTGCTGGTCTCAAAGTTCGGGACAAAGGGTATTCTACTGCTGATCATGTTAAAAAGATCATCAGAAGCTTGCCAAAACAGTGGAGGCCAATGGTCACAGCGCTGAAGCTAGCTAAGGATCTCAACAAAATCTCTCTGGAGGAACTCGTCAGCTCCCTCAGAAGTCACGAGATAGAGCTAGAAGCTGATGAACCTCAAAAGCAAGGTAAGCCATTAGCTTTAAAATCTAACAAAAAATCTGACTCCAAAGTTTTGTAGGTTGTAGAAGAAACCTCTGATGGGTCCTCATCAGAAGAAGATGAAATGTCTCTCCTCTCCAGAAGGGTGAACCAACTGTGGAAGCAGAGGCAAAGAAAGTTCAGGAATCCAAGAAGATCAGAGAATCAGAATGAATCCCCCTCCAGATACAGAAGGTCAGAACCCTCCTCTGGATACAGAAGATCTGAAGGCTCTTCAGGAAGCAGAAAGCCAAACAACAAAGACATCATCTGCTATGAATGCAACGAGAAAGGACACTACAAGAGTGATTGCCCAAAGCTTCAGAGGGAAAATCCCAAAAAGAAGTTTGGCAAGGAAAAGAAGAAAAGTCTCATGGCTACATGTGATGACTCTTACACATCTGAAGCTGCCTCAGAATCAAATGATGAGAGAGCAAACATAGCTCTCATGGAAAACATAACAGAAGACAGTGAAGCTTCTGAATCAGACTCTGAATCAGACACAGAAGAGGCATTTCCTGACTTTGCTATTAACTTTACTAAGGCTGAACTAGCTGAAAGCCTTAATGAAATTCTGGAAAGATATCAGCAGATCAAAGTTAAATTCAGAAACCTGAAAAGGGATCTTGCTTCTGACTCTGATAAAACTGAGAGTCTCAAATTGGATAATTCTGAGTTGAAAAATAAAATTTCAAAATTAGAAAATCTATTACAAAACTCTCAGAAGGAAACAATTCTTGAAACTCCCAGTAGTGCTGATGAGATCATCAAGGAGTATGATCACAACTTTCAGAAGTTTCTAGCTAAAAGCATAGATAGAAGCAAAATGGCTTCAATGATCTATGGAGTTAGCAGAAATGGCAGAAAAGGAATAGGATACCAAGGTAAGGTACCCACACCAAAGAATGCCATGGATTTAGTGATAAAACGCACTTCTCTTGATTCTCACTTTGTATATGGGCACACACACGACATCAAATATACTAGTAGTAATTATTCTGTCAAACCAAAATTCAACCAGAGTTTTGGTAAAACTAACAAATCAGGACCCAAGAAAATATGGGTACCTAAGGATAAAATAATACATGTTGCAGATATCTTTAGCAGCAAAGCAGAAACACCAGTCATGGTACCTGGACTCTGGCTGCTCACGACACATGACGGGAAGAAGGCATATGTTCCAAAGCCTGGAACTTAAGCCTGGAGGTCACGTAGGCTTTGGAGGCAATCAAAGGGGAAAGATCATTGGCTCTGGAACAGTAGGTAACAGAAATCTTCCCTCTATAAGTAATGTTTTATTAGTAGATGGATTAATGCATAACCTGTTATCCATAAGTCAATTAAGTGATAACGGTTATGATATAATCTTTAATCAAAATTCATGCAAATATGTTAGTCAAAAAGATGGGACTATCCTATTTAATGGAAAGAGGAGAAACAACATTTATAAAATAAAACTTTCTGAACTGAAAAGTCAGAATGTAAAGTGTCTTATGTCTGTTAACAACGAGCAATGGATCTGGCACAGAAGATTGGGGCATGTTAGTATGAGAAGAATATCTCAGATTAACAAACTCAATCTGGTCAGAGGACTTCCTAACTTGAAGTTCAATTCAGATGCTTTGTGTGAAGCATGTCAGAAAGGCAAGTTTGTAAAACCAGCTTTCAAATCTAAAAACGTTGTTTCCACCTCTAAGCCATTAGAACTTCTGCACATTGACTTATTTGGACCAGTTAAAACTGCTTCAGTCAGTGGTAAGAAGTATGGGTTAGTAATCGTAGATGACTATAGCAGATGGACATGGGTAAAGTTCTTAAGACACAAGGACGAGTCACACTCTATGTTTGTCACCTTCTGCAACCAAGTTCAGAATGAAAAGGATCTTAGAATCGTCAAAGTCAGAAGTGATCATGGTGGAGAGTTTGAAAACAAAGATTTTGAATCATTTTTTAATGACAAAGGCATTCTGCATGATTTCTCTTGTCCTAGAACTCCCCAGCAAAATGGAGTTGTAGAACGAAAGAACAGAACATTGCAAGAAATGGCCAGAACCATGATCAAAGAGACTAACGTTGCTAAGATCTTCTGGGCAGAGGCAATAAATACAGCGTGCTACATTCAGAATAGAATCTCTATAAGACCTATTCTGGAAAAGACTCCATATGAATTGTGGAAGAACAGAAAACCCAACATTTCTTATTTTCATCCATTTGGATGTACTTGCTTTATTTTGAATACTAAAAATTATTTGAACAAGTTTGACTCTAAAGCACAGAAGTGTATTATGTTAGGATACTCTGAACGCTCAAGAGGGTACAGAGTATGCAATACAGAAACACAGATTATGGAAGAATCAATCAGTGTTCGTTTTGATGATAAGCTTGACTCTCAAAAGTCAAAGCAGAATGAATTACTTGCATGTATGGAAGTTGAATTCACAGGTACTGAAGACAAGTCATCAGAAGCTCTTAACAGAGACACTCCCTCAACATCAGAAAGAGGCACTGCAAGCAATCCAGCACCTTCTGTTGATCAACTTCAGAAAAGACCATCCAGAAGTAGCATGGATCACCCTGAAGAAACTATCTTAGGAAGAAAGGAAGATCCAATCAGAACAAGAGCCAGCTTCAGAAACTTTGGAGAATCCCTCATGGGACTTGTTTCTCTGATTGAACCATCCTCAATTGATGAAGCACTTCTGGACAATGACTGGATTCTAGCAATGCAAGAGGAGCTGAATCAATTCACAAGGAATGACGTATGGGATCTAGTTCCTAAACCAAAAGGATTCAACGTCATTGGAACTAAATGGGTGTTCAGAAACAAACTGAATGAACAAGGTGAAGTCATCAGAAACAAAGCACGATTGGTAACATAAGGTTATAGTCAGCAAGAGGGGATGGACTATACAGAAACCTTTGCTCCAGTCGCCAGGTTAGAATCTATCAGACTTTTAATTTCTTTTGCTATTAATAAAGGCATCACTATGTATCAGATGGATGTTAAGAGTGCATTCTTAAATGGCTATATAGAAGAAGAGGTATATGTGCACCAACCCCCTGGTTTTGAAAGTTCAAAAAATCCAGAATATGTTTTCAAACTAAAGAAGTCACTGTATGGTCTGAAACAAGCTCCCAGAGCTTGGTATGAAAGACTAAGTAACTTCTTGTTAGAAAAGGAATTCACCAGAGGGAAGGTGGACACAACCTTATTCTGTAAAACAGTTAAGAATGACATTTTAGTCTGTCAGATTTATGTTGATGATATAATAGTTGGATCTACTAAATCTTCTCTGGGAAGAGAGTTTGCTAAGTGTATGCAGGCAGAATTTAAGATGAGCCTAATGGGGGAACTGAAATTCTTTCTGGGCATTCAGATCAATCAAACCCCAGAAGGAACTTACATTCATCAAAGCAAATATGTCAGAGAACTTTTGAAGAAATTTAATCTCTCAGAATGTAAGCCATCAAAGATTCCAATGCATCCCACATGCATTCTGGAAAGAGAAGAGGTAAGCAAAAAGGTAGAACATAAGGTCTACAGAGGTATGATTGGTTCTCTTCTTTATATTACAGCTTTAAGGCCTGATATTTTATTCAGTGTATGCATTTGTGCAAGATTCCAATCAGATCCTAGAGAATCTCACTTAACAGCTGTTAAGCGAATTTTCAAGTATCTGAAAGGTACTACTAATCTGGGTCTATTTTATAGAAAATCTAGTGATTACAGCTTAGTAGGATACTGTGATGCTGACTTTGCTGGAGACAGAGTAGAGCGTAAAAGCACTTCTGGAAGCTGCCAGTTTCTGGGAGAAAATCTGATCTCTTAGTCCAGCAAAAGACAATCCACAATTGCTCTATCAACAGCAGAAGCTGAATACATAGCAGTAGCTGGATGCAGCACACAAATGCTCTGGATGAAAAGTCAACTTGAGGACTTCCAGATATATGAGAGTAACATTCCTATCCTCTGTGATAATACCTCTGCTATTTGCTTAAGTAAAAATCCAATTTTGCATTCTAGGGCTAAGCATATAGAAATAAAACATCATTTTATTAGAGACTATATTCAAAAAGGGATTTGAAATTTAAAATTTATTGACACAGACCATCAATGGGCTGATATTTTCACAAAACCACTTTCTGAAGATAGGTTCAACTTCATTCTGAAACATCTCAGTATGAAGCTCTGTCCAAAATAAAACTGTTTTAATTTTTAACCTTCAGAATTGTGTTTATTTCTCTGTGAACTTCTGATCAATCCTCTTTTAGAATTTTTAGAAATGCAGATTGTATCAGAATCTATCCATGAAGATCTGAGCGCTTCAGTTCAAGGATAGATGTGCTGTTCACTCAAGCAAACAAGTGTCATCCAGTCATCAGCTGTTTCCTGAGGCTGAACACGCGTTCACGCTTCTGAAAATGCAAAGTACTGATTGGATGCATTGAGACACATGTCATGGGTAACCGTTTAAGTATCTTTCTGAATCCCCTAAAATCAGCTATCATTAAATGCTAATAATCATGATTTATTTCTCTCTCTTAAAACGTTTACGTTTTCAAAAACTTTTTAGAAATCTATTTAAACACTCTTCACATCATTCACACACTTTTACCGTCACCTTCGTTTGTTATCAATATTTCTGTTTTCTGTGTTCTTCTTTCTCAAGAAACCCCTTAAAGTTTTTTCAAAAAATCCTCGTGTGAACATGGCTTCTTCCAGCAATCCTTCTTCAGGTTCCCAGAAAGATGCATCATTTGAGCTATATGAAGTTCCTCTCAGAACGCTTCTCACTCCTATCAAGAACCTTGAACTTTTGTCAGAAATTATAGTGGATTTCAACAGTCTCAAGGAGAATGGTTTTGATTTATCAGAAGAGATTCAAGCTCAAGGGTGGGAAAAGTACTTTGACAGGCTGGTGGGTCCAACTTTTCCTATTTTGGTAAAGGAATTTTGGATTCATGCTTCTTCTTCAAATCACCAAGTCACATCCTACATCATGGGGAAGGAGATTGTGATTACTGAAGACCTGATTACTCGTCTGATAGGCTACAATGGAGGTGGTATTCGCTGTATTGATATGGAAGAAAGATGTCAAGATGCTACCCTAATTGCAAGGGAAATTTTCACGCAGGGGCTTCCCTCCAGCAAGATAAGGGACTTGAAAGACAAGCACAGAATTTGGGCAAAGATCATTCTGGGCTGTTTCAACCACAGGAAGCCTACCAGCTCTCCTGATTACATAAACATAGATCAGCAGTTTCTAATCTATTTTATTTCTCAGAAAGTCAAGATTAATCTAGCTCATCTTCTGTTCAACCATCTCAGAACAAGCGTCAAGGGAACAAGGGAAGAGGAACGTACTAAAAGGGATTGGATACCCTTGGGAAGACTGATATCAGATATTCTGACAGAGAATAGGCTGATTGAACATTTGACAGAGGCACAAGAGATCAGCACCCTGGAACCTTCTGTTGGCAAGCAGTTGAATGCCAAAAATCTGAAGAAAATGAAGCTGATAGAGAACATTAAGAAGGAGCCCAGCATCACTCCTTTTGCTGAAATCTCCAGCAGAAGAGTCCCTCTGGACGACTTCCCTATGTTATCAGAGATTGACACTAAGCCTCAAATCATTTTGAGATATTTGGATGCCTGTAAAGCTGATGGTACAGCACCTAATCTGAATATTCAAGATCTTCAGCAGAAGGCACCAGAGGTAGTTCTGAAGAAGACGAAGAAGAGAAAAGCTGCTCCAGAAGGACCATCCCAATAGACTCCAAAGAAAAGAGGTAATCCTGTTTCTGTTACTGTTTTAAATTCAACTGTTGTTTCCACATCTATTCCTACTCCCATTCCAACTTCATCTGATATCCCAACACCACAAGCCTTTGATGATTTTGACGTTGACTTTGACCCTTCTGAGTCATTAACCCTCAGAAGATCCCGCTCCAAACCACAAAATCCAAACTCTGCAACCATACCAGAACCAGAACTTGCACAAGTTTTGTCTGATATAGACCAACACACTTTCGTTCCCAAACCAAAAAATCCAAATCCAAACTAAGAAATTCCCATCTCACCATAACCTGACATTCCACTCTCACCAATACCAGAAACTCCACTCTCACTAATACCAGAAATCCCACAACCTTCCTCTCCTCAACTATAAATTAATCCACCCTCTCCTCACCATGAACAAACTCCACAACCTGAGACTCAATCCTCTGAGGCTCAAACCTCTAAATCTCCTGAACCACAACCTTTGGCCATTCAATTGCCCTGTGGTACCACTGTAAATATGTCTCAACTTCACTCTTCACCAGAAACAACTCCACCTAATACCCCATCAAGTCCAATCGTCATTTCTGACTCTCCCACTCCCTCACCTAAGAAAAATACAGAAAACCACAGCAAGACTGTCATTGATCTAACAGTCTTTGAACGCCTTGCTGCAATAAACCAGAAAACGGCCATCCCTAAACCGAAACAACCAGATGTTGGTTCCAGCATGTTGAACTTTGAAACAGATATGCAGAAGTGGATCGCTTCTTTGAAACAAGCAAGTCTGGAAGTGGTTGATCCTGCTGTATCAGACTTTCTCTGGACTAAATTCAGAAGATGGGTTTGTGCTGAAACCTTCAAGCTGCAAGACCAGAGTTATGGACAGGCTCAACAGAACTTCAGCAATCTGCTGAAGGAAATGGAAGGTCCAGTTATGAGCAAGCTGCTAAAGGAAGAAGCTCTTCATCTGGACATTGCGCCTTGGTCTGAAAAGTGTCCAGCATCTGAAGTTCAAACTGCAGAAGAATAGATAATTCAAGCTGAAGACTTGGGTCAAGTAGAAGAAACTACAGAAAGCTCTGAGAAGCAGCATGTATCTGAAGATCCTCAAGCTTCCTCTCTTGACAGGCAGGCTTTGGAGGACTTGAAGAGATCTGATATGTTGATGAATGAAAGGATGGACAAGCAGGATATCAAGATTGATTCTATAGCAAACATGGTATCTCAGCAACAGGAAACCAACAATCAAATTAAGAGCATGTTGGAAGCTCTGTTCACACGACTTCCTCCTTCTTCTTAGAATTTTCCTATGTTTTCCTTGTTTTCTTTACATGTTTGTCTGTAATATTTCTACTTATTCTAAACTATCATTGCTTCTGTTTTGAATACAAACGTTTTTTTTGCTCTGATCATTTTAACTCTGATTATTTATGCTTTTTGATAACTGACAAAAAGGGGGAGAAAGAATGATATTTTTCAATAACGGATTACTGAGACAAAAGTCTCAAACATTCTAACATTCTTATATATTTGAATTTCTTTGTTCTGAAAAGCTTACAGATACAAGAATCTGATGAACTCTGATAAAGCAAAACTCTGATGCACAAAGAAAGTTCAAGTAAAGTTCTGATGCTCAAGGTCTCAAGGAATCAAAGGGAAGTAATCAACTCAGGGGGAGTTTTTCTCTTCGTTACTCTGATACCTTTTACTCCTCATATGTTTGCTCTGATACTTTTTATTCCTTATCTTCTTATCTATGATACCTTCTATTCGTCAATTGATTATCTCTGATATCGATTCCTCTCTATCCTTAAACTCTGATAACTTTCATCACTTTATTTTAATTGAAAAAATCTGGTTTTTTGTCATCATCAAAAAGGGGGAGATTGTTAGAACATAGTTTGATTCTACAACCCTCAGTTAGAGTTTTGATGATAACAAAATACAAGATTAAATGAATTATGAGATTTATATAAGACATGTATGTTACTCAAAAATTATGTTGTGTATTCACAGAAACTCTGATTGAATCAGCATCAGAATATCAGTATCAACATCAGCATCAGAATATATGTCAGCATCAGAAGATCAATACATGTGCTACGCTAAAGCCTGATGAACAGAATCTGCGCTTACCATACTCTGACTCTGATCAAGATCCTAACCATGTCATCAGCACTCAGAAACGCCAGAATAAGCTAAAGCCAAGAACACTCTGATTTTCATTAAGCAGAACATTCTGAAGTGTCAACGTTACTATGCATTCAAGGCAGATTAATTACCAACGGCTTCATCAAAGACAAAGATCTTCTCAAAGAGGAAAGAACGTTATGAGCATTGAAATGAAGTTATGGACAGCAACGTATCTATTCCTATGCTATTTAAATAAGTCAGTGAGAAAAGAAATAGCTAATACTCTTTCACGCACGCACGCATACGAAATCTCTCTCACTCAAATTGCTAAAGCTTTCAACCACGCCAACTCAATAGCATTAGCAGTCTAGTTCTTAATAAGCTTCATATTGTGTATTATCACGGTTGTGATATATATTTTTTTTTAGAAAACATCAAACACACATTTTGTTCATTTGTCTGTAAAATAATTACCTTGAGATAAATTGGTCTGTAGTTAGACTCAAGAAGGCTTTGACAGTTGTTAAAGCAGTTGTTGTATTCAGTTGAATATAGTGGATTAAGACCTCGTTGGAGAGAGGCGAAATCACCTTGACGGGTGGACTGGAGTAGTTTGAGATCAAACGAACCAGGATAAAAATAACGTGTTGTCTGCATTTGATTTCAAGTTTTACAATTCAACCCCCCTTCTTGTGTTTTTCACATCTTCAGCTTTAGTGGTCGTCCTTTTGTCTAAACAAAGATCAAAGTCCCGATTCGGAAAAGTTGCCTAGGAACTGTTGCCTCGAATACTGTTGCCTCGGATAAATGATCTAAGACATTAGGGTTACTACTAAGACATCCTAACATTGCTTTAGTGACCGTACGTCCCTTTCGAGTTGACCCTCAAAACTCCAATGATGATGCTACCTACTCACTAATAGTGGGATAGCGTTGTCTAAAGGAAAGAAGCATAGAACGATTCTTTTTTCAAGTAGGTAGATTAGTTCTTAGATACTTGCTCATCCCAAATAAATTTTTCACACTTACACTCCTTTACAAACAAAGTTTTCAAAAACACTTCATTACACTCTTGAAGACAGAAGCAAGAGTTAAATCGAAGTTAAAACAAAAGCTTTTTCAAATCACGCAAACACAAAGAAAACAGTTTTGAAAATGATGAGCAAGTACCTAAGAGCCTGTAGATAACTACGGATAGAAAGGGTGCTAATACCTTCCCTTTCTATAATCTACCCCCCGTACTCAGAAATATCTCGAAAAAAGGAATTTTTCTGTGCTTTTTTCCTTTCCTTGTTGGATAAAATAAAAGTCGGTGGTGACTCTTGCTTACCGCGACATTTTTCGAAAACAAACGCAAAACGCTAACCAGCAAATTTCCTTAACGAAATAGGGAAACCACGTCCCAGTTCTGGCCACCGTATCATAGGATGATAGTGAGGAGATGTCGTGTTAGGGTTTCTTTGGAGCTTCTTTCAAAGTCACTAGGTTGGATCTTAGAAAATGTGGCAATACTTGAGATAAGGTCGTGTTAATTCTGGTGAATTGTCTGACTGGTCTTTCTATCCTTGGTTGGTTATTTCTTTGCTAATCAGGCGCAGGTTTAGAAATCATAACAGCCCCCACCATTGTATGGCGTTCGGCCCTAGCTTGATTTCTCTGAGGATAAACAGCAGCCACTTCCTTCTTTCCGATGAATGGCTTCCTTATAGCAGCAGAGGAAGCATCTTTTTGAATCATTCCATTCTTTATTCCGGCTTCTACCCTTTCTCCGATCAATATTAGTTCAGTAAAACATGTCGATGAACTCCCAATTAGGTGATTAAAGAAGGGACCAGACAAGGTGCCCAAAAACATGTCTACTAATTCTCTTTCAGATAGAGGAGGTTGAACTCTTCCGGCAAAATCTCTCTATTTTTGCGCATAGTCCTTAAAGCTTTCATTTGAAACCATGGCCGTACCCTGGAGTTGAGTATGGGTAGGCGCAAGATCATCATTATATTGGTATTGTTTGTAAAAGGCTGCAGCAAGATCTTCCCAGTTATGAACATTGGCTCTTTCTAACTGATAAAACCAATCAAGTTGAGTTCCAGACAGACTATCATGGAAGAAGTGTACCAATAAATCTTTGTCAACGGTATGGGGATGGATCTTCCTTACATAGGACCGAAGATGCATTTTAGGGCATGAAACTCTATCATATTTGGCGAACACTGGTTCTTTTAACTTTGTAGGAATGATAATCCCCGACACTAACCCCAATTCCTCAGAGTCCAAGCCATGCACTTTTTGGATTTCCATTGCATTCAACCGTTCTTCTAGATGCTTATACTTGTCGTTGGCTGGAGGGTATTGTTCTTCAGAATAGTCTTCTTCTTCCTCTTCCTCTTCTGAATTAGACTAAACAACTGTTTCCTTGCCCTTCCCATCTTGATTGTCTTTCTCACCAGATGTCGTATCAAAGTCTAAGGCCCTTCTTGTCTGCCCTTGGAATCTTCTTCCCATGTTCAGAATTCTGGTTATCTTCTTCATCTTCTTTTTCTTTTCTTCCACCAACAAGGTCTTCAACTCTTCTTGTCCTTTGGCCAGAGTTAAGAACAACTGTTGAAATTGTGCATTCTGAGCTTGGAGGTCTTTCACCATTTGCTCGAGATCCATCTTACTGAAATAAACAGTAGAGAGATGAGGAGACTTGTTGCAAGAAACCTGTTTATGTTATGATGAATGATAAATGCGTATGCAATGATTTCAAGGATCTTAAGATTCAAATTTGTTTTAGACAAAAAAGAAACACACGTTATATTAATAGATTAAAGCTCGAGTGCATCAATGCCTTCTTGGGCAAAACAAATACAAGAAACTCTAAGATAAAAAGGTAGTTCACATCCTCTTTGGTTTAACATAGGCATTCAGAGTCTGCTCCTCATGAAGTAGCCTAGTGAGTTCCAAAACCTTCTTCTCACTTGCGTAGAATTGGGCTTCGAAAGTATCTCGCTCCCCCTTGAGTTGTACCCAATCCCTTTGTAGGTCTTCAAGAGAGGTGGGCATGTCAGGATGTAGGATAGTGTATGGAACATCTCCTTCCATGACAGGCTCAATGATTACCGGGAGAATGGAGAGGTAAGGCATCATAAGACTCTGAGCACGAGTTCGTACCCATTTGAGGTAAGGCTCAAGAGGGATGGAATTCTTGTGCCCCAATGTCTTGCTATCTACCTTGTTTAACATCCTTCAAGTTCTGGTAAATCTCTGGCGAAGGCCTTGATCGTCGTTGTCGTAGTCAAATGCCAAACCTTGAATCAGCATCTCATGCGGGCCATCCCTTCGGGCATAACCAAATTGTTTTAAAGCTAAGCAAGGGTTATAGGTGATACCTCCCTTAATTCCAAGTAAAGGGACATTAGGAAATTCCCTACAACGGTCGACAATAGTAACATTCTCTATGGATCGGGAGCACCAATGGATGTCTGAATGTTTGAGCGTCATCAACCTTTGTGACCACCTTGATCCTTGCTCATTATTTAATACAGATTGGGGAAGATGCAAAATAAACCATCTTGCCAAGAAAGGAGTGCAACACATGAGGACACCTACTTTCCTCATTGTGTGAGTGTGAAAAGAGTGTAGGATATCCCCTAGCAACGTAGGCACCAGGTTGCGGGATATAAAGATTTTGACGGCATTCACATCTATGAGTTGGTCAGGGTTTGGAAACAAAATCATCTGATAGATGAGGAGAGCCACAATTTTCTCAAAGGCTTGCAGGTCCAAAGAATTCCAATAGTTTTGGGCTTTCTCAAACAAGAACTTTGCTAGGAAACCTTTGACACCACTCCTTGTTTCCCAGTGAGTTGTGACATCAGATGAGTGCAAGTGTAGAGCTTGAGCAATCTCTTCTGGCCTTGGATCTCTTTCTGTACCGTTGAAAGGTAGTTGATTGAGAATGGGAATTCTCAAGAGTCGGGAAAATTCTTCCAAAGTAGGCACAAGTTGATAGTCGGGAAATGTGAAGCAATGGTGTAAAGGATCAAAGAACTGAAAGAACACCTTCATCATGTCCTCATATGTGTTGAAGGTGACCAAGTTGAGTAGGCGACCATGTCTCTCGGTGAATGGAGAGTTTTCAGGAATCCTTGAAGCTAGCTCCTTAAGTTGTGGAGGTATCCTTACAAGATTTACTTGAATGGTTTTCCTGCGAAGAGAATCCATATCCTACAAAATAAGAACAAAGATGAATCCAAAAATACTTGAAATGGTTAGTCAATGTGTATGGTGTTATGATGTTCGTGATGTTATATACAAGTATGTATATACAAACAAAGCAAACAAGTTCCTAGGTTTAGGCTTGCATGGAGTCTCATAGGTAAGTACCCTCTTGAAGTTTAGTTGGCTTAAACTTGTCCTAGTAATAGTAACCGGGTTCTAAGGAGCTCAATATCACTGGATTATTTCCTTGGTCATTGTTTCAGCACAAGCCTCTTTAATGGCAGCCGAAATATCCCAAGAAACCAAACCTTAATGAGTGTAGTATCGAGTATTTACCAACTTCGGACTGCACCAAAGTCGGTCATCTCACTACATCCTAAAGGTCAAGTTGGTCAAGTAAAGGTTCTAAAAGTTCATTAGTGCTTTATGACATCACTCAGCGGCCCTGTATTCTCTTTGATTAACTCAAAGGCTACCGGTACCCATAAATATGTCGCACTAACGTAGCTATTGCTTACACCATGTTGGTATACCCCACACAGTTTCCACAACGTATTGCTACTTACCTATAAGGTATCCCAAATTCGGGTAGAGGATTCAAACCCAAACAAAGAACCAAAATGTAAATCATACAAGTTAAACAATGTAAGCAAGTAAATGTGATCTAACCCTAAGGTAACCCCACTTTTAGAACTTTCCCCAGCAGAGTCGCCAGTTCTGTGATACGGTGGGAGAATTGACTTTAAGGTTTTGCGTTTGATCGTAAATGTTGCGGTTAGCAAGAGTCGCCACCGACTTTTCTTTTATCCAAAAGGAAAGGTTAAAAAACACAGGAAAGACCTTTGAGATTATGTCTTGAGTTCGGGAGGTAGATTATGAAAAGGGAAGGTATTAGCACCCTTTTCATCCATGGTTATCCATGGGCTCTTAGTTACTTGCTAGATCACTTTCTTTTGTTTGAAATTATGCTTTGTGTGGTTTTTGAAAGTATTTTGTAAAGATGTCATTGTTTAGGCAATCTTTGTAATGATTCCCATTCGTAAGAATGTATACAAAGATGTTGATCTTTTGAAAATGTTTTCAAGTTTTGTAAGATGTTTTGAACGTGTAAGTGTTTGTTTTTGAAAATAGCAAGGATGTTTGTTTTGAAATGGAGTAAGTAATTATGAGCAATCTACCTACTCAAATGTCTTTCTTGTTCATTTTCTTTTCCTTTGACATTGTTGTCTTACCATTGATTTGGTAAGCAACCTTATCTTTGGATGTAAGCGGGACGGGCGTGGGTCATCGCATAACCATGATTAGCAATGTTGCAAGGTATCTTAGCATTCTTTTTTAGGGACTAAGATCATTTGTAAGGCAACTTAGATAGCGTCATCGAGGGACTATGATCTTGTATTTTCTTGTGTTTGCTAAGATACCTTACATGTGTAATATGGCCATTTTGTATAAGGCAACCAAGTGGAATAACCCTAGGGGTGTTTGTGTGCAAGTGCTTCATTTTCATGCTTGTTTTTATCTTGAATTAGGGTTTTCTAGATATTGGTTTTAGTATTTCCATACAAACCCTAATTACTAGCATGTTATGTAAAAGCAATAAATTGCAAAATTTAAAGTTACTACGCTATTATAACATTTGTGGGGAGGGGGTGTACAATTTGTAAATGGGGATTGCAAGAATTTAAACCTAATTAGCCTATTACAACCATATTGAATTGGTATGAATATACAAGGAATTAAATAAATATAACGTATAAAAATGAATAAATGTACAAGGATGCAAAAATGTAAAGAAAATGAATTTTCTTTGGTTTTCATGAAAAAAAAGATTTTGTCTTAACCTAATTAAATAGATTTTAAATGAAAATCTAGTTCTATTAATTAATCAAAAGAAAATAATTTTAAGAAAAGTATTTTTTGGTATTTTTTATCTTGAAAATATTTATAACATTATAAATTATTTTTAGTCCCTTTTTTATATAAAAAATAATGCATTTAAATTAGTATGAAAGAAAATAACTAATAACCTAAATTTTTTTATATTTACAAGATAATAAGTAAAAAAATATAAAAAGTATAATTAATAAAAATATTTTTGTGAGAAAAATAAAATAAACTAAGTCAAAATATAAATATATCATTTTTTTGTATTTTTATGATTTTTTTAGTATTTAGAAAATATATTTAAGAAAAGAAAAATGAAATAAATAAATAAATTGGGTCAGGAGGTGCCAAGAGAAAATAGGAAGGTCAGTCAACAAAAAATAAAAAACTAAGCCAGGCCCAAAGAGGCCCAGCGCCCTGCAAACAAAAAAGTCATAATTGTAAAAATATGAAAAATGAAAAGGATACCACTATGGCTCGAACCCAGGTCCCATAGGTTACAGGCGTGCGCTTCTGCCACTAGGGTGACTATACATCCGTTAATACAAATGAAATAATAAATATGTAAGGCAAAACGTGTTCTGAAGACTTCATCTTCAACCTCCAGCCAGACCAAGTGTAACTTGCTTATTTCTCATCAAAAATGAAAACTGTAAACATGAAACTTGTAGCAAATTTTCTCACGATTCTAGAAATGTAAAGTATTAAAACTATAGATCAAAGATAAGCAAGAATTTTAATGGCCCTAATCTGAACCCTAAAAATTTCAAATATTTCAGTTTCAAAATTCTCTAAGCTCAAGCAAAATTAATGGAAACTAAGGACATGGTTAGCTCCAAGGCAATGATATCTGCATGTTTTATTCACAAATAAACTATTGATGATTCCTGTATGAAGAGTTCCAAGTTGAGAAAATTTACCTCAAAATTGGAAATCGCGTTTGGAGTTTGAGCTTGTTTCAAGTGATGGTGATGATCGGGTTAGATTCCTTGACGTCCTAGGAAGCTAATGCAATGGTTTGCTTGAGTTGAGAGTGGCTGCAATGACTTGGATAAGTCAATGTGCAATGCTCTGTTTTTGGTTATGGAGTTTGATAAAAATGGTGTTACATTCGTGTAACAGGGACAGGGACAAGTTATATTTGATGTATAGGAGTTTTAGGAACTAAAAGGCCAAAGAACGCACGAGGGAAATAGAAGATACAAGTTCAAGGTCAGAACCTGCACAAAAATGGAGTTTGTGTGCAATTTTTGGCTAGAGAGAATTTGAGAGAGTTTCAGGCTTGCAAAAATCGTCCCCTAAGTTGCATAATAGTGTCTCAATATATAGGAAAAGGTTTTGAGAGCTTGGGTGATCAGAAGTACAACGATCACATGTTATGAGTTTTTGACTTGTTTTTGAAGTTATCTTGAAAAACATGGTTTCAATGCAAGGTACATGTCTTGTAGGGTGGCTTGCCACTTTAAACATGTTTGTTCTGAGTTTGTAGAGCATGATTGTGCAGAAAGAACAGGTGCAAATCTCCATACAAGTTGACTTTGTGATTAAAGTCACTTTTCTAAAATGGAAGTGTGAACTTTGTTCCATTAATGGAAAATTTACTTGGACAAAGCTTGAATCAAGTGGATAATAGCTCAAAAGCAAGTGTAATCTTCTGATTATGGAGAGATCTTGAGGTTTAGAGGCCTGCAAAACAAGATTGTGCATCATAGGTTTGAAATTGAATTCTTGTTCATCACAAAATGCCTTGTAATTCAAGTGACAAAACCTTAACTTCATCTCTTCGATTCTCCCTACTCAAGAATGATATCAAGGAGTTCTTGGACATTTTGAAAGCTTGAAATGTGCTTTACAACCCATATTTGAGTTGATTTTTAAATTCCCCTTGGAACTATATGAAAAATTTCCATGAAGTTAGGTCAAAATCCTGACCAAATTAGGGCAAAATTTCACTAAGTGTTTTAGTTTCATGACCCGATGTTCATAAAATTATAACTTGCGATCCAAGCATTTTTTTGAAGGAGTTGTGTAAAGAAAAGTTGTATATTTAATGGAGATCTACAACTTTCATGTTGGAATTTTCTCTTGAATCATCTTTCATCATGGTGAAAATTTGGCTAAAAGTTATGAAAAAACATGAAATTTCCAACACTTAGAAAAATTTCTAAGTTTAGAAATTTTGACTTTTCAAAAATGAAATCTTGACTTTTTGATTTCTTGATGAATAAGTTTCATATTTTGACATGTTTTGATGGATTATGATCTTTGGCACTTGAATGTGACCAAAAGGTCAAAGTTTGACTTTTCAGTATACAGTTGACTTTTGATCAGTTGACTGCAAAATTCATATGTCAATCCAATGGACTTGCAATGTTTTGAACCATGTCATTAGATAAAAATTATGCAATTTGACTCTTAAGATCATGCCTTAAACCAATTGACCATTTGCTATGTCAAAAAACAGAAATTGCCCATTCTCAGTCAAAACCCTAATTTTGACCATTTTGCCCTTTTGGAGATTTGACCAAATTTCTTGAGGAGTTATGGTCCAAACTTGATCAAATGATACATATAAGTTTAAAATGTTGGTATGGATAAAAAATTATGAAGTTTGACTGTAAATTAGCCATAGTTGACTTTTTCCTCAATACAAATGATTTTTAGGTCAACTGTTCAATTGACTGAGCAAAAATGTGATCCAAGGCTTGAAACTTGACATGAGTAATATTGGGGGTCCATAATGATCCATAAAAGTCATATGAGGCATTGAAAATTCAAAAATACTTATGCAAACTCAAACCCTAATATTGGTCATCAGTGCTTAAGGAGGTGTCTTGAGCTGATCAAACCCTAGTGCAGTCTTGGGCCAAGGGAGATCTTGTGGGAAAATTCTTGATAAGTGAGAGGGAAAATTTTGGGGTACACCAGTTGTACTCTCCAAGCTACAAAATCTTTGCCTATAAATTGAAAGCCATTGGCAACTGTAATAGGGTCGGTCGGAAATTTGACAAAGAAAAAGCCTTGAACCCCTGCTAAAATTCCAAGAGTCGAAAACTTCAAACACAAAAATACAAAACCTGTTAGATTTTGATTCTTGCATTCAGACTCCATTTTTCCTCAAGTGTTTCTTGACCAAATCCATCCATACAGTTTTTTATATACATTCAGAAGCCATCCTAACTTCTATGGTCAAATTGTAACACACTCTCCATCAATATCCACCTCAAAGAAGTCAGAACTTTGCTCCTTGGTTGTTCCAGAATTTTACAATCATTCATAGCCCAAGTAGAAAGTTTCCAGCCTACAGAGCACGTGAGGAAGCTGGTCAGAACATCACAAACGGTCAGAAGCAGACTCCAGCTCACAGAATATTTTCCAACTACAAGGTAAGCTTCTGCTGACTCTCGTCATATTACTTAAACATTGTTAGATTTGCACATTCAAAAACACAATGTAGACATCCTGACTCTGTTTCAGTACATATTCATATATTCCATGTATGTTTTCCTAAGTAGGATGAATTTCAGTCCAGAACTTCTTGAAGAAATTAGGACTCAGAATTAGGATTAGCAAATTCATGCTTGCTTCTGATTTATAGTTATGATATCTCTTGTTTCTGAAACATTATGAAACCTGCCATAACTGTTATATGTGTATCTTCTGTTTTATTGAGAAATGACTAAGTTGCAGATGTTCTGACTAGCATGGAGAGGGAGACTAAGTTCTGCCAGTGGCATCATAACTTCTGAAATCTTCTTTGTTCCCAGCGGACTCAGAACTTCTGACTTTACCTATTTCTACTAATATGATTTATGTTTTTGCAGCACGCCAGAGTCATAACTTCTAATTTCTTTTAGTTTAGCAATGCGTTGATTCTATTTTCTTTTTCCTTACTATTTTTGCTATTGCTTCTATTTTCGCTAATCAAAAACACCAAAAACATTTCACATTTTACATGCTTTATTTTATTTCTTAAAACAAAAAGACCAAAAATATTTTCTTAAACAAAACTTATTTCTTTTCTTAAACAAAACAAGTCCATTTCACATTTTCTTATAAATTCTTATCCATTCAATATGGTTGTAATAGTAACTTAGGATTTAATTTTATTCGCGATCCCCATTTGTAAATCTGTACACCTCATCCCCCTAATGATTGTAATAGCGTAGGATATTTACTTTCCGTACTTTTTATTGCTTTCATATATTGCTAGTAATTAGGGTGTGTATGGCAAGACATGAAATCAACAAATAGAGAACCCTAATCAAGACAAAAATGCATACAATCAAACACACTTTACACATATGCACACCTTAGGGTAATCTCACTTGTTGCCTATCGGTAAAATAGTCATGTCCCTCGAACATGGGCAAAAGCCTCGATAAAAGATCGTAGTCCCTCGATGACCCTCGATGTTGCCTTTGATAAATGATCTAGTCCCTAAACAACATTGCTAAAACATCCATAGGTTTCCTTCTATGACTATATGATGACCCACGCCCGTCCCTTCACATCCAACGATGAGGCTTCTTACCAAAACAATGGTAAGATAGCAACATCTAAAGGAGGAAGAAAAGAACACTTAAGACCTTTTGAGTAGGTAGATTCACTCCTAGTTGCTCGCTTGCTCACAACAAAAAAACATTCTATACACCAACACTTTCACTTTGAAACATTTTTTAAAAGACAACACTTTGTATGCATTCTTATAGAGACGAGAATCATTACAAAGACACCTTTTCAAAATCACTTTAAAAAAACACATCTCACAGACACCTTTTTGAACTATCTTCTAAACAAACACTTTGTATGCGTTCTTGTAGAAACGAGAATCAATACAAATTTGCATTTTCAAAATACTTTCAAAACCCTCACCACAAGCACATTCAAACAAAAGCAAGTGATCTAGCAAGCAAATAAGAGCCCATGGAAAACCATGGATGAAAAGGGTGCTAATACCTTCCCTTTTCATAATTTACCCCCTGAACTCAAGAAATAATCTCAAAGGTCTTTTTTGTGCTTTTTCACCTTTCCTTTTTGGATAAAAGAAAAGTCAGTGGAGACTCTTGTTAACCACAACATTTGCGATAAAACGCAAAACCTTCAAGTCAGTTCTCCCACCGTATCACACAACTAGCGACTCTGCTGGGGATCTTCTAAAAGTGGGGTTACCTTAGGGTTAGATCACATCTATTTGCTTTCATTATTTGATTTGATTGATTTACATTTTGGTTCTTTGTTTGGGCTTATTTCGGTCCTCTACCCGTATTTGGGGCACCTTTTTTAGGTAAGTAGCAATAGATTGTGAAAACTGTACGGCATAGACCGATATGGTTGAAACAATGGCTACGTTAGTGTGACACATTTGTTGGTACCGGTATCCCTTGTGTTGAATCAAGGAGAATACGGGGCCGCTGAGTGGCGTCGTGAAGCACTAACTGACTTTAGAACCTTAATTGAACAAACTTGGCCATTAGGACGTAGTGAGATGACCGGTTTCAGTTGAAAGCTGAAAATTGGTTGATACTCGATACTACACTCATTGAGACTAGACTTTTGGGTTATCTCGGCCGCAAGAAAGGATTGATTGTGCTGAGACAATGCCTAAAAAAGAAGTCGGTGATTTGAGACCCTTTAGAACCCGGTTACTATTACTAGGACAGGTTTGAGGCAACTAAAATTCAAGAGGGTACTTACCTATGAGACTCCATGCAAGCCTAAACCTAAGGATTTGTCTGTTTTGTGTGCATATAAACTTGCTTACTTTGCATATTTGTACATAACATCAAAGCATCATACCATAGCATTTTCAGTAACCGTTTCAAGGATCTCAAGAGCCTATGATGCAGGGTCACATTGAACCAGACGTCTATCAGGGGGCAAGAGGATTTATTTTCCTTTAACCAAACATCGTCAAGGATCAAGTACAACAAACTTGAGTCAAAGGCTACAACCCACTCGACATGATGAGCTTAATTCTCGTGGAAGGACATCCACCGATACAAATTTCTCCAATCAAAACTGTAAGTGACTACTAATCCCGCGAGATCCTTGAAAACATGCATCCATATATCATGCATCATATCATGACAGGTTCCTCCCATACGGGCCTCCTTATCTTCCTATTGTTTATTTCAGTAAGATGGATATGGAACAAACAGTGAAAGACATCCAGGCTCAAAACGCCCAACTTCAAGAGATGTTCTTGAACCTTTCCAAGGGACAAGAAGAGGCGAAGGCACTCCTCACCAGGGGCATGATCATGGGAAATTCTGGGGACGACAGAAATGACCAGTTGGAGCGGCTACAACCGAGATAGCCGTAATGAAAGTCCATATGATGGGACAACTGGTGGGCCAGATGGCTCTCATCCAAAACTAGGCTCAGGGACAAGAAGAGCTAAGATTACTCATCAACAAGCTTCGTCAAGACGATTTCAATCGTATAGGGAAAACAACCAGGATTGGAAATCAAGTCACTGCTCAGCCTCCCATGAGACAAGAAGTCAATTTAAGGGAGAGAAGACCTTCCCAAATTACTTCCACGACATGAGCCCAATAACGACTTCGTCAACATCAACCGGAAAATCAGCAAAGGCAAAGCGAGCCCAAAAGACAGTTTACCAACATCAACATACCACTATCTCAAGCTTTGCAACACATGCTGAGGATGAATCTGATTACACCAGTAAGACCTTATCCAAGTCCCAAAACTTTTTCTCCCAGCTACAATCCCGATGCCAGGTGTGCCTATCATTCCAATAGTCCTGGGCATGATATAAATGATTGTTGGGCGCTAAAGTACAAGATTCAAAACCTGGTCGATGAAAGATTGTTGGAGTTCACATAAGATGGCCAAACAGAATTCTTCTACCGTCCCTCAAAGGCTCACCACCTAAAATGACAAGTTCATACAAAGAGGCTTCTGTTCATTTGATTTTTCAATTGTAATCTCTTTTATTGTTTAAACAATTATCTATTAATGTCAAACTTTGTTTCATTAATGCATTGCATATGTTTGTCTTGAATTCATCCATTCGTTTTCACTATATTTAAACTATGCTTTTTACTCTCTTTATGACATTCAACTCTTGCTAAAAATTACAAGCCTTTAGAGGGAGGATGACGAAAACAATGCCATAATCTCATACAGTATGCTTTTGAACAGACCTTGCTGAAGATGTACAAGTGTTCTTTCAAATCCTAAACACTGGAGTTATAAGGAAGATAATCCCTAGTCAACCCCTTTGAGCCAAAGAAGTAAAACTTTTCTTTCTTACACAAATTGAAACCTTTAATCAAAACCTGGGGCAGGGTAGTCTCTCAGTTGATTCAAACGCGCGTTTAGCCGCAAACTCTCATCTCGTAATACAACGAATGACATCAAAAACATTCCTCTGTAATCAAAAGACGGTGATGGTTCCCTATCACATAGGCAATCATTATCTCTCAAAAAAGAAAAGCCCACTAAGTCAAAACCTACAAATGAGACTTAAGAAAAACTGGGGCATCCCGCTGACTGTAATCTCAAAACAAGAATAGTCAGAAAAAATTAGGGATAACAAATAAAAAGAAAGAGGTCACTACAAATCCTCAACAACATGAAGAAAAAAAATGTTGCAAAAATGATTGCCTTCCGATAAACTTAACTTGTCTGAACCATCACCAAAACGTCATTCCAGACTCAATTGGAGTTCAAACGCACAGTTAACTGAGTTTAGGACTGAAGAACGTCACGAAGAGCGGGTGGGTACAAATACATTTTGAGCCTTTATGCTTTGTTTCTTAAACCATGAACCAAGCCACGTTACAACCCTTCAAAAATCATAATTGAAGCATGGGTTAGTTCGAAAGCATACTGTTACAAAAGGTATCCTGACTCTTGTAGAGCTTTACTCTAAATCCTGAGTTGAATTTTTCTTACAAAATTTCTTTACTTGCTAAAACGCATTTTCAAAAATTTCAAGACAAACATAAACTTTGCATTACTTGAATATCACTGTTTGCATATGGCTATTTTTTTGACAGCGGAGAAATTCACACAATGAATATCCAGTGAACGAAAGCTCTCTCAATCACTTCAAGTGGGATGACACTTCCAATGACAAATCTCCTATCAACAATGAGGCATGACATGTCCCTATCCAAGCACACCTGGGACAATCCAGTCAAGATTCCAAGAAATCTCTCAAGAAGTACAAAATAACCAGGGGCAGGTCTCCATCTCCATTACTTGGGGCATTGAACGCAATCTCAGCAAAGGGTTACGTACAGTCAAACATTTCCTGGCAGTGCCACAAACACTCACTACTAGGGGCAATGACAAATCTCCCTATAAACCTTCTCATAGGATGATTCCCCAGCCAGATTTTCAATCTCTGAAAACCTCTTCCCAACTGAGCCGGCTTCAAGAATCCTCGAGGATTTCTGCCAGTGAAGTCGCTGCCTCTCCAACAGACTGAGCAACAAGGTTTATTTCCACAATAAATGGCAGGATTCCCCAACTTGAGTTTGCCTCTCCGACTACTACAAATCAGAGGACCACAACTCCTCTTCTCCAATACAATACTCTACAATCCCCAGCAAAAACTGTGAAGCCTGGATTTCAACCATATAACAGTATAAGGTGCTGCGAAGCCTGGATTTCGACCAGATAGTAGTTCCCTTCTCCAAAAACACTGTGAAGCCTGGATTTCGACCAGATAATAGTATAAGGTGTTGTGAAGCCTGGATTTTGACCAGATAGTAGTTCCCTCCTCTAAAAACACTGTGAAGCCTGGATTTCGACCAGATAATAGTATAAGGTGATGCGAAGCCTGGATTTCGACCAGATAGTAGTTCCCTCCTTCAAAAACACTGGGAAGCCTGGATTTCGACTAGATAACAGTATAAGGTGCTGTGAAGCCTGGATTTCGACCAGATAGTAGTTCCCTTCTCTAAAAACACTATGAAGCCTAGATTTTGACCAGAGAACAGTATAAGGTGCTGCGAAGCCTAGATTTCAACCAGATAGTAGTTCCCTCCTCTAAAAACACTTTGAAGCCTGGATTTCGACCAGATAACAGTATAAGGTGCCGCGAAGCCTGGATTTCATCCAGATAGTAGTTCCTTTCTCCAAAAACACTGTGAAGCCTGGATCTCGACCAGATAATAGTATAAGGTGCTGCGAAGCCTGGATTTTGACCAAATAGTAGTTCCCTTCTCCAAAAACACTGTGAAGCCTGGATTTCGACCATATAACAGTATAAGGTGCTGTGAAGCCTGGATTTTGACCAAATAGTAGTTCCCTCCTCCAAAAACACTGTGAAGCCTGGATTTTGACCAGATAACAGTATAAGTTGTTGCGAAGCCTGGATTTCGACCAGATAGTAGTTCCCTTCTCCAAAAACACTGTGAAGCCTGGATTTTGACCAAATAACAGTATAAGGTGCTGTGAAGCTTGCATTTAGACCATTTAGTAGTTCCCTACTCCAAAAACACTATTGTTGTACCCCAAAATTTTCCCTCTCACTCATCAAGAATTTTCTCACAAGATCTACTTGGGCTCAAGACTGCACTAGGGTTTGATCAGCTCAAGACACCTCCTTATGCACTGATGACCAAAATTAGGGTTTGAGTTTGCACAAGGATTTTTGAACTTCCAATGCCCCATATGACTTTCATGGATCATTATGGACCCCCAAGACTACTCATGCCAAGTTTCAAGCCTTAGATCACTAAAACCATGGTACTGAAAATTTTCCCATTTGCCAAATTTTGGCTAAAACAACCAAAGCCCAATTAAATTGGAGAGAGGAATAAAACCACAAACCAAATTGCACAAACATGTATCAAAGATATTGCAGTTACACAAACGCGAGCTACATACTAAACATTTAAACTTTGTACATGAGGAAGAAGATGACCTGAATCTTCAGAACCATCCAAGTTACTCACTTTATACACAGAACCAACTCTTGTCACACAGAGATACACCTCCCTCTTAAGAATTCAAAACATTAGAAGAACATGTAGAAGAAGCAACACACATGACTTAGAGCACAAGATACAAAAATGCTCATAACTCATAACATATGTGTTGTACCCCAAAATTTGCCCTCCCATATTCTTCAAGATTTGCTAAGAGCATGCTTCAAAATCTCCCAAGGGTTGCACAGTCCAATTGCCTCCTAACAGTCCAAAATTAGGGTTTTGGTTCTGGGAAAGAAGTTGAAGTTTCCAAGGGTCCAATTAAGTCCCACATGCCCATAAACATTGTCAAGCATCCATATGCCAAGTTTCAAGACTCACAGCACCAAATTGCAAAGTCAAAAACCCTAATTGCTTCACAGTCAACTGCGGGGGCAAAATGGTCATTTGATAGTCAAAAGTCCAAATTTTTGGTCAACATCTTATTTTGAAGCCACAAACATCATTTGATCAATTCTTGATCATGATTCTCAAAGCATGGCTCAAAAAAGTCTCAAGATGTAAAAGTTTCTATTTTTGGACAACTGAAAAAGTCAACTGCAACTTGGCCAAGGCATAACTTCCACATGGTTTATCAGAAAAAATTCCATCCAAAGCTCATTTTGAAGAGAATGACATTTACTACAACTCATCTTCACGCTTCAAGTCCAAGAGATGCTCTCACAAAAAGTTATCAATCTCAACATTATAGGTCATTTTCAAAAGTCAACAAAAAGGCACTTTAAGTCAAAGACCATAACTTGAGATTGGTAAATCAAAATGACATGGGACCAAAGGCATTGGTTAGAGGACTTCAAGACCTTTCCAAAATGTCCAAGAACATGATCAAAGCTTAAAAATTGAGCAAAATATGCCTTGTGGAAGTTGGGAATTTTTGGGAATTTTCAAAAGTCAACTTTGCTTCAAATGCCTCAAAATTGCTAATGGGCCTCAATTTCTTCCATGAAACACTATCCAAAGGCTATGCACGACCCATTGACATCCAAGGGAGTTATTTTATCATTTTTGATTAATTACTTGAATTATTATTATTATTATTAATTCACCTAATTAAAATTAAATATGACAAAAATAGCAAAACATGTTTTCCAAATCTTTTTGTGCAGCATATCCACTCATCATGACCTCAAGATTTCGTGCACAATCAAAAAGGAAAGATTCTATGTAAATAGGCAAGTTTTCATGGCAAAAAGATTTGGAAAAAGATGCTTGAAAATCAAATATTGAAAGCATTAAAACAATGGATCATGGGCTTGTTTTGCTTGACCTAATCATGCTACATACATATACAAACAAAAACCTAATGCTCAAGAACAAGAAGCTGCGCTGAAACTTGGAGAACACATTTGCATTTTTTCACAAAAAATCTCAAAACTGTTTTCATAGCTAGAGATCGTTCCAAGGCCTCAAAGCTATTCCAAAACACTCCTGACACTACCAGGAAGCTGTTGCAATTGAAATCAGATCTCCATGCGCAAGGAATTGGTAGAACCATGTTGCACTTTTTCACAAAAAATTCATAATCGTGTTTCCATTTATATGCATTATTTGTGATTTTTAACCATTGATTTACATTAACATGGACATTCTGAATCTATTGGTGCTATTTAATTGAATTACTATTTCCTGTATGAGAAGTTGCCATGAACATATTTTAGGGTTTCAGAGACTTTGAAAGAGGGTTTCGTTCCTCTGGAAAAATTGGCCAATCACACCTATACCATTGGAATCAGGACTTTCTGACGATTTAAAACCATACCTCGCGCTCAATGTATGATGAACCATGCTCTAATCGCTATTATTGTATATTGTAGTTAGTGGGTGTTTAAAACCCCCGCTATCTGTTCATATTTTCAGGCAAAAACGAAGACACAATGGGGACGAAGCTGATGTGTCCAAACGCGAATGGTTGGTTTGAATACTGGCGCACGTTTTCATCAAATACCACTAGCACTTGTTTCTCTCTCATAATAATCATTGTCTATTATAATATCAAAGAAACTCAGTGGCTCAGTTGGCTTGTGCGTTGGCATGCAGGTATTGGGACCTGGGTTCGATTCCCAGGTCCCCCATGTTTCTTCCATAATTTTTCTTGTAACATGTTTCTATGCAGCGCTTCATCAAGAGACCACCATACAACTCCATCTCCTGGTTTGCCACGCGCCCAGAAATTCAATCTAATGGCTACCAACAAGCGTCTACCATGTGCCTCAGTCCATGAAGGAGCGTTCAAGCTGGAAAAGTTAATGTGGCCAACTTTCTGATGGGCCTAAATTCCTTGCATACACCTCCAAATTGGGCAGAAACCCCCCCTGTTTGTATTTTCTTTCCCTCATTTTTCTCTATTATTTATTTTATTTGTTTTATTATTTTAATTAATTCACTAAAATAATTTTCATAAATATAAAATCCAGAAATCATAAAAACAAAAATATGTTTATTTAATTTTTAATTCTTAATAGTTTTTTTTTGTAAATAAATTCCAATAATCAAGTTAGTTTAATTTTAGGTTTAACTTTAATGTTTTTTTTCTTAAATAACTAAAATACATAAAAATTAGGTTTTTTTAGCATTTTACTCTTTTTTCTCAATAATTAAATTTTTCTTATTATTATTATTAACCATTAACTAATTTTGTAAATAAATATGTCATTTAATTAATTAGGGTAAATTAGGTTAAGACTTAAACATTTTTCTTTAATAATTAAAAACAATTTAGAACTAGGGTTTTATTTAATTTCAAATTCCAATTAATTTTCTTTATGTCCATTAAATACAAAAATATCAAAAAATAACTTCTTTTCTTATTAAATCATTAATTAATTAGTAAAGTCAATTTAATTTCTTTAAAGGGTCCAACGCCCTCGCACTTTCGCTTCTAATTTCTTTTCGCGCGTTTATTTACATTTTTCATTTTAAATATTATGTAATTGCCCCAAGGCCTTGTAATAGTAATTAGGACATCTACTTTCCGCACTTTTATTCAAAATCGGGTCTTTGTTAATTTGGCGATGTATAGACTCGCGCCTTGTAATAGCGTAGGACTTTTACTTTCCGCACTTTAAATTCCGCACCTTTAAACTGTTAATCACATGAAAGAATGTATGCCCAAATAAAATTAAAGCGTAGCTCACTCAATGCATGACAAGATAAAATATAAACTGAAAATGACACACAATTCACACACCACTCTTAGGGTACGCCTCACTGTTGCCTTGCCCCTCGAAACGTGGTCGTCGAGTATAGGACGTCTTAGTGAGTCCTTATGTTCCATTGATCTAGTTGCCTCGAAACGGTTGCCTCGGAATAAAAAGATCAATGGCATAAGGGTAGCTTCTAAGGTGTCCTACTGTTGCTCTGGTGGCCACACTGTCCCTAAACTCGAATTGACCCGAACACCTCCAACGGTGGTGCTACCTACCTCTCAATGGTGGGATAGCACTACCTTAAGGACATTTACACAGCAGAATTCCTTAGGGTAGGTAGATAACTCGTAGATACTTGCTCTATTTCAAAAAAAAAACAAATCAAAAAACTCTTTTCACACCGACACTTTTCAAAAAGCTTTCAAAACAATTTTTCAAACACTCTTGAGGACTGATACAAGAGTCGATCTGAAACTTTCAAAGAAACTTTTTCAAACTCACTCACACTTGAAAAGCAAACAAACATTTTGAAAACACAAATGAGCAAGTATCTAAGAGCCCATGGATAACCATGGATAGAAAGGGTGCTAACACATTCCCTTTCTATAAATCTACCTCCCGAACCGAGAAACAATCTCATAAGGAATTTTTTTGTGCTTTTGTCCTTTCCATGTTGGAGAAAATAAAAGACGGTGGCGACTCTTGCTTCCGCGACATTTCGCGAACCAGCATTAAACAGTCAATTCCAGATCCACCGATCACAGAACTGGCGACTCTGCTGGGGATTCTTTTAAAGTGAGGTGTACCTTAGGATAGTTCATAACTGTGTTTTCAATTGCTTTGACTTACTTGCTTTAAATTGTGGGACTGTCTTGGGAGTTCTATAGATCCTAACCCGGATCTGGGGATACCTTCTTAGAAAGTAGCAACAAGACTGTGAGGGAACTGTGCGGGGTATACCGACATGGTTGAAGCAGTCTGCTACGTTGATGTGGCACTTTGGTGTGTACCGGTAACCCTTGAGTTCAGTCAAGGAGAGTACGGGGCCTCCGCGTGGTGTCGTGAAGCATCAACTGACCTTAGGAACCTTAATTGAACCATCTTGGCCTCTTTAGGGTAGTGAGATAACTGACTTTGGTGCAGTCCGAGGTTGGTTGATACTCGATAGTACACTCAATTGAGGGTTGCTTTCCTGGAATATTTCGGTCGCCAGTTCAGTGGCTAAATCGAAACGATGAACAATGAAAGCAATCCAGTGATATTGGGATCCTTAGAACCCGGTTACTTCTGATAGGACAGGTTGAGCCCACCAACTTCAAGAGGGTAATACCCAGACCCCATGCTGGCCTAAACTCTAAGGGCTTGTCTTGTGTGACTTGTGTGCCTTACCATGTTTGCCTTTGTGAATATTTGTGGTGTGTTTAATCATAGCATCATAACATCATACAGCATCATATGCATTGACTAACCATTTCAGGGGTTCGAATCTGCATCTTTGTTCTTGTTTTGTAGGACATGGAAACTGTTCGCAGAAAGACAATTCAGATCAGCCTTGTAAGGATCCCTCCTCAGCTTAAGGAGCTTATATCCAGAATTCCCGAGAGCTCTTCATTCAGTGAGAAACATGGAAGACTCATCAGCTTGGTCAACACCAACATTGAGGAAGACATGATAAAGGTCATGTTCCATTTCTTTGACCCTCTGCATCACTGTTTCACTTTCCTGGATTATCAACTGGTACCTACATTGGAAGAGTTCTCCCGGCTTCTGAAGATCCCTATCCTTGATCAACTACCCTATAACGGTACGGAAAAGGAACCCAATCTTGAAGAGATTGCTAAAGCCTTACACCTACAACATTCTGACCTCAAGGGACATTGGGAAGTTAGAAGTGGTATCAAAGGGTTCTTAGCCAGGTTTCTGTTTGAGAAGGCCCAAGAATGTTGGAACTCCCTTGACCTACAAGCTTTTGAAGAAGTTGTGGCCCTCCTTGTCTATGGTTTGGTGTTGTTCCCTAATCCAGACCAGCTTATAGATATCAGTGTTGTCCAGATCTTCATGTCCAGGAATCCTATACCTACGTTGCTTGGGGACATCCTTCACTCATGTTACACTCGAAACCTGAGAAAAATAGGTGTCCTTATGTGTTGTACTCCTCTCCTGGGAAGGTGGTTTATTTCGCACCTTCCACAATCAGTTTTGAAGAATGAGCGGGGTTTGAGATGGTCACAGCGATTGATGACTCTTACACATGCTGATATACATTGGTGCTCTCGGTCCAGAGAGGATGTCACTATCATTGATCGTTGCGGGGAGTACCATAATGTTCCTTTACTTGGAATCAGAGGAGGTATTACTTACAACCCATGCTTGGCTTGGAGACATTTTGGTTATGCTCGAAGGGATGACCCTCATGACATGTTAATTCTTGACATAGTTTTTGACTTCGACAACGATGCACAAGGACTTCGCCAGAGATTTATCAGAGCTTGGAGGATGCCAAGTAGAATAGACAGCAAAACACTGGGGCACAGGAATTCCATCCCGTTGGAACCTTATCTCAAGTGGGTACGAGCCCGCTCCCAGAAGTTATTGATGCCATATCCTCATGTTCTCCATGTGATCAAAGAGCCAGTATTGGAAGGAGAGGTGTCCTACACCATTCAACATCCTGACATGCCCACGTCCTGGGAAGAGATGCAGAAGAGCTGGATCCAGCTTAAGGAAGAACGGAATTCTCTTGAGACCAGTCTACATGCTAGTGAAAAGAAGGTCTTGGAGCTCACCCGCCTACTGCACGAGGAGAGGAATCTCAACACCTACATTGCTCCAAAGAGGATGCGTAGAGTCTTCTGGGATTGATTCACTTTTGTAATGTTTGGCCCATGAGGCTTTGATGTACCAAACGATTATTTCCTTAATGATAACGTGTGTTCCTTTTTGTCTACAACAAATTTGAATTTTCGAACCCTTGAATGCATTGCATCAACATATATCATTCATCATGTGCATAGCATGTACTCTTCTTTTCAGGTTGCTTACCGTTCTTCGCTGTTTATTTCAGCATCATGAACCCTGAATCATCTACCGAGCTGTCTATCAAGGCCCTTCAGGCGCAGAACGCACAATTTCAGGAGCTGATCATGGGTTTGGCTCAAGGTCAAGAAGAGCTGAAGGCTTTGCTCCTGAAGAAGGAGAAGAAGAAGAAGAGAATTGTTCTATTCAACACGGGCCGGAGATTTGGTAACACTCTACAGGATGAGGAAGCTGGTTCTTCTGTAGGCAAAGACAGTCCCCAGGGGGGAAGGGCTCCAAGTCCGGTGGTCTTTGACAACGAGACTGATTTTAATGAGGAACAGTATCCTCCAGCTGAAGACCGGTATAAACAGTTGGAAGACCGTTTGAACGCCATGGAAATTCAATAAGTGCCTGGTTTGGATTTCGGAGACTTGGGTTTATCTTCTGGTGTGATCATCCCTCACAAGTTTAAAGCACCATCTTTCACCAAGTATGACGGGGCGTCTTGCCCTAAGCTACACCTCAGATCTTATGTGCGGAAGATTCAGCCGTACACAGTGGACAAGAACTTGTGGATCCACTTCTTCCAGGAGAGTCTTTCAGGGACTCATCTCGAATGGTTCTATCAACTGGATGGAACCAAGGTTCTTAACTGGGAGGAGTTGGCTACTGCTTTTTACAAGCAGTATCAATATAATGCCGACCTTGCTCCTACACATACCCAACTCTAGGGTATGTCACTAGGATCAGGCGAAGGTTTTAAAGAGTATGCGCAGAAGTGGAGGGACCTGGCTGGCAGGGTGCAGCCTCCGTTAACAGACCGTGAGCTAGTGGATATGTTCTTGGGAACCCTCTCCGGGCCATTCTTCAATCATCTCATTGGCAATTCATCTGCAGGATTCACTGACCTCATTCTGACTGGGGAAAGGATTGAGGCTGGTATGAAGTCAGGAAAGATTCAGAAGAGTGCATCTTCAAGTTCTGAGAAGAAACCTTTTAAGAAGGAGGCCAGTGCTGTGTATGGGCCTAGAAGGCAAGATAAACCAGAGCGCCGCCAAGCTGTCAACGCGGTGATGATTGCTAAGCCTGTTGTCGCTCCTCGGCAAACCAATCAACCCAGGGCAGAAAGACCCAGAAGAGAGTTTACCCGGCTGAGTAAGACCTTGTCACAAATCTTGCCGCAACTGTTATCAACTAACTTGGTGACCGTCAGAGAGGCTCCAAAGGTTGTGAATACTGCCTCTCCCAAATATAATCCAAATTCCCGTTGTGCTTATCACTCCGATAGCCCGAGGCACTCTACTGATGACTGCTGGGCCCTGAGGAATAAGGTGCAGGACCTTATTGATGCGAAGGAGGTACAGTTTGAAGCGCCTGAGAAGCCAAATGTGGTGACTGCTCCCATGCCTAACCATGGAGTGAATGCTATTGGGGATGAAGACGAAGTGGAAGAATCTGAGTTCAACAGCTGGATTTATCCGACGGCCGACAGTGGACCTAGCAATTGGACTGCAAAGGACAACCTACCTGTTACTTTTGTTACACAGTAATGAATTCCTTTGTTTTTGTTATTTGTAATAAACAATGAATTGAAACTTTATGGCCCGGTGTCTTACCCGGGGCACCGTTGGCTTCATTTGTGAGGGCTTATAACTGTAATTTACATATATCATGAATAAAGACCTTGGACGTTTTTTTGCATTTCAAATCTTGTGCTCCTTTTCTTTCTTTCTTTCTTTATATATTGCAAAACAGCTGTATTTACACACACTCACCCATACAGGTTTCAATCCACTCTGGATCTCACTGGTAACGACTCTGCTACCGCCAGTTATGACCGAAAATCCGATCAACTTAGCCGAAGACGAAGGTGAAGATGATTGTGAAGTGCCTGGCGAGCTTGCAAGACTGTTACTCCAGGAAGAGAGGGCAATTCAACCACACGAAGAGCCGGTGGAAACAATAAATCTGGGAACTGAGACAGATAGGAAGGAAGTCAAGATCGGCGCCAATCTGGAGCTCAGCGTAAAACAACGGTTGACTCAGATGCTACATGATTATGTGGAGATCTTTGTCTGGTCCTACGAAGACATGCCTGGGTTGGACACTGACATTGTGGTCCATCATTTGCCTACCAAGGAAGATTGCCCTCCGGTTAAGCAAAAGGTCCGCCGTATGCGTCCAGAGATGTCTGAGAAGATCAAAGCTGAGGTTATGAAACAGTTTGATACCGGGTTCCTTGCAGTGACTTCTTACCCTCAGTGGGTTGCCAATGTGGTGCCGGTACCGAAGAAGGACGGTAAGATCGGAATGTGTGTTGACTACAGGGATCTGAACAGGGCCATCCCCAAGGATGACTTCCCCCTGCCTCACATTGATGTTCTGGTTGACAATACGGCTCAGCACAAGGTGTTCTCTTTCATGGATGGTTTTTCAGGTTATAATCAGATCAAGATGGCTCCTGAAGACATGGAGAAGACTACCTTTGTCACTCAGTGGGGCACCTTCTGCTACAAGGTCATGCCATTCGGGTTGAAAAATGTTGGGGCAACCTACCAACGTGCCATGGTTGCTTTATTTCATGATATGATCCATCATGAGATTGAGGTGTATGTCGATGACATGATTGCAAGGTCCCAAACTAAGGAGGAACACCTTGACCATCTACAGAAGTTGTTTGACCGTCTGAAGCTATACAAGCTGAGGTTAAACCCGAACAAGTGCACCTTCGGGGTAAGATCTGGAAAGTTACTAGACTTCGTTGTAAGTGATAAGGGTATTCAAGTGGACCCTGCCAAGGTTAAAGCCATTCAAGAGATGCCAATTCCCAAGACAGAGAAAGAGGTCAGAGGCTTTCTAGGGCGTCTGAATTACATTGCTCGATTCATCTCGCACCTAACTGCTACTTGTGAACCAATCTTCAAGCTGCTGAAGAAAGATCAGGTAGTACGTTGGAACGATGAATGTCATGCCGCTTTTGACAGAATCAAAGAGTATCTCCAAGAACCACCCATTCTTATGCCACCGGTTGAAGAGAGACCTCTGATACTATACCTGACAGTACTCGACAACTCAATGGGGTGTGTGTTGGGGCAGCAT
The DNA here is from genome assembly GCA_948472305.1 of Vicia faba. Classification (NCBI taxonomy): domain Eukaryota; kingdom Viridiplantae; phylum Streptophyta; class Magnoliopsida; order Fabales; family Fabaceae; genus Vicia; species Vicia faba. Next base: position 1,329,419,132 of record OX451740.1, read on the forward strand.
GACGAGTCTGGCCGAAAAGAGCATGCCATTTATTACCTTAGCAAAAAGTTTACCGACTGTGAGACCCGATATTCACTGCTCGAGAAAACTTGTTGCGCTTTGGTATGGGTTGCTCGCCGACTGAGACAGTATATGCTGACTCACACTACCTTGTTGATTTCAAAGATGGATCCTATAAAGTACATACTTGAAAAGCCTGCCATGTCTGGGAGAATAGCAAGATGGAAAATGATCTTGACGGAATACGACATCCAGTACACGACTCAGAAAGCTATCAAAGGAAGTGTGTTGGCAGACCACTTGGCACATCAGGCAGTAGATGACTATCAGTCAATGAACTTTGAATTTCCTGACGAGAGCATCATGATTGTGACTGATTGTGAAGTACCTGGACCGGATGAAGGACCTGAGGAAGGATCCCGATGGTCTATGCACTTTGACGGAGCCTCCAACGCTTTGGGTAACGGTATTGGCGCTGTGATCATATCACCTCAAGGCACTCATACTCCACTCACTTCCCGGCTATGTTTCAATTGCACAAACAACATGGCGGAGTATGAAGCATGCATCATGGGTCTTCAAGCTGCGATTGACTTGAGGATCAAGTTTCTGAGTGTCTTCGGAGATTCCGCTCTCGTGATCAATCAGATCAAAGGCGAGTGGGATACGAAACATCTGAATCTTATTCCTTACAAAGAATGTGTGTTGACATTGATCCCCCATTTCACAGAGATAACTTTTGAACATTTCCCAAGAGAGGAGAATCAGTTGGCGGACGCGTTAACTACGATGTCTTCCATGTTCAAAGTCAAATGGGACAATGAGGCTCCCCGGGTCATTATCTGGAAACTGTATGAACCGGCATACTGTTGTGATCTTGAGGCTGAGGTAGTGACTGAAAAACCCTAGTACCATGAGGTGAAGAGGTACTTGGAAGCTCAAGAGTACCCTGAAGGTGCATCTGTCAATGATAAAAAGTTCCTGAGAAGGTTCGCAGCGAAATTCTTCCTTAGCAACGGCATCCTGTACAAGCGAAACCATGATTCGACCTTACTGCGTTGTGTGGATAAGATTGAAGCAGAAAGGATCATGGCAGAGCTACATGAAGGTACCTTCGGAACACATTCCAGTGGACACATTATGGCAAAGAAAATCCTTCGGGCAGGGTATTTATGGTCCACCATGGAAGCCGACTGTTACCAACACTCTCGGACATGCCATAAATGCCAGATATATGCAGACAAGGTGCACGTTCCTCCAGTTCCTCTGAATGTCCTGACTGCACCTTGGCCTTTTGCAATGTGGGGCATAGATATGATCGGCGAGATTAAACCCACGGCATCCAATGGGCATCGCTTCATCCTAGTAGCGATCGATTACTTCACAAAATGGGTTAAAGCAGCTTCCTACGCCACTGTAACCAAGAATGTTGTGGCACAGTTCATTCGGCATAACCTGATTTGTCGATACGACATCCCAGAAAGAATCATTACAGACAACGGTACCAATCTTAATAACAAGATGATCACTGAGCTCTGCGAGCAATTTAAGATACAGCACCACAACTCTTCTCCTTACCGGCCGAAGATGAATGGGGCTGTAGAAGCAGCGAATAAAAATATCAAGAAAATTGTGCAGAAGATGACAGTGACCTATAAAGATTGGCATGAGATGTTACCGTTTGCTCTACATGGGTATCGTACCTCAACAAGGACGTCAACCGGGGCAACTCCTTTCTCCTTGGTCTACGGCATGAAGGCAGTCTTACCGATCGAAGTGCAGATACCCTCTCTCCAGATAATGAAGGATGCAGATCTAAGCGAAGATGATTGGATCCAGACACGACTTGATCAGCTAAATTTAATTGACGAAAAGAGACTCACTGCTATTTGTCATGGTCAGACGTACCAAAAACGGATGATCAGGGCATTTAACAAAAAGGCCAGACCACAAGAATATCAAGTTGGGGATGTGGTAATCAAGCGCATCATCCTTCCTCAGAGTGATCCAAGGGGAAAATGGACCCCTACGTATGAAGGGCCATTTGTGGTTAAATATGTGTTCTCAGGAGGAGCCATGATTCTAACCACCATGGATGGTGACGACCTTCCTCACCCCGCCAATGCAGACATAGTAAAAAGATACTACGCATGATCAAAGACCCGCTAGGTTGACATACCTAGGAAAAAATTAGGGCTTCCCGGCGAACCAAAAGGGTTCGGGCAAAATGAGGGATGAAATGAAAAAAAATCTGTACACCCGGCAAGTCGAAAATCTGAAAAGGCGGCTTGGGCAAAAATGGGTATCCCGGTGGACCGAAAACCCGAAAGGGAGGTCCAGGCAAAAGTTAGGGATGAAGCGTAATACTATGTCTCATTGGATCACTTTGCATCCAGAATCTGGTATCAACTGTCAAGTTCAAAAGGCATCGATCAATCAGCTTCATCTTCAGCTAGGTCATCAAGTGATGAGACGCTCGAAGATATAAAGGCGATAGCAGAGTTAGAACCCAGTGGGATTATTCTTTTCATATAGCTGTTTTGTTTTCCCTTGGTACAAATTGTATAAACTCTTTTATTCGGCGGCGTTCTCCTACTAGGACGTCAGCCTCTTGTACACAAACGCCTATTTACAGGCAAATTCAAATTCAATACAATTCACTTTTCAGACAAATTGGCAATTGTTTTTCCTTTTTCTGTTTTGTTTTGCGAAGAACGTCCAAGGTTCAATTTGTGATATATGCATTTGACAGTAATTGCTAACTCATAAATGTTTGCATACGAAACAAAGGATTAATTACAGGTAACATTAGAAACAGGGGCAATAATGAGTTGTCTAAGCGATCTAATTGTTCTGTGCACCAAGGTACCAAGGTAAGTTCAGCCGAAGAACATAACCAATATATCTTAATTCCCCAGAGAGTGAGCCAGCAAGTCAATGCACTCTCCCCAAGCAAAGCTATACTATCAGCCTTAAGGAAGTTGGGTATCCCCAGCAGAGTTTAACATTCCTCAGCAAATTATACAGACATTCCTAACAAGCATCCCCGGCAGTCTTGATCAAAGATTGTTCCCCGGCGGTATACAGTCATTCAGTGGAGCCACTTCCCCCGTATAGTTCAAAACTTCCCCAATATATCTCAAAAAATTTCCCCAGGAGAGTCCAGTCTGAAGATTTCCCAGGAAAGTGGAATCCGTCTCCCCAGTAGTAAGCTAATCCCCAGTAGATTCTGGAAGCTTATCCCCTGCAGAGCATGAACGCATCCCCCGAATTTATTCAAAGGTTATTTCCCTATCAGGATATAACTGGGTTATCCTCAGCCAAAAGCCACGGAAGGGTCGTCCTCGGCGAAGTCTTCTTATCCCCAGCGAAGTCTATTAAAACTACCAATACAACAACGTTATCCCCAGCGAAGTTACCATCAACATCTCAGCAAAGTACCTCTCTTCCCACAGAGTATTGTTCCCCAGCAAGATCGCTAGAATAATTTTCTCCCTGCAGAGTAATCCATTCTCCAAGTTTATTCCCCAACGGAGTTATCTTCTCCTACCGGTATTCTTGCAACCTTCACTCCCCAGTGGAAACAAAAGCTCCACATCAGCCCAGGATTTAATTTCCCGGCATCCGTCAAGGATTTATTTTCCTAAGACGAAAACATACACTCATAAACAACACATTTTCATACATTACAGCATGCATATACGCACCATGAACATACAATCTCATCTCGCATGTCATACATCATGACATTATATACAACTAACGTTTTGTCTTTTCAGGACAAAGGTTAATACCAAGATAATTACTATCAACGGTCGCAACTAAAGATCCGATTCCTGTATCTCGCCAGGGTGTATCTGTTGACGATCGATTCCAGACCCGATTCCTGTATCTTGCCAGGGTGCGTCTGAAGAGTTCGAGGATCCGATGCCTGTATCTTGCCAGGGTGTATCCGTTGACGACTAACAATACCAGATCTGATTCCTGTATCTTGCCAGGGTGTGTCTGAAGAGTTTGAGGATCTGATTCCTGTATCTTGCTAGGGTGTATTCGTTGAAGACTAGCATTACCAGATCTGATTCCTGTATCTTGCCAGGGTGCGTCTGAAGAGTTTGAGGATCTGATGCCTGTATCTTTCCAGGGTGTATCCGTTGAAGACTAACATTACCAGATCCGATTCATGTATCTTGCCAGGGTGCATCTGAAGAGTTCGAGGATCCGATGCCTGTATCTTGCTAGGGTGTATCCGTTGAAGACTAACATTACCAGATCCAATTCCTGTATCTTGCCAGGGTGTGTCTGAAGAGTTCGAGGATCCGATGCCTGTATCTTGCCAGGGTGTATCCGTTAACGACTAACATTACCAGATCCGATTCCTGTATCTTGCCAGGGTGTGTCTGAAGAGTTCGAGGATCCGATACCTGTATCTTGCCAGGGTGTATCCGTTGACGACTAACATTACCAGATCCGATTCCTGTATCTTGCCAGGGTGTGTCTGAAGAGTTCGAGGATCCGATGCCTGTATCTTGCCAGGGTGTATCCGTTGACGACTAACATTACCAGATCTGATTCCTGTATCTTGCCAGGGTGCGACTGAAGAGTTCGAAGATCTGATTCCTGTATCTCGCCAGGGTGTATTTGTTGACGACTATATTCTCCGGACTCGATTCCTGTATCTCGCCAGGGCACGTCTGAAGAGTTTAAAGATTCGATTCCTGTAACCAGCCAGGGCACATCTACATAAAAAGTTTGAAAATCAACTCCTGTAACAGGCCAGGTAATTATCTTTCTTTTTCAGGTACGCAAATTCTCGCTAAGGAAACTCTTACGCGATCAACATCCAAATGGCATCTGTAAGCCCATTCCCGACAAAGTTCAGTCACACTTCCATATGGCATCTATAAGCCCATCCGCCTATCCGTCACACTTCCACATGGCATCTGTAAGCCCATCTTCCTATCCATCAATCTCCAAATGGCATCTATAAGCCCATTCCCCCTACATCACATTGCTGATACTACACCATGCGAGTGCAAATTTCTGGGCACTTTAGTGTTCAATCATCTTCCACCTTCGGATCAAGAAAGGCACGCAAGCCAATCTACATCATCAGGTTTAAGAAGATTGAACAGGGGCAACTGTTGTACCCCAAAATTTTCCCTCCCATATTCTTCAAGATTTGCTAAGAGCATGCTTCAAAATCTCCCAAGGGTTGCACAGTCCAATTGCCTCCTAACAGTCCAAAATTAGGGTTTTGGTTCTGGCAAAGAAATTGAAGTTTCCAAGGGTCCAATCAAGTCCCACATGCCCATAAACATTGTCAAGCATCCATATGCCAAGTTTCAAGACTCACAGCACCAAATTGCAAAGTCAAAAACCCTAATTGCTTCACAGTCAACTGCGGGGGCAAAATGGTCATTTGACAGTCAAAAGTCCAAATTTTTGGTCAACATCTTATTTTGAAGCCACAAACATCATTTGATCAATTCTTGATCATGATTCTCAAAAAAGTCTCAAGATGTAAAAGTTTCTATTTTTGGACAGTTGAAAAAGTCAACTGCAACTTGGCCAAGGCATAACTTCCACATGGTTTATCAGAAAAAATTCCATCCAAAGCTCATTTTTAAGAGAATGACATTTCCTACAACTCATCTTCACGCTTCAAGTCCAAGAGATGCTCTCACAAAAATTTATCAATCTCAACATTATAGGTCATTTTCAAAAGTCAACAAAAAGGCACTTTAAGTCAAAGACCATAACTTGAGATTGGTAAATCAAAATGACATGGGACCAAAGGCATTGGTTAGAGAACTTCAAGACCTTTCCAAAATGTCCAAGAACATGATCAAAGCTTAAAAATTGAGCAAAATATGCCTTATGGAAGTTGGGAAATTTTGGGAATTTTCAAAAGTCAACTTTGCTTCAAATGCCTCAAAATTGCTAATGGGCCTCAATTTCTTCCATGAAACACTATCCAAAGGCTATGCACGACCCATTGACATCCAAGGGAGTTATTTTATCATTTTTGATTAATTATTTGAATTATTATTATTATTAATTCACCTAATTAAAATTAAATATGACAAAAATAGCAAAACATGTTTTCCAAATCTTTTTGTGCAGCATATCCACTCATCATGACCTCAAGATTTCGTGCACAATCAAAAAGGAAAGATTCTATGCAAATAGGCAAGTTTTCATGGCAAAAAGATTTGGAAAAAGATGCTTGAAAATCAAATATTGAAAGCATTAAAACAATGGATCATGGGCTTGTTTTGCTTGACCTAATCATGCTACATACATATACAAACAAAAACCTAATGCTCAAGAACAAGAAGCTGCGCTGAAACCTGGAGAACACATTTGCATTTTTTCACAAAAAATCTCAAAACTATTTTCATAGCTAGAGATCGTTCCAAGGCCTCAAAGCTATTCCAAAACACTCCTGACACTACCAGGAAGCTGTTGCAATTGAAATCAGATCTCCACGCGCAAGGAATTGGTAGAACCATGTTGCACTTTTTCACAAAAAATTCATAATCGTGTTTCCATTTATATGCATTATTTGTGATTTTTAACCATTGATTTACATTAACATGGACATTCTGAATCTATTGGTGCTATTTAATTGAATTACTATTGCCTGTATAAGAAGTTGCCATGAACATATTTTAGGGTTTCAGAGACTTTGAAAGAGGGTTTCGTTCCTCTGGAAAAATTGGCCAATCACACCTATACCATTGGAATCAGGACTTTCTGACGATTTAAAACCATACCTCACGCTCAATGTATGATGAACCATGCTCTAATCGCTATTATTGTATATTGTAGTTAGTGGGGGTTTAAAACCCCCGCTATCTGTTCATATTTTCAGGCAAAAACAAAGACACAATGGGGACGAAGCTGATGTGTCCAAACGCGAATGGTTGGTTTGAATACTGGCGCGCGTTTTCATCAAATACCACTAGCACTTGTTTCTCTCTCATAATAATCATTGTTTATTATAATATCAAAGAAACTCAGTGGCTCAGTTGGCTTGTGCGTTGGCATGCAGGTATTGGGACCTGGGTTCGATTCCCAGGTCCCCCATGTTTCTTCCATAATTTTTCTTGTAACATGTTTCTATGCAGCGCTTCATCAAGAGACCACCATACAACTCCATCTCCTGGTTTGCCACGCGCCCAGAAATTCAATCTAATGGCTACCAACAAGCGTCTACCATGTGCCTCAGTCCATGAAGGAGCGCTCAAGCTGGAAAAGTCAACGTGGCCAACTTTTTGATGGGCCTAAATTCCTTGCATACACCTCCAAATTGGGCAGAAACCCCCCCTGTTTGTATTTTCTTTCCCTCATTTTTCTCTATTATTTATTTTATTTGTTTTATTATTTTAATTAATTCACTAAAATAATTTTCATAAATATAAAATCCAGAAATCATAAAAATAAAAATATGTTTATTTAATTTTTAATTCTTAATAGTTTTGTTTTGTAAATAAATTCCAATAATCAATTTAGTTTAATTTTAGGTTTAACTTTAATGTTTTTTTTCTTAAATAACTAAAATACATAAAAATTAGGTTTTTTTAGCATTTTACTCTTTTTTCTCAATAATTAAATTTTTCTTATTATTATTATTAACCATTAACTAATTTTGTAAATAAATATGTCATTTAATTAATTAGGGTAAATTAGGTTAAGACTTAAACATTTTTCTTTAATAATTAAAAACAATTTAGAACTAGGGTTTTATTTAATTTCAAATTCCAATTAATTTTCTTTATGTCCATTAAATACAAAAACATCAAAAAATAACTTCTTTTCTTATTAAATCATTAATTAATTAGTAATTTCAATTTAATTTCTTTAAAGGGTCCAACGCCCTCGCACTTTCGCTTCTAATTTCTTTTCGCGCGTTTATTTACATTTTTCATTTTAAATATTATGTAATTGCCCCAAGGCCTTGTAATAGTAATTAGGACATCTACTTTCCGCACTTTTATTCAAAATCGGGTCTTTGTTAATTTGGCGATGTATAGACCCGCGCCTTGTAATAGCGTAGGACTTTTACTTTCCGCACTTTAAATTCCGCACCTTTAAACTGTTAATCACATGAAAGAATGTATGCCCAAATAAAATCAAAGCGTAGCTCACTCAATGCATGACAAGATAAAATATAAACTGAAAATGACACACAATTCACACACCACTCTTAGGGTACGCCTCACTGTTGCCTTGCCCCTCGAAACATGGTCGTCGAGTATAGGACGTCTTAGTGAGTCCTTATGTTCCATTGATCTAGTTGCCTCGAAACGGTTGCCTCAGAATAAAAAGATCAATGGCATAAGGGTAGCTTCTAAGGTGTCCTACTGTTGCTCTGGTGGCCACACTGTCCCTAAACTCAAATTGACCGAACACCTCCAACGGTGGTGCTACCTACCTCTCAATGGTGGGATAGCACTACCTTAAGGACATTTACACAGCAGAATTCCTTAGGGTAGGTAGATAACTCGTAGATACTTGCTCTATTTTAAAAAAAAAACAAATCAAAAAACTCTTTTCACACCGACACTTTTCAAAAAGCTTTCAAAACAATTTTTCAAACACTCTTGAGGACTGATACAAGAGTCGATCTGAAACTTTTAAAGAAACTTTTTCAAACTCACTCACACTTGAAAAGCAAACAAACATTTTGAAAACACAAATGAGCAAGTATCTAAGATCCCATGGATAACCATGGATAGAAAGGATGCTAACACCTTCCCTTTCTATAAATCTACCTCCCGAACCGAGAAACAATCTCATAAGGAATTTTTCTGTGCTTTTGTCCTTTCCATGTTGGAGAAAATAAAAGACGGTGGCGACTCTTGCTTCCGCGACATTTCACGAACCAGCGTTAAACAGTCAGTTCCAGATCCACCGATCACAATATGACACAACAGACATGATGTTAGAACATCCTATAGGACATCTGGCAAACAACTACAACAGAAGTAACAATAGAAGCAGAAACAAGACATACTCAAGACTCTCATGACAAACAATATTGCTCCCCCTAAAGTGTTGCACAGATCAAGCAAACGACACTACACTATACTCAATGACACTTTTCTCCCCATTTTTAGCCAAAAATTGACAAAAACTGAGTAGAAAGAAATTGAAACAAAATAATCAAAAGAAGACAAGAATTGATTCAAGACAAACAAAAAACAAACTGACAATATAACTTGATGCATGACTAAAGCACCAAACTGACTCAAAAAAAGCAACAATAGAATAGACTCACCCAATCAGGACTGACTAAACCAAATACAGAAAGAAAAAATTGAAACAGAAAGAAAAACAGACTTGACCCAAAGAGACAAAAACTAACGAGATAAAAACAAATGACTCTACTAAAACAAAAGACAAACTAAAAAAGAACAAACATAAGACATTTATTTTAATTTTTTTTTTGTATTTTTCCCTTTATTTTTTTATAAAATATAACATATAATAGCTATCCAACTCTAGCTCTTGAATCAATGAAGTTGACCTAATCTTTATCAACATCTGAATCTGATTCATGTATATGCACATGGTTTTTCTTGAGGGACTTCACCTTGATTACAAATGTTTTCCCTGTCCTGAATGTTCCAGTAGATGTTCCAACATTAGTTACAATGTTGGACACTACTTTCTTTGAACCATAACCCATTTCCTATTTGGTTTCCAGCAGAAGAGCCTTCTTTGCATCATCAATTTTGGAAGATTTGCTCATGTTGAAACATAGCTTGTGACGATGGTGAGGTTGTAAGGTCATTAAATACAAGGAGAGTTACCTAGTTTGTAATGAAACCTTTCTTGTAATTACACACCGGTAAATGAAAGCGTTATTGGAAGGAGATAAAATCTTCTTTAGTAATAGTGCACCACTTATCATAGGAGAGAGACACACCCTTATTTAAATTTTCTCTCTTTCAAAGCTTTGACTGCTAAAAATATTAAAAAATTTGAAATGACATTATCCATGCCATTGAAAATGATTATTTTGATATTGCACACACCCCTGGGTGAAGGAATATAGTTGGCAAGCCATCCAAATAGTTACTAATATAGTTCTACAATAGTGCAATTCCATAATTACCTCTCATATTTTCAATGTAACTTGCACCTCAAGTTATGATGAAAATAATTCCTAAAGATTCTCATCCATACCAAGCTTATGAGTGTCAATATATGCTTGTAGCAAGATCCCTGACACAATGATGACCAAACCAATGACTATGTTCTGCAAGAAGAATAAAATCCTTGTACCTTGATTGCAGTAGCATGTCACACTACAATATCATGACATTTAGTTTGATATTATACTCTTTTAGTAATCAACCCAATTGAGAATACATCTTCCTTCAATAATGAACCTAATCTTAAGGATATACCAGAATTCAATTAATTCTAATCTAAGAGACCACAATATCCTCCAATAATATTATCTTCTTATAACTTGGCCAATAGAGTTTTACTCCAAGACTCATTATCATTATATATTTCATCTCTGAAACAACTGATGATTTTAGACTAAAATAAACTCCAAATAATGAACTCCATTTTTAAACAAAATTTTGTTTTCTTGAGAGCTTTCTTATTCAGTGTCTGTCAGCCTCTCAGAGTCTTCCACAATGTTTGGAGTATCAAACTGCTTCTATGACGTTCCAACATCTGGTTAAACATTAGTACCTTTCTCAATAAACATATAACTGATTTTGATCCTGAAGTTATCATTACTAAAAGTACCTCTCTCAGTAGAGAGACTCATAAATATACCTTGTTCTCATTCAAGGATCAGATAAGAACCTTTGGAGACTTCACAAATAATAGATTTTTCTTTGCTATATAACACAAAAGAAAAACATACATATATGTCTCTATCCTCCAGGACACTCACCTTGCATTGGAATAAAAAGATCTATATAACAAGTTCTAGAGCTTTTGCAATTGTCTGATGTTGCACCTTCTAGTGTGATATCTTGACTTCATCTTCCTTAAACATCAAGCAAAAAGATAAGAAATCAAATACATGTGTAGTCCATAAATAGAAATTAATTTTAAATCCTCATAAGAACTTTATACACTCAGTAGAGACAAAAAATTCTTCCTTTATGACATATACCTTCAGACCTTGATCATACACTTGACTTATGTTTAACACAATACTCATCAGTCCGTTTAGCATCAACAACAAAAGGAATAATTGATAGAATGAGACTAAACAAACCACTAGAAACACTTTTACTGCAGCCAAGTGTATGGAACAATCATTGCCAAAATACCAATCATCTTAGTTGAAGTTCTAAGAAAGGTATGATGAATAAGGCAATTATCACCTTCCCTGAGTTTTAACCACTACTTGGTTAACCCATGTTAAACTTGACCTTTGATGAAGTAAACAAAACTATTAAGATCAACTTTTCACAGAAGAGACATCTCCAATGCAAGTATGTTCCTTTAGCTTGAGTATTCTAATGTCTAGCACAACGTTGATACATTAAGATTGACATCCTTGACTCTGCCTGCCTTTTGATAAAAACAACTTTTTTTCACTTGACTTTTCTCTTTGCCAGTTATAGCTTGAAAACTCTATCACTTTTAGCCTTTCAATCATCTTTCCACTTAAGGAACCTCCTCCAACAGAACTGAACGAACCTTATAGACTTGATCATAATGTCAAGTTTGAAGGATGATAGAGTCACCTTACCCTATAAATAATAGATGGTAGACAAACCTTCCTTCTCTCAAGACATAAGATAAGAGATAACAACCTCATATTTTCTTCATGGTTGACAACCCATCCAACTCATCATTAGATAATTCTTCAATACAAAAATCTTCCTTAGAAGTCCATCTTCTAGTCAAACTAGTAATATCCTTGGCTTATTCATAATCGGGATTAATTTCCTAATTAAACCAAGAAATAGAAAACCCATACAATTGTTCTTGAGATAAGTAGGACATTCTGCTCCACAAAGATCTAAGGTCTTCACAATCATATGAATGCTTTGACATTGATTGATCTTTATTCTAGTTCCATCCTTTTCTTGAACATCATAGACTTGTTGAAGTCAAGACAGATGTTATGAAACTTGGTCGGGACATACTGCCCATTCTCCTCAACGCCTGTTTGGATTGCCTTCCAAGAACCACAATAATAAGAAAACCCTTCATTAGAGACCGGGGAACAAACTTCTACAAGTTGGAAGAAAAAAGAATGCTCTTGTTGTTCTTTAATGGCTTGTCACTTTCATGTCAAACCTCTTGAGTAGATACCACAATATCTTCTTCTTGATCATCTTCTCTTATGAACTCTTTTCTCCTAAATACACTCAGATGCGCCTTTATGAGTAGACTTGAGAAATTCCCAAGTATCTTTGGAGATAATAAGTGATACTGAGTACTTATCAATTCCTTTGATTATGATATTGATAATTTCAGAGTGACAAAGAACCAAATCATACTCTTCCCTTCTAACTCCTCGGCACCGACATTCTTCTATCCTGGCAATTTTTCAAGATATGTTGTCCATAGATAACCAAAATGCTATCATTCTAGCCTTTCATCAAAAATAATGTAGTACCAAAAATACTCCTTGGAGCTCACCCAATAGACCAGGGTGCCTTCTCTGATACCAATTGAAAATTTTCAGACACATACAACACATGTTCATATTGATGACCCAACATCAGAATAATGTCACTTCAGATGTTACAACATCTATTGACAGACTGAACAGATTTATCAAGATGCAAGTGATACTGAAATAAAATTGAAGATGATAAATAACATGTAGAGTTGTTAACCCAGTTCGGTGCAACATCACCTACTCTGGGGGCTACCAAGCCAGAAAGGAAATTTACTATTAGCAGTATCAATTCAAAGCCTAAACAGTCCCAGTTTACAACTTCTCACTTAATCACTATCCAGTGCAACTTCTACCTAGAAATCACCATCTAGATATGAGAAATCCCATCTCACTTCCTAATCACCTAAGTGATATCTAACAGTCCCAATCTCAGTGACTCTATCAAAAACAACTCAACAAGAAGATTTCACTTTCAATACAAAAACTCAACTCTTTTCTTAAAAGATTTAGAGTTAGAACACTAACTTGATAAACTGTCAAGTAACAATCAGTCTACCACATAGTATCCAAAGATACGTGGGTGACTTACACCCACACAAGAGACTCTCAAAATCTAAGACTCTAAGCTTCTCCTAATGAACTAAACTCGTTTTAATTATTGTGTTTTAATTTGAAACTCAAGTACTCAAACAGTAAGCTCTATGGAAATATCTAAGTACTCAGAGAAGGAAGAGGCCTACGCCCAATCACTCCCCTTTTCATCCAATTTATTTGAGAAAATGAATTGAAGTGCTTTGATTAAGAAAATTGACTTGATGTTAATCAAGTGTTTGATTTGATTTCGAATCGAAAATGATTTGAAAATGTTTTGATTTTATTGTGAAATGGTTTGCTAAAATGTCAAACATATTGAAAAGTGAGGCAAGGCGTGAAATCACGAAATATAACGCAATGTCCCACATGAAAGCAACGAAAGATAGAAGAATTAATGGGCATACGATAATCACAATCAATACACATTCATTGTAACCGAATCGAAAAACAAACAATACCGAATGTGCTTGTGTTTAGTTGACATAACGTGAGGACGTGAATGAAGTTCACGTAACACGAGGATGTGCAAAAAAGCCTCAACACTAAATTTACACCCGATTCAACTGTAATGAAGTCATAATATCACACACTAACACAAATCAACAACAAGTTGCTATCACAAACTGTGATCATTACAATTAGATTGATATACAGACAACACATGGCACAATATATCGCATTGTAACGAAAACGAGCGTTACATGATGAAAAGAGAAGTAATGAAAGCAAAAGTTGGTTGTCGCCATGCCAAGCTACCAATTATATACACATCTGAGTTATCGTGATGACAATAGAATGAAATGTCACACACTAACAAAATCACAGCAAGTTGCTAGTGCAAAAAGTGCGATCCCAACAATTGAATTGAAACACAAATAGGTATAACATATGCATTTGTAAAGTAAACCAAAATAAAGAGCAAGTGAATCGTTAAAACGTAAGCGTAAACAAACATCATTGCAACACGATTTCAACATTCAAACCTATTTTACGCAACGAAAATAAAAGCAACAGCCTAAACCACAAATACAATATTACTGCATCATCAAAAGTCTTGCACAATCTACACACACGCACACACACCCGCGCGCGCACACACACACACACCCACACCCACACACACACACACACATACACACCCACCCACCCCCCCCCCCCCCCCCCCCCCCACACACACACACACACACACCCACCCACCCACCCACACACACACACACACACACACCCACACACACACACACACACACACACACCCACACACACCCACACACACCCCCACACACACACACACACACACACACACACACACACACACATATAAACAAATATGAATCGAAATCGTTACCCACGAGGTTACGACGTTGCTATGGTTTCATGTCTTTGTTGAAATGACATCAACGACAACCGAAATAACTCTGACAAACTCAAAAACTACCGGTGACATGATAGAGGATAGAATTATATTATTTAAGTTAGTTTAGAATTTATATTATATTTTTATGTATGGTTATTTAATGGACTCTTATTAGCATTTGGGCCTTTTAGTATATTACCCATTAGAAATATTATATAATATAGTCTTATTGAGACATTAAGGTATCAAGAAAAATCAAATAAAATTTATTTTCATTAAAAAAAAAATGTTAGGATGTTAGACCGGTAAACCTAATAAAACTATGACAACATATAAAACTAAGAGAAAGATAAAACTAACTATGAAAGATAAAACTAACTATTAACCTAATATTTAATTTAAAAGGACTAATTTTTTTTATACGAATACATATTTTAATGTGAATAAATCATTTAGATATTTAAGTTTTATAAATACAACTTACAAAAAAACATATTTAAGTTTTAACTCTGAAAATTTATACTTCTCAGTAAGTTAAAGTAAAGTTTTTTACTTCTAAATCGAACATATTTAGGAGTATTATATATATATATATATATATATATATATTTTTGCATGTTTAAGAATATAAAAAAGAGATTAATTATTTAAAAAAAAAATTATATCATCAGTGCATTGCAATCACCTATATTATTTTATAAATTAAAATAAAAGTCAAGTTTAATTTAAAATTTAATAGTTAATATTCAGTGACATTGTAATATTTGATTGCGAGTGCATTTAAAAAAATACATTTCGAGAAGCAAAAACGACAGTCGGTTATGTCGTGCACGGTGAAACAGAAGAAGCTGATGTATCGCGCAAGAAAGGAGCAATCGAGCACGAAATGGGGATGTTATAAATTTAGGGTTTTTCAATTCTAAATTCTAATTGAATAATGGAAGCAGAAGAAAGACAAGAAAGCCATAGAAAAGAGTCGAAGGTTAGGGCTTTGATTGAAAGGGCAACAAACTCCACCGCACCCGATGTTGATCACCGCCTCCTCAAAGCCATTAAAATCGTGGTCCGATATTCCGATTCGGAGCTCCGTTTAGCTTCTCAAACCCTAATGGATCTCATGAAGCGCGACCACTCCCAGGTACGTCTTTCCCTTTCCCAATTAGGGTTAATTGGATTTTTATCAATCAATTTCATTTTGAATGAGAAATGATATGATATTACTCTGATTGATTGTATCAGCTTGATAAAATTATGTAATATTTGATTTTGGAATGAATTCTCAGATTGATATCTGTTGTGCAGGTTAGGTACCTTGCATTTCAAATAATTGATGAACTTTTTATGCGATCGAAGCTTTTTAGGACACTTGTTGTTGAGGATTTGGATCAGTTAATGTCCTTGAGTGTTGGGTTTCGGAGAAGTTTGCCGCTTCCTGCTCCTCCGTCGGTTGCATCGCTTTTGCGTTTGAAGGCGATTGAATCTTTGGAGAAGTGGAATGTGTCGTTTGGGGTTCATTACAGACAACTTAGATTGGGTTATGATTACTTGAAGAATACGCTCAGGCTTCAGTTTCCTAATATACAAGCTAATGCAGAGAGGATTCGGCAAGAGAGAAGGGAGAGGGAGAGGAAGTCGAAAGAGATTTTGTTGAACAAGTATGAATCTTTGAAAGGTGTATTCTCTTCTATAAAGAGGGAGATGTTGTCTACGATGGATGAGATTGATGGGTGTTTAGACATTTTGCATTCTAAACAGGAGATTGAGTCAAGTGATATCTTAGACGATGAAGAGGTTAATGACTTTCGTTCTTTGGAGCTGCAACAGCTTCGTCGCGAAGCATTGGATGAAGAGGAAAAAGTTTATGAGAGCAGCGATAACAAGGTAGTTTTTGATGCGTTGAGGGAGATGTACAAACTTCTGGTGACAAAGCACTTGGTTTCCATCCAAGAATGGGTTTCTGTTCTGGTAAGAGTTGAAGTAGTTGACAATAGATTTAGAGATTCTACTTTGAAGGAGTTCATTGATATCCAAAACCGTCTTAAATCGGTTAAAAAGAGATGTGAGGAGGCAGGCTGCTCTCTTCTAAACACATCAAAACTTGATGGGGAAGAAGATTTTTGGGAAGAGGGGAATGCTGTATCCATCGAAACTTCATCTAGTATGCCCGATAATAAAAATAAACATTCTGACTCATCTAATACGCCCGATAAGAAAAAGAAACACCCTAGTTCATCCAGTACGCTCGATAAGAAAAAGAAACATCTTGCCTTGGCATCAACTTCGCATAATATGATTAGTGATAATCTTGGCTCGTACGCTGAAGAGTCTAAAAGCTCTAACACAAACAGACTACTTCTTGGAGGAAATGAATCGGAGTCAAACCCTGCGAGGAGTAAACTTTTGACCAAAGCTCCAGTGGTAAGATGGGGTTCTCACTTGGATACTTGGGGTTCAAACAAGGTTTTTATGGCCAACCAGCGGGGCTTGGATATTGAAAGTCACTGGGGTAGGGTAGATGATGATGCGGTTATTCCATCAGATAAAATAGCTGAATTGAGTGTTCCGGCAATGCCTTATGAAGAAATTCTAATTGAGATTGAACCATGCCGTGCTCCACTGAGGAAAGGGGGACTCTGTCAAAGAAGAGATATGAAAAGCTGTCCATTTCATGGACCTATCATTCCTCGAGATGATGAAGGGAAGCCACTTAAACCAAGTCCATCAGAAGACGTGGATGTTAATATAAAGACTGATTTAGCAGAGCAGTTAGCAAAACAAGCAGTAAAGAATGTTCGTGAAACAGACAAAGAGGCGTCCAAGAAGAGAGAAATTGATAAACAGGCATTGAAACGTGCTAAACTTGCTAAAATTCGGGAACACAATGACGCAGTTTTACGAGACGCTGCATTGGCTTCAAGTTCAGCTGTCTTTGGAGAAGATGATGAGGTAACAAAGAGAGACAAGAAAGCAAGTCTTGCATCCATGCTGAAAAAGAAAGTAACATCAAAAGATAGAATAGCTCAGAAGCTTTTGAGTTCAAGGGCAAGATAGTCAAAATTTGTCAATTGAGGATATGCTAAATATAGTCACTTTCCTAAATCAACGGTAAACTGGTATGATTTTGGTCTAGTTTGTCTTATTGCTCCGAAGTCTTGACCAAACTTCAGAATCAACTGCATTTTGAGCAAAGCCTTGGGGGAGAAACTGTTCATCTATTCATTATTCATTTATATTTCCTTGTATCTTTTCCCAGGATCAGTTAATTAGGAGTAGTAATTTTGTCTATTTATGTGTTTCATTTTTAAATTTCCCCCCACACATTTTCTATGAAATCATTATGTATAGAACAAGTGCCGAAGGATTACAAAATCAGCAATTGATGTGGTTCTCTGGATGTTACAAATTTGTTGTCAATAATAACTGTTTTGCAGATTGCCTTCAATTCATAAAACTGTCACATAAATGAATTTTGGCATCTGATTTGGTGTGCCTTTTTTGGCCGAGTAAATGAAACTGCAGCAGTGGTACACACCAGATCCATGAGGGATGGAAGGGATCTTAATTTGGAAAACCTCGTGTGATGTTTAGAAGCAATCTGAAAGGTGTCATAAATGGTTTCCTTATGAGTCATGGTTGGTAGGTAAAATCTGTTTAAGTAGTCGCAGTTGGTGGTTGACCATCTTAGCTTGTCTCATAATTATTGCTTCACCCATCTTATCTATATTATTCTTTGTCATAGACACATTTATCTGTAAATGGTAGGGGTGGACATCAGTCGGTTTCGGTTGGGTTCGGATCAAAAAACCTCAATCCGATCAAACCAACGGATGAAAATATTTCATCCAATTTCGTCCATCTGACACTTTGGTTAAGGCGGTTTCGGTTTAAACGAATTGTCGGATTTGCGGTTTTGCAAGTCTAAGAGAAGGAGATGAAACACACAAACTTTCAGCAAAATCAGTGTATGTGTGATGTATTTTTCTTCTCTATTTTCCATCTTAAAAAAATGTAATAATCTAACAAATGAAGAGTGATTATTGCATTTTTTTTCTTTGTTGAAGCAAAGCTATAGAATGCAGAAAATATGAACTTAGATGCAATAGTAATGAGTTTTAATTTGGTGACCGGAAGTAAAGTGGTTATTGTACTTAGGCTTGTTTATGGTACATTTCTGTTAAAAAATTGAATTAAATCAAACTGAATCATTATATATATTCATCAGAACCGAATCGAATCGTTTTAATTTTTTAAAAATTGAACTGAATCAAAAGTTTTAGTTTGGTATGATGGTTTGGAATTCTGAACCGTACTAAATTATTAGAAGCCAATTTATTATAAACTGAACCATTTGTTAAAAAAATTAAACTGTTATATTTGATTTTGATTTTTTTAATAAAAAACTATTTAAATTTATTTTTTAGACTTTGGAAAAAGTCAAATTTTTTGTATTTTCAGAAAAAACCAAATTTTAAATTTTCAAAAAAATTGACTTTTTGATTTTAGAAAAAATCGAGTTTTTTATTTTTGAAAAACAATTGACTTTCTTATAAAATCGACCTTTTGATTTTTGAAAAAATTGACTTTTTTGATTTTTGAAAAAATTGACTTTTTAATTTTCAATAAAAGCAACTTTTTTTTTTATTTTTCAAAAACACTGACTTTTTGATTTTCAAAAAAATCTACTTCTTTATTTTTCGAAAAAATTGATTTTTTTTTTATTTTCGAAATTAGTGACTTTTTTATTTTCAAAACAAGCTTTTATTTTAAAAAAAAAAAATCGAATTTTTGATTTTTGAAAATTTTGCCTTTTTGATTTTTGCAAAAATTGAATTTTTTTTTATTTTTGGAAAAAACGACTTTTTGATATTCGAAAAAAATTGTTTTTTTTTTTTAATTTTCGAAATAATCAAAATTTTTATTTTCAAAAAAGAAACAATTTTTTTTTCGAAAAAATTGACTTTTTTAGTTTTGAAATAACCGACCTTTTGATTTAAAAAAAATCGACTTTTTGATATTTGAAAAAACCTAATTTTTGATTTTCGAAAAAATTGACTTTAATTTTCAAAAAAATCGATTTTTTTTTTCGAAAAAATTAACTTTTTGATTTTCGAAATAATAATTATTTTTTTTTCGAAAAAAATGACTTTTTGATTTAAAAAAAAAGTTAAATTTTGATTTTTAAAAAAAGTTGACTTTTTTAATTTTCGGAAAAGTCGAATTTTTTTTTTATTTTTCAAAAAAATTGACTTTTTTTTTTATTTTCGAAAAAAATCTACTCTTTGATTTTCGAAAAAAATCTACTTTTCTTTTTTTTGAAAAAATTGACTTTTTGACTTTTCAAAAAACTGACTTTTTGATTTTTGAAAAAATTGACTTTTTGATTTTTTTTAAAATTGTTTTTTTTTCGAAAAAATCGACTTTACCATTTAAAAAAAAGCAACTTTTTTTTCTTCGAAAAGACCGACTTTGTGATTTTTGAAAAAATCGACATTACCATTTTAAAAAAAATAACTTTTTTTCCGAAAAAAACCGACTTTTTGATTTTCAAAAAATTCGACTTTTTATTTAAAAAAAATCCAATTTTAAAACTTAAGTAACAACGGTTCGGTTCAGGATTATTTTAGGATTGGTTACTTGTTTAACAGTTCAGTTCTAGAACCATTAGTAAAATATAAGTTCGGTTCAATAACCATTAGTAATGGTTCAGTTATTTTAACTCATGTTCGGTTCAGTTTGGCGGTTCGGTACGGTTCGGCGGTTCTTTTGAACAACCCTAATTGTACTTAATTGGACATAATAAATTGTGAAAATTTTGTGTTAGTTTTGAGTAGGGTTGATAATGAACCGAACCAATTCGAAAATAGTTTGAAATTCGATTCAACAATTAAGTTGTCGTTGAACTAGGTTCATGAACCAAATGAGTTGAATATGAGCTAAAAACTAAGTTCGTTAACTAAATAAGCTGAAATTGAATTATACATAGTTCGACTTGTTAGGTTTATGAGTCAACTCAATTATATATGAGATGAATTATGTTATTTTTAAGAGTATGTTTAAAGATTTGCTCTCAATCTTAGTCCTATATTTTCTTTTAATGTAACAATTTTAATTTATAATATATTCTCAAGTGAGAAAAATATATCTAAAAATAATTATACAAATAAAATCAATATCATATAAATTTCAATCTTATAACTTTTATTTTATTTCTATATTTTTTATTTAAAAAATGTTAATTTAAAATGTCAAATGTATATAAAAAATAGACATTAAAAATGACTCTTAAGTTCGTGAAACATGTGAGTTAAACCTAACAAGATGAACCTAATGAGTTGAATGAGTAGTTCATTAATTTCAAACGAGTCGAGTTTGAGTTGGAAAAAAAGTTTGTGATGAATTTGAATTGATATTTGAGCCGAACCAATTCTTAACGAGTCGAGACAAAGCTGAGGTGAATTCGACTCGACTCGACTCATTTTCAACTCTAGTTTTGATTTTTTGTATAACTGAGAGAAAGAAAAAAAATAAACGAGGATGAGAGAAAGAAGAAAGAGGATTAATATTTTGTACAAGTTTTTGATTGAGTAAAATTTAATACTGCATCCATTCTTTTTTTATAAGAGACAAGTCACTTTTTAGATTTATTGAATAATTAGTATATTTAATTTATTTATACACTAGATACATTGATTATTCAATAAATTTAAAAACTGAATTGTCTTTTATAAAAATGAACGGAGATAATAATAGATAAATATAATATAGTAGTAATGTAAATAAAATATTATAATTATAATTATTACTATAATTTAAAATAAAAATAAAAATGGGACTTGTATATGAGAGTTGTCTGTAACAAAGTTAAATGATAGTAGTGATTAGTGTATTCTGGGAAAATAGTAGAATAATCTCTGTTCACATTTCCATGCGTTTTAAAATAAATGTAATTTTAACAAATAAAATTTATTTTAAAATAAAATGATATTTTTATTTTTTAATAGAGAAATAATTACTATTTTACTAACAATATTATATATTACTTAATCGGTATATAAAAGCTTTAAATGATACTCATTTTTAAAATGAATAGAGTAAAAAATTAGAAATTATATTATCTAATTGGTTGGTATTGGATTTTAATGGATTAAAATTTTCAATCTTAATTCGACCATTTCAAATCACGTGTAATTGAAAATTGTAATAATTGGATCCGAAACCCATTTCGAGCAGATCCGTTCTTTTATTTTAGAAATTTCTTAACACACCATAAGTTTTTCTATCGCACTGTGCGAAAATACTCAAATTTCTCAATTACCAGAAATGTATTTCTGGAAGCACCCTAAACCAGATCTTTGATGAGCAAGACTCTATAATAGAGCAGGGAACTAACCGAAAATATATTTACGGGAGGGGCCCATAGTTGTATTTTGAGAAGCATTCCAACTATAGACAATAGTTTAGATCAAGAATCCACAGATGTCATGCAGAAAGAGACCGAAAATACACTTACGAGAGTTGCCTATAAGTGCATTTCCGGTTTATGCTAACACAAATATGCGCACTGTCTCTGCTCCTTCCTCATTTCAAATTTTTTTATTCAACTCAAACATAAAACTCTCTCAAACCCCCATTGTGTGAAAATAATCCCATTGTGCAAAATTTTTATTAGAAATCAACAAGCAACAAACAAACATCATTGTTCAAGCATCATCAACCAACAAAAATCATAAATTGTAAGTTATTTTTTAGTTAATGTAATTTAACCTAGATATTATGTTTTAGGTTAGATATTGCATTTATTTTTAGTTTTTGCATGTTTAGAAGTAGGAATAAACGTTTTAGTACAGTTGTTTGTATGATCAATGATCATTTTTTTAAAGTTATAGTGGCTCAGGTTCGCCATTGACGAAGCAGAAAAGTTACAGGTTGTACCAGAGATACATTTCCAATTTTGTTCAACATTTATATATAAAACCATAAATGCATCTCTGATTTTTGGTTGTTTGTATTTTTTCCATTTTTAACATGACTTTTTTTGGTAACGTTTGTTTCATACTTCTACAAGAGTTATGGCTGAAAGACCATCAAGATTGAGACACTGTAGTATTGCAAAACATAATTCGGTTCAGAGGGAAAGGAGTCAGGCATCCCATGCTCCTTCTGCCTCTGGACAGGTTGTGGCGGATGCGGCTACAGACTCTAGTGCTCACGTTTCTCCGCCTACTTCATCGTCCTCCCGCATCATGCGAGATTCTCCAGCTCATCCATCCCTACCTCCAACTTCCCATTGACGCACTGCTTCACCTGTGGTATTTGAGGCAGGAGAGGAATCACACTCACAATCAACACTTGAGGCCACACAGTCGATGTATGATGCAGCCCAACCTCAGTCCCAGCCAGAGCTTGCATCCCAGCCTCAGCCAGAGGCTGTACTTGAGGCGGCACTTGAAGCCCAGACATATGAGGTTGCACCTATGGAACCTCAGGGTTTTGGAGGAGGGCCTTTCGATTTATCGCTGCTACCTCTATACTCAGACCATGTTGCCAGACATATATGGGACGAAGAGGTAAATATTGCCTTTAACTATTAATTTTTTAGTGTTTATTTTACTATTAAGTTTTGTTTGGTTGAATCAATTTTGTTAAACCATATATGTAGGAATGTGATCCGCTAAAGATCAATAATCATGCGCGGAATATCACTCGCCTGGTAGCTCCCCCTGAGCCTTGGTTTCAGGAGCTCTTGCTGCTTTTAGGGTTGAAATATTTGAACCTCTGTGGATATACTATCGTTAATCATGGTATGATTAACGCTTTTGTTAAGACATGACATCATTAGACATCGTCGTTCCATCTACCACATGGTGAGATGATGATCACGCTGGACGATGTCGCATGTCTGCTACATCTTCCGATAAGAGGGAACTTTTTAGATCATGGGAGGATAGATAAAGAAGAGGCACTGAAGTTATTGGTAGAGTGTTTAAGAGTTTCCCTAGAGAGTGCCATGTAGGAGATAGACTTCACACGTGGTGTTCATGTCAGATTTAGATATTTGTAGAGTGTGTTCACAACAGAGGTACTGTGTGCACAACAGGCGGATGGTGATTCCGAGCAGGTATCCCAACACAGAGTGTGTGCTATGAGAGCATACCTGTTGTATCTGGTTAGCACTTCCATTTTTATGGACACTTGTGTGACTTACATTGATGTCATGTACCTGCGGTACTTTGACGACTTTGAGTGGATCCGTTAGTGGAATTAAGGGCTGCTTGTTTGGTGTACTTGTACCATAAGCTCTCTGGAGGAAGTAAAGGAAAGACAAAGCATATGACTGGTAGCATCACACTCATGACGATAACATTTCTTCGTCTTTTATTGTATGTGTGTCATTTTGTAAATTATTTAGGTTCCATTACTGATAAGATGATAGTTGAGAAGATAATGAGAACATTAACCTCTCACTTTGATCACGTTATCGTATCTATTCAATAATATAACAATCTTGAAACCACTAAAGTGGAAGATTTGGTTGGTTCGTTGGAGGCGCATGAGATAAGGATTATTGAAAGGAAAGGAGTTTAGGACTCGATACAGGCACTGCAAGCTCAGTCATGGAAAAAGGATGGTGGTTCCAACAAATTCAAAGGCAAGTTTGACAAGACTCATGGCAAGAAGTCTTGGTCGAATCCCCATAAGAATAAGGTCGAAGATAGATCTTTTGAATCCTCGAAAAGGGGAGGAGGAAACTATCGAAAGGACAAAGAAGATAAGAAAGGTATGCAGTGTTATAACTGTGAAAAGTGGGGACACTTGGCCAAGAATTGTTGGTACAGAAAAGACAAGGGATCGAAAGGCAAGGACGAAGGAGTGAACCTTGCACACCAAGATTCAGATGATTCTGCAGGTGGTATGGTGGTTATGGCTGCAGTTGCAGATAACCATGTCGAATCCAAGATCTGGTTTCTCGATTCAGGCTGCTCGAACCACATGACTGGTTGAAAAGGAGTGGTTGGCAGATTTTGACGAGTCGAAGAAGAGCAAGGTAAAACTTGCTGATAATAGCTCGTTGCAAGCAGAAGGTACTGGCAACATAGTCTTTCATATGAGTAATGGAGGGAAAGCTATGATCAAAGATGTGCTCTATGTACTTGGAATGAAATGCAATTTGCTAAGTGTTGGACAACTAGTTGAAAAAGGTTTCTCAGTTGTCATGAAAGATGGAGTTTTGAAATTGTTCGACACCAAGAACAATTTGGTCTTAAAATCTCCATTGTCGAAGAATAGGACATTTAAGACTATGATCAGTTCAACAGAAGTTCAATGTTTGAAAACTGTTGTCGAACACAAAGATAGTTGGTTGTGGCACTTGAGGTTTGGACATTTGAACTTTAGATCACTTAATCAACTAATTACTTAAGATATGGTTACTGGTATTCTAAGCCTTGAGATGCCTGGAAAACTTTGTGAAGGTTGTTTAGTGGGAAAGCAATCCAAAAATTCTTTCGTTTCGACTATGTCAATGAGATCATCCTGCATTCTGGAAGTGGTGCATTCAGATGTATGTGGTCCATTCGAAGAACATACAATTGGTGGAAACAAATATTTTGTTTCGTTTGTCGATGAGTTTTAGTCGAAAGTTGTGGATCTATGTGATCAAACGAAAGGATGAAGTATTCAAAATTTTTAAGAGATTCAAGATACTTGTCGAAAAGCAGAGTGAGAAGAAGATTAAAGTTCTGCGAACAAATGGAGGTGGCGAATACACATCCAAGATGTTTGAATATTTCTGTGCAGAACATGGTGTTGATCATGAGGTAACTGCTCCTTATACACCTCAACATAATGGAATTGTTGAAAGAAGAAACAAAACCATATTAGATATGGCGAGATGCATGCTGAAGCAAAAGAATTTGTCAAAGTCTTTATGGGGAGAAGCTGTTTTGACTGCAGTTTATATTTTGAATAGGTGTCCTACTAAGATATTAAAGAACAAGGTTCCTGAAGAAGTGTGGAGTGGCAAACGACCATCAGTAAGTCATTTGAAGGTGTTTAGCTCTATGTTTTACAAGAATGTTCCTGATGCAAGGAGAAGGAAGCTTGATTACAAGAGTGAACCTATGATTCTGGTAGGATATCAGAAAACTGGTGCATATAGACTATTCAATCCAGTTAATGAGAAGATTGTGTGTTGAGTCGAGATATTGTGATTAATGAAAATTCTTCCTGGGATTGGAATTCTAGCAATTCAATTAACAAGCCATTAATGAACTTTGATTTCGACGAAGAAACTAATGAAGTAGAGGTCGAAGGAATTATTGAGAATCCAGTCGAAGGAATTGTTGAGAATCCAGTCAAAGTCAAAGAAGAAGCAGTTGCTGACACTCCATACATAATCGAAGTCAAAGAGGTTGTGGCTGAAACAAGCCAAAGACCTCAAAGAAATAGAGTTATTCCAACAAGACTTCATGATTATGAAGTGGTGGGTGATGATGAAATCACACCAGATGGAAAATTAGTTCATTTTGCTTTACTTGCAGGTGCTAAACCAATCAACTATAGGGAAGCTTTGAAGATTAACAAGTGGAAGTTAGTTATAGTCGGAGAGTTATAGGCAATTGAAAGAAACAACACATGGGAGTTAGTCGAATTGCCAGCACATACAAAAGCTATCGAAGTAAAATGAGTGTTCAAGTTGAAACACAATGCAGATGGGTCAATAGCAAGATATAAAGCAAGATTAGTAGCTCGAGGTTTTCTTCAAAGAGTAGGACTTGACTACTCTGAAGTATTTTCTCCAGTAGCAAGATTAGAGACTGTTCCACTAATGGTAGCATTGGCATGCAACCAAGGCTGGTCGACATTCCATCTAGATGTGAAATAAGCATTTCTGAATGGTCCTTTAGACGAAGAAGTTTATGTCACACAACCTTTAGAGTTTGTGATTCAGAAAGAAGTGAGTAAAGTATATAGATTGCACAGAGCGCTCTATGGCCTCAAGCAGACACCTAGGGCATGGAACAAGAAGATCGACTCATACTTAGTTGAATAGGGATTTGTCAAATGCAAATCAAAGTATGGTGTTTATGTTCAGGTTGTAGCACAAGATATAACAATCATCTGCTTGTATGTTGATGACTTGCTAGTAACTGGAAATAGTTTGGAGAACTTGTTGAAGTTCAAAGAGCTGATGACGAAGGAATTTGAAATGTCGGATCTAGGAAAATTATCTTATTTTCTAGGCATAAAATTTCAAATGTCGAAGCAAGGTATGGTGCTACATCAAATAAAGTAAGTCAAAGAGATATTCAAGAGATTCATAATGGATGATTCGAATCTTGCGTCCTCACCTGTCGAACCAAATGTGAAGTTGGAGAAGAATGGAGAGGAAGACAAAGTCGATGCAACTTTGTTTAAGCAAATTGTGGGATCTCTGAGGTATGTGTGCAATAGTCAATCTGATATAGGTTTCACAGTCGGATTAGTAAGCAGATATATGGGTGAACCAAGAGTGTCACATATGAAGGCTACAAGAAGAATCCTGAGATATTTGAAGGGTTCAATAAATTGTGGAATACTATTTCGACGAGATTCTGAAGGCAAAGAAGCAATAGTTAATTATTTTTAAGATGTTGATTGGTGTGGATATAAGGAAGATTGAAGAAGCACAACTGGATATTTCTTTCAAGTATTTAGTGCCCCAATCTCATGGTGTTCGAAGAAGAAACCTATGGTGGCATTGTCATCGTGTGAAGCTGAATATATAGCAGGATCCTATGCTGCATGTCAAGCAATTTGGATCAGATCTGTACATGAAGAAATGACTGTCGAAGTTAAGAAACCTCTAGTATTGCAAATCGACAACAAGTCGGCCATAAATCTGGCGAAGAATCCAATTCTGCATGGAAGAAGTAAATATATTGAAGCAAGGTTTCACTTTTTGAGGGAAAAAGTAAATCAAGGTGAACTTGAAGTTAGACATTGCTCAAGTGAAGCACAGTTGGCCGATATTTTCACCAAAGGATTGAAAATCGACCGATTCCTGAATTTGAGAAAGAAATTAGGAATGGTTCAGATTGACTATTTTTGAAGATGTTCGACAACTTGGATTATGGGGGTGTGTTGAAATATTAAATTAGATTTGATTAGATTTAATATTTAAATATAATCCAAGTTGTGTTAGCCCAAACCCAATTAGGATTGTATATAAATAGTCATAGTGTGTATCATTATTTGTACAATTCAATAATACAAATCCTTATTTCCTTTATTATTCTCTCTTTCTCTCCTCACTAAAAGTGCCTCACGCACTAACAACAAGTACTTACCTCTTGAAGATTTGGTAGAAGGTTGTGTACCAATCGGCATGGTTGACGATTGACTTCCACTTGGTTTTATACATGATCTCTTCTTAGTCTAACTCCCATGCGAAGCCTTAACATATTCTCACTGGCTAGGATCACGATGCACATCACTCTCCCTATCCTTTTTACTCTTCTTAACTCCCCTCTTTGGCTTGTACTTCACCAGTGGTGGACACATTAAAGTTATGGATTGATAGGTTACAAACTTTTTTCTTCAACACCCTCTGACCCACAATATCCAAAGTACTGAAATATTTCTTCAACTCTTCACACTCTTCTTCTAGATCCCACTTACTCTCTCCAGGACTCACATCATGTTCTAAAATGTGCAATTTCGTCCAAAATACATGAATTAATTCCAAAGGTATATGGGTGTCTAAAATTTGTAAACCACCAAGCTGACATGCACACGGTAACCCAAGTGTTGTTCTAATGAAACAACCACACCTCTCATTTCTTGAACCAACAAATTTTACTCTTTCTAGTTCCTTCCTAATGAGTTGTATACATTGTCTTCCTCCCTCGTATTCCATTAGCCGAATCGAAACGAATTGTAACAACAATAATACCATGCTTTTTTACCAATAGACAATGTCCATTCTAAAACTTTAGATCGGGATTTAAAAATCTGCCAATTCGAAAAGTACATATAATTAGTAAACTTCATCAACTTACTTAAAGTTGACAAACAAATAATAATGTGTAAATTCAATAGAAGACATATGGTATTTGTGATGAAGAAATGCGTAACATCACTACATGAATCCGTAGAAGAAGTTGAAGTTGTCGGCTCTGAACCACAAATGCATAAAATTTTATTTGCAGGCAACTGGAAATTCAGACATAACTGAAATTTCGGGTTATACGGAAATTTGAAATTTCCGGTGTTACGCTCGCTACCTTCCGAAAATTTGCGTAATTTCCAGTTCATACAATGGTTTTTGAAAATCGTCCCGTAAATTTTAAAATTTCTGGTGAATCACACTCGAAAATTTAAAAATTTCTGAATTTTTGCAACCGAAAATATTTTCAATATACACTAAAATTGAGGTACCGGAAATTTCGTTTTGACCCACTTTAACCAATTGAAATTTTTTTGACAAATATAATTTTTTAAAAATAAATAGTGAAAAGACATTTTAAGAATAATATAATACAAAGGATGACAAGTATGATTTAAGGGGTGAGATAATTCCTCCACATCATTGAATATCTTTTGGATCACTTGTGGCTTACAAGAGTGCACTCTTTACTATTACAACACTGTTTGGGCTAAGTCTCTGGAAAAGCCTGTATGCCTTTTTCAAATATCTCTAAGGAATAGTGAATTTTCTTTGAAGTAATGCTGATGGTACTACTTACTTACTTACTAGTAATACATTTATGCAAATATAATTCCATTAAATCATAGTAATAAGATAATGCAACTAGTGCACAAATCACTATTGCTGTTCTAAATTATACACTGCACAAGAAACCAACTCCAAGACGTTTACCAAATAAGATAAGGACATAATAATTATTTAAGGGCTTTTTTTTTAATCAGTTTTGATTTTAATTTTAATTTTAATTTTTATAAAATTCTTTGGAAGAAAAAAAGTAAAATAAAATATCTTTAGTAATCTTATTTTGAAAACGGTGTTTGAGATGAAAAATAAAAATAAAAATTGTACGGTAAATTTATTTTTAAAATATATTTTTAAAATTGAAAAAGAAAATTTTTTTAAAACATTTTTGAATTAATTATATTTATATTCGTAGGAGGTACTTATAAAAGGTGTAGACAATTTCTTTTTCCACTTTTATAGTATGAATTACACCTCTGAAAATTTAAAAATATTTTTAGAAATTTTTGGAAATGCATCTCGGAACGCACTATAAAGCATTTTTGTCAAAATTTGATTTAAAGATGCATCTTTGAATATCTTTTAGGTGTATTCGTAGATGCATCTTCAAAAAATTTGATTTAGGATATATATCTCAAAAAATTTCTTGCATGCATTGTAGACAGAAACATTATCTAAATTTTTATTTCTTTTTAATCTAATGTCATTTTGATCTGACCAACAATGTCATAATTCATATTTTGATTCAAATATTAACATCTCAAAATAAGGTAATGCATTAATTGAAAAACATCTTAAAATATTACAAACATAATTCTCAAAGTATGAAAAATACTAGAAAAACATCCGGAAAAAAAGCATAACTAATTGCGTATGCCTAATCCTAATCCTTTTGCTCTTCCTCTACCACTGATAACCCAATGCATTTTGTGCCTCAGTAAAATGGAATGGGCGAGGGCAACCGCATCATCCCAATATCTCTCAAACAACCCAGACTGTATGCCTTCTCTCACAATCCACATAATATTTTAACAAATCGATAACACATTGATGACATGGTCATCCTTGGTCTGCTCATTCTCCATGGTCTTCTCATGAGCAGGTCTAGGTGGATGTCCAGGAGTGTCTGGTGTCATGACCAGGTGTGGCACATAATAGAACCAAGTCATATAACCGTCAGCGTAATGCCACTGACTTGTGGATGACATACTCGGATACTGTTCTGGTACCAGATGACTCTCGTAATTCGCCAATATGTCATCAAGATGTTTGTGGACGATGTTGATAGGAGCATCCACGAAGGGGGATCTCAGAATGATCTACACAAATCCAAACGGACGCATGCATCGCTCTGACAGATGCATACACATCAAATTAATCATACATGCCAGTCATCCAGAGTAATATGAAATAGGGTCGAAGGAAACAATGTCCCAGTGAGTGGTGTATGGTGTCCAGTCAATGTCATCATGCTAAGTTCTATCAATATACACATAGAATGGATGCACAACATCATTTCCTCTGCACAAGCAATACATGCCATCACGTGGATAATCCTCAATATACCCTAGCACATGATCAACTCTCGTGTATACGGTGAAAATGGGATAGGATCCATCCCTAAAAATGAATAAGAAAAAACATTAGTAATAAGTGTAAAAAAGTTGTTTTTAAATTAGTACTGACTATGGAAATTACTGTCGGTAGGTTACATGAGCCTATCATTTGCTTTTTTGTCCAAAGAGAACCTTCGCTCAACTTAAAGTACAAGTATACCAAGCATGCGGTCCCCAATTCCACTCGTGAATGGCCGACAAGTCGATGAAATACTTAAGGTATGCCACATCTATGTAGGTTACACTTTTGTCCACAAACATGGACGTTGATAGATGCCAATTATAGCTAAAATCTCACATGAAAACTTGGCATTTTTAAGCTTCATTGCATGTTTTTATTGATTAAATCCCCATGCTTGCTTGAATGTAGCTTTTATGTAAATAGTTGTTGTATTTTTAATTTGTGTGTTAAATGTGTAGCAAGTCTTGCAAGAAACCAATGGCAAAAGGCCAAACCAAAGAAGAGGTCTCAAAGCTTAAAGATGTGATTTTTGCGCAAGCTCGCCGGACGAGCTAGGAGTGAGGCATAAGCGAACTCGCCAAGCAAGCTCAGAGCGAGGAAGGGGTGAGACATTAACAGAAGCACTCCAGTGGCAAAAGTTGGCTTTGTCACCGAGCGAGAGTGAAGCGTGGAATTCTTCAAGCGAGTATTGATATTTTCCCAGGGCGGTTTAAGTGCTGTGCGCTGGCAGAGCTGATCTAAAAGTGACATTTCGTCGAGAGAAGCTTTTGGTTGCCATGCGAAATTGGCTGATCATAAAATGTATAAATAGAGGTCCAAAAAGATTTTTGGGGATTACTGATGAAACATAAATATGTGATATTTCTGGCTTGATATACACCAAATATTTCTCATACTTTAGTTTGAATTAAATTATTTTATAAGTATTATGCAGGTATTTTTTTATTTTTGCAGATATGCACTGAGCCGAACACTTTTGAAGAAATGAAGAAAAAAGGGTGCAAAAAGTAGTAAAAGAGCCTAAGGAAGAAGAAACCAGCCCAAAAGCCCATTACAAGTGTGAGCACGTGGCCCACAAGCCCTGACGACCGTCAAGGGGACGTGACGAACGTCACGCTCCATGAAGACCAAGTGACGATAGTCACTTGCGTGTGACGAACGTCACAGCCTATCACCCCACTTTCTCCTCATCCAACGGACAGAAACACGTTCAAAGGTTAATCCAACGAGTTCCTACATTCTCTCACCCACTCAGTCAAAAGAGCAACGAACGTGACAATTAAATGGCCTATTATTTCTCAAGGAAGAAAAGTGAACCGTTCCTACATTTTCGAGAGCAACGAATCAAGCAAGCATTATAAATAGAGCCTGAGACCACAATAGAAAGGGTTCTGCTTTTTGACGAGAAAGTTTAGAGATTTTATTAAGCAGATATTATTTTCAGCAGAATATTATTTTTCAGCATTATTTTCTTTTCAACATTATTTTCTTTTCCCAGTTATTTCTTTCCAGCATTATTCTTTCAGCATTATTTTCTTCTGTACGGTTAAATATATTCTCCGATCGAAGCAAAGCCTACAATTTGTGCAGGAGTGCTTCTGTCTTCAGAGTTATTACCAGGTTTATGTTTACAAATTCTTATTGCTTATTAATTAATATAATTATGTTTATTTGTGTTTGTCCTTTATATTATTCTGCGATTTGGTTTAATATTATGTCAGGCTAGAAATCTTATACCGGTATGTAAAGTCAATCAGCCGAGGGAACGAGTAACTTAGTCGGACTATTTTTACTACGAAACTTTCTTTTCTGGCCTAAGTTACTATTTTTCAAATTATTAAATTGTTTTGTTACGGAAGTAAAAAACATATAGAGGTTAGGATCAACAAAGCAGAAGTTTGAGATCTTTTAACTGGACAGTAGTAATTAGGCATTGGCTTAAAATACAACGGAAGCACTTTAAAGTTAATTAAGATTTTGTTTAGTTTCCAAAAAGTGTTTTTAACTCCTGCGGGATGGCGGAAGCGTACGTTAGGACTTAACTGCATAGCCTAGATCAACAAAACGACAGTGTGAGACGAGGGTTTTTAAACTAGATAGGTTTTACTGAAAACTGTTTTGAAAATATAAAGACGCCCGACAAGTCGCTAGTTCCCGAGGTAAGACTGTTGCATACTGGTAATTAAGCTCATCGATTATTAAAATACAACTTAATTTAGCGATTAGTTTCCCTACAACCCAAATCAAATATTCATTAGCTTTAGATTTACATAGTAACAATAAAAAACGGTAGATTGATTCATCAGTCTCTGTGGTTCGATATCTTTTAAAACTACTCGACAAGACTGTGCATTTGCAGTCTGAATCATTGGATACATAAGTACAAATCTCACGATCAAGTTTTTGGCGCCGTTGCTGGGGACTGATTTAAGTCGATATCGCTACTCTTTTGTTACGCAGTAGAGACTAGAGCAAAAACTTCTCTCTTTCTTTTCTATCTCTATTTCTTTTCTTATCTTCTCTAATTTTGTATGCCAAACACTCGTTCGCAAGACAAGCCGTTATACATACAAATCAATGATATCGAGCGTTATCTCATACTTAGACGCCGCATTCAAGAGTACCATCTCTTGCATAACACTCAACCTCATCAATCACTCGAACCTCCTATTTCTCCACCAACCAAAGAAATGGCTGCAAATCCTTCTCCGCACCCACTCAAATCCTATGCCATACCCTCACAAGATGAACCACATAACAGCATTGCTGCCCCTCCGATCGAGGCTAACAACTTTGAACTGAAACCCTCTTTGTTATCTGCTGTGCAACAAAACCAGTTCTCTGGTGGGTCGATGGAAGACCCTAATCTTCATCTATCAATATTCCTACAATACGCAGATACAATCAAGAACAATGGGGTCAGTCAAGAAGCAATAAGACTTCGTCTCTTCCCTTTCTCTCTAAGAGACAGAGCAAGAGCTTGGCTCCAATCTCTACCCGCAAACTCAGTCACTACATGGGACGAGCTGAAGAAAGTTTTTCTTGCGAGATATTTTCCACCAAGCAAAACAGCTATGCTAAGATCTCAGATAAGCGATTTTAGACAAAAGGAGAACGAATCCCTTTTCGATGCTTGGGAAAGATACAAAGATCTGATGAGACTATGCCCACATCATGGCCTGGAAGAATGGTTGATTATCCACACCTTCTATAATGGTCTCCTCTACAATACAAGATTAACAATAGACGCTGCCGCAGGTGGTGCACTTATGGACAAATCCTACACCGCTGTCTATGCTCTAATCGAAAGTATGGCCCAAAACCACTATCAGTGGGGAAGTGAAAGAGGACACGTAGACAAAGTTACTACAGAGAAAGCACCGACAAAAGGAGGAATGTATGAGATAAGCGACCTAGACAGTGTCCATTCTAAGGTAGATGCCCTCACCCTAAAGATTGATAATTTGACCGCAATACCTCCAGCCACCGTGGCTGCTATAACTCCCAATTACGAAATATGCGGAGTACCTGGACATATAGTCACGGAATGTAAGATCTTGGCAGGAACTCCAGCTGACCAAGTGAATTATGCTCAAGGAAACCCTTACTCAAACACGTACAACCCTGGATGAAAAAATCACCCAAATTTCTCATATAAAACCCCAATGCGTTGTATGCTCCAAACCAAGCGCCTGCCGTACCACCTGGATATCAGAAAGCCCATGTAAATGCTCCTAGTGCACCAAAAAAATCAAACTTAGAACTGATGATGGAGAACTTCATAGCTACTCAAGCGCAAACAAATAAAGACGTCCAAAATCAAAACATACACACTAATGAGCAGATAAAACAATTAGCAAACAAAATAGATGCTTTGGCCACCCACAATAAAATGTTAGAAACCCAAATATCTCAAGTGGCTCAACAACAAGCACCTACAGCCGCACCGACTGATACATTTCCCGGTCAACCACAACCTAACCCAAAGGGGCATGCTCATGCCATCATATTAAGGAGTGGAACCGAGTTAGATGGACCGCCTGACCCAAGAATATCAAATCAAAGTATGTATCAAAAGGCTAAAACGTCAAATGAGAAGGAGAATCAACCAGAGAAACCAGAGGTAGATGGAGAAGATAAAGGAGGAGAGGCCAAAGAAAAAGAAAAACCTTATGTGCCTCCACCGCCTTATAAACCCCAAATCCCTTTTCCTGGTAGATTAGCCAAACCCAAGAATGTAGGGAAATTTAAAAAATTCGTAGAACTTCTGAAACAACTCAATATAACAATTCCTTTCACAGAAGCTATAACTCAAATGCCCTCATATGCCAAATTCCTTAAGGAAATCTTATCTAACAAGAAAAAGCTAGAAGATAATGAAACGGTAACGCTTACAGTAGAATGTAGCGCGATTATCCAGAATAAGATGCCTCCTAAGCTGAAAGACCTCGAAAGTTTCTCTATACCATGCCATATAGGTAAGTTTGTCATAGACAAAGCCCTATGTGATCTAGGCGCTAGTATTAGCGTTATGCCTTTATCCATATGCAACAAACTGGAAATGGGTGAACTAAGACCGACAAAGATGTCAGTTCAATTAGCGTATCGCTCCGTCAAATACCCAGTAGGAATCTTAGAAAATGTTCCCGTACGAATAGGTCAATTCTACATCCCTACAGATTTCATAATCATGGATATAAGAGAAGACGAAAGTACACCTATCATCTTAGGAAGACCATTCTTAGCCACAGCTGGAGCTATCATAGATGTAAAAAAGGGAAAACTAACCTTTGAAGTAGGTGAAGAGAAAGTCGAATTTATTCTAACACAATTCTTACAAGTGCCCGCCATAGATGACACATGTTATCTGGTGGACATCATGGACGAATGCGTAAGAGAAATCGATTGGGAACCAATACCTTGTTCAGAAACCATGAAGATTCCCACAACTCTTATATTCGAAGATAACGAATGGTGTCCTGAATACCGAGACGACAATATGAGTGAATGCTTAGCTCTGGCACCCGATCACATGCCTTGTCCAAGAAAACCGGCATTGGATCTTAAGCCATTACCTAAGACCCTCAGATATGAATTCCTTGACACCGAGTTAAAGCGACCTGTAATTGTCAACACGGAGTTAGGACAACAAGAAACAGACAAATTATTACAAGTCTTAAGAAAATATCCCTCCGCCCTAGGATACAACATTACAGTTCTCAAAGGAATAAGCCCTTCCATATGCATGCATCGTATTATGCTGGAGAACGACTGCAAATATTCTAGAGAACATCAACGAAGAATTAACCCAATATGGAGCACCGTAGTTAAAGATGAAGTTAAAAAACTTTTGAACACTGGAATCATATACCCCATCTCTGATAGTCAATGGGTAAGCCCAGTCCACTGTGTACCAAAGAAAGGTGGTATAACGGTAACAACAAACAAAGCAGGCGAAGCTGTAGCGGAACGAACTATAAGTGGAGCTAGAATGTGTATTGACTATAGGAAGCTAAACAAGGCCACTCGAAAGGACCATTTCTCTCTACCATTCATTGATCAAATGCTTGAACGATTAGCTAAGCACTCACATTACTGTTATCTAGACGGTTACTCCGGATTCTTTCAAATCCCTATTCACCCCGATGACCAAGAGAAAACAACATTCACATGTCCTTATGGAACTTTCGCCTACCGACGAATGCCGTTTGGATTATGCAATGCTCCCGCCACGTTTCAGAGATGCATGATGGCAATCTTTGCTGATTTCATAGACAACATTATGGAGGTCTTTATGGACGACTTCTCTGTATGTGGAGAGAGTTTTGAAGATTGTCTGGCAAATTTGGAGAAAGTTTTGGAGAGATGCGTAAAAGTTAACCTCATTCTGAATTGGGAAAAGTGCCACTTTATGGTCAAACAAGGAATCATACTAGGACACGTTGTGTCCGAAAAGGGGATTGAAGTCGATAAAGCTAAGATCGAAGTCATAGAAAACTTGCAACCCCCTAAAACAGTGAGAGAAATACGCAGTTTCTTAGGACACGCCGGTTTCTACCGACGATTCATCAAAGATTTCTCGCAAATATCAAAACCTCTAACCACCCTCCTTATGAAAGACGTTGAATTTGATTTTGACGACAAATGCCTAAAAGCATTTAACCAACTAAAAATAGCTCTTGTATCCGCACTAATCATGCAACCACCCGATTGGAGACTTCCATTTGAAATCATGTGTGATGCAAGTGATTACGCCGTAGGTGCAGTCCTGGGACAACGAAGAGATAAGAAGCTTCATGCGATATATTATGCTAGTAGAACCTTGGACCCTGCACAGATGAATTATGCAACAACGGAAAAAGAACTTTTAGCCGTAGTCTTCGCACTAGACAAATTTCACTCCTACCTCGTAGGCGCAAAAATAATCATCTATACAGACCACACAGCTATTAGATATCTCTTAACCAAGCAAGACTCAAAGCCGAGACTTTTGAGATGGATTCTGCTTCTACAAGAGTTCGATCTAGAAATTAAAGACAAAAAAGGTACCGAAAACGTGGTAGCCGACCAATTATCTCGAATGGAACAGCTGACACCAGAAGAAGTACCTATTAACGATCACTTCCCGTATGAACGTCTGATGGCTCAGATGGACTTAGGAGAAGCCAGAAAAGAACCGCCTGAATCAAATCCAAATCAACAGCTCTTAGGACTTGACACACAAGCTGCTAACAACGATTCACGAGAAAGCCAAGACCAAATAAATAATGCTATACAAGAAGCCGTGGTCTCTATCCAAACCATACCATGGTATGTGGACATAGCAAATTACTTAGCTGCCAAAATCCTACCCCATGATATGACTTATCAACAGAAGAAGAAATTCTTTCACGATTTGAAACATTACTTTTAGGATGAACCTTTACTATTCAAGAGGAGCGCAGACGGTATTTTCCGAAGATGCGTCCCGGAAAACGAAATAGAAAGCATTATTTCTCATTGTCATGATGCCCCTTACGGAGGTCATGCAAACACATCAAAGTCATGTGCCAAAATTTTGCAGTCTAGATTCTACTGGCCAAATTTGTGGAAAGATGTGCACACAACCATCCTAAACTGCGACCGATGCCAACGCACCGGAAATATATCCAGACGCGATGAGACGCCTCAGACTGGCATCCTACAAGTGGAAGTCTTTGATGTATGGGGAATCGACTTCATGGGACCATTTCCATCCTCATTCGGAAACAAATATATACTCGTGGCTGTAGATTACGTTTCAAAATGGATTGAAGCAATAACTTCTCCAACAAACGATACTAGAGTCGTGATTAAACTATTCAAAACCATTATATTCCCAAGGTTTGGTGTACCCAAACAAGTTATAAGCGACGGTGGCTCCCACTTCATATCACGAATCTTTGATAAACTCCTAACCAAATATGGGGTGAGGCACCGCATCGCAACACCATACCACCCCCAAACAAGCAGACAGGTGGAAGTCTCAAATCGAGAAATAAAACAAATACTGGAAAAACTGTTGCCACTTCAAGAAAGGATTGGTCAGCTAAGTTACCTGACGCATTATGGGCCTACAGGACGGCATTCAAGACACCGATAGGTACAACACCCTTTAAACTCATATATGGAAAATCATGCCACCTGCCAGTGGAAATTGAACACAAAGCTTACTGGGCAATTAAAACTTTAAACCTAAGCTATACTGCGGCAGGAGAGAAAAGGATCCTCGAGATAAATGAATTAGAAGAACTAAGATTAGATGCATATGAAAATGCAAGGATCTACAAAGAAAGGACAAAAAAATGGCATGACAAACGTATCTCAAGGAAAGAATTCAATGAAGGAGATGTAGTACTCCTATTCAACTCTCGTCTGAAACTGTTCCCTGGAAAACTCCGTTCACGATGGTCTGGACCATTCGAAGTAACCAAAGTTTTCCCCAGTGGTGCCATAGAAATCAAAGGAAAATCCATGAATCCATTCTTAGTAAACGGCCAACGCCTAAAGCATTATTACAGCGTCGAAAATAAGGATTACACCGCGAGCTTAACGCTATTAGAGCTACCGCACCAATTTAATAACTAATTCACGTCTAACAACAAATGTCAAGCTAACGACATTAAACAAGCGCTGTGTGGGAGGCAACCCACAATTTTTTTAATTATTATTATCTCTCAAATATCTTTATCTTTTATTTTTTTTTTCTATTTTTTCCATTTCTGCATTCTGATTTTTACTTTCCGATTTTTTCCTTTTTCTTTCTTTCTCCCACAACATATTTTACTCATTTGCATTTTTCTTTTCCAAATTTTAGTACCGATTCACAAGAACCTACAAGCTAAAATTCATGGATACTATCATTTTTGCCTCGGAGACTCAGCAGAGACGATATGAGATTCTGGCTCAACGCCAGATGAGTATGACCACGTATGTGCATGATCCCACCTTGACAGCCTCAGGAATCAGGGAAAGTGTCTATTTCATGTTTAACCAGATAGGATGGGAGGGGTTCCTAGCCCATAAACACCCTACACACCAACGCCTCACCTTGGAGTTCTTGAGCTCCCTCATCTATAAACCCACACAAGGCTTAGGGCGTAGTAGAGGTCAGATGTTCTTTAGATTGTTCGGTTTCACCCACCAGTTTACAGTTTGCAGTCTAGCTCAGCTGCTAGGATTCCCTAGCTCTTTAGACGCCCACATGGAAACCCAGGCGGATGAGTACCTCAACTTTGAGCTTAATCACTTTTGGAGAGACATAGCGGGCCAATATCCCGAGGACCCCGACCACCTTGATGCCACCGAGATTCATAACCCTACTATTCGGTATTTCCATCACATTTTAGCTTTCACATTTTTTGGAAAACCTATTAATCAAATCTCGGTTTCTAGGGATGAGTTGTTCATCATTTACTGTGCTTTTCAGACCAGACCAGTCATTGGCGCATCATTCATGATCGCCAACATGTCAGCTATAGCTCAGTGTACCCATGGCCCCATATGTGTCAGCGGGCTAGTCACCATGATAGTCGAGGCCCTATCCCTACGGTCATCTCTGTCGCGCCTTACACCGTACGCTAGATATTATACCATGGACATCCCTTTTTGCTTTAACATTTCCTTGATTGGTAACCTCAGCCCACCTCACTTTCAGCTGCTTGTCCAACGTAACCCTGTCTATTGCTTCAAATTGCCTAGCCCCGAGCATACCAGTGTCTATACCAAGACAAATTGGCTATATCCCCTAGAGAAGACAGACGAACACGACCCTGAGAGGGAGGAGAGCGACCCATCTACACCAACAGGTTACCACGATTATACACCTTTGGATTACCCTACACTACCCCTTGTTACTACAACTGATGACATACCCATGCCTGATCATGCACATACGATCAAGACTCTGCAGACAAATGTTACCACACTCCGAGGCGAGCTCGACACTGTTAAAGATAATGTCAGCACACTTCGGCGTGACTTCTTTCATTTCATGGACGTCGTCACAGAGCAGTTTGACCATATTTATCAACATCTGCATGCTTCTGCACCACCTCCTGGAGGCCCTCATGCTTGATAGTTTTTCTGTACCGCCCCAGTGAGGACACTGTTTGTTCTTAGTATGGGGGGGGGGGGGGGGGGGTTCATTGTTTTTCATTATTATTATTCTCAAACTCATTATGGTTTTAATTATTTTCGAATAATAGATTACTTTTCGGTCCTAAAATTTTATCCATATCCATTTTATTTATTTCTATTTACAAAGTATGCATTCATTTTTTGCAATTTCTGTTATTATTTTCATTTGTTCTTAATTTCTATTTTTATTATCATCTGTTTTTTTATTTTATTTTTGTTACCATCTTTATTTGCTTCTTATTTACCATATCATTTTTCCAACTATACAATATGCTACTAATCCCTTGCAATACACTTCTCAAAATTGAAATTAATTAATTACTTTAGTGGAGCACGCATTCAAAGCAGTCAAAGAGACCAACATGACCTGACTCTGACGAACGTCAGTATGCATGTGATGAACGTCAGGGTGTGTCTTTGACTCTGATGAGCGTCAGGAAGCGTGTGACGGTCGGTAGACAATGTCCCCCACGCTTTTCAATCCCGTGACCGTTGATAGCATTGATGCACGAAAAATTTATATTAAAATTCCACCACCCCATTTACTCCACTTACCCATAACCTCCCAAATTTCAAAATTCTCCCATAAACACCATTAAATTTCTTACTCCACAAAACCATCTATATAAACCCTCCCCTTCCATCCTTAGTTACATCACTACCACTCCCTTTCCATCTCTCTACCACATATACATTTTTTTTCTATCAAGTTCAACACTCATGGCCAACCAACCCGAACCCGACATGCGACATCTCGTGCTCCGACAAGGAGAAGCCGGTGAGCTTCAAAAAGAGAGGTACATAAAATTCCATCACCGAGGGCTAACATCCACACGGTTCGTTGACAACACTTGCTTGCAAGAATTAGGCTTGCAACCTCATATGGAAGGCTTGCTGAATAAAGCTGGCCTAAGCTTTATTAGCACGATGAACCACACCAACTTACGAAGCTCTCACGTTGGAATTCTTGAGTTCCTACGCATATCACACCCGAGAAGATGCAGACGCACACCTAACGGGAGCCGCTCATTTTCGGATGTTCAACCGAGAGTACCAACTCAACCATGAAATTTTGAGCGACATATTTCATTTTCCCCGAGGGAATAATGTGCAATACCGCATACCCCCCGAATTGGATTGGAATGGAAGTGCATACGCACTATGGGAGAGAATAACCGGCGAACCAAATGTCACACCCGAAGCACGGTACGCCTCTCACATCTACAACCCGAACATCCGCTTCTTACACCG
Source organism: Vicia faba (assembly GCA_948472305.1). Taxonomy (NCBI): domain Eukaryota; kingdom Viridiplantae; phylum Streptophyta; class Magnoliopsida; order Fabales; family Fabaceae; genus Vicia; species Vicia faba. The sequence goes on from OX451740.1 coordinate 1,329,460,892, forward strand.
TGTTATGGCAAACACAATATTCAGAAGGGAAAACAACAACAAGGTAAACACTAAAGAATTATATGCTCTCCACTGTACCTTTTCGCAAAACGTCCGTCTTAATCCTGTCACTTTAATGATGGCCCATATTCAAAACCTCGTTGCAAGAGAAGGGACCACACCTTTTTGCATCGGAGGCATCGTCACTGCCATCGCAGTTCACTTGAACTGGGGGGAAAGGATCCAACTCCTACCTCCACTGCCAGCAATTTTTATGGACATTGATAACTGTAGAGCTGGCCGCCTGATTAAAGTACGAGAAGCTAGAGGATACTATCTCATGGTTAAGAATGCAAGACTTCATAGTGTGATTATGCCAAATCATAATCGTACTTACTTGGGTAATCCGGATAACTGGCTTTACAACCTGAACGCCCCTGAACCCGGAGAAAATGTCCAAGGGAATCAAGGTCAGGCTAACAACGCTGCCGCTGACGAAATCGAAGAAGAATTAGAGCAGCAAGAGCCCTAACCACAGCAAGCCAACAATCCCGCCACTATCGATGCAATATATGCCGCGATAATGCAACAAAACCAGCTGTCCACTCAACGCCACCAGAGTATCGAGACGCGCCAAATCGAGATGATGACTCTCATGCAACAAATGCAGAGAGACCAAAATGACTATGCTTGCAGGCACGATCAAAGTATGCTGGAATTCACCACCGGAATAACGGCAGATATGCGAGCCTTAACACTCCGTGTTGACGACTTTCATAATATCATATCCCAAAGAGATGGCGGCGAATCTTCCAGACATGGCGGGCAAGCACCACTAGTGCAGAAATGACTTTTTACATCGGGTGAAACTAACTTTTTACATCGGTTCTGGGTCCGATGTAAAGTCAGGCGATATAGTAAATCAGGGACTTTTTACATCGGTTCTGGGACCGATGTAAAAAGTCCCTTTTTTACATCGGTTATAATATAAGAACCGATGTAATAAACAATTATTATGCACATTTTTTTAAAAAATTGATCCAGTTTTTTACATCGGTTGGAAGTAACACCCGATATAAAAAGTTCCTTTTTTACATCATTTATAATATAAGAACCGATGTAATAAACAATTATTATGCACATTTTTTAAAAAATTGATCCAGTTTTTTACATCGGTTGGAAGTAATACCCGATGTAAAAAGTCTTTTTTTTACATCGGTTATAATATATGAACCGATGTAAGAAACAGTTATTATGCACTTTTTTTTTAAAAATTGATCTAGTTTTTTACATCGGTTGGAAGTAATACCCGATAATCTTCAGGCATGGTGGTTGCTTCAATCTAATACAGTACAAATAAATCTGTGAGAAATTACAATGGTAGTGTAGAGCATTTCTACAAGTATTATTCTTGACCAAGTGATTATGGAGGATAAAAATTAAAAACCAAACTGAAAATTGAACCGAGAGGACTTGTGGAGTATGGTTCAACTTCCTTAAACCGCTCAAACTGGAACGAAACCGTGATCGAATTGTCAAAATTATCTAACTTTATAAAGTACTACTCAAGCTTTCATTTGGTTGAACGGTTTGGTTCGGTTCGGTTTTCAAAACATTGATTAAAACATACTAGAAACCAACTGAAAGCAATGATTTAATTTAATCAGCTACCTCTTCATCAATTCTCTTCCATGTCAAAGACATATCCATCACGGACTTGGAACATATGGGACAACAGAATCTGAGCCATATACCAGTTCGAATAATTATTTAAGCAGAAATAATGTTTTAATAAACCAAACGATTGTCAAATAGTTAGTATATACTCACTTGTCGCGCTTTAGCATTTCTTGAAAGCATTCACCATGCATTGTGTGACCGCATTTCATAACATGAGTGTCTTTCAATGAGTCAAAAAGGTACTGTAACAACAAAATAAATTCACATCATAATACTTTCATGCTTCCGACAACATATGAATTTGTTGTTTAAGTGAAAACCCCCGATATAAGGAAAGGAAGGAAAAATATGCACCTCATAACAAATTGGACAATGATGCCTCATTGAGTTCTCCACGCATAAATGATTATCACGCAGAGCAATTGAATAGCAAGACCCTGTCAAAATGGAGCAATATATTTGTCATGTAAGAAAATTATTTTGGAAGCTAAAAAGATAAGACAAATTCATGTTAGAATGAGAATCAACAGCCAATAGAGTTATTAAATTCAATTCACAATAGTGCTTTTGAACTTCTGGAGTCACTAAGGAAGATGGTAAGCTTATTTGAAAAAATAAAAATGTAAAATCAACAATATCGAAAAAATGAAAGCCTTGTGATGAACGCATACCGCACTTCTTGCAATGGAAATAATTCTCACTCCCGCCAACTCTATTACCATATTACATAACCAAAATTAGTTGGCATCTCGTAAATTTGGGTAACCTAAGGGACTATTTAGTCGAATAAAGTTAATGTACCTGCAGATCCCACAATCATCACAATGAAACTGTTGTTTCCCGTCTGTATAATGAAGTGAACAACAATAAACATCAAATCGAAAACAATACCGTTAAGATTTATCAAGTCATAATGAAAAGGAAAAACTTAAATCAGATACTATAGATTTACTGTAAATCATTACATCATCATCAAAGAATCTGCAGATGTCACAGAAATATTCCCCCATTCTAATACCACAGTTAGTGCAAACTTGAGCAACCTTCAAAACAAACATTTAAAACAACAATCAGAAAAGAAACAAAAAATACTAGAGATTCAAATCAAGCTTTGAATAGATAGATATATACGGGTTGCTCTGTGTCACAAACCGAACAAACAACCTGAAAAAACAACAAGATGCAAACAAGAGAACAAATAAGTGAAGAATGTGACTTACAGTTGAAACAGAGAGCGAGGAAGGGCGTGAATCGGTCGGTGAAAAGTCGTGAACGGCGTGAACGGAATGAACGACGTGAAACGGCGGCAAGGAGACGTAATCAAATTTCAACAAACCGCATCATCTATGTTCATCAAACAAATCTGCAAATTCACAACAAAAATCATCATCAATGGCGGTCGAAAACGATGAAACACGAACGAACAGAACCACCGCGGTCGAAGACGACGACCAGAAACGGCGGAAACACAAACGGAAACCACCGCGGTCGAAGATGACGACCGGAAACGGCGGTCGAAGAACCTTTGTGAACGGAAACGTCGATGATGGTGGCTGGGAAACGGCGGTGGTAACGTTTGTGAAACAACGGTCGTAAGGGTCGTATGCGTACAGTGGAAAGGAGTGAAACGGCGGCTACGGAATATTGTACAGTGGAAATATTGAAATATTTTGAATTTGGGAAATAAGGGTTTGGAAGCTATTACCTCGGTGGAAATGAATACCCGATATAAGGGTTGGCTTAGTGGAGAAGCTATTACATCGGTGGATCCTAATAACCGATGTAAGGGTTTTGAACCTATTACATCGGTGGATACTAATAACCGATGCAAGCTTTTTTTTCTGACTTTTTTACATCGGTTTAAACTTCCACCGATGTAATATGTTGTGAAGATATTAATTTATTCTTTAATTTATTTTTTATATTAATATCTGTTGTGAAGATATTACATCGGTTATAGTTAACCGATGTAATATGTTGCATGTTTTTTATTAATATTTCTACTACCTTGTTTCTTATTTACAAAAATGCCACCGTATTTTTTTTTGAAAACTTTTTACATCGGTGGATGCGTTTGCCCGATGTAATAGGTAGCGAAATATATTTTTTTTCTTATTTTTTATATCATTGCAAATAAATACCTCATGTAAAAAGTGTTAATTGTATTTTTTACATCATATATTTTGATACCCGATGTAAAAACCTTTTCTCAAATGTCTTTTTTTTAGTAGTGCACGTCGAAGAGCAAGGACACGTGGCCGATACCAAAGACAAGAGGAGGAAGAATGATTATCCAATTTCCATTTCCCCTTTCCCGCTTCTATCAATACATTGAGGACAATGTATGATTCAAGTATGGGGGAGGAAGTATTTCCCTTTTTTTCTAGTAATTTTTATTTTCCTTGTAATTTCCCTTCTGTTATCTTAAATTCAATAAAAAAATTTTTCAAGTCATCTATTGCAGCAATTTGTGTTGTTCTTTTAGACTCCCCTTTCTTTTTTGAGCCCATAAATTTTTTTTTCTCTCACTCGACAAGTAAATAGACTGTAAAATCTTTAATCATCAGGAATTGGGGCGAGATTAAGCGAAATTTCTACCGTTTAGACACTCTACAACCCCAGAGTATGATAGATCAGTTCAAGTACCCGTTGTTTCCAACACCCTGAGTTTAGTCTTTATAGTAACCTTGAGTAGTTTATATTAGCAGTCAGCACCGTCTTAAACACAAACTACGCAGGAAGTCGATGAATATATGTGGATGATAGAATATTTCAGCAAAATGTTGCAAGGAAACACACTGATTAAATTGGACGATCCTCACCCGATCGCCTAATCCAAAGGATGTAAACCTTACAAAGTAACATGAAAATTCATTTGATGGATGGTTCAAGAGCATCTGGTACTGAACTCGGTAGGGCAGATTACGGTCTGATCCCCCGCATCCAACATTTGAATTAAAGGTTGCCACATTACTGTGCCAGAAACCTCTAAAAGTTTAAAAGAATCATAACCACTAACTGACTGTTCTGCTATGTGCGTGTGAAGATAAAGGGCTTAATGTGATTGTGCTAGAATGAAAAAGGCAAAACAAGACAAATACTCGAGGTAGGCTATGATAGGACCTGTAACTAGTTTACGTAAAATGGGACTGTCTAGCGTCGCCGGCGTAGTTATGGAGCACAAATCAAACCACCGATTTTCTGACAAAAACACAATGCAGCTATATATTAGTCGATCCGAGTCATAACCATGTTTAGAAAAACATCGTACTTAGCATTTGCTTGAGGACAAGCAAAGTTTAAGTATGGGGGAGTTTGATGACACACAAATATGTGATATTTCTGGCTTGATATACACCAAATATTTCTCATATTTTAGTTTGAATTAAATTATTTTATAAGTATTATGCAGATATTTTTCTATTTTTGCAGATATGCACTGAGTCGAACACTTTTGAAGAAATGAAGAAAAAAGGGTGCAAAAAGTAGTAAAAGAGCCTAAGGAAGAAGAAACCAGCCCAAAAGCCCATTACAAGTGTGAGCACGTGGCCCACAAGCCCTGACGACCGTCAAGGGGACGTGACGAACGTCACGCTCCATGAAGACCAAGTGACGATAGTCACTTGCGTGTGATGAACGTCACAGCCTATCACCCCACTTTATCCTCATCCAACGGACAGAAACACGTTCAAAGGTTAATCCAACGAGTTCCTACATTCTCTCACCCACTCAGTCAAAAGAGCAACGAACGTGACAATTAAATGGCCTATTATTTCTCAAGGAAGAAAAGTGAACCGTTCCTACATTTTCGAGAGCAACGAATTAAGCAAGCACTATAAATAGAGCCTGAGACCACAGTAGAAAGGGTTCTGCTTTTTGACGAGAAAGTTTAGAGAATTTATTAAGCAGATATTATTTTTAGGAGAATATTATTTTTCAGCATTATTTTCTTTTCAGCATTATTTTCTTTTCCCAGTTATTTCTTTCCAGCATTATTCTTTCAGCATTATTTTCTTCTGTACGGTTAAATATATTCTCCGATCGAAGCAAAGCCTACAATTTGTGCAGGAGTGCTTCTGTCTTCAGAGTTATTACCAGGTTTATGTTTACAAATTCTTATTGCTTATTAATTAATATAATTATGTTTATTTGTGTTTGTCCTTTATATTATTCTGCGATTTGGTTTAATATTATGTCAGGCTAGAAATCTTATACCGGTATGTAAAGTCAATCAGCCGAGGGAACGAGTAACTTAGTCAGACTATTTTTACTAAGAAACTTTCTTTTCTGGCCTAAGTTACTATTTTTCAAATCATTAAATTGTTTTGTTCCGGAAGTAAAAAACAGATAGAGGTTAGGATCAACAAAGCGGAAGTTTGAGATCTTTTAACTGGACAGTAGTAATTAGGCATTGGCTTAAAATACAGCGGAAGCACTTTAAAGTTAATTAAGATTTTGTTTAGTTTCCAAAAAGTGTTTTTAACTCCTGCGGGATGGCGGAAGCGTACGTTAGGACTTAACTGCATAGCCTAGATTAACAAAACGACAGTGTGAGATGAGGGTTTTTAAACTAGATAGGTTTTACTGAAAACTATTTTGAAAATATAAAGACGCCCGACAGGTCGCTAGTTCCCGAGGTAAGACTGTTGCATACTGGTAATTAAGCTCATCGATTATTAAAATACAACTTAATTTAGCGATTAGTTTCCCTATGTTTACCGTGGAAATTGGTAAACAACCGCTGATCTTCCAAAAGGTTACTTATTTGGTGACTCGCAAGAACGATCAGATTGATCCTAAGACATGGTTGATTTTCTGGAGTTTGACTAATCCTAATGGTGATTAATGCCAGTAAAGTAAAGACACTTTAAGTAAATTGCATGAAGAAAAGCTTGATAGAATAAATAAAAGCGTTAAGTAAAAGGCTTCGACGGAGATAAGTAAATGAAAAGCGATAAAGTGCTTGAATATAAAAGACTTTGATTAATTTAAATGGTGTTTCACACATATATTCTCAACGATTCTTTCGCTCACGCTGGGTACTTGAATCTAGATGAGTGACTTGTATAAAATGATGAACACACACCAAAACTACGTGAACAACTAGTATTTATACTAAAACAAATCCTAAGTAACCGTTGGGCTGTTACGTTGCTTCGAGATGACGCCACATGGCACGCTCACAACATTCGACGCTCCTGTTCTCGACACGTTGCACTTGGTAACTGCTGGGAACCATTTTCCCTCCAACAATTCAAATCTCAAACCGTTCGACCTTGGGAATCAGGTACCTTTATCGAGAGGTTCCTTCGACGTCGAAGACAACAAGATTCCCGCTTAAAGGAATTTCTCTAAGTATCTTGTCACTCTCTGATGAGCCTTCGACAGGATCAGCTGGTCGAAGCCTTCTTATGTAGGAAACTCTTATGACTCATAATTAATGGTCTATATTGATAACAAACAAGGGTGTCGAATTTAGGAGCCAACAAATTTCCCCCCAGGAATGTCTTATTTCGACACTAAAAAGAAAAAGGCATTCTTTGAGATTCCACTCGACACCTGTCCTTCACTCTCAGCCACAAATTAGTTTGTGCGCTTTTCGTCTCCTACCAACCAACTGACAATCTCAAAAAGCCATCATTCCACCTGTTCCCAAGACGTCACTTCAGTAAGGAGTTTGGCACACCCAATGTCCTTTCACACATTGTCATCATGACTATTTCCCGAAATCGAGGACGCACGCTGCACCGCTTCCGTTCTTCAGAACGGCTACATCACCAAATGAGCGCCACGTGCCCCACTCTTGTCTGAGACATTAAATGACCTCGAGTCTTGTGATTTTCCAATCACTATAAATAGCGCTAAGTGCCCCTTGTTGGACTCTTTACGCTTTCCTTCATCCAAGCCTTAAGTCGAACAAAAATTCCTGAAAGCAAACCTTTGCTTCTTCTTCTCCAAACCCAGAAACTTTTGTTCTTCACCCATCTTCATCTCAAACCAAAAAATGGCCTCACGTTCTCGTTCTTCCAATGTCCCCACTTCTAGCACTCCCTCTAAAACTGCTCAACCGGTAATCTTTTCAACCGTTCCAATAGTTAACTCCATGGGAATGCGAAGGGTTCCCGAACCCATGGGAGATGTTGAGCGTGAAACTTATTCTTCTCAACTGCTGATCCCTGTTGGATACTCCAACCAGGTTTTCGCCATGTCCGGTCCTCTATCTGCATGCATTGCTGACCCAACGAAAATCGAGGATTTCTTCCCTGTGCATGAGGCACTCAAGCCCATTGGGTGCTCTAAGAAGGCAACAGAAGATACCGAAGATCCTGCAAAAGAAAAGATAGATCTCCGATTCTTTAACAGGGGGGTTAGGGCTTTTAGGTCTAGCCCTAACCTTACACCAGAATACAACGCTTGGCTCGACAAGATGGAGAGATGCCAGGCTTCGATTTGGAAGGGCATGGGGATTTATGACCTAGTCATGCTGTCCAAAACTGGTCTCAACTATTGTCCTGAAATGCTGATAGCTTCTTTGCTATTTTGGGACTATACTCACTTCACCTTCCACCTGCCTTGCGGAATGGTAACACCCACTCTCTTCGACGTGGCTGCTATTACTGGTCTTCGACCAACTGGGGATTACTTCGACCCAGAGGAAATGTCTGAAGACCAGATTGGATTTTCAGCTACTAAACCCACTTATACCACCTACACCAACCACTACCATGACAAATCGACATCTGGGGTGACGGATGTGGAGCATATTGCATTTCTAGCCCTTTGGCTGTCACGCTTCGTGTTCTGCACGAAATCCCTACAGGTGACGAAGAAAATGGTCACCCTTGCTACTCAGCTTCATCACGGTCAAAACATCTGTTTGGCCGAATTAATACTAGCGAACCTATATGAGTCAATAAGTAGTGGAGTGACTCAATTAAAAATAATAGAAAATAGAGCCAGCTTGCTGCTTGCTGGACCCTTCTGGCTACTACAACTATGGCTAAACGCCACTTTTGAGTCTTTTCTACCCCAGAAGGCTCAAATAAACGAACAGGCTCCTGAGATAGCCAGAAGGCGTGTCGAAGGTACCAGGCTGGCCTTATTGACTCCCACTGAGGATGGGCTAGAACTCCAAAAGACCCTTGCAAACTTCGTTCAGATGTTTGCAGGGAGGAAGGAATTTACCTCGACCATGGCTCCTTTTGCCAGTCGAAAGTTTGGTCCAGGGTGGTTCACCAGGCCCCATCCCAAGTCATCAGAGAATCCTCACCTCGAAGAGCACACAACACTGTGGAAAGCATTTCTCACTCCCAGGATAATGCCATTGCGCTTCAAGAGTTCAAATAATCATCTGAGCCTGATTGCTTACCAGCCAAATCTTGTCTCTCGACAGTTTGGCATTATCCAATCGCTTCCTTCTCCCATTTACCCTAGGGAGAAATCAGTGTTGTACTTTTGTAATGACTACACTGAGGATGCTGCTACCAAGCATATTGGTAGGTACGCTGGTCGGACCGTACTATCATTGTTCGACTACCAACTCAACTTCCTCTGTTCACCATCTTTTGAAGACTGGTGGAAGAGATATTATGTCGAAGAATTCTTCAACGAAAAGGATTTTGCAGACGAACTCCAGAAGTCCTTCGTCTTGGTTCTCGACAAAATAAAGAAATGTACGTTCCCTCTTCAAATTATATTTGTCTTTCCATTTCGACCTATAACTGTCAATTATAACTTGTGAACGTGTCTTCTTTCAGTTGTTCGAAAACCTGTGGCAAAGAAAGCCACAGACAGCCATCAGGGTGGAGGTCCCTCTACAAAACCTCCAGCACAGGTAACAAAAATTTTCTTGTTTCCTGCTGGTTTTAAACATCCTGGTTTTCAATGTTGCGTTCTAAACCAACTTCATTTGGGGCTTTTAGAGTCCTGCGCCTAAGAAGCGACCTGCATTAACGGTCGAATCTTCGAGTGGCGACAAAGACGAATCTCCCCCTGTTCCTCTCAAGCGGAGAAAGGTGAAGAAGGCTGCCCCTGCTCCTGAGCCTCATCCTACGATCAGAATCAAGGTCACGGGGAAAAAACCCAGGCCACCTCCTGTGATCATCGAAGAGCCCACGGAGGAGGAGCTGAACGTCTTGCTCAGCAAACCCGTTGAGAGTGACAACTCTAGCCCTGGGGCTGAAGTTCCTCTACAGGTAGTGCCTTCGACCACCTTTAACTTAGGTGTCGATGATCACCTTTGATTGTGTATCTCCCTAATCAGAATATTCTTTCCTCTTTTATTTTCAGGAGACAGCTGGAACTTCAGCACCAACTGGGCATCCTGTCGAAGGTTCTGATTCCTTTGTAAGCAGCACGGGAGAACCCATTCACCATCCTTCTTCTTTCGTTGGTTCTGCTAACGAAGTAAATCAAACTTCAGAGCCACAAGACTCTGCTGACCATAGCAGGCAACGAGAGGAGGAACTGGTGGATGATGAAGTCCTTGCTGAAACAGAGGAACACCACCAGGAGGAAGCCCAAGTGGTCAATGATACAGAGGAGCAACATGATGAAGAAGGTCATGTTGATGCTGACGCTGCTGAACATACTCAGCCCCAAGCCACCACTGCTGCAGAAACGATCACCTCGACAAAGCCCAGGTCTAAAGAAGACTTGGCCCTTTTGAAGCAAAATGATCCAATTGGCTACCTAAATGCCATCATCGAGAGCAGGGAGAATTCATCTGACCCTAGCCATGATGCTTCTACTGCATCAGGGAAGTCTACTTCGACTTCTCCTCTTGATGAGGTTTTGAAGAAGGTCAAGGCTCAGTTCTTCAAAAAGGATCTAATGAAGGCTTTGGAGGGGGATCCTACTGCCCCATCTTGTTTGGGAGCTGTTCTAGGTGCAGTTGATTTGCTTGCTGTTTCTCCAGAAATTTCCAGCTTCATCTTGGAGTTATACTCCATCATTGACCAAGTCTCTGCGGACTATAGACGTCGAAGGGGGTTCAACAGCCAACTCGAAACACTACATGGCAAGAGTTCTTCTTCTTGGACCGAAGTAGCTGAATCGACTTCTCGAATTGTAGAATTGTCGAAACAGAAGACGTCCAAGCAGCAGGAAATCGAAGCCATAGATCAAGATAATGCCTCTATAAGGGCGCAGATCGAGGAGTTGGAGGCCAAGTTAAATGCTAACACTAAGCGCAAAGAGGAACTCCTTTCGACTGTTTCGGACGCAGAGAGCCAAGATGAAGTTACTCGAGGCTTAGAGTTCGCTGAAAGGGCCCAAGCCCTTGATGACCAGATTGCCAAACTTTCTCAGGCGACTGCCTTGTGTAATAAACGGCTGGAGTTCCAGCAAGCCAAATATCTTCGACTTAAATCTTCCATCCCTTTCTAATTTGCTCAGCACCTCATTGACCATGTACTGTAATTTTGTAATACAATGCAGCCATTTTGGCTAATCAATATATCATTTCCATTTTGGCTTTTTATGGTTAACTTAGTCATTAACTGTTATTTATTTTGACCTCTTGGAGCATAGGTTTATATTTTTTTTAAATATTTGCCGTTTACTCTCAAGAGTCTTTTATCTTCGCCTAACTCTTCGACCTCATAAGCTCCACCAGAAAAAATTTGGATAATTCTGAACGGTCCTTCCCACTTGGGTGACCATTTTCCCATGCTTCGATCTCTTCGATCCATGGGGAGAATCACCTTCCAAACTAATTCTCCAGGCGAGAATTCCTTAGGTTTTACTTTTTTATTGTAAGAGTCTTCCACTCTTTTCTTCTGAATTCTCAGTAGTTCGAGAGCGCGTAGTCTTTCCTCGTCTAAATCTACTAGTTTGTCTAACATCATATCCCAATAAACCTCAGAGGGAATATCTTGATGTCTCTGAACCCTTGCTGATTGAAGACAAATTTCTGCTGGCAGTACTACGTCATGACCGAAAGTTAGCCGATATGGTGTTGTACCTGTGGCTTCTTTTGGGGACGTTCGACAGGCCCACAAGATCTGGTCTAACGTTTTGTGCCAATTTTTTGGCTTCTTTCCTACATGCTTTTTTATCAGGCCAATCACTATTTTATTTGCTGCTTCGACTTGATCATTTTCCTGTGCATAATAAGGCGTTGATGTTAGGAGTCTAAAGCCTGTTTCTTGAGCGAATTCCTGCATCTTTCGACCAGTAAACACTGATCCTTGATCAGTTGTTATAGTCTCATGGATTCCAAATCTGTAGATAATGTTCTTTTGAATAAATTCAATGACATTTTCTTGGTCTGCATTGACTAAAGGGATAGCTTCGATCCATTTAGTGAAATAATCAATGCCTACCAGTATATACTTCTGGCTCTTTGATGATGCTGGTCGAATCTCTCCAATAAGATCCAACGCCCATCCTCTAAAAGGCCAAGGTTTCACTATTGAGTGAAGTTCGCTTGCTGGTACATGTTGGATGCCTGTATGGACTTGACATTCCTGGCAACCGTTCGCGAACTCAACACAATCTTTCAAGATAGTGGGCCAGTATAGTCCTTGTCGAAACAACAACCATTTCATCTTATGGCCTACTTGGTGAGCCCCACATGCTCCAGCATGCGTAGTCGAAAGGGCTATGTATGCTTCAGTTTCGCTTAAGCACTTTAGCAATACCCATTCAGGCGTCTTTTTAAATAACTCATTACCCATGAGTATGTAACTCAACGCCCTATATTTTATTTTTCATTCTGTCAAAGGTGCTGGATTTTGTAGATAATCTACAATGGGTTTCCTCCAATCTTGCTCTGACAAATTGTCTATGAACGAAATTTCAAAGTTCCTTTGATCAGCATACCCTAGTCTTGTCGATTCCGAATCTGTTGGAGACAGGCTGGTTGCTTTTATTTTTTCTCGAACTTCGATTGCTCTTTGTAATCTCGTTTTTGAAATTTTGTACCCAGATGCAATCTGTGCCAAATCATTGGCTACTTGATTTTCCAATCTAGGTATATGTCGAATGTTAACCACTTCGAATTTTTTCAATAAACGATTTGCTATCACAAAGTACATAATAAGATTTTCTCTTATGCATTTATACTCTTTTGTGACTTGCTTGATGACTAACTCTGAGTCTCCCATTATTTCGACTCGAGTTGCCCCCAATTCCAACAATATCTCAAGGCCAGTAATTAGAGCTTCGTACTCAGCCTCATTATTCGAACAAGTACCTTCTATCTTGTACTTGAATGTTGTTGGAATTTTTTCTGGAGAAATAATTAAGACCCCTACTCCTGTTCCATCTTTATGGCTGGAACCATCGAAGTAGAATTTCCAGGGCTCTATCTCCACGTAATTTATATTTTCAACCTGAATTGAGTGGTCGACTATAAAGTCTGCTACCACTTGCCCTTTTACTGCCTTGAGAGGCATAAAGGTTAATGAATACTCAGTTAATGCTAGCGCCCACTTGCCAATTCGGCTGTGCCAGATGGGTTTCGACAACATGTATTTGAAAACATCAAAATGAGACGAAACATACACATCAACTGGTTTTATATATTATTTGAGCTTTGTACAAGAGAAATAAAGACATATACATAATTTTTCAACTTCGCTATATCTAGTTTCTGCATCGTTCAAAACTCTGCTAAGATAGTAAATGGGTCTTTCGACTCCATTTTCATCTTCTTGGGCTAACATGCTTCCCAAAGTTTTGTCGGATGCAGCTATGTACAATCTCATACTCCTATTGTTAAAAGGAGGCACCAAAATAGGCGGCTTGGTGAGGTACCCTTTAATCTTGTCGAAGGCTTCCTGTTGCTCTTGCCCCCACTCGAATCCTTCCTTATTCAATCCAAGTAAGGGTGAGAAGGCTTGAGCTTTTCCACTTAGGTTAGATATAAATCTCCTCAAGAAATTTATCTTGCCCAGCAGAGATTGCATTTCCTTCTTGTTCGTTGGCGCTTTCGCTTCCAAGATTGCCTTTGTCTTGTTCTGGTTGATTTCGATTCCTTTCTTGTGGACGACGAAGCCCAAGAAATCTCCAGCTTTCACACAGAACGCACACTTCAAAGGGTTCATTTTTAGACCATGTTCTCTCATTCTTTCAAACGATTGTCGAAGGTGGTCTATATGGATCTTCCTGGAAACAGATTTTACAACAATATCATCAATATATACTTGCATAAAAGTGTTAATAAAATCATGGAAGATAGAATTCATCGCTCGCTGATATGTTGCCCCAACGTTTTTTAGGCCAAAAGGCATCACTACCCATTCGTAAGTGCCTAAAGCCCCGGGTCATCGAAAAGCTGTTTTCGACACATCTTCTTCAGCAATGAAAATTTGATTGTATCCTGAGTAACCATCGAGCATGGTCAGGTACTCATGGCCAGCGGCAGAATCGACTAGCATTTCCGCCACAGGCATAGGATATTCATCTTTGGGTATTGCAGCATTCAGATCTCTGAAATCTATGCATACCCTCAACGTACCATTTTTCTTAAATACTGGTACAATGTTTGCAATCCATTCGACATACCTCGTAGCTCGTATGAATTTGCACTTCAGCAATCTTTCGACTTCCGTTTTGATCTTCGACAGTATTTCTGGAGCGAAGCGTCTTGGACTTTGCTTGACTGGCTTTTTCCCAGGTTTGATTGGAAACTGAAGTTCTACCAATCCTCTGTCGAGACCAGGCATCTCGTCGTAATCCCATGCAAAGCAGTCCTTGAACTCCTTTAACAATTGGATCACTTCAAACCTGAGCTCTGGGTCTATTTTGGCGCTGATGTAAGTTGGCCTTTTCTCAAACCTTCGCCCAAGTTGATTTCTTCTAAAGGATCCTGTGCTAACATTTTGATGTTGTTCGCCAGGGGGTCCTTTTCGAATCCCAAAGGCTCATCGTCATAGATGGCATCGAGCCTTTGCTCCTGCATTTCTTCTATCATGATATCAGGAGGTTCTGGGTCGAAATCTTTTCCAGGACCTATATCTGGTGGCTCTGGGTCGAAATCTTTTCCAGGACCTGCAGAAGATAGCTCTTGATCGTTGGCCTGGTTGGCCATATATTTTACTTCGACTTCGAGAGCCGCTATCATCCTTGTTTCGGCTACGTAAGCCGAAATTCGTTGTAGTGATTGTGACTCAGTCATTATCACTGAATTCACTTCCCCAACCAGTTGGCTGGATGTCAGTTAGCCCACTAAAATCAATGTGGGACAAGTCTTCTATGTCCCATTGAGAACCATGCTCAGGGTGCAGGTACAAGGAACAAAAAGCATTTGGCGCTGGCGCCATGTCGAAGTCAGGTGCTGGGCATGGCCCAATGTGAGCCAAATTTTTGTCGAAGTCAGCTCTCCCCAGGTGATTTACTTCGCCCAAGTAGTAGCTCTGATCCGCTTCTATATTTTCGACAATTCCATCAGGACGCCATAGTATTAACCTTTGGTGCATTGATGATGGTACTGCTCCAACACCATGTATCCATTCTCGGCCCAACAACAAATTATAATTTGGTTTGGCCGATATGACCATAAACATAGTTGGTAGAAGGATGGATCCTACTTTGAGGTCTAGTTGGATCACACCCATAGTGGTCCCTATTCCGCCTTCATAATTCGACAGGACCATGTTATGAGGCTTGATGTTTTCATCACTCTTGCCTATTTTTCTCAGCATGAAGTGAGGGATTATGTTGATGGTTGCCCCACAGTCCACTAAGATCTTGTTTATGGTGGCTTCTTCTAGTTTTGCCCTTATGAATAAAGGCTTGAGGTGACTTTTCATCACCTCAGTAGGTGGTTCGAAGAAACCATTTTGCTCTTCGGTGCAACCATTATCCATGACGAAGTAGCATACTGGCCTATGCTTGGCCATTTCTTGTTCGACTTCCCAGTCGTTTGATTCGACCTCCATCTGGCGGTTGAACTCTCTTGGCAAAACTGAGACTATGTTCACCATGATATCTAGGGTGTCATCAGACTCAGAGCCATCTTCGTCACCAACTTTGCCTTGGTTAGGCCATACCAGTCTATTGGTCACTGGTTGCCTCTCCAGAGGCTTTCTCTGCTTTCGCTGAGGGACATTTGAACTTGATTCTGGCTTTGGTTTGTTGATAACTTCCCTCTCAGCCTTGCGCTGCCTTTGGTATATTCTCCATTGGGATCGAGACATGGGATTCTTTCCCTTGTAGTTACTTGATACCTGGGTCACTTTGGAGGCAACAACATGAGGTTCTTTCTTGTGTGTCAAAGATGAACCTCTTGGCACTTCGAAGGAGTGCCACCTTTCTTCGCTCGGTCTCTTTCGACTCGATGTTTTGAGCCACGTATCAACTGGCACATTGGTTAGAGGCCTGAAAGTCAGTGGCCTCTTTTCTTGATTTGAACCCTTTTGGTAGGTTCTTCTGGGGTCATGTCGAACATCAGAACCTTCCCTTCTTTTGTTTGTTGCTCTCACACCTTGGATGTGTTCAGCAGCTTTCTTGTCAAAAATGGAGCTGCATCGAGGACACAGCATTACTCCAGACTTCTTCTTCTGGCATCGTTGCAGGAAATCTGCCAGATTTTCGTTTTCCTGAGGGAAAGCCGCTCTGTTTTCTTGCTCTTGCCTAATGGCCTCCTCTGAAGCTTTCGATTCAGAGATTTTGACCATGTTGACATTCATGGTGTCTTTGGTAGCAAGAGTTATCTGCTTCATCTGGGCCTCCAGGTCTTCTGTCTGGCCTTGGACTGCAGCCAAGTAGGAACTGGGTTTAGCTCCAGATTTTGAGGCTCCACCTGTCTCCAGTTTTGGGCCTTCAGCAGCTTTTTGAACCGCTTCGATTGTCTTTCTAGAAAGATTCCCAGAAAAACTGCCAAAGATTGGCATGTTGATATGATCTTTGGTGACTTCGACCATAGTTATTCCTGGCCTTTTCACCTGACTCCTAGAAGCCTCAATCACATTCACCTCTGAAGGTTCAGCATAGTGGGCTTCAGCCTGCAAAGGGTTAGAGTCCACAGTCATGGGGGTCTTATCAGCGAACTTCAACCTCCCTTCTTCGATAGCATTTTGTACGAGATCCCTGAAAAGAAAACATTGAGATGTTTTATGGCCCAGAAAATTATGATATTTACAAAAGCCTCTTTTCTTTCTTTGATCAAGAGGAGGCACTTTTACCCCTGGGGGTATTATCATTTGGCCATCTTTTACAAGTAAGTCAAAAATTTCGTCACATTTTGTAATATCAAAACTGTAAGTCTTTTTAGGGAACCTATCATTGGCCCTTTCAGGACCAGTGGGGTTTTTTCCACTTGAGGGGACTAGTAGTTTGCAAGAGTATGGTGGCCCTTGCTTTAACTAAGCTAAATCGACCTCACTTTCTTCGACGGATATAGGTTCGTCGAATGTTTCTGGATCTTCATCGTCCATTTCGACATACGCTATCCTTTCTCTTTTATAAGTTTTTGTCGTCCTGGCTTTTTCAGCTTTAAGGCGTTCTACCTGTCGAACCCTATCGGCCAATTGGGCCATGTCTCTCAGGTATTGAGTGTCTAATTTCTTCCTAATGGAGTAATCTAGACCTCCTGCGGCTATTTCGACTAACTCAAGTTCTGGCACTTGCGTAAAGCATCTTGCCTTGAGCAACCTAAACCTATTTAGATATTCGTCTATAGGTTCAGTGAATCGCCTCTTTACACTGGCCAACTCTTTCAGGCTTATCTTGGTTTGTCCCATGTAGAATTGCTCATGGAACAATCTCTCCAACTGGGTCCAATGGTGGATCGAATTGGGGGGAGAGTTGTGAACCAAGTAAACGCATTCTTTGTTAGGGAACTTGGGAAATACTTAATCCTCAGGTTCTCATTATTTGAAATCTCTCCTGCTTCGATCAAGCATCTTGCCACATGTTTGACAGTGGATTCTGTCGTGTCCCCTGAAAACTTAGTGAACTTAGGGACTTTGCATCTAGGAGGCAAGTCCGTTTGTAACACATATTCTGACAGCGGGGATGTAAAGTTGGGCCTACGGAAGCCCGTATTCATCCCATTTTGCATCATGATTCTTTCAATCATGGCTGTCAAATTATTTTCCAAACCGATATTCTGGTATTGGATCTGCTGAACTACTTCGTCAGCATTTTGGTTTCTATTAACCATCCTTACTTCCGGGGCTATGACTCTAGGCTCTTCGACCCCGGGTTGTTCCATTCGTACCCTAAGGTTTTCTTTGACAGGCTGCTGGACTTGGTTAATAGTGGTTTCTTCCTCTAGAAGTATACCTTGGTTTCCCCTTATCTGTGCCCTTTGGGGCTGTCGAATAGGTTGGGGTATCCCAAAAAAGTCATCCAGACGCGCCATTTGTGCTATCATTTGCTGATTCGACTGGGTGGTATTTTGTATTAGAGGATTTAGCATTGTGCTTAAAGTTTGTGCCAACATTTGAACTATATCGTGGTTACTTTCGTCCATTTGCTGCCTCAAGACTGCTGTCGAAGCATTCGTAAGGCCATGCATTACTTGGGACGTTCCTCCTAAGAGTTGGGTCCTACCCCTGTTCGCCATCCCAACTCCAGAGCCTTGGAGTGGCGAAGAAGCGCTCACTAAAGGGTCTGAAAAAGTGGATGCAGCATTCGTCAGGCTAGCCAATTCAGATGTTGGCATGCCATAGAGTGGTTCTCAATTTAGACCGACTGTCGAAAAACCTGGGGGAACATATGGCCTAGTTCCTTGGTTTCCCCTTGGTGGGGGAGTTCCCAAAGGCATTCTGGGGCTAGTAAATGGAGGTAATGGCCCCGTTTGTGTAACCGTTACTGCTGGTGTTGAACCAGCGGTTACCATTTCACTTACGGTTGGGATAACCGTTGTTCCCACGTTTGTTTATGGGATTTCTCCATTGTTTGGCGGATTCGCCATCTCTTCACCTCTTCTCCTAGTATTGGTTTCGTTGGTGTATATTCTACCACTTCTCAATAACATGCAATACTCTCGAAAAGGGAGGATATTTTACATAAAATGGTTAAACATGAAAATCAACACAAGGTCCCACCAGGTGTGCCAATTTGTTTACCGTGGAAATTGGTAAACAACCGCTGATTTTCCAAAAGGTTACTTATTTGGTGACTCGCAGGATCGATCAGATTGATCCTAAGACATGGTTGATTTTCTGGAGTTTGACTAATCCTAATGGTGATTAATGCCAGTAAAGTAAAGACACTTTAAGTAAATTGCATGAAGAAAAACTTGATAGAATAAATAAAAGCGTTAAGTAAAAGGCTTCGACGGAGATAAGTAAATGAAAAGCGATAAAGTGCTTGAATATAAAAGACTTTGATTAATTTAAATGGTGTTTCACACATACATTCTCAACGATTCTTTCGCTCACGCTGGGTACTTGAATCTAGATGAGTGACTTGTATAAAATGATGAACACACACCAAAACTACGTGAACAACTAGTATTTATACTAAAACAAATCCTAAGTAACCGTTGGGCAGTTACGTTGCTTCGAGATGACGCCATATGGCACGCTCACAGCATTCGACGCTCCTGTTCTCGGCACGTTGCACTTGGTAACTACTGGGAACCGTTTTCCCTCCAACAATTCAAATCTCAAACCGTTCGACCTTGGGCATCAGGTACCTTTGTCGAGAGGTTCCTTCGACGTCGAAGACAACAAGATTCCCGCTTAAAGGAATTTCTCTAAGTATCTTGTCACTCTCTGATGAGCCTTCGACAGGATCAGCTGGTCGAAGCCTTCTTATGTAGGAAACTCTTCTGACTCATAATTAATGGTCTATATTGATAACAAACAAGGGTGTCGAATTTAGGAGCCAACACCCTACAACCCAAATCAAATATTCATTAGCTTTAGATTTACATAGTAACAATAGAAAATGGTAGATCAATTCATCAGTCTATGTGGTTCGATATCTTTTAAAACTACTCGACAAGACTGTGCACTTGCAGTCCGAATCATTGGATACATAAGTACAAATCCCACGATCAATTACACTACCAATCCTTGTATTATTTATGCCCTAGAAACTCTTTGCAAGTGAAAAATACACAAAAAAACCCAAAATTGATTAATCAAAGCTGAATACGCAACCTTGATCGATCATTCAACTTGGATGCTTATTCATATCCTTCCATTTCTTGTGAAGCAAGCTACCATGAAGATGTGTTACTAATCACCCTTGTGTCAAAATTAGAGGTAGTTAACCAAAATAAAATGTATTTCTTTGGATCCTTTATATGTGAACAAGTTGATGATTAATAAAAATGATGATCTTTGTTTATATGTTATATTTATGATTTGAATCATGTTGAGAAATATTTTTCAAGTCTTGACCTGAGTTATCATCTATCAAAGACCAAAGTCTAGACATATATTTGAAGTTTGATATTCACATGTATCTATTCTTAATGTTATCGTATTGGTTAATAGATTGAGAGATTATTGATTAAACAATACGGTAAAAACACAACACCGGTTACAAATAAGAGGTGTTGATGAGGGATACATGATCATATTGATTAATAACAAAGTTGACATGCCAGATTAGTCTAATACATATGAAATAATTTTATGAAATCTAATCTTGACATGTTTCTTTAACCGTTAAATTCTACATCTTTTTTCGTTTTTACATGTTTTCAATGTAAACGATACTTTTCACAACAAAAACCCGTATAAAACTTTCCTTAAAATTATAGTAATTGTTGAACAGAAGTAGTATAACATCAATCCCTGTGGAGACGATATAAAATACTTTACCCATCTAAATTACTTTCTTACAAAAGGTATCATTGTCGGAGATTGGCGTTTAGATATTGCAAGCATTGCAACATTTCCTATTATTTTAAGTCATTTTGGTACTATTAATATTTATTATCCCTCGTGTTTGTTCAATTGTGTGGCTAGTAGTTCAAAATTTTGTGTATGCGAGGAAGTTTACCAAATGACGAACTTCTTTTTGATCATGAGATTGAAAGAATTGTTTGAAAACTAAACAACAAAACTAGAAAGAGAAGGTAACTAGCTAAACAAAGGTAACTACAAAAAGGAACTTCTACTTCTACTTCTCCAGTAACTCCTTTTATCAAAGACATTGTAACGCCCGTAATTTAATTAATTATTTAATTAAATTATTTTTAGAATATTTATGAAGTTGTATTATAATTAATTGGATTTAATTATTTTATTAAGTGGAGAAATAGTATTAGAGATATAATATTATGTGGTGAAATAATATTAGAAGTATAATATTATTTAATGTGGGCTTATTTTGAAGGAATAGAAGTAATAAGGGGGTGTATTGGTTTTAAGTCCAATAAGGAATAAAGAATAATAGGGTTATTTTATTGTTTTTGGAATAGAATATAAAGAAAGAAGCAGTAGAAGAATAAGGATTAAGAGGAGAACGTGCAAGCTGCTAGAGAAAGTGGAAAACGGCAAACACGAGAATTCAACTGGAAATTATAGAGCGACCTCCAATCCAAGGAAAGGGTGGGGTTCTGACTCTATAATTGGGTTTATGATGATTGGTATGTGGGGTTAGAGATGATTGTTGTCTTGTTCTTGAATTGAAAATACATGATTGTTGTATGATGAGAATTGATGAATTTTAGATGAATATTGATGTCATGATGTTGTTTAATTGATGTAGAAATTATACGGTAATTATAGGTGATGAATTGTCATAATTATGTTGAGTTTTATGGCTTTAAGCGTGAACCCCATAGTGAGATGCAGTGATGAAAATGCAGAATATTGCAGTGATGAAAAATGCAGAATTAGGCCCGAAGGATATTAAAGGTTGCTGTATTGAAACAATGAATTAAATTGGAGATAGAGTTAGTCGTACTTTTCTTAGTTAGGTTGATATAAGGATAAGAATTAAAATAGTAGGATTGGTAAAAAGTAGCAATTTTGATGTTAGAAGTTGTGCTGTCAGAAGTTGTGCTGTCAGAAGTTGTGCTATCAGAAGTTGTGTTGTTAGAAGTTGTGCTGTCAGAAGTTGTGCTGTCAGAAGTGGTGTTGTCAGAAGCTGTGTTATCAGAAGTTGTGCTGTCAGAAGTTGTGCTGTCAGAAGTTGTGTTGTCAGAAGTTGTGCTGTCAGAAGTTGTGCTGTTAGAAGTTGTGTTGGTCAGAAGTTGTGTTGTCAGAAGTTGTGTTGGTCAGAAGTTGTGTTGGTTAGAAGTTATGCTGTCAGAAGTTGTGTTGTCAGAAGTTGTGTTATTAGAAGCTGTGTTATTAGAAGTTGTGTTGGTTAGAGGTTGTGATGTTAGAGGTTATGCTGGCCAGAAGTTGTGTTGGCCTTTGCGTTGTTTTTGTACAGAATGTGGAAGTTAGATGCTTAGAAGCTGCTGTTTGAACTATAACAGCAGGATAGTGACGGTAATGACGTTAGAGTTACAGAATAGCAGTAGTGACTTACTGTGGACTTAATGTACAACTGAGTTGTTAGTGAGAAGTTATTCATGATGTTCTGTTGATGATTTATAATAAATAAATGATGTTTGATGATTTATAATAAATAAATGATGTTTGATGATTTATAATAAATAAATGATGTTTAATAAATTATTTTGACGATATGAGATGTTGATGACGAGACGTTGAGATGCATTTGAGATGTTGTTGTTTTGAGATGCTTTTGAGATGTTGATTTGAGATGTTTTTAGATGATTTGAGATGTTGTTAACTTGGGTGTTGTTATTACATTCATGGTTGTGTCGCATACATTGCATTTTTGAGATGGAGCTTATGCTCGTTGAGATGGTCTGTATTGGCGAATTTTGAGATGAAGGCTATGCCTTGTTGATGCCTCTATTAATTAGAATTTTTTTGAGATGGGAGTTCTGCTCCAATGGTACTACATGCATTTGCATAATATTGAGTCGCATTAGATGATTGTATAAAGAAGTGTATTTTGATGTTGATGAATGTGTATATACGTTGTAATTATTGTTGATTATGAGATGAGAAGTGGTTATGTTATTTGATCTAATTTAATATATTAATTATCATGCGCTTTATTATATTGTTAGATATCTCACCCCTTCTGTTTGAATGTTGCCCTTATGTCGGTAACATGCAGGTAATCGAGAGTGAAGGCTGTATACCTTCAGTAGTTCGAGTCGGTGTCATTGCTCTGATATGTAACATTCGGGGGGATGAACGCTTGCTGTTTTTGATTGTTGATTATTATTAAATTGTGTTGTTTTGAAGTTGCTGTATTGATGATAAAATCGTTATTGAGAATTCTGCTGTTTAGATGTTGAGTTATTTGATTAAAGATGTTATGTTGATGGTTCACCCAATGTTTTAAATAGTGTTATATATCCCCGATGAATGCAATGAATTTTGATAGAAGAATTTGTGACGTCCCGATTCGTTTGTATGATTTAATTTTATAACTCTGATTTATTTATATAATTTGTCGGGGTAGAATTGGGGTGTTACAAAGTTGGTATCAGAGCAAAAGGTTGGTCCGACCTTGTCATCGAGTCGTAGTTGTCTAACAGTCGAGTATTGTTATTTGAGTCCTAATCGTTGTTTATGTTATAGTGAGAAGTTGAGATGGATGGAAGGAATGATGTTGCACTTGCTGCTGCTTTTGAAGCAATGGCTCATGCGATGGAGAATCAGCCGAATGCTGACGGGAATGCTGGATCTTGTAGCTTGGCGACCTTCCAGAGAGAGAATCCACCTACGTTCAAGGGAAAGTATGATCCTGGCGGAGCATTGGAGTGGTTTAAAGATATTGAGAGAATCTTCCGTGTGATGGACTGCACTCCAGCGCAGAAGGTTCGTTATGGGACTCATATGCTAGCAGTCGAGGATGATGACTGGTGGCTAGAGACTTGTCAGAAGTTGGAAGCTGCAGGTGAGAATGTCACTTGGGCTGTGTTCCGTAGGGAGTTTTTGAGAAAGTATTTTCCTGAAGATGTCCGTGGTAAGAAGGAAATTTAATTCCTTGAGTTGAAGCAAGGAAATATGTCGGTTGTTGAGTATGCTGCCAAGTTTGCTGAGTTGGCTAAGTTTTATCCGCATTATGCTGGGAAAATGCTGAGTTTTCGAAGTGCATTAAATTTGAGAATGGGTTGCGCCCAGAGATTAAGAAGGCAGTTGGATACCAGAAAATCCGTGTCTTTGCTAATTTGGTTGATAGCTGTAGAATTTATGAGGAGGATAATAATGCTCATTACAAGATTATCAGTGAGAAGAGGGGTAAGCACCAACAAAATCGTGGTAAGCCTTATGATGCCCCAGCTGGTAAGGGTAAACAGAGAGTTTCTCATGGTCAGAGGACTAGTGGGGGAGATGCTCCTGCTGGTGTGGTTTGTTTTAAGTGTGGGAAATCTAGGCACAAGAGTAATGTGTGCACTGCTGAAGTGAAGAGGTGTTTCCATTGTGGCAAGAACGAACATGTTGTATCTGAGTGTGAGCATAAAGATGTGATTTTTTTCAACTGTAGAGAAGAAGGGCACATTGGTAGTCAGTGTCCAAAACCGAAGATGGCTCAGTCAAGTGGTAAAGTGTTTGCTTTAGTGGAGGATCAGACAACTGTTGAGGACAGACTTATCAGAGGTACATGTTTCATTAATAGTACTCCTTTAATTACTATTATTGATACTGGTGCTACGCAATGTTTTATTGCTGCTGATTATGTTGAAAGATTGGGTCTTATGTTGTCTTCTTTGAATGGAGAAATGGTCGTCGATACTCTAGGCAAGCGGTCGGTGACTACTTCTTCTGTGTGTTTGAAGTGTCCCTTGTCGATCTTCGACAGAGACTTTGTTGTTGATTTGGTTTGTTTACCGTTAAGAGGTTTGGATGTGATTCTAGGTATGAACTGGTTAGAGCATAACTGTGTTCATATTAACTGTTATGACAAGTCTGAAGTTTTCTACTCCTGAAGAAGAGAAAGATGGTTTGTTGTCTACTAGACAGTTGAGGAAGTTGATGCAAGAGGAAGCACATATGTTCTCGTTGATGGCATCGCTATCTGTAGAGACTCAAGCTATAATTGAGGAATTGCAGGTGGTGTGTGAATTTCCTGAAGTTTTCCCTGATGAAATTCCTGATGTACCGCCGGAGAGGGAAGTTGAATTTGCTATTGATCTTGTACCTGGTACCAGACCTATGTCTATGGCACCATACAGGATGTCTGCATCTGAATTGTCAGAGTTAAAGAAGCAATTGGAAGAGTTATTTGAGAAGAAGTTTGTAAGACCAAGTGTATCGTTGTGGGGTGCTCCAGTGTTGTTAGTGAAGAAGAAACATGGAAGCGTGAGGCTTTGTGTTGATTATAGACAGTTGAATAAGGTGACGATTAAGAACAAGTATCCGCTTCCAAGAATAGATGACTTGATGGACCAATTGGTGGATGCTCGTGTGTTTAGTAAGATTGATTTGAGGTCGGGTTACCATCAGATTAAAGTGAAGGATGAAGATATTCAGAAGACGGCTTTCAGAACGCGTTATAGACATTACGAGTATTCGGTGTTACTAATGCGCCGGGAGTATTCATGGAATATATGAATCGTATCTTTCATACTTATTTGGATCGATTCGTGGTGGTGTTCATTGATGATATTTTGATTTACTCTAAGTCAGAAGAAGAGCATGCTGAATATTTAAGAGTAGTATTGCAAGTTTTGAAAGAGAAAAAGTTGTATGCAAAGCTATCCAAGTGTGAATTCTGGTTAAAAGAGGTTAGTTTTCTTGGTCATGTGATTTCAGGTAGTGGCATTGCTGTAGATCCATCAAAGGTTGATGTTGTGTTGCAATGGGAAACTCCAAAGTCAGCTACTGAGATCAGAAGCTTTTTGGGATTAGCTGGTTATTATAGAAGGTTTTATCAAAGGGTTTTCTAAGTTGTCACTTCCTTGACTAAGTTGACTTGTAAAGGTAGAGCATTTGTGTGGGATGTTCAGTGCCAAGAAAGTTTTGCAGAATTTAAGAAGAGGTTGACGTCGGCTCCGATCTTGACGTTGCCTAATCCAGAAGAGCCTTTTGTGGTGTATTGTGATGCTTCTAAGATGGGTTTAGGAGGTGTGCTTATGCAGAATGGTAAGGTATGCGTCAAGCCAATTGAGAACTCATGAGAAGAACTATCCTACGCATGATTTAGAGCTTACTGCAGTTGTTTTTGCATTGAAGATTTGAAGGCATTATCTTTATGGTTCTAGATTTGAAGTGTTTAGTGACCATAAGAGCTTAAAGTATTTATTTGATCAGAAAGAGTTGAATATGAGGCAACGAAGATGGTTGAAATTGTTAAAGGATTATGATTTTAGTTTGAATTATCATCCAGGAAAAGCGAATGTGGTAGCTGATGCGTTGAGTCGAAAGACTTTACATATGTCAGCAATGATGATTAAAGAGTTGGAATTGATTGAGCAGTTCAGAGATATGAGCTTAGTTTGCGAGGTTACTCTATAGAGTGTTATGTTGGGTATGTTGAAGATTAATAATGAATTTTTAGACAATATCAGAGAAGCTCATAAGTAGGATGTAAAACTGCTAGATTTAATGGTTGGGATTGATCAGTCTGAGAACAATGATTTTAAGCTAGATGCGCAAGGTCTGTTGAGATTCTGCTCCAATGGTACCACATGCATTTGCATAGTATTGAGTCGTATTATATGATTGTATAAAGAAGTGTATTTTGATGTTGATGAATGTGTATATACATTATAATTATTGTTGATTATGAGATGAGAAGTGGTGATGTTATTGATCTAATTTAATATATTAATTATCACGCGCTTTATTATATTGTTAGATATCTCACCCCTTCTGTTTGAATGTTGCCCTTATGTCGGTAACGTGCAGGTAATCGAGAGTGAAGGCTGTATACCTTCAGTAGTTCGAGTCGGTGTCATTGCTCTGATATGTAACACTCGGGGGGATGAATGCTTGCTGTTTTTGATTGTTGATTATTATTAAATTGTGTTGTTTTGAAGTTGCTATATTGATGATAAAATTGTTATTGAGAATTCCGTTGCGTAGATGTTGAGTTATTTGATTAAAGATGTTATGTTGATGGTTCACCCGATGTTTTAAAAAGTGTTATATATCCATGATGAATGCAATGAATTTCGATAGAAGAATTTGTGACGTCCCGATTCGTTTGTATGATTGAATTTTATAACTCTGATTTATTTATATAATTTGCCGGGGTAGAATTGGGGTGTTACAGACATCATGGCTGAAATCATCATTCCTCGAGGTCTGTGTGCAAATACCCCAAGAAGGAATAATCAGATTGTCAGACCTGCACAAAATGCAAGAAATCCAGAGATGAAGATCAGTCTGCTTCAAATAATCTATGCAAATCCTTTCACGAGACTTGATTATGAAGATCCTTATACTCACCTCACCAAGTTTTATGAGCTTTCCGGTACACTCGGAGCTACTGAAGCAGAATAACAATAGGTGTTTAAGAGGTTGTTTCCTCATTCTTTGATTGGGAAAGCAAAATAATGGTATCTTTGTTGTACCCCAAAATTTCCCCTATTTATTTGTCTATCTTTAACTGGCTTATACTTTGTCAACATGCGCATACATACATATCTTTGGATTTGTACTCACGGGATCAAGGTATCTTGGTCAACATGACAAAGCTCCCGTATTTGTTCAATGCATGTTGAGTTGCGAAAGATTTAGGGGGTTTTCGGTGAATTCTGAGCAGTTCAAATGGGAAATAGTTTTTCAGTTGGTTTGAGTTTGGAAATTCATATCTCCCATTTGGAAAGGTATTTTGGATTGATTCTTGAGGTTTTGAAACCATCTCGATGTTCTTTTAAATTTTTGTGTTTGGACCAATTGCTAAATCTCGAAGAAAGATCTCTGAATACGCCATTCTTTTGGAAGTTATACAAAAAAAATTAAATACAAAGGATGTGGACTGAACCGTTATTTCGTGTGCGCTAAAAAATTCATAACTTTTGGATGGATTGTTTTATGCGTGCGGTTTCAATTACCGAAATTTTGTCTCGATGTCATCTGGATGTCGTCTTTGGAGGCTAAAAGCTGATTCACAAAGGAAGGATCCGTGAATTTTGAGTTTTTGAAGACACGTTTGTGTTGAACCAGAATTCATTTGTATTAATGTTTGATACGGTAAAGTTCATATCTCACTCAATTTTTATCGTATTAAGCCGGGTTCGATGGTATTGGTTCACGAATTTTGTCTACTACAACTCATCTTCAGATGCTAAAAGTAAATGGTGACCTAAAGGTTCTTGTTTTTGGTCTTCTTCGCGCATGACGCAATAAAATTCTGCACAAGAAATTATTTTTGTCTGACGCAGTGTTTGTAAAACTTCAAAAATTCATAACTTCCTCGTCGTTTATCGGGTTGAGCCTGTTCTTTCGGAGACGCATCAAAAATTTGATTATCTTCATTTTTCATGTTGGAACTTTTGAAGATTCCGTACGGATGATGACGTGGCACTTCGCGGTCGTGTCAGGCTCACACTTTCAAGTCAAGGGCCAATCTAATTGCACATCCTAGGCCCAATTGGCCCATGTATATAATCTTGAAATTTAAATTTTCAAGAGAGAGTTATCATAATTCACAAATCTCATAAACACAAAAATCTTTTTCTCTCATTCCTGTCAAAGATCAAATCAAAGTTCTACAACTTTTTTTATCAAGAACACAACAACAATTTGATCAAGATTTGAAAGTCAAAGATCAAGAGCAATTCTTCTCCGATCGTCGATCTGTTTGTTGCAATATCAAAATTGAAGCTTCCTCTTCATTGATATCAGTGAGTTTTTTTAATTAAGCACTTTTGAAATAAGTGATTATTTGAGAAGCACGTTTTTAATCAAGCATGAAATGAATTTAGGTTGAATCTTGAATTGAGAATACGAATCTAATAATAGAATCGTGATTTGATTTGATTATCATGTGGAGATCCGGAATCAAATAGTTGAATTAAGTTGATTTTGATGAAAGTGCTTAATTGATTAAATAAATTGAGGATGTTGCATGAGATTTAATTGTTAATCTTAATCAAGCATGTGAAATTTGAATCTAGACCTTGAATTATGCAAAATCATATGTTGAATGTGTGGAGATTTGGTGTTTGATCAATTGCCTATGCCATGAGCCAAAACATCAAAAAGTTAGAAAAGCTACTTTCTGCACGCGCGGTAATTGAATACCTGGTTATGGTAACCGATTACCACCCTTTCCATGTAACTGAAATTGAAATCCGCATGCGGGTAACTGGTTACCCAGTTATGGTAACCCGTTACCTCAAAATAGTAGCGTTTTCCTTAACTTTTGAGTTATGGTGACCGGTTACCCAGTTATGGTAATTGGTTACCTCAAAACAGTAGCGTTTTTTTAAATCTTTGTGTTATGGTAACCGGTTACCCAGTTATGGTATTCGGTTACCCAGACATAAATATTACATTTCGCTTTGTTTTAATGCTTGTTTACACATATTGCCTTGTTTATTCTAACTTATTTTGTGAATACTTTGCAAGGTACATGTTAAGCCTTCAACCTTTAATTGGCACATGATTATTGGTTGAAAAGCACATTATGCAATCACTTGTTAGTGAAAGTTTTCATATGATGCCCAAATGATACTATTCCTGCATAAATCTTATTTTGTGCAGGTACCCTGGCATCACACGGATGTGCCCGCTACACATTCCACCGTGTGATTGTTGTTTCACATACTGTATGAATTGTATTTCGTGCAGGTACTTTGGCATCACACAAATGTGTCTACTATATATTTTGCCATGTGATTGTTATACACGGTATGGATTATGTTTCGTGCAAGTGTATTTTGATATTCGAATATGTCCGCTACAAATTCCGATCTTGATTTGTTGATACTTTGATGCTTAGGATGATGGTATTTTATTTATTGGTGATAGCAGCTCGTGAAGTTTTCTGGGTTTCTTTTGTATTGCTCACCATCTATGGATTATTATCCGTTTAGTACATTTCCTTTCTATTTTCCTTTTTGCATTTTATTTCTTTCTAGAGATCATGTCAAGCAGGGATTTTACCGCTTTCCTTTCCATGAGAAGTAGGAATAAAGATGTATGACGGGGATCTCCGTTGCTGATCATATCAGAAATCCATCTAGTTTATTTAAATACTCGTTTAGGGTAATTCCGTATTACGTGCATTATTTGTGTGACTTGTGTTTGTTTAAAATCCTACCTTTGAAGTAGGTATTCTGCAGGTGTGTTTACATTTGTGCTCATATATTCCCCCACCCTAATAAGTCCTCAAAAAGGAGGTGAGCGAAAAGGGTTCATAATCGAAACCCGCATTTTGTCTGTGTTATCCTTAGCTCACGTTGTGCGTTGATGCTTTGGATTTGCGCAGATCATACATATAGATTCGGTCAAATGGAAAATGGTTTTGAAATCAAACCCCACACTTTGTCAGGAGTTCGTAATGGCCATTGCTGACACTTCGTTACCCGCTTGTTTGCTTCAGATGATCCGCTCCCCTTAGCTAAAGTAATGTTTTTTTTATTTCATCTCAGTCTCCAGCTTGTTTGCTTCGGGTGATCCGCTCCCGTTAGCTAGAGCATTTTCTCTTCATACCCCCATCCCCTGAGTCAGTATACCCCGATTGTATGCTTTTCCCAAAGCACTTGTTTGTATATTCCATGATCCCTTAGGATGTGCTTGTTTCTTTCTCGATTCGAGCTAGACCTTAAAATAAGTATCCATGCATGCTAACATAGGGTAGAGTTTCCCTTTCAAAACTTAACCGTAGGGCCATCATTGTATGATAACATTAGTGATAGATTTAGGATAGTCTCCCTTAGATGTCATTCTTTTGCATCCTTGTATTAAGACTAAAACTCTTTTCTTGGCAAATGCATAAAACATCTAATAACTTTCAAATCCTTTTTTAAGGTAAAAAACATCAACCAATGCAAACTCTTTTGCGCCTTTGGACCCCCTTTTTTTATTTCAAATTTTTCTCTAAAGAGCGTGTTAGTTCCTTTCCACTACAGGTCCTAAGTCTCCAAATGTCGAGTAGCGGTGGAATGATTGAATTTAACATTGTTCAACTAAAAAAATACAAACCCACCAAAACAAAAGAGACGAACTATGGCTGCTATGATTCCTTAAAAGGGATATGTAGGCATTGGGATAGGGCACGTACGAGCACAAATTTATTTTCCCTACATTATTTTATCTTTTCTTCTGCATGCATTCCCTCTTTGCATTTTTACTTTTAGCTCTTAAGCTTAGATTTGAACACACCCATTATATTAGAATAACAAGAGTGGATACCGTAGAGTACTACGGGCGTGTGGGGTGCTAATACATTCCCCTCGCATAACAGACTCCCTTACCCGTATCTCTTGGTCGTTTGACCTTGATTTTACCCTTTTCTATTTTACTCGATGTTTACCTTTCCCTTCCTATGGGATAAAAAACGTTCAATGGAGACTTCATTGATTTCATCTCGATGATTTGTTCAGCCGGTTGTTTCAGCTAGCGACTTCACTGGGGACAGATTAACTAAATACTGGTCCATCCCAGAGTCATTCCTAGCTCTTGTTTTCTTTTCTGTGGGTGTTTATTTTTATGCTTCCAGTTTATTAATTCATACAGGATTATCTGAGCATACGTGTTTGCATTGCATTTTATTTCTTTCCATATTGGGTATCTGCTGTGCTGGATTCTGGTTCTCCATGTTGGGTGGGTGTTACTATTAAGGTAAAAGGCCCAGTACCCAGGCTAAAGTTCACTATCTAGGAAACCTAGGAATGGAGTAGAACATGACGGCTATTGGATGAAGGTCCTACCAGTGCAGTTATGTCGTCTACGCTCAGATGAGGTTCAAATGAGGTGTTATCGTCATCCATATCTGTGGTTTGATGATAGTGCTTCCGGATGAACCCGTGATTTTGAGTTACCATTGGCTTACCCCGACCTAGTCTTTACCCGTGAGTGGTAGGGATAACCTTTACAAGTACAAATGGTGACTTTATTCTGTTGGTGACCGCATTCCGCTAGTGACTTGGTTTTTTGTGGTTTACGTTTCGAACTATTGATCTTGATATTCCCGGTACATCTAAAAATAGCACAGTGGATTTTCGATGTTGGAAATCTTGATTCCATGAATTATTGCACCTTGCATCATGGCATATTTATTTTTACAAAAGAAATGTAAGAAAAATATGTATGTATAAAAAAGGGTTAACCTGCATTTTCATTTCATTTCCAGGATGTTTCAGAGTAAACATCTGTATCAAAAATGACAAAAAACCATGATGTTGTCAAGAGAGACACCAGGGACGTGTTCAGTTACAAAAAATGGATGAATGATTTTAATAATAGTTTGATTAAATTTTTGGTTCAAATGTGGTTTAATTCTTACCCCATCCCTCTTCATCTTATCCCCTTCTTATTGTACTAAATATTATTGGAGAATGATTTCCATATCATTTCTCAAAACATATGGTACATAGATTGCTATTGACCAACCTCAAAATAGGTGCGACTTCTATATAAGTCCACTTACGATTGCTTAACATAGCGCTAAATTTTATCCCGATTTGAGAAAATGATCATTTGTGGCCCAAACCCATGTTTGTAAGCCCATGTATGTTAATTTGAACGCTTTGATCCAATAACCTTGAGATTCATTGTTAGGAGGATTTGGTTCTACCAATCCTCTAATGAATTTTAATCAACTTTGGTCAAATTTGATCACTTAAACATCATTGATCATTTATTGTTGCCTTGAGATTTAAATGAATGATATACTTGACAAAAAGAAAATGAAACTTGTTATTGAGAGGCTTTGATTTTATCAATCATCTAATGAGTTCCAAATGCAAGTTTCAAGATAATCATTCAACTAACCACTAATTCCTAACAATTGACTTTATTTTATGCTTTTATTTTATGCTTTTACTTTAAGCACATTTATTTGAGCATTTACATTTCATGCTATTTTCATCTTTGTTCACTTGAGCATTTACTTTTTATGTCATTTTTATTTTGCTCATTTGAGCTTTCATTTTCTTTTTGAAGATACCTAATAATCAACTTGAACCATAAAATACTTTAAATGTTACTTGGACTACTTGGTTACTATCCTTGGAATTATGGAGATTGTGGACTTCTTGGACTTAGGATTAGAAGTTATGACCTACTTTGAAACCTTCTGACCTCAATTATTATTTTGTCTGGAGTTCTTGAGGTTTACCCTAATACATTGGGTTGTTTGTTTGCTTTGTGTGCAGGTTATTGTGATTACATGCTTTGTCTATGATCGAGAATTCATCTGTATATAGCCGTTATTATGCCCAATTTTTTGAAGACTTAATGCATTTGAAGCTTGGTTTTCTTAAAAAGGTGTATTAACTTTGTTGTTTGGTTTCAAATCCAAAGGATGAGAATTCTATAGTGACTCATTGTGTCAAGTGTTGGCTTCTTGTTGGTTATATGGTTCTTTTACCTAGCCTTTATCTTATGCTTTAGGATAGTACCTTCATCTCCTCCTCTCTTCTTTAAATTCCAAAATCTTCTCCCTCCTTTTGAAAACTCTTCTTGTTTCAAAACTTGAACCACTTTCATAATAAACTTGGACTTATGTCCATGCATGTTCAAAAGCATTTTCTTAATCAAGCTTTAATCAATTTAATAATACTTTGACATTTTTTTTGTGAGAATACTAAAATTCAATCAATCTAATTCAAACCATTTTTGCTATTTTGGATTTTTACTTTAAAATTTTATCAAAAAAGATTATATTCTTGTCAATCCTTGTAGTGATGCGAGCTACTATACTTCTACGATATGTAGTGAAGTGATATATTTTCCACTTGGGTGTTGAGGGAGGCTTTGTTGATTTTAAAATCCAAGCTATATCCTCCACTTTGAGATGATGCAAATTCTCCTTTCTCATAATTGTAGGTAGTAAGTATGTTTTCCACTCGGATAATGACGATGACGTCTCATCTCTTAAAATTAAACCAACACACTTGTGTTTTAAAGTTTTTTTAAAAAAAAGGTGAACTACGTGTACCCTGATCCCCTATTGCATGGAAGGTGGTACGTAGGCACTAAAGGTTTGCAACCGCGGCGGGTGAAAAAATTGTAAAAAAATATTTCTTTTATCATCCCCACAATCTATTATTTTATACAGCTTTTATAGCCAAAATACACAGATTTACAAAGATGTTCCTACGGAGTACCATAGATGTTTAGGGTGCTAATAACTTCCCTTTTCATAACCAACCCCCGAACTTATATTCTCCCCCCTCTTTTTGGGTTATTCTCTCTTTTCCCATTCCTTTGAAAACAATAAAGCGCAGTGGCCATTTTTTTATTTTGATCTGTGCGAGTCGAGTCAATCCAATGACTTAGTCTCAACATTTCTACCGCTACAATGACGATCTTTTTCCCTTGTTGGATGTTCAAGTGGAGGATAGAGTTCTTCACACTCAGTTACAATTCTATGATCCAGAACTGTGATGTTTCACACTCTAGGATTATCAACTAGCGCCGACTCTTGAGGAGTATTCTTATATCTCGGGGATCAAAATCATTGATGATATTTCTTTTTCCTGTGTTCCAAATGAACCTTATTATGATGCCATTTCTAAGGCACTTTATTTGAGCCTGAGCTATGTGAAAGACAATTGGAGGAAGAGAGGTACAACCAGTGGTCTCTCTGAGGATTTTCTGATATGTAAAGCTAGAGAAATGGCAACTAAGCATCAGTGGTTTGATTTCAACGCTCTTATAGATTTTTTGATTCATGGTCTAGTTATTTTTCTGGATGTTGAGAAGTTGGTAGATCTGGAAGCTATTTGTGTGTTCATGAATCCTAATCCGGTATCGACTATCTTGGCCAACACTTACTTTGCTATCCATTCCAGATATGGTAAGAAAGGAGTTGTGGTGTGTTGTGTGCCATTGTTGTACAAATGGTTTATGTATCAGTTGCCGACCAAAGGACAATTCGTTGACACTCTGAGCACTCATGCATGGGCCACGAAGCTCACGACTCTCACATCTTTTGATATAACATGATATAGGCATAGTCTTGATAGGACTACAGTTCTTACCATTTGTGGAGGTTTCCCTAATGTCCCTCTCATGGGGACACATGGAGTAATTAACTATAACCCAATTCTTTCCCTACGCCAGCTAGGGTATGCTATGCGGAGTCCTCCTAAAAGCAGCGAAATCAGTGAATCGGTGTTTTGTAAGAAAAGGCGAAGATCCTAAGTTGCTAAGGAGGGTAGTGATTTCTTGTACCGAAATCTTTAGAAAAGGTAAATATTTCTTTAGGAAAAGGGAGTTGACAGCATATAGACCTTATGTTGAGTGGGTCGAAGCAAGGGCGAGAACACTTTGTTTACCATTTGCAAAGGAAGATCCCTTGTACCTGCAACCTGACAAGTTGCAACATGATGTTCCCAAAGAACGTTTCTACCAAGTGCAAGGCGAGAATCATCATCTTCCCATCGACTTGGGATCCAAAGAGACGAAGCTTTATTTTCTAAGGGAAGATAAGAAAGATTTAGCACACAAACTCAAAGAATCTGAGAAATCTAGCACTTCTAAGAGATTCAGAGGTAAAGAGGATTCTTTTGCTTTTTAATACCACAAAAGAATTATTTCCGCTATTGAGAAGAAGTACGAGCAAAGTTGTCGAGATAGAGACATACTCCGGGCATCCAAGGCTGAAGCAGAAAAGCATGCTAAATCCAAAATCAAAGGTTTAGAGAAGAAGCTCCGAGACAAAGATGCTCATCTCAAAGCAAAAGTCAACCAGAGACTCGCAGTAGAGGCCCATCTCAAAGGGCGTAGCACTCAATTGTCACAGGCCGTCGAAGAAACCAGGCCCAAAGGCTAGATGCGATCATGATGTTTCTAGATTATGCGGGGTTTGATGTTTGTTTGTTATTTTATTTTGCTGTAAAAGACCACCTCCAGGCTTGTTGGTCGGGGTCTTATCTTTATTTGTTGTATCTTGATTGATCATCTTGTATAAACTCAGTTTGCTTGTGACTTTATGAATGAAAGTGATAATTATTTTTTTTTGTGTTTTTTGTGTTTATTTTTGTCTATCTCTTATCATGTTGTTTGATATTTTTGGTATATGACAAAATTCTTGGGTGCCCTGGAAATGATAAAACATTTCATGCATGATCATTCATTCATGCATATCATATCATGACAGGTGGTTCCCACATGTTTTATTATCTTGGATTTGAGTTTTCTTTTCAGAAATTGCTACTACAAACTCACACTGTTACAACACTCAGAGTTCTTCCAAAAGACAGATGGAACAAATTCAAGCAAATGTTGTTACTATGGGTGTCAAGATGGAAACTCGTGTGGACCAGCTGATGGAGATTATCCATAATGTGTCCCATCAACAAGAAGAGATGAGAATATTGATAGTGAGGCCTACTGAGACTATGAATAATGGGAATGATACTTTGGTTGTCAATCCTCTAGGAGTTGTTGTTAACAGCCCAATCTGTAATCCTGGCGGGCAGAATGTGAATAGTGCTTAAAATCTGAATGGCAACCAAAGTGCCTAGAATTCGAATGGTGTTTAAAATGTGAATGGAAACCCAGACGACACTCAGAATGTGGATCTGAATATAAATGCTGGTCTGAATCTTCAGAACGATCAAATTGTGAGTCTTGGTAATCCTACTGGTAAACAAGGCATGCTTGTGGTCCAAGTTGTGGGAAATAATTCGCATATGCCCACTCCTACTCGACAACATGATGAGAAATAGTTTGTTTAACCAAAATCTGTGCATGTTCCTATTCGTCGACTTGAAGAGGACAATTACGATGA
This sequence comes from Vicia faba, assembly GCA_948472305.1. Taxonomy (NCBI): domain Eukaryota; kingdom Viridiplantae; phylum Streptophyta; class Magnoliopsida; order Fabales; family Fabaceae; genus Vicia; species Vicia faba. The sequence goes on from OX451740.1 coordinate 1,329,497,357, forward strand.
TTGGATGTCTTTGACTGATGAGCCAACCAAAGCTGACAAAAAGTTGTGTATGCTTGAGAAGCGTATGCGGGTGTTTGAGAATCAGAGTGCTATGGGCCTTGACATGTCTGATTTGGGTTTAGTCCCAAGAGTGAAGGTTCCTCCAAAGTTCAAAGTTCCAAACTTTGTCAAATACAAGGGTATCTCTTGTCTAGGACGCATGTCAAATCCTATTACCGGAGGATGTCCGCGTATTATGATGACGAAAAACTACTTATGCATTTTTCCATGACAATTTAATTGGTGGATGTGACCGGTGGAAATAGAACTGACTGTTTTAAAGCTGGTTTCGCGAAATGTCGCGGTAAGCAAGAGTCGCCACCGTCTTTTATGTTCTCTAATATGGAAAGGACAAAAGCACAGCAAAATTCCTTCTTTGAGATGTCTCTCGGTTCGGGAGGTAGATTTATAGAAAGGGAAAGTGTTAGCACCCTTTCTATCCGTGGTTATCCACGGGCTCTTAGGTACTTGCTCTTATGTTTTAAAAATTTGTTTGCTTTTCAAGTGTGTGTGGGTTTTGAAAAAGTTTCGTTTGAAAAATTTCTAAGTAACTCTTGTATCTGTCCTCAAGAGTGTATGAAAGATTTGTTTGAAAACTTTTAGAAAGTGTGAGGTGTGAAAAGATGTTTTGTTTGTTTGAAGAAAGAGCAAGTACCCATGAGAATCTACCTACTCTAAGGAATTAGGCTGTGTAAGAGTCCTTTAGATAATGCTATCCCACCATTGAGAGGTAGGTAGCACCATCGTTGGAGGTGTTCGGGTCAATTCGATTATCGGGACATGTGTGGTCACCGAAGCAACGGTAGGATACCTTAGAAGTAACCCTAATGTCCTAGATCCTTTTATCCGAGGCAACCGTTTCGAGGCAACTGGATCTTTAGACAAAGGGCGACCTCTAAAACACCATATACTTGACGACCACGTTCGAGGCAACCAGTGAGGCGTACCCTAGAAGTGGCATGTGCTTTGTGTGTTGTTTTTCAGTTAAGGTTATCTTGTACATGTTATTTGTGAGCTACGGATTGATTTTATTTACATACATTCTTGCAGGCATATTAGCAGTTAGGAGTTCGGAAAATAAATTGCGGAAATGTAAATTCTACGCTATTACAAGGCGCGGGTCTATACATCGCCAAAGATAAAAACCCGTTTTGGTAAATAAAGTGCAGGAAAATAAATAAAGCAATAAAGGAGGTCCTAATTAACTATTACACTTCCAGAAGCATTTACAAAAATAATCAAAATAAATAAATACGCGCGAATAGAAAATGGAATCGGGAACGTCTTAAGGGTTTTGACGCTTTTTTAAGAAAGAATTGAATTTTTGTCCTTTTTTTTGTAATTAATGAAATTAAAACTAATAACTAATTAAAAAAAAAGATATTTTTGTGTTTTTGTGTTCTTAATGAAAATAAGAGAAAATAAATAGAAATTAAAAGTTAGTAAAAAAAACTAATTCTAAATTGTTTTTATTTATTGTAAAAAAAGATTAAAGTTAAACTTAATTAAAAAGAACTAAATTAATTAATGTTAATGTTTATTTACAAAATAAATTAGTAGTGAAATTAGTAAATAAGAATATTAGTTTTTTTGATTTTTTTTATGAAAATATTAATTATGTTAATAATACTAATGATTAATAAAATAATAAAAAAAAAAGAGTTATAAAAGAAAAGAAAAATAAAAAGATAAAGGGAAATAACAAAACCAAGGGGGGGTTTGGGCCAGATTGGAGGGTTTGTTTAGCATTACTGTGGCCCATTTGCATCCAATCACGTTGACTCTAGGAATTGAGTGGGGCGCTGGTTGACCAGGAATATGGTGTGCTCCCTCTCTTGGCCTTCAGATCTGTCCTTGGAGACACTTGGCGTGTGGATTTGTGAGGTCATATGGTGAACTTCTGGATAAATGCTGCATGGGAATGCATTAGGAAAAACAATATTGAATTTTGGGGGGACCTGGGAAAACTTACAGCGCGGTATGATGGACCTTAGGACGTGGCAAGGGTTGCTTTAGCTTCAGAGTATGGCAAAGAAGAGAGTCACGCTCTCCTTTTGGCCTGAAAATGCTTGCAACACTCCTTTTGATCTCACACTTTTTTTGACACTTTTTGGATTTTTCTCTGGCCGTTTATGCACACTCTAGGTCGTGAATGAGGCTTTGTTACACTTGCATATGTAGTAATGAATGAGAATAGGTCACATTATGAGCTAATGATCCCTTGCAATTAAGTTTTTGGATTCTTCATAACCACCATTAAAGAAACATTCCAAGTTTGTTCAAATTTTGAATTTTTATGCATAAAATGGCCCTAGCACGAAATTGGTAGGTTGTTCATGACACATAAAAGTCATTCAAATCAAAAGATGTTATTTAATTAATTTTTTTGATTTTATTTGAATTTTTATGGATTTAAAATGAATTAAATCAAATAAAATTAATTAAAAATAGAAAAATTAATGTTTAATCTTGAAATTGATCATGTGACACGTGGGTGGCATGACAAGGCTGAATCAAGTGGAAAAAAGTGGGCCCTTTTGTCAAAAATTGAAGTTTCAAGGATAGTTGACTTTTGCCATTTCACAAATATTTCTCAACTTCTCTAATGCATATCTTGCTCAATTATGATCATATGAACATGTTCTTGGACATTTTGGAAAGGTATTGAAGTCCTCTAACCAATGCCTTTGGTCCCATGTCATTTGAATTTACCAATCTAAAGTTATGGTCTTTGACTTAAAATGCCTTTTTGTTGACTTTTGAAAATGACCTATAATGTTGAAATTGGTAACTTTTTGTGAGAGCATTTATTGGACTTGGAATGTGAAGATGAGTTGTAGGAAATGTCCTCCCCTTCAAAATGAGCATTGGATGGTATTTTTCTTATGAACCATGAAAAAGTTATGCTTTGGTCAAGTTACAGTTGACTTTTCAACTGTCCAAAAATGGAAACGTTTGCATCTTGATGATTTTTGAGCCATTCTTGTAGAATCATGATCAAGACTTGATCAAATGATGATTGTGGCTTCAAAATAAGATGTTGACCAAAAAGTTTGACTTTTGACTGCCAAATGACCATTTTACGCCTACAGTTGATTGTGAAGCAATTAGGGTTTTTGACTGTGCAACTGTTTACCTTGGGTTTTGGTAAACAACCGCTGATCCTCCAAATGGTTACTTATTTGGTTACTCGCAGGATCGATCAGATTGATCCTATGGACATAGGTTGATTTTGAAGTTTGATTAAGTTGGATAAGGCTTTAAATAAAAGGTTTCAAGTAAATTGCATAAAGGAAAGACTTGGTAAAATAAACAAGGCTTTAAGGTAAAGGTTCGACAGGAAATGTAAAGAGAAAAGCAAGTAAAATTCTGGGAAAGTAAATGACTTTAATTGATAAAATTGGTGTTTCACACATACATTTCTCAACAATTCTTTCTCACACGCTGGGTACTCGAATCTAAATGAGTGACTTTGTATAGAATTGTGAACACACGCGAGAAACTACATGTCTACTCCTATTTATACTAAAACATCCCAAGTAACCGTCGGGCAGTTACACTGCTTCGAGATCAATCCACTTGGCACGTTCTCCATGCTCGACGCTCCAGATCCTTGCACGTTTGCACGCAGTAACTGCTGGAAACCGTTTTCCCTCCAAAGCTTTGAATTTCAAACTGCTCCACTCTGGACCATCGAACACTTTCATCAAGAGACATCTTCGACGAAAACTCCTTCGACGTCGAAGGCAACCAGCCTTCTTCTTTGGAAGAAAACTTCTAAGTACTTTTACCATCTTTCGACGGTCACTTCGACAGACTTAGCCAGTCGAAAGCATCTTTCAGCTTTAATGGCTGATATCAATCAAAACAAAGGTGTCGAATTTAGGAGCCAACAAATTGCCCCCCAAGAATGCCTTATTTCGACTCTGAAAGAAAAAGGCATTCTTTGAGACGCCATTCGACACCTGTCTTCCCACGCTTAGTCACAAGTTAACTTGTGCACTTTTTGTTACTTTTTACCAACTATTGGCAATCCCAAGAAACCATCATTGATTTGATCCTAGGACGTCACTTTCAGTACGGCGTGCAGTACCAAACGTCATTTCAGAATTTGTCATTATGACAAATCCCAAAAACGAGGACGCACGTTGCGTCCCTCTATTTCTGCAGAAACGGCCAAAACAACAGGGGGCTGCCACGCGTCCCACTAACTCCTGCAGCATTAAATGGCATTTAATGTCCTCGTTATTGGGGATTTTTCCCACTACTATAAATAGCAGTGAATATCCCATTGTGGGACTTTTTACACCAACTAGCCTTCAAACTTCCTTGTTTTCGTACAAGCTTGCTCTCTTTGCAGAAAACTCTTCCTCTTTCACTTCATCTTTAACCTCAACAATGGCCTCTGCTTCTACTGCTCCCAGTGCTAACGCACCAACTGAACATGTTAAACCCAAGGTCTTCGTCACTGCTCCGGTAGTAAACTCTACAGGCAAACGAAGGGTTCCTGAACCTTCTGACATCTCCGTTCGCGATGCTTACTCGCGCCACTTGATGATCCCGGTTGGATACTCCAACCAGATCTTCGCAATGTCTGGCCCCATGAATCCAAGCATCTCTGAAGCTCTGAAGATCAAGAGCTATTTCCCAATCGTCGAGAAACTCAAGCCAGTAGCATGCGCCAAGAAAGACGCAGAAGACAACGAAGACCCTACTCGTGAAAAAATCGACCTCCGCTTCTTCAACAGAGGGGTTAGGGTCTTCAGGTCTTGCCCTAATCTGACCTCCGATTATGTTGCTTGGCTAACAAAGTTGGAGAAACATCAAACCTCGATCTGGAAGGATATGGGAATCTTCGAATTAGTGATGCTGTCGAAGACGGGTTTGAACTACTCCCCAGAGATGCTGATAGCTTCACTGTTGTTCTGGGATTACTCCCATTTTACTTTTCATCTTCCATGTGGGATGCTAACCCCCACACTCTTCGACGTGGCCGCTATTACTGGCCTTCGACCAACCGGAGATTACTTCGATCCGGAGGAGATGTCGGAGGACCAAATTGGCTTCTCTGAGACCAAGCCAACATACACCACTTTTATCAACCATTATCACGACAGGTCGACAGACGCGGTGTCGGATGTCGAACACATAGCGTTTCTAGCCTTATGGCTAACTCGCTTTGTGTTTTGCTCGAAGTCTCTGCAGGTGACCAAAAAGATGGTCACTCTTGCTACCCAACTGCATCACCGCCAAAACATCTGTTTGGCAGAACTGATTCTGGCCAGTCTTTATGACTCGATCAGCAATGGGGCCACTCTTCTGAAACATATCGAGGACAGGGCCAGTTTGCTACTCGCTGGGCCTTTTTGGCTACTTCAACTGTGGCTCAACGCCACTTTCGAATCTTTCTTGCCCAAGAAGGTTCAGATAAATGAACAAGCTCCCGCGATAGCGAATAGACGCATCGAAGGAATCAGGCTGGCTCTGCTGACACCTACGGACGATGGACTGGAGTTTCAACAAACCTTCACTAACTTCGTTCTAATGTTTGCTCGAAGGAAGGAGTTTGTTTCAACTATGGCTCCATTTGCTCGACGACAAGTAGGCCCAGCATGGTTCACAAGGCCACATCCAAAGGAGTCGAGTGGTCCCAATGTTGATGAACACACAGTACTTTGGGAGGCGTTCCTTACACCAAGGATCATGCCTCTTCGATTCAAGAGTTCTAAGACTCATCTGAGTCTGATCGCCTACCAACCAAATCTGGTATCTCGCCAGTTTGGTATTATCCAAACTCTACCTTCTCCGATTTTTCAAAGAGAGAAGTCAATGTTGTACTTCTGCAACGATTATACAGAAGAAGCTGCCATCAAGCATATAGGAAGATATGCTGGTCGAACAATCCTCTCGCTGTTTAACTACCAGCTTAATTTCCTTTGCTCACCATCCTTCGAGGAGTGGTGGAGAAGCTATTATGCTGAGTACTTCTTCAACGAGAAGGACTTCATGGCAGAGTTGCAGAAGTCTTTTGTCCTTGTGTTGGACAAAGTAAAGAAATGTAAGTTCATGCTCTCACATTACTTTTTGTCTTTCTCTTCGACTGCTAGCCTGTTAACTTTTCCTTTGCTTTCAGTTGTTCGAAAGCCTGTAGCCAAGAAGGCTACAGAAGTCCAACAGGGAGGAGCCCCTTCAACAAAACCTCCACCGCCGGCGAAGACTGTAGCGCCGGCGAAGACCACAGGCAACCAACAGGGGGAAGGCTCTTCGAAGAGGCCTCCTATATCGGTAACCAGACTTTCTTCAAATTTCTTCTGGCTTTCAATTTTCTATTTTTGATGCAATTATTCAATCGAATTCCTATTGGTTTTCTAGGCACCTTCGCCCAAGAAACGATCAACACTGGTGGTCGAATCTGGGAGTGATGACGAAAGTGATTCCCCTCCTGCCCCCTTAAAAAGGCGAAAGTTGACGAAGGATGCTTCTGTTCCTGCTCCTGCTCCTGAAGGTCGAACCGTCAGAATAAAGGTCGCTGTGAGAAAGCCTAGGCCACCTCCAGTGATCATCGAGGAGCCAACTGAGGAGGAACTGAACGTTCTTCTTAACAAGCCTGTCGAAAGTGACAATTCCAGCCCTGGGGCTGAAGTTAATCCACAGGTAATCCCTTAGACCCTTTTTATAACTTAGGCATAAATACCCGTATTTGATTGTGTCTCTTCCGACATCTGACGATTTGTCTTCTTTCCCTTTTCAGGACACTACTGAAAGTTCTCAACCAAGGACCTCAGAAACGCTGGAATCTACTGAACTTAGCAGGCCTCAGGAAAAAGACTTGGGCAATGACGAAGCCCATACTGAGAATGAGGCCAATGCTGAAACAGTGGAGAAAACAACAGAGGAACCTCTGGTGGAGGAACAACAGCCAGTGGAGGAACAACAGCCAGAAACGGTCCAGGTGGTGGATTTGTCAGAAGAGAATCAAGAAGAAAGGGACCAAGGCAATGATGTCGAAGAAAATCAAAATGATGCCGACGAAGAGAACCAAGGTGGTACTGGCGAAGGACACCAGGGTGACGCTAGTGAAGAGCCACAAAATGACGCTGGCGAAGGACCCCAGGGTGATGCTAACGAAGAACCACAAGTCGATGCTGGTACTACCTCAGTCAGAGTCGAAGAGCAACCAGTCGAGGCACTTAGCACTCAAGAACCTCAAACCCAAGATAATACTATTGCAAGGGTTACCTCCTCGAAGCACAGGTCAAAAGAGGACTTGGAACGCTTGAAACAAACTGACCCTGTTAGCTACCTCAATGCAATCATCGAAAGTAAGAGTTCGTCTGACACTAGTCAGGAAATTCCTACCCTGTCGGGGAAGTCTACTGAAACTTCTCCTCTTGATGATGCATTGGCGAAGGTTAAGGCCCAGTTCTTCAAGAGGGACTTGATGAAGACTTTAGAGGGGGACCCCACTGCTCCATCATGCTTAAAAGAGGTCTTGAATGCTGTCGACTTTGAAGCTGTAGCCCCAGAAATCTCAGACTTGATCATGGAGTTACACTCTATGATTGATCAAGTTTCAGCGGATTACAGGCGCCAAAGAGGGTTTAACAGTCAGCTTGAAGTGCTGTATGGCAAAAGCTCATCTGCGTGGACTGCTGTCTCAGATTCGACTTCTCGAATTGCTGAGTTGTCGAAACAAAAAGCGTCTGCACAGGAAAGAGTTGATGCCATTGATCGAGAGAATGTCTCCTTCCGGGCACAAATCGCAGAGATAGAGGCGAAGATAAACGCCAACACTGTACTCAAGGAGGAAATTCTTTCGACCATCTCAGACACTGAGAGCCAGACTGAGATCAAACAAGGCCTGGAATTCGCTGAGAGGGCCCAAAGCCTCGACGCTCAAATTGCTAAACTAGTGCAGGAAAACTCCTGGTGCAAGAAGAGGTTGGAGCTGCAGCACGCCAAGTATCTTCGACTCAGGAACTCTCTTACCTTTTGATTGATTCCCTTTTGTAACCATCTTCTGTAATCGTTATTCGACAACAATTGCCATTTTGGCTGAAATTAATAAAATTTCCATTTTGGCATTTTTTATAGTTAATTCAGACTTGCTCTTTTATTATTTTATTTTTATCTCTTGAAGTATAGGTTTGTATTTTTTCAAATATTTGCCATTTACTCTCAAGAGCCTTTTATCTCCACTTAACTCTTCGACTTCATAGGCTCCACCAGAAAAAGTTTGGATAACTCTGAAGGGTCCTTCCCATTTGGGTGACCATTTCCCCATGCTTCGATCCCTTCGATCCATGGGAATAATTACCTTCCAAACTAGTTCTTCAGGCAAAAATACCTTAGGTTTTACCTTTTTATTATAAGAGTCTTCTACTCTTTTCTTCTGAAGCCTGAGTAAGTCGAGAGCGTGTAATCTCTCTTCGTCTAAATCCACCAGTTCATCTAACATCATGTTCCAATAAACCTCAGAAGGAATATCATAATGCCTCTGAACCCTCGCAGACTGAAGACAAATTTCTGCTGGCAACACTGCATCATGGCCAAAAGTTAGCCTATATGGTGTTGTACCAGTGGCTTCTTTTGGGGACGTTCGACAAGCCCATAAAATCTGGTCTAACGTCTTATGCCAATTCTTTGGTTTCTTCCCAACATGTTTCTTTATCAAGCCAATCACCACTTTGTTAGCTGCTTCGACTTGACCATTCGCCTGTGCATAATAAGGCGTGGATGTTAGGAGTTTGAAACCTGTTTCCTGAGCAAATTCCTGCATCTTTCGACCAGTGAAAACTGACCCTTGATCAGTTGTTATTGTCTCAGGAATTCCATATCTAAAGATAATGTTCTTTTGAATAAATTCAATGACATTTTCTTGGTCCACATTGACTAAAGGGATAGCTTCGATCCACTTAGTAAAATAATCAATGCCTACCAATATATATTTCTGACTCTTTGATGATGCTGGTCGAATCTCTCCAATGAGGTCCAACGCCCATCCTCTAAAGGGCCAAGGCTTCACTATCGAGTGAAGTTCGCTTGCTGGTACATGTTGGATGCCTGTATGAACTTGACACTCTTGGCAACCTTTGGCGAACTCAACACAATCTTTCAGCATAGTGGGCCAATATAGTCCTTGTCGAAACAACAACTATTTCATCTTATGGCCTGCTTGGTGAGCCCCACATGCCCCAGCATGCGTAGTCGAAAGGGCTATGTATGCTTCAGTTTCACTTAAACATTTCAGCAACACCCCTTCAGGCGTCTTCTTGAATAACTCATTACCCATGAGTACAAAACTCAACGCCCTGTATTTTGTTTTTCGTTCTGTCGAAGCTCCTGGATTTTGAAGATAGTCCACAATGGGTTTCCTCCAATCTTGCTCTGACAAATTATCAATGAACGAAATCTCGAAGTTTGAGTGATCAGCATATCCTAGCCTCGTCGACTCCAAGTCTGATGGTGATAGACAAGTTGCTTTTATCTTTTCTCGAACTTCGATTGCTCTTTGTAGTTTCGTTTTTGAAATCTTATACCCAGATGCAATTTGTGCCAAGTCATTGGCTATTTGATTTTCGACTCTGGGTATGTGTCGAATATTGATCGTTTCAAATTGTTTCAATAAACGATTTGTTATCACAAAGTACATAATGAGATTCTCCCTTATGCATTTATATTCCTTTGTGACTTGCTTGATGACTAACTCTGAGTCTCCCATTATTTCGACTCGAGTTGCCCCCAATTCCAACAATATCTCAAGGCCAGTAATTAGAGCTTCATACTCAGCCTCATTGTTCGAACAAGAACCTGCTATTTTGTACTTGAATGTTGTTGGAATTTTATCTGGAGAAATAATCAAGATTCCTACCCCTGTTCCATCTTTATGGCTGGAACCATCGAAGTAAAATTTCCAAGGTTCTATCTCCACATAATTAATATCCTCAACTTGAATTGAGTGGTCGACTATGAAATCTGCAACCACTTGTCCTTTTACTGCCTTAAGAGGCATAAAGGTCAAGGAGTATTCAGTTAATGCTAATGCCCACTTGCCAATTCGACTATGCAAGATAGGTTTCGACAACATATATTTGAAAACATCAAAATGAGACGAAACATAAACATCAACCGGTTTTATATATTGCTTGAGTTTTGTACAAGAAAAATACAGACATAGACACAATTTTTCAACTTCGCTATATCTAGTTTCTGCATCATTCAAAACTCGACTGAGATAGTAAATGGGTCTTTCGACTCCATTCTCATCCTCTTGGGCTAACATACTTCCCAGAGTTTTGTCAGATGCAGCTATGTACAATCTCATACTCCTATTGCTACAAGGAGGCACCAAAATAGGTGGCTTAGTGAGGTACCCTTTGATTTTGTCGAAGGCTTCTTGTTGCTCCTGCCCCCATTCGAACCACTCTTTATTCAGTCGAAGTAAGGGTGAAAAGGCCTGAGCTTTCCCACTTAGATTAGATATAAACCTCCTTAAGAAATTTATCTTGCCTAAGAGAGATTGCAATTCCTTCTTATTCGATGGCGCTTTCGCTTCCAGAATTGCCTTCGTCTTGTTCTGGTTGATTTCGATTCCTTTCTTGTGGACAACAAAGCCCAAGAAATCTCCAGCTTTCACACAGAACGCACACTTCAAAGGGTTCATCTTCAGACCATGTTCTCTCATTCTTTCGAATGATTGTCGAAGGTGGTCAATGTGACTCTTCCTGGAAACAGATTTTATAACAATATCATCAATATAAACTTGCATAAAAGTGTTAATAAAATCATGGAAGATAGTATTCATTGCTCGCTGGTACGTTGCCCCAGCATTTTTTAGGCCAAAAGGCATCACTACCCATTCGTAAGTGCCTAAGGCCCCAGGGCATCGAAAAGCTGTTTTCGACACATCCTCTTCAGCAATGAATATTTGATTATATCCTGAATAACCATCGAGCATACTCAGGTATTCATAACCAGCGGCAGAATCGACTAGCATTTCCGCCACAGGCATAGGATATTCATCTTTGGGGGTGGCAGCATTCAAATCTCTGAAATCTATGCACACCCTTAATGTGCCATTTTTCTTAATCACTGGCACAATATTTGCAATCCATTCGACATACCTTGTAACACGGATGAATTTGCATTTCAGAAGCCTTTCGACCTCCGTTTTGATCTTCGACAATATTTCTGGAGCGAAGCGCCTTGGATTTTGCTTGATTGGCTTCTTTCCAGGTTTGATTGGCAACTGAAGTTCTAGCAATCCTCTGTCGAGACCAGGCATTTCGTCATAATCCCATGCAAAACAGTCTTTAAACTCTTTCAGCAATTGGATTACTTCCAACCTAAGTTCTGGATCAATTTTGGCGCTGATGTAAGTTGGCCTCTTCTCTGATCCTTCGCCTAAGTTTATTTCTTCTAAAGGGTCTTGTGCTAACATTTTAATGTTGTTCGCCAAGGGATCCTTTTCGAAGCCCAAAGGCTCATCGTCATAGATGGCGTCGAGCCTCTGTTCCTGCATTTCTTCTGGCATGATATCAGGGGGTTTTGGATCGAAATCCTTTCCTGGGCCAACAGCAGATAATTGTTGATCATTGGCCTGTGTGGCCATGTACTTTACTTCGGCTTCGAGAGCCGTTATCATCTTGGTTTCGGCTACATAAGCCGAAATTCGCTTCAAAGATTGTGACTCAGTCATTATCACTGAATTCACTTCCCCAACCAGTTGGTTGGATATCAGTTAGCCCACTGAAGTCTATGTGGGACAAGTCTTCTCTGTCCCATTGGAAACCATGCTCAGGATGCAGGTATAGGGAACAAAAGGTGTTTGGCGCTGGCGCCATGTCGAAGTCAGGTGTTGGACATGGCCCTATGTGAGCCAAGTTTTTTGTCGAAATCTGCCACACCTAAGTGATTCACTTCGCCAAGGTAGTAGCTTTGATCTGCCTCTATCTTTTCGACCATCCCATCTGGACGCCATAGCAGCAGTCTTTGGTGCATCGATGAAGGCACAACGCCTACACCATGAATCCACTCACGGCCTAACAAAATGTTGTAGTTAGGTTTGGCCGATATGACCATGAACATCGTTGGTCGAAGGATCGACCCAACTTTGATATCTAGCTGGATCACTCCCATGGTGGTCCCAATGCCGCCCTCATAGTTCGACAGGACCATATTGTGAGGTTTGATTTCCTCATCCCTTTTGCCAATCTTCCTTAGCATAGAATGAGGGATAATATTGATAGTTGCCCCACAATCGACCAATATTTTATTCACAGTAGTTTCTTCGAGCTTAGCCCTTATGAACAAAGGCTTGAGGTGATTCTTCATTGCCTCTGTAGGTGGCTCGAAGAAGCCATTTTGTTCCTCAGTAGTGCCATTGTCCATGACAAAATAGCACACTGGCCTATGTTTGGCCATTTCTTGTTCCACCTCCCAGTCACTTGCTTCGACTTCTACTTGTCGATTGAATTCCCTGGGCAGCACTGAAACAATATTCACCATTATATCCAAAGTATCGTCGGACTCAGCATCGTCTTCGTCTTCGACTTCACTTTGGTTAGGCCAAACTAGCCTGTTGGTAACTGGTTCTCTCTCTAGAGGCTTCCTTTGTTTCCTTTGAGGAACATTCGAACTAGTCTCTGCCTTAGGTTCGTTGGCAGCCTCCCTTTCAGCTTTTCGCCTCCTTTGATATCTCCTCCATTGGGATCGAGACATAGGATTTTTACCCTTGTAGTTGCTGGACACTTGAGCAACCTTAGGTGCAGCAACTTGAGGCTCTTTCTTTTGAGTCAAAGAGGAACCTCTTGGCACATCGAAAGAATGCCATTTCTCTTCATTTGGCCTTTTTCGGCCAGAAGTTTTGTACCAAGTGTCTACTGGTACATTTGTTGGAGGCCTAAAAGTCAATGGCCTCTTGTCTTGATTAGAACCCCTTCTGGGATCATGTCGAAGGTCAGCATTCTCCCTTCTCTTGTTCGCTGCTCTCACGCCTTGAATGTGCTCAGCAGCTTTTTTATCAAAGATCGAACTGCATCTTGGACACAGCATCACCTCTGATTTCTTCTTCTGGCATCTTTGTAAAAAATCTGCCAAGTTTTCGTTTTCCCGTGGGAAAGCCGTCTTATTAGCCTGCTCTTGCCTTATGGCCTCTTCTGATGCTTTAGGGTCAGAAAGCTCGACCATGTTGATATTCATTGTATCTTTAGTAGCAAGAGTTAACTGCTTCATTTGTGTCTCCAGATTCTTCGTCTGGCCTTGAACAGTGGCCAAGTGGGAACTGGGCTTTGTTCCAGTTTTTTGTGCTTCAGCAGTCTTCGACTTCGGGTTCTCGACCGCTTTCTGGACAGCCTCAATTGTCTTCCTGGATAAATTTCCAGAAAAACTGCCAAAGATTGGCATGTTGATGTGGTCCTTTGAGACTTCGACCATGGTAATTCCTGGCTTATTCGACTGGATCCTGGTTGCCTCTATCATGTTCACTTCAGAGGGTTCTGCATAGTGGGCTTCAGCCTTCAGTGGATTGGAGTCGACAGTCATGGGGGATTTGTCAGCAAACTTTAATCTCCCTTCCTCGATAGCGTCTTGCACAAGATTCCTGAAAAGAAAACATTGAGAAGTTTTATGGCCCAAAAAATTATGATATTTGCAAAAACCTCTCTTCTTTCTTTGATCAAGAGGAGGCACTTTTACCCCAGGGGGTACTATCATTTGGCCATCTTTAACTAGCAAGTCGAATATTTCATCACATTTTGTGATGTCAAAACTATAAGTCTTTTTTGGGAACCTATCGTTGGTCCTGTCTGGACCAATGGGATTTTTCCCATTTGAGGGGACTAACTGTTTACAAGAGTATGGTGGCCCTTGTTTTAGTTCTGCTAAATCGACTTCTCCTTCTTCGACAGCTAAAGTATCGTCGAAGGATTCTAGATCTTCGTCATCCATCTCAACGTACGCTATTCTCTCTCTCTTGTGAGTTTTCGTTGCCTTAGCTTTTTCAGCTTTGAGGCGTTCGACCTGTCGAACTCTATCGGCCAGTTGGGCCATGTCTCTTAGGTACTGGGTGTCTAGCTTCTTCCTAATGGAATAATCTAAACCGCCTGCGGCTATTTCGACCAACTCATGTTCTGGCACTTGTGTAAAACATCTCGCCTTGAGCAACCTAAACCTATTCAGATATTCGTCTATAGGTTCAGTGAAACGTCTCTTCACACTGGCCAGTTCTTTTAGGCTTATCTTGGTTTGCCCCATGTAGAATTGTTCATGGAACAATCTTTCCAACTGGGTCCAATGATGGATCGAATTGGGGGGAAGAGTTGTAAACCAAGTAAAAGCGTTCTTGGTTAAAGAACTTGGGAAGTACTTGATTCTTAGGTTTTCGTTATTCGAAATGTCTCCTGCTTCGATCAAGTATCTCGCCACATGCTCGACAGTAGATTCTGTCGTGTCCCCAGAGAACTTAGTAAATTTGGGGACTTTGCATCTAGGAGGTAAATCCGTTTGTAACACGTATTCTGACAATGGAGATGTAAAGTTGGGCCTTCGAAAGCCCATGTTCATCCCATTCTGAGTCATGATTCTTTCGATCATGGTTGCCAGATTGTTTTCCAAACCCATGTTTTGGTATTGGATATGCTGAACCACTTCATCAGCATTTTGGTTTCTGTTAACTAACCTTACCTCTGGGGCTATTACCCTAGGTTCTTCGACAGGTTGTTCGACAGGCTGTTGAGCCTGGTTAATGGTGGTTTCTTCCTCTACAAATATCCCCTGATTTCCCCTTATTTGCGCCCTTTGGGGCTGTCGAATAGGTGGGGGTACTCCAAAGAAGTCGGCCAAACGCGCCATTTGCGCTGTAACTTGCTGATTCGATTGAGTAGTGTTTTGTATTAGAGGGTTTAGCACTGTACTCAAAGTTTGTGCCAACATTTGCACCATATCATGGTTGCTTTCGTCCATTTGTTGCCTCAAGACTGCTGTCGAGGCATTTGTAAGGCAATGGGCTACTTGGGACGTTCCTCCTAAGAGTTGGGTCCTATTTCTATTCGCCATGCCTACTCCAGAGCCTTGGAGTGGCGAAGAGGCACTCACGAAAGGGTCTGAAAAAGTGGACGCAGCATTCGTCAGGCTTGCCACTTCAGAAGTTGGCATACCATAGAATGGAATAAATCCTGGGGGAACCACAGGCCTTGTGCCTATATTTCCCCTTGGTGGGGGAGTTCCCAAAGGTATTCTGGGGCCTGTTAACGAAGTTATTGGCCCCGTGGTTGTGACCGACACTGCTGGTGTCGAACCAACGTTTGTCGCTTCACTTACGGTCATACTAACCGTTGCTCCCACACTCGTTTGTGGGATTTCGTTATTGTTTGGCGGATTCGCCATCTCTTCCCTTCTTCTGGCAGTATTGTTATCGTTGGTGTATATTCTACCACTCCTCAATAACATACAACTCGAAAAGATGAGATTATGTTCAACAATCAACACACAGTCCCACCGGGTGTGCCAATTTGTTTACCTTGGGTTTTGGTAAACAACCGCTGATCCTCCAAATGGTTACTTATTTGGTTACTCGCAGGATCGATCAGATTGATCCTATGGACATAGGTTGATTTTGAAGTTTGATTAAGTTGGATAAGGCTTTAAATAAAAGGTTTCAAGTAAATTGCATAAAGGAAAGACTTGGTAAAATAAACAAGGCTTTAAGGTAAAGGTTCGACAGGAAATGTAAAGAGAAAAGCAAGTAAAATTCTGGGAAAGTAAATGACTTTAATTGATAAAATTGGTGTTTCACACATACATTTCTCAACAATTCTTTCTCACACGCTGGGTACTCGAATCTAAATGAGTGACTTTGTATAGAATTATGAACACACGCGAGAAACTACATGTCTACTCCTATTTATACTAAAACATCCCAAGTAACCGTCGGGCAGTTACACTGCTTCGAGATCAATCCACTTGGCACGTTCTCCATGCTCCGCGCTCCAGATCCTTGCACGTTTGCACGCAGTAACTGCTGGAAACCGTTTTCCCTCCAAAGCTTTGAATTTCAAACTGCTCCACTCTGGACCATCGAACACTTTCATCAAGAGACATCTTCGACGAAAACTCCTTCGACGTCGAAGGCAACCAGCCTTCTTCTTTGGAAGAAAACTTCTAAGTACTTTTACCATCTTTCGACGGTCACTTCGACAGACTTAGCCAGTCGAAAGCATCTTTCAGCTTTAATGGCTGATATCAATCAAAACAAAGGTGTCGAATTTAGGAGCCAACAGCAACTTGACCTTGTGAGCCTTGAAACTTGGCATGTAGATGCTTGACAATGTGTATAGGCATATGTGACTTGAAACTGGGGTAAGGTTACTGCGAGGTAAGTTCGTGTAAAACTTCTTGATGAACCGGGGTAAGGTCATTTTGAGATAAGTCAGTGTAAGACTTTTTCTGAAAGAAAAGGAACCGGTGTAGGGTTACTTTGATGATAAGTCCGTGTAAGACTTCTTCTGGAATAAAAGGAACCGGTTTAGGGTTACTTTGATGATAAGTCCGTGTAAGACTTCTTTTGAAAGAAAAGGAACCGGTGTAGGGTTACTTTGATGATAAGTCCGTGTAAGACTTCTTCTGGAAGAAAAGGAACCGGTGTAGGGTTACTTTGATGATAAGTCCGTGTAAGACTTCTTCTGGAAGAAAAGGAACCAGTGTAGGGTTACTTTGATGATAAGTCCGTGTAAGACTTCTTTTGGAAGAAAAGGAACCGGTGTAGGGTTACTTTGATGATAAGTCCGTGTAAGACTTCTTCTGAAAGAAAAGGAACCGGTGTAGGGTTACTTTGATGATAAGTCCGTGTAAGACTTCTTCTGGAAGAAAAGGAACTGGTGTAGGGTTACTTTGATGATAAGTCCGTGTAAGACTTCTTCTGGAAGAAAAGGAACCGGTGTAGGGTTACTTTGATGATAAGTCCGTGTAAGACTTCTTCTGAAAGAAAAGGAACCGGTGTAGGGTTACTTTGTGATGGGTCCGTGTAAGACTTCGTCTGAAAATTGAGAAGGAACTGGTGTGGGGTTGCCTGATGATGAGTTCGTGTAAAACTACATCTAAAGTTGAGAAGGAACCAGTGTGGGGTTGCTTCATGATGATTAAGTGGATGATTGTCCTGTCTGGTTTCAGATATTAACCCATGATCAGTCGTCCACAGAATTTTCCTGGCTTGTTACCAATGTTGATCTGGAACTGTAGAGGTAGATGGTAATCATCTTTTGATTGACCTTTTCCTGAAAAGGCAAAACGTTAGCTGTATGCAGTGTCATGATGCATGAACTGCATGATATTAAGATGTTCTCACGAATAAATGAGATTTGTGTGTTATGATGCGTATATGCATGCGTCATGGTGTATGATAATGTGATGAATGTCTATGAATGTATCTTCGTCTAGGAAAATAAATCCTTGACGAACGCCGGGAAGTTGAATCCTGGGCTGAGGTTGAAGAGTAGAGTTCTTCATTTCCGCTGGGGATGATGGTTGCAAGAATAAACTGGTAGGAGAGGATGACTCTGTTGGGGAATAAACTTGATGAAGATATTACTCTGCGGGGAATTACTCTGTGGGAAGAGATACTTCGCTGAGGTTTTGATGATAACTCCGCTGGGGATTCCCGTTGATAAATTTTGTTGGGGAATTTGATGAATTCCGCTGGGGATAGGAAAAACTTCGCCGAGGACGATCCTTCCGTGGTAATTAGCTGAGGATAACCCAGTTATAAGCTCTGGTGGGGAATAACCTTTGAATATGGTCGGGAAGAGACGTATGTACTCTGCAGGTGATAAGCTTCCAGAATCTACTGGGGATAAGCTTCCAGAATCTACTGGGGAGGTGGATTCAACTCTCCTGGGGGATCTTTTGAACTGTACTGGGGAAGTGGCTCCACTGGGGTGTCTGTATTCCTCCGGGGAACAATCTTATATTAAGACTGCCGGGGATGCATGCTTAGGAACATCTGTATACTCCGATGGGGAATATTGAGATTTTCTGGGGGTACCCAACTTCCTTAGGGCTGACAGTAGCCTAACTCTGCTTGGGGAGAGCGTTGCTGACTTGCTAGGGATACTGTGCCTCTTCGGGGTTGATGAGAGACCAACTCTGCTTGGGGAGAGCATTGCTGAAACCTGTTTTACTCCCGAGGAGTGGAGGCCTCTTGGTTATGTTCTTCAGCCGAACCTACCTTGGTACCTTGGTTGACAGAGCAACTAGATCGCTTGGACAACTCATTATTGCCCCTGTTTCTGACGTGAGAGAAGAAGATACCTTGTGAGGTGTTAGACAACTGCCGATTCGACAAATCTTCTTCTGGTAGGCAAGTGACGAGATGACGGGACATAGTCGTACGCTTTTGATCCCTAACTTTTTCCTGGACCGCTCTTTCGGGTTTTCAGTCCACCGGGATACCCATTTTTGCCCAAGCCGCCTTTTCAGGTTTTCGACTTGTCGGGTGTACAGATTTTTTTCATTTCATCCCTTATTTTTGACTGAACCCTTTTGGTTCGCCAGGAAGCCCTTATTTTTTGCCTAGGTGTGTCAACCTAGCGGGTATTTGATTTTGCGTAGTATTTTTTCGACTATGTCCATGCTTTCAGAATGTAGGGAGGTGCCCCTGTTGGTAGTGCTGTGTCGCCATGCTACCAGAAGATGTTTGATCGTGTAAGATTCGTTGCTAGAATTCCTGTCCAATGCCCTAAGTGATCCAGATGGAGATTTGCCCCAAGTTGGTTGGCCTTTTGAGAGATTCTCAGAATCTTGACTTAACTGCCCCAAATGATGGACAATGATCATGCCCTGCCCCTTGATTGGAGGTGCTTTTGTTCATTAGACATTCGTCGTGCGAACTTCTATGCTGTTCAAACAAATAGTCACATGCAAGCAATGTTATATTAAAAATGCAAAGTTTATGTCTGTCTTGAAATTTTTGAAAATGAATTTTCAGTAAAACAAGTAAATTTTGTAAAATGTGATGTCAACTCAGTATTTTATAGCAAGCCTTAAGGAGTCAGGATACCTTTCGTAACAGTATGCCTTCGAACTAACCCATGCTTCAGCTAGTACTTTTTAAGGGTTATAACGTGGCCTGGTTCACAGTTTAAGAAACAAAGGATAAAGGCTCAAATTATATTTGTACCCACCCGCTCTTCGTGATGTTCTTCAAACCTAAACTCAGTTGATCGTGCGTTAGACCTTGTTCGAGTCTTTGTCCTAATATTCCCATGATGGTTCGGATGTTGACATTTTATTTTGAATAGGCAGTCATTTCCTTGTTGAGGGTTTGCAGGTCCTCTTTTCTTTTTGATTTCGTTATCCCTGTTTTTTGCCTGAACTGTTTCTTTTGTGATTACAGTCAGCGGGATGCCCCAGTTTTGTAAGTCTCCTTCATAGGTTTTGACTTAATGGGCGTTTATTTTGAGGGATAATGACTGCCTGTCTTTATGATTATTCGGAACCATCACTGTCTTTTGTTTTGTGAGGACCTCTTTGGTGCTATTCGTTGTGCACTTGGATCAACTGAGAGAACTACCCTACCCCAGGTTATGATTAAGGGTTTTAATTTTCGAAAAGAAAAACTCCTACTTCTTTGGCTCGAAGGGGTTGACGAGGGATTATCTTCCTTATAACTCCAGTGTTTAGGAATTGAAACAATGCCTGTACCTCATCAGCGGGGTATGTTCAAAAGCATACTGTAGATTATGGTATCGTTTTCGTGATCCTCCCTCAAGAGGCTTAGAATTATTAATTGAGAGTAGACATCAAAAAATGAAAGCAATTTGAATATAGCGAATGAGAATATATTGATTCAAAACAGACATATGCGATGCATTGATAAAGTAAAAGAGTTTGACATGAACAAATGTTTGAACAATCAGAGAAAAATACAACTTGAACATTCGAATGAACAAAAGCTTCTTAGTTTGCACCAGTCATTTCAGATGGAAGATTCTCAGCAGAAGATTTTCATTTTCCCTCCCGGCATGAACTCCAGCACCCTTCAGTCGATCAAGTCTTGGATCTTGTTCCTCAGGCTCCAACAGTCGTCAGTGTCATGTCCAGGACTGTCAGAATGGTAGGCACACCTTTCATCAGGATTGTACTTTAGGGAGGTTATGTTGAGCTTCTTGGGAGGATCCTTTAAAGCAATCAGCTTGACCTCCAACAAGCGTTTCAGTATTAGTGAGGATGGCACACCAGTCTCCAAGAAATGTCTTCCAGACGTATTTTGCTTACGCCAATTACCCTATTGACGCTGGTGAGGTTGATGCTGGGCTTGTGACCCCGAAGCAAACTGAGGAGCTTTTCCCTGGTCTTCTTGCCCCACAGGTGGTTGAATGATGGCTTACTCTTTAACCTTAGATGTTTGCCCCAGTTAGTTATCCCGAAGCAGTTGGTTGACGAGAACCCTGAGCTCTCCTTGTCTTTGAGTTAAGTCTTGGATAAGAGCCATTTGCCCCAACATCTGGGTTCTCATTACATCCACCTCAGCTTGCAGATGTTTCATCCGTTCGTCCTTGTCGTCTTCGGGACTCTTCCTGACAAAATTCCCCATGAGGAGTATTCTCAGCTCTTCCTGCCCCTTGGATAGATTTAGGAGGATCTCCCCGAACCGAGTCTCTTGAGCATGAAGATCCTGGTTGTTTTGTTGGGAAGCCATTGCTGAAATAAACAACGGAGATGGTAAGTGACCTGTCAAAGGAGTACCTGTAATGCAATGACATGTATGTATGCATGCAATGTTTTCAAGGATCTCGCGGGGTAAACAAGAAAATTGTTAGAATTTGAATCCAGTTGCTTGATTGAAGGAACTTCCTGTTGTTAAGGGTCCTTCTTCAAGAGTCAAGGCTCACCATATCGAGTGGGTCATAGCCCCTGACAACCTCGGCTAGAGGAAAATAAATCCCCTTTGCCCCTTGCTAGACACTTTGATTCATCATGACCTGCATCACAATCCCTTGAGATCCTTGAAATGGATTAGTCCTTATGTAGGATGTATGCAATGGTATGATGGTATGATGTTATGCTATGCGTGGAGTAATGTGGGTAAACCCTATTATGATCCTAGATTAAGGACTGTAAACAAACCCTGCAAGAAACTCATGTGTTAGATAACAAGCATGCAAGTAGTCAAGTTTGAAAGCACACAAGTCACACAAGACAGCCCTTAGAGTTTAGGCCAGCATGAAGTTCAAGTACTACCCTCTTTCAGTTTCGTTGGTTAAGACCTGTCCTATCAAAAGTAATCGGGTTCTAGAGGATCCCAATATCACTGAATACCCTCAATCGGTCATAACTCCAGCGCCACAATCTTTTCTTGCGGCCAGAACCATCGCGAGAGTTTAGCCTCAATGGGTGTAGCATACTGCTACTGTTCTATGGCCAAGTTGGGTCACATTAGGGTTCTAAGGTCGGTTGGTGCTTAATGACTCCTCAGAAGACCCATATTCTCCTCGTTGCAACACAAGGGATATCGGTACAGACCAAGGTGCCACACCAACGTAGCCACTGCTTCACCCGTGTCGGTCTACGCCGGACAGGTCCCTCACAACTTATGCTACCTAAAAGGGTATCCCCAGATCCGGGTTAGGATCTATGAAACTCCAATGCAAAGCCCCAAATATAAAGCAATCAAAGCAAAGAAATTGAAAACATAAGTATGATCTAATCCTAAGGTACACCTCACTTTTATAGTCCCCAGCAGAGTCGCCGGTTCTGTGACTGGTGGAAATAGAACTGACTGTTTTAAAGCTGGTTTCGCGAAATGTCGCGGTAAGCAAGAGTCGCCACCGTCTTTTATGTTCTCCAATATGGAAAGGACAAAAGCACAGCAAAATTCCTTCTTTGAGATGTCTCTCGGTTCGGGAGGTAGATTTATAGAAAGGGAAGGTGTTAGCACCCTTTCTATCCGTGGTTATCCACGGGCTCTTAGGTACTTGCTCTTATGTTTTCAAAATTTGTTTGCTTTTCAAGTGTGTGTGGGTTTTGAAAAAGTTTCGTTTGAAAAATTTCTAAGTAACTCTTGTATCTGTCCTCAAGAGTGTATGAAAGATTTGTTTGAAAACTTTTAGAAAGTGTGAGGTGTGAAAAGATGTTTTGTTTGTTTGAAGAAAGAGCAAGTACCCATGAGAATCTACCTACTCTAAGGAATTAGGCTGTGTAAGATTCCTTTAGATAATGCTATCCCACCATTGAGAGGTAGGTAGCACCAATGTTGGAGGTGTTCGGGTCAATTCGATTATCGGGACATGTGTGGTCACCGAAGCAACAGTAGGATACCTTAGAAGTAACCCTAATGTCCTAGATCCTTTTATCCGAGGCAACCGTTTTGAGGAAACTGGATCTTTAGACAAAGGGCGACCTCTAAAACACCCTATACTTGACGACCACGTTCGAGGCAACCAGTGAGGCGTACCCTAGAAGTGGCATGTGCTTTGTGTGTTGTTTTTCAGTTAAGGTTATCTTGTACATGTTATTTGTGAGCTACAGATTGATTTCATTTACATACATTCTTGCAGGCATATTAGCAGTTAGGAGTTCGGAAAATAAATTGCGGAAATGTAAATTCTACGCTATTACAAGGCGCGGGTCTATACATCGCCAAAGACAAAAACCCGTTTTGGTAAATAAAGTGCAGGAAAATAAATAAAGCAATAAAGGAGGTCCTAATTAACTATTACACTTCCAGAAGTATTTACAAAAATAATCAAAATAAATAAATACGCGCAAATAGAAAATGGAATCGGGAACGTCTTAAGGGTTTTGACCCTTTTTTAAGAAAGAATTGAATTTTTGTCCTTTTTTTTGTAATTAATGAAATTAAAACTAATAACTAATTAAAAAAAAAGATATTTTTGTGTTTTTGTGTTCTTAATGAAAATAAAGAGAAAATAAATAGAAATTAAAAGTTAGTAAAAAAAACTAATTCTAAATTGTTTTTATTTATTGTAAAAAAAGATTAAAGTTAAACTTAATTAAAAAGAACTAAATTAATTAATGTTAATGTTTATTTACAAAATAAATTAGTAGTGAAATTAGTAAATAAGAATATTAGTTTTTTTGATTTTTTTTATGAAAATATTAATTATGTTAATAATACTAATGATTAATAAAATAAAAAAAAAAGAGTTATAAAAGAAAAATAAAAAGATAAAGGGAAATAACAAAACCAAGGGGGGGTTTGGGCCAGATTGGAGGGTTTGTTTAGCATTGCTGTGGCCCATTTGCATCCAATCACGTTGACTCTGGGAATTGAGTTGGGCGCTGGTTGACCAGGAATATAGTGTACTCCCTCTCTTGGCCTTCAGATCTGTCCTTGGAGACACTTGGCATGTGGATTTGTGAGGTCATATGGTGAACTTCTGGACAAATGCTGCATGGGAATGCATTAGGAAAAACAATATTGAATTTTGGGGGGACCTGGGAAAACTTACAGCGCGGTATGATGGACCTTAGGACGTGGCAAGGGTTGCTTTAGCTTCAGAGTATGGCAAAGAAGAGAGTCACGCTCTCCTTTTGGCCTGAAAATGTTTGCAACACTCCTTTTGATCTCACACTTTTTTTGACACTTTTTGGATTTTGCTCTGGCCGTTTATGCACACTCTAGGTCGTGAATGAGGCTTTGTTACACTTGCATATGTAGTAATGAATGAGAATAGGTCACATTATGAGCTAATGATCCCTTGCAATTAAGTTTTTGGATTCTTCATAACCACCATTAAAGAAACATTCCAAGTTTGTTCAAATTTTGAATTTTTATGCATAAAATGGCCCTAGCACGAAATTGGTAGGTTGTTCATGACACATAAAAGTCATTCAAATCAAAAGATGTTATTTAATTAATTTTTTTGATTTTATTTGAATTTTATGGATTTAAAATGAATTAAATCAAATAAAATTAAATAAAAATAGAAAAATTAATGTTTAATCTTGAAATTGATCATGGGACACGTGGGTGGCATGACAAGGCTGAATCAAGTGGAAAAAAGTGGGCCCTTTTGTCAAAAATTGAAGTTTCAAGGATAGTTGACTTTTGCCATTTCACAAAAATGTCTCAACTTCTCCAATGCATATCTTGCTCAATTTTGATCATATGAACATGTTCTTGGACATTTTGGAAAGGTCTTGAAGTCCTCTAACCAATGCCTTTGGTCCCATGTCATTTGAATTTACCAATCTCAAGTTATAGTCTTTGACTTGAAATGCCTTTTTGTTGACTTTTGAAAATGACCTATAATGTTGAAATTGGTAACTTTTTGTGAGAGCATTTCTTGGACTTGTAATGTGAAGATGAGTTGTAGGAAATGTCCTCCCCTTCAAAATGAGAATTGGATGGGATTTTTCTGATGAACCATGAAAAAGTTATGCTTTGGTCAAGTTACAATTGACTTTTCAGCTGTCCAAAAATGGAAACTTTTGCATCTTGATGATTTTTGAGCCATTCTTGTAGAATCATGATCAAGACTTGATCAAATGATGATTGTGGCTTCAAAATAAGATGTTGACCAAAAATTTTGACTGCCAAATGACCATTTTACCCCTATAGTTGATTGTGAAGCAATTAGGGTTTTTGACTGTGCAACTTGACCTTGTGAGCCTTGAAACTTGGCATGTAGATGCTTGACAATGTGTATAGGCATATGTGACTTGATTGAGCCCTTGAAAACCTCAACTTCCTTGCAAGAACCAAAACCCTAATTTGACTGGCTTAGGAGGGTGTTTGAACTGTGTAGTCCTTGAGTAGACTTGAGCAAATTGAGATGATGCTTGTCAAAACTTTGAAGAATATGGGAGGGAAAATTTTGGGGTACAACAGTGGACCTCTTGAGTGGTATATGCAATTGGATGGTACTCATATCCGTACAAGGAGAGAGATGGTTGAAGCCTTCGTCCAACACTACCGATACAATACTGATATGGCACCCATGAGAACCCAACTGCAAAACTTATCTCAGAAGCAGAATGAATCCTTTAAAGAGTATGCTCAGAGGTGGTGTGAGATGGCTGCTAGGGTTCAACACCCTATGATGGAGCGTGAAATGGTAGATATGTTCACTAGAACTTTATAGGGGCAGTATTACACAAGTTGTAGTACTTTCAGCTCATTTGCTGAAATGGTGACATACAGGGAAATAATCGAAATCAGAATCAAGTTAGGAAAGATCCAAGATATGGTTGCTGGAAATAATGCTAGTACTGGTAAAACCAAGAAGTCATTTGGTGGCCACCAGAAGAAGAAGGAGAATAAAGCCAATATGGTCTATTCTCAAAATAGGAAAGGTAGATACCAGGATATAGATCACTCAATTGCTGCCGTGACAATACCCCTTGCCTCACCTCAGCAGCAGACATATGCACCCAGGCAGAGCTACCAACAATGGCCAAAACCGCCTCCTAGAAAATTCGAAACAATTACTATGCCCTATGGAGAGCTGTTACCTCAGTTACTAGAATTGAAGTTGGTTGAGAAGCATACAATGCAGATTAATCTAGAGAAGCTACCGCCAAATTTAAATGCTAATGTTAAATGTAAGTTTCATTCTGGAGCATACGGGCATAGCATTGAGAGTTGTATCGCATTCAAACATAAGGTGCAAGATCTATTGAACTCTCAGGCTATTAATTTTGGGCCAGCACCTAATATTATTAATCAGCCTTTGCCACCTCATGGAGGTGCCACCGTTAGTATTATTATTGAAGATGAAATCTTGAATCTTGTTATGGATATGGATCAGTTAATGACACCCCTCTCATTCGTGAAAGAACAATTATCACAGAAAGGTGTGTTTCTGGGATGTGGGTCCGATTGTGAAGATTTTTTGGTACAACCAAAGGGTTTCCAGTGCTTGAAGGATGCAATCCATGATTTGATTACCAAGGGAGTTCTGCTATTTGACCGTATAGTTGCTGAGAATAAAGTTGGTGAGGATGAGGTTGATGTGATAACTATTTCGGTCAAGTCAAAGACCATTCAAGTTGCTATTACGATTCCAGTTCTTATCAGGAAATCACCTATAACCATCACTGTACCCGGGCCAGTACCATTTGTCAGTGACAAAGCAGTTCCTTGGCATTATGGTGGTGAATGTTATCAACAAGGGAAGAAACTTGCTACTCAGAAGTCCGAAGATGGTAAGTTTGAAGACGAGAAGTGTAACACCCCAATTCTACCCGAAGATATATATATAAATTAGAGTTATACAAATTATACAACTAAATTAGGATGTCACAAATTCAACTTCTAATAACGGAATTCATTACCAATACATAACACATTAAACTTGGATGAACCAACATCAAACATAATTCCATCTTAAAAAGAAACAACAACTTTCATAACTATGCAGCAGATTCATAATATTCAACTTAAAGGAACATAACATCTTTGTCTAATTAAGACAACCTCAAATAACAATCATTTAAAGAACAACAACTTAAAGTTCAATCAACTGAAATGATAACACCAAATAAACAACAAGCATTCATCCCCCCGAGTGTTAGAGCAATGACACCAACTCGAACCTACAGAAGGTAAACCGCCTTCACTTTGGATTACCTGCACGTTACCAACATCAGGGTAACATTCAAACAGAAGGGGTGAGATATCGAACATTATAATAGAATGCATGATAAGTAAAACATTAGGATCAGTTCATGCATTTTCACCACTTCTCATATTTTTAACAACATAAACATAATTAAAAGTAATCACACAATGAATCGGAATGCAACTCAGTATGCAACTCATCTTTATGCAAATGCATGTGGTACCAATGGAGCAGAACTCCCATCATAAAAATCTGCCAATAAATAGAGGCATCAACAAGGCATACGCTTTCTTTGTAGTTTAGCAATCCAGGCCATCACATGGTATGCAAATGTATATGAATGCACTATCACATACTCACAACATCATCATCCATCACAAGGCATAAGCTTACATCACCATTATTACCAATAAATAGAGGTGATTCATCATCATTTAAAATTCCCTGCAACTTCACATTATCAACAAGAGTTCACAACAGCAATCATAACAACATAACAACTCAACCTAAAATGACATTGGCCATAAGCCTATCACATCAATCAACGATTAAATCAGTAACATAATAAAAAAACAACTTAACCATAACTCGTACAATGCGATTAACGACCAAAATACAACATGTACGGGCAAAAAGGGATAGGGAACTACGTGCCCATCGACATGCATAGCAACTAGGACAGTATAAAAACTAATTCATACTCCTCAATACGCACAGAGAAAATAGAATAACAACTAACTTATGCTCCTCGGCACGTCCTGTAACCTGATACCGCTCGATAATCCAACACATAACCCCCCGACACACCTTACAGCCTAAATACCGCTCGAAACCTAACACCATTAGCATCCTCCTCGAGCACTAGTTCGACCAACAACACAGACACAATACAACGTCTTAACAACCTCATCAATGTAATTCATAATTTCCGGCCAACCGCTCAGAACAACACAACAACAAGAAACTATATTTCCTATGAAAATATTTATTAATCATACAAGACATGTGTAATACGGTGGGAGAACTGACTTGGTTGTTTTGTGTTTTGTCGTAATTGTTGCAGATAGCAAGAGTCGCCACCGACTTTTTTTTTATTCAATAAGGAAAGGGTGAAAAGAACAGGAAATACCTTTGAGACATTTTCTTGAGTTCGGGGGGTAGGTTATGAAAAGGGAAGGTGTTATCATCCTTTTCATCCATAGTTATCTACGGGCTCTTAGTTTCTTGCTAGATCATTTTTAAAATTGCTTTGTTTGAAATGTGTTTGTGGTGGGTTTTGAAAGTATTTTTGAAAAGCGCATTTGTTTAGGAAAACTTTGTAATGATTCTCGTCTATATAAGAATGCATACAAAGTGTTGGACTTTTTGAAAATATTTCATGTTTTTAAAAGTGTTTGGTGTGTTTGAAAATATGTTTTTGAAGATGGATTGTGATCAAGCAACTAAGAATGTTCTACCTACTCAAAAGTCTTTTGTTCATTTCTCTCTTCCTTTGATATTACTATCTCACCATTGGTTGGCAAAAAGCTCTATCTTTGGATGTAAAGGGACGGGCATGGGCCATCGTATAGTCATGAATAGAAATGTTGTGAGATACCTTAACATTTCTCTTAAGGGACCAAGATCATTTGTAAGGCAACATTCGTAGCGTCATCGAGGGACTATGATCTTGTATTTTTGATTGTTTTTGCTAAGATACCTCACATGCATAACATGACCATTTTCTCAAGGCAACAAGGGGAGTTAACCCTAGAGGTGAAAAATGTGAAAGTGTTTGTATTTCATGCTTGAATTTATCTTGGATTTAGGGTTTTCTAAGCTTTGGTTTTATCTTTCCATACAAACCCTAATTACTAGCATATATGAAAAGCGAAAAATTGCGGAAAGTAGACATCCTACACTATTACATCATTTGGGGATGGGGATACAAAATTTACAAATGAGGATTGCAAGAATTTAAACCCTAATTATCTATTACAATCATATTGAATTATATGAATAAATTTACAAAAATTGAAATAAATATAATGTACAAGAGATAAATGGAAAAGACATGTATTTTGTTTAGTTTTTCGGGAAAAGATTTTAATATGTTTAACTAAAAAGAAAAAATAACTAATAAGAAATTTAACTAAGTAAATTGGAAAAGAAAATAATTTTTAATGTTTTTGAAGAAAAAGTTTTGATATTAATCAAAAGATATGAAAAAGAAATTAATTAATTAAAATAAAGAAACCTAACATTCTAAATTAGTTTTAATTAAAAGAGAAATAAATAAACCTAAGTCTAACTAATTGAAAATAAAGATCTAAGTCTAAATTAGTTCAAGAAAAGAAAATTAAATAGTTAAAAGAAAAGTATTTTACTATTCTATTTATACAAAATAAAATAAATAAATAAAATGAAATGGAAAAAGTTTTAATATAATTGTTTAGAAAAATATATTTATGAATTTTTATTAAAGAAATAAATATATGAAAAATAAAATAAGAAATGAAAAGAAATGAAAATAGAAATATAAATTAAAGGGGATTAAAAAATAAAAGAGGGTGTAAAAAAAAAGAAAAATCATCTAGTCAGGCCCAAAACAAGCCTTTTAAGAAAACAAGTTATTTGTAAAAAATAAATAAATATTGGGCCAATGTTGTGAAATAGTAAAGGAGGGGTGCGCTGGGAAATATAGGAGATTGGGCTGGGTTGTTGTTTTAAGGATGGGCCAACAAAATGGTGATGAATAGCGAGGGAAGGGGGTGCACGAATGAGGAAAAGGTTGGGCCTGGTGCTGGTTAGGGGGGTATGTGCATGAGTGAAGGGATTGGGCTAAAGACTTAATCATAATAGCATAAAAAGTATGAAAAACTAAATAATAAATAAGAGGAAAAACGGTCCCAGGGGGTTTCGAACCCCTGTCTGTATGTTTTCCAAACAACACTTCCACCATCGTGCCAAACTGCTTCATCTGTTAATAATACAACTCCAATAATATATAAAAAAGAATATACTAAGTTGAGAAAGAAAAAAAATATATGGTGGGCTTGGACCGAACCGGGTCGACCCAAGACCCACCTCTTATCACCAAATTAAAACAGACAAAAGGGTTTTGTGAACCCTAATGCCTTCAGCGCCTCCAAATTCATCTCTCTCTCTCTATATCATGATCGTGTTTCCTTTTTCGTCTTCCTCGCTTGGATATTAAGGATATCCCATGTGTTTCATCTTTTTACTCCAGTTTCGCTCCTTAAATCTTCTTTTGTTCTGGATTTCTAACTTTCACTTGCGTGATTTTACAGTGAAACAAACAAGAATGGAAAGGGGAAGGAAGGCTTCAGATTTACCAGCATGATTTCTGGGTGAGTTTGTTCCAATCTTCTTCTTTTCACCGAATATCTGAAGGGTTAGGATTTTAGGGAAATGATGATAAAAAATGTCAGGGTTTGTGTTTGTTATGATTTTTTGTATAGTGAAGTTTGTATATTTTTGTGAACAGAAACCTTGGGTTTGTTGGTTCGATTTCGATTTGGTTCTTTCTCTGTATTTTTTGAACTCTTTGTATATTTTTTCGTGAATGGTCTTCCCCTTTGTGCGCTGCTTTCATACTATGATGGTTTTTGACTTTGGGACTTGTTTGATGCTTTTGTTGGTTGACTTTGCTTGTTTTCTTATACAAGCTTGATGCTGACTTGAGGGGCATCGTTTTGTCAATTTACTTTTGTTGTACTAATTTGCTAGTTACTTGCTTTTCTGTACAAGTTTTTATACTTGTGGATGACTTTTAGTACTTGTTGTACTAGCTTGCTTGTTGGGTATGATGGGTTCTGTACTGGTTTTGTACTGGTTTGCTTGTTGGATGACTATACTTGTTGGATTTCTTCCTTATTTTACTGTAAAAAATGTTTTGCTTTTGCAGTAACTTGGAAATGTGGTTTTCTTTGCGTGAAATGATGATAAATCTGTTTTCTCTTGATTTCTTTCATATCTTTTGTGAACCAACTTTGTGATTTGTAAAAGATTGACATTTTGGTTTGTCTTGTTTGTGAACCAAGTTTGTATTTGTGGTTTGCAATGGGCAAACTCCTAGGCAAATGATTAAACAAAATTTGTATGAGGCTTTTAGTTGTTTGTTGGGCTTTTTCAATTTAATTTGTGATGTTTCTTGTTGGGCTTGACGGTGATTTTGTACATGCTACCTTGACCATCCTTTTGTGAACCAAAAAACAATAGCCCTTTTTTGTGATTTGCGTAGGAATCGTGGGCCAATGATTTAAACTTGAGATTCTGATTATGTGTGAAACAAATGAAGCGTGAATGTGATTGAAAAACCACCCTTAAATTCTGATTCCTTTCCACACCCTAATGATGAGATTCTAAATATAAACTCTTTGGAAATTTTGTTTATGATCAAGCTCAATAACTTTCTAACCAATTCCTCTTTTTTGTTTTTTTGTTTTATATGAGTTGATGAGGAAGAGATGGAGATGAAAAGGCAAAGGCAAAGGCAAGAGGAATCAATGGATACGCTTGAAGAATCTTGGAGGGAAATTAGAAGAAGGAGAATATTTTAATCACATATAAGCTCATAGGATTAATTAGAATGAGTTTAGAAGCTTCCCTTATTTGTCTTGTAAGAATTAGAAATTGTCTTGTAATTAAACAATTGACCTTTCAAATTGTATCATTGTGCCTCTCTTGTAATACAAACTTTTTTGTTGCCAAAATGCTTATAAAGCAAGTTGAATCTTGAATGCAATACTTGAATGAATCTTGCGTTGTTGAATGGATTTTTTTTGAAATGAAATTGAATGGACCTTGAATTGATGTGTGAATAAATCTTGGTTGAAATAATAAATTAATCATGAATGGATGAGGATGAATTGATTTGAAAATAATGAAGGAAACTGTGAAGTTTGAAATTTTGATGAATTGGTATGCTTGAATACATCTTAGATTTGTTCACCTTGTCATTTAAACCTCAAGAAAGCCCAAAAGTACTTCCTTTCCAACCTTGCAAACTTTGATGAATAAACTTAATCAAATGATTCTTCAAATTTCAAACCATCTTGTATCCGGTAGCAACAAACAATCAAGAATGAACAAACTTTGATCATAATGAAACCCTTGTAATGATGAAGACACACCTCGATAAATTAATAGCCTTGACATAAATCCAATGAACCTCAGATGACACAAGATAAAAACCATAATCTCTTGATGATCCTTAATTGACGAATGCAAATGTACTAAGACAAAACTCAAAATTATAATGCTCCAAGAAAGTTATCAAGAGAGACGTTAGACACCTCAGTAACCCAAAACCCATGCACAAGAGCCAATGGATAGAAGAAAAATTTGAGCATTTGCAAACTCGAACCCTTGACGAATTAATTGACATGTTTGGAGGTCTGAAAAGCTTTGAACATTTGATATACCCTAGAAGGGGATTTTTAAAGGAGAGGGAGGGAAAATTTTGGGGTACAACAGCTGTCCCTGTTCAATTTTCTTAAACCTAAAAAGAGAGGATGGCATGTCACCGTTTGTAGCTTGAAGGTGGAAGATGATTGAACACTAGAGTGCCCAGAAATTTGCACTCGCCGGTGTTGTTGGTTGACTGTATCGAGAATGGGCTTAAAAGATGCCATTTGGAAAATAATGAAAAGTTTGTTGGAGATGGGCTTACAGATGCCATCCAAAGGTGACAAATAATTGCGGAGATGGGCTTATAGATGCCATCCATAATGATGGGGAGTCGTTGGGGATGAGCTTATAGATGTCATCAAAAGTGACTGTAGGTAGAGATTGGAAGGAATATCAGAATAAATCTTTGATCGACTTATACTGAAATAACAAATGTCTTAAGTAATTTTTCATCAGATAGAAAATCAGTATAAATCTTCAGAGAGATTTAACTGAACCAGGGAAAGTGTATACTGGAACGAAATCAGGATAACTCAATGGCCGATTTAAACTGAAACAGTAGATGTCTTGAAGGTAGTGCTTGTCATGTAGATAGTCGTCCCGTCTTGTTTCAAGATTTGATCTACAATCAATTTTTTGGTAAACTCGTCCTGTTTTGGGAGTTCATACCATTTGTGATAAAGATAGTCGCCCCGTCCTGCTTCGGGAATTGATCTTTAACTAACCGAAGAGAAAGAAAAATAGTTTCCCCGTCCTATTTTGGGAGTTAATCTTCAATCCGCTCATGTAGATAATTGTCCTGTCTTTTTTCAGGTATTAATCTACAATCAGTTTGTTGCTAAACCCATCCTGTTTCGAGAGTTCATACCATTGGTGATACAAATAGTCTCCCCGTCCTGTTTCGGGAATTGATCTTTATCTAACCAAAGAGAAAGAAATATAGTTTCCCCGTCCTGTTTCAGGAGTTAATCATCAATATGCTCATGTAGATAGTTTCCATGTCTTGTTTCAGGTATTAATCTACAATCAGTTTATTGGTAAACCCATCCTGTTTCGGGAGTTCATACCATTGGTGATAAAGATAGTCGCCGCGTCCTGTTTCAAGAATTGATCTTTATCTAACCAAAGAGAAAGAAAGATAGTTTCCCTGTCCTATTTCGGGAGTTAATCTTCAATCTGCTCATGTAGATAGTTGCCCTGTCTTGTTTCAGGTATTAATATACAATCAATTTGTTGGTAAACCCATCCTGTTTCGGGAGTTCATACCATTGGTGATAAAGATAGTCGTCCCATCCTATTTCGAGAATTGATCTTTATCCAACCAAAGAGAAAGAAAGATAGTTTCCACGTCCTATTCCGAGAGTTAATCTTCAATATAATCATTGTGATACGGTGGGAGAACTGACTTGGGATTTTGCGTTTGTGTTTGCAAATGTTTCGGTTTAGCAAGAGTCGCCACCTACTTTTTCTTTTATCCTAAGGAAAGGTCAAAAAGCACAGGAAAGACCTTTGAGATGTTTTCTTGGGTTCGGGGAGTAGATTATAGAAAGGGAAGGTATTAGCACCCTTTCTATCCATGGTTATCCATGGGCTCTTAGTTACTTTCTTAGACCACTTGCTTTTCTTTTCAATTGTTTGAAATGGTGCTCTTCAATTGTTTGAAATGGTGCTCTTCAATTATTTGAAATGGTGCTTTGTGTGTGGTTTTGAAAGATGTTTTGAAAAGAGGCCATCGTTGTTGCAACCTTTGTAATGATTCTTGTTTGAATGTATACAAAGGTGTTTTTGTCTTTTGAAAAGTTTTCAATGTTTGAAAGTAGGGTTTTGAAATTGTGTTGTGGAGTGTGTTTTGAAGATAGCAAGGATGTTTTTGCAAGCTTTTGATCAAGTAACTAAGAGTTATCTACCCTATTTTACTCAAAGATCTTTCTTATGTTTTTAACCCTTTTAACAGTGTTGTTTCACCATTGTATTTGGTGAACAACCTTGTGTTAGGATGTTAAACAGGACAGGCGCGGGTCATCGTATAGACCATGATAGCAATTGTGTCAAGTATTTTTGGCAATTTTCTTGACGGACTTGATCATTTTTGTTTAGGCAACTCATATAGCGTCATCGAGGGACTATAATCTTTGTTTTGTTTTTGTTTTGCCAAAGTACTTGACATGCATACTATGGCCCATTTTTGAAGGCAACAAGTGGATTGAAACCCTAGGGGTACAAGTGTGCATTGTGTTTGTTTTCATGCATTGCTATCTTGGATTAGGTCAAACTAATTATTGATTTTATTTTGCATACAAACCCTAGGTCTAATCATGGCATAATTGAAAGCATAAAGTTGCGAGAATTTTAAATTCTACACTATTACAACATGATATAGGAAGGGGGGTACAAATTTGAATTGAGGATTATTTTGCAAGAAATTAAATCCTAAATTATTACAGCCCAATTGAATGTACAAGGCATAATATTTAAATGTACAATATTTAAACAAATACAATAAATAAATAATAAATAAAAATGTATTATGCAAAAAAGTTTTTATGTATGTAAAAAGTATTTTTAATGTGAAATGCTAATAAATAAAAAGTCAATTTCAATTATTTTATTTTTAGGGCAAAAACCCTAATTTCTTAAATAAATAGTATTATTTAGTATAAAATATTAATAAAAATAAAAATGTATTATTTTTGTGTTTTTTGTCCTAATTAATTAATAAAATATGTATATATATGTATTAAATATATTAAATATATTAAGTGTGTATAAAAATAAAATAAATTATTTACAAAAAGGTATATTTTTCAAGAAAACGTTTTCAAATGTGTATAAAATAATAAATGAAAATAAACATATTTTTTACATTATTTTTGAGTTTTAATAAAAGGGATATAAAGTATTTAAATCATTTTTATACTAGTAAAATAAAAATAAATATCAAATAAATATGAAAAAAAATATAAAAATAATTTTTTGACATTTTTTATATTTGGACATAAAATAATAAAGTCAGAATAAAAATAAAAATACAAAAATGATAAATATACAAAGAAATGGGCCAGGGGGTGTAAACTGAAAAGGTAGGTGTTAGAAGTAAAAACAACCAAGCCCGACCCAATCAACTTCATCTTCTTCCTCAGTTCAAAAAATGCACGTTCTGTACATTAAATGCTATCTCCTGATTCCTTGATTTTTTGACAAAACTCATAACATGAAACTTGTAGAGCATCAAGTAACGATTCTAACCATATAAAAAACTTAAGCTAACTCTCAAAGACCAGAGAGAATTTCTCTGGCCCTGATTCTTAACCTAGTTTTTTTCCAGAAAGTTCATGAACAAAATTCTCCTAGCACGATTAATATAAATGAAAACTAAGCACATGTATGGTTTCAGGGCTATGAATACAACATCTTTCATTCACAAACCTAAGTCTAACTATTCCTAAATAGAGTGATAGAA
Organism: Vicia faba; assembly: GCA_948472305.1. Taxonomy (NCBI): domain Eukaryota; kingdom Viridiplantae; phylum Streptophyta; class Magnoliopsida; order Fabales; family Fabaceae; genus Vicia; species Vicia faba. Next base: position 1,329,532,847 of record OX451740.1, read on the forward strand.
GTTCATAAAATACTAGTTTCAGTTGACTTCAAGCTGGACAATGCAACAACTTCCAAGAGTGCTTGAGGTTCTTTTGAGCTTGCCTGAGGTCCAATGAAGCTTTCCCAATACTTGGCTTGGTTTGAAGTAGTCTGAATCGTGCTACAGAACTCGACCTACAAAGCTTTGAAATAAAAATGGAAATGTGTGTTAATGGTGTTACAGCTAGCAATGGAGGTCTGGGATAGTTCATGTGAGTTGAATGGAAGATATTGGAACAAGTTTGAGGCCAAACGCACGAGACAAAGTGGAGATGGAGGTGATTCTGCAGGGCTTGCCCTGTTTTGCAGAAAAATGGTGTTTTGGAGTATGAGGGTGCTTTAGGGGTGAAAGGCTCATGCTTCTGACTTGTGAGGATATGCAAAACTTGTTTGGAAACTTTGTTCTTGTTGGTTTTATTAGATCTGAGAGATATAAGCTTTTGGCCCTTTTACTTATTTTGAAAGCAAAGTTGGAAGTGAAGTGTGATAGGCCTGTACAGGCTATCTCCAAGCATTCACCAACTCCTGGTACCTTTGCCTAAGTTGGTGGAACTTGTTTTCTGAAAAGAAAGAAGTTCAAAGCTCAAGAAAGACAACTTTGCAAAAGTTCATGCTTTATGAAAATGGAAGTGTGGCCTTTATGCTTAAAATGGAAATGTTCATTGTACAAAGCTCTTTTGATCAGAACAATGCTAATATCCAATGTATTTGCATTCAATTTTGGAGTGTGAATTGGTTTAGAGGCCTGTAATCATGTACTAAGCTAGTTTGGTTTGAAAATGCAAGTTGTATGAACATGTATTGGCCATGGATCAAAGTGAGTTTTTGCCAACTTCAAGCATTCGATTCTCTCTAACCACAAAGGTGTTTGAGGAGTTCTTGGACAATTTGGAAATCTTGCAACATGTAATATGATCCATCTTTGAAATGCAACTTGAAACTACAAGTGGAACTATGTGAAAAATGGCCAAGAAGATGGGTCAAAATCCTGCCTAAACTAGGGCAAAATTTTTCTAAGTTAAAAGTTTTAGGTACCCTTGTTCCAAAACTCATAACTTGAGATACAAGCTTATTTTGAGAAAACTTTGTGAATAAAAGTTGTAGACTTTGTGATGGACTACAACTTTCATGTTTCAAGTTTTGTTTGAATCCATTTGCATCTTGGTGAAAAAATGGGACAAAGTTAGGAAAAAACAAGAAAATTTTATAACTTAGAAAAATTCTAAGTTATGAAAATTTTCCCTTTTAAACCCTAATTTGCATTTTTGGGTTTCTTGATGAACAAGTTTCATAATTTGACATGTCTTGATGAAAAATGACCCTTGGCACTTGATTTTGACCAAAAAGTCAAAGTTTGACTTTTTAGTATATAATTAAATTTTGATCAGTTGACTAAAAAATTCATCTGTCCATCCTATGCATTTGAGATCTTTTGAACTTGTTGAATGGGTCAAGACAATGCCATTGAGTCCTTGAGTCCATGGTTGAGCTTGATTTGCCATTGTCTAGGTCAAACAGTCAAAAATTGCCTTTGTACAGTCAAAAATTGCCTTTGTACAGTCAAAACCCTAAAAATGACCATTTTGCCCTTTTGGTGATCTGATCAAATTTCTTGTGGAATTGTGATCCAAACTTAATCAAATGGTTCATATGAGTTCATAATGTTGATGTGGGTCAAAATTTCATGAGGTTTGACTGTCAATTGGCCACAATTGACTTTTTTTCCCAAATACAATTGATTTCTAGGTCAACTATCCAATTGACTGGGCAAAAATTTGAATCAAGGCTTGAAACTTGGTATGGACAAACTTGTGAGTCCAACATGAAGTATGAAAGTCAATTTGGGCATTGTAGGTCAAAACATCACTGTGTAAAATCAAACCCTAATTTAGGTCAACAGTGCAAGGAGGTGTCTTGAGCAAAGCAAACCCTAGCTTGATCTTGAGTTCCAAGAGTCTTGTGGTGAGAAATGTTGATGAAATAAGAGGGCAAATTTTGGGGTACAACAGTTTCCCCTGTTCAATCTTCTTGAACCTGAAGAGTTAGATTGGCAAGTTTGCCTTTCGCGACTCGAAGGTAAAAGAGGATTGGACACTAGAGTGCCCGTAAATTTGCACTTGTCAAAATATAACTGAGGAAATGGGCTTAAAGATGCCATTTGGAGATGGTAGAATCTTGCTGGAGATGGGCTTAAAGATGCCATCCAAGATTGTTTATTGAATTGCAAAGTGGTAGGTCAGAAGAATGAGCATCAAAACGGTATCCGTGTCTGGAATGCATTTGAACTGTATCTGGAGACTGAGTCTATATGAGCGAAAGAATAGCGCCTGTGTCTGGAGCATATCCGAGATGTAACTGTATTTGAGTTTTGAATGAATATCAGAATGACTTCCGTGTCTGGAGTGTATCTGTATTGTATCTGAATTCTAAATGGGCGACAAAGAAACATCTGTGTGTGAAGCATCTCTGGGCTGGGGATAAATTCCGAATGAGTGACAGAATGGCAACCGTGTCTGGAGCATATCTGGACTGTATCTGAAGTTGAGATCTGTATGAGTAACAAAATGACTTCCGTGTTTGGAGTGTATCTGAGACTGTAACTGGGATCTGAATAAGTGACAGAATAAATTTCGTGGCGATTGCACTGGGGAGAATAAAACCGCTGGTGTAAGGGATAGAATGACATCCATGTCTGGAGCGTATCTGAACTTGTGGTTGATAGTTGAATCTGAATGAGAGACAGAATGTCTGCCGTGTCTGGAGCATATCTAGTCTGTATCAGATTGCTGAAGTCTGAATGAGTAGTAGAATGACCGCCGTGTCTGGGGTGTATTCATACTGTATCTGAATAATTGTTAACAATAGCCTTTTAATCTTATCCTAAAAAGGGTAAAATGTTAGCTAAAACCAAAGTTATGTTGCATGATATGTATGATGCAATGAATTGTGTTTCATCAATGTTTATGATATATGAATGTAATGGATGTGCATGTAAGCTGAGTAGCTGTCTCGCCGAGGAAAATAAATCCTTGATAACTGGAGATAAAGAAATCTTTGACTGCTGTCGGGGAAAGTAAATCCTTGACCGATGTTGGGGATTCCAAAAATATTTGATTACTGAAGAGGAGAAATCCTTGCTGACTGCTGACTGCTTGGGGATTGAAAATCCTTAGTGACTTGTGGGGATTTACAAGGGTTCTGGCAACTTCTGCAGGGAATGGGAATCCTTCATGACTTTCCTGGGATAAAGGGAAAACTCTTGAAAACCTCTACTGGGGAGTTAAAACCTAGAAGGCTTCTGCTTGGAGAAATGAGACCGAGAATCTTCGATCTTGCTGGGAGATAACTCTGTGGGGGAAATGTTCACTATTCTGGCTCCACTGGGGGTAGGATTTTCAGGGTTTTCGGGCTCCACTGGGGATCTCGAAGCTTAACTCTGATGGGAATTTTGAAACTTAACTCAGCTGGGGAATCAAGTTTTAGAATGAACTGGCTCCGCTGTGGATCTTGAAGCTTAACTCCGCTGGGAAATATACTCCAAATTTTAGCTTTGTTGATGATCTGAATGATGCATCGTAGGGGATTTCTTCAGAAATGGCACAAAGATATCTTCCTACACCTTTAACCTATCAGTAATTACCCTTTTTCAATTTCGTTTTATTTGTAAGCAACAATTACATTCAAATGCATATGCCTATTTAACAAAACATTGGACGCTTTCAAATAAAACATACGTGTAAAAAAGAAAAGAAAGGAAAGCAAATTTCTGCACTTTGAAGTATCTTTGTATTTAGTTTTCGTGAGTATCTTTGTACAAAGGAAACATACATCCTAGTAAGAGAATGTTGTCGTAAAAATTGAAAAATTTTATACAAAAGAAAGATGGCTATGTGTAATAATTCCATGGGATTCCCATTCTGCTATAGCCTTCACAACTCTGAATATCTTGTCCATTCGCTGCTTCGTTCGCCGGTGACTGGATTGATCAGAAGCTTGGAGCTTGTTGGTGAAGAGATTATTCTTAAAGTGATCCGACGAGACATAGTCATACGCTTTAGTTCCCTAACTTTTGCCTGGACCGCCCTTTCGGGTTTTCGATCCACCGGGAAACCCTTTTTTACCCAAGTCTCCCTTTCGGGTTTTCAACTTGCCGGATGTACAAGTTTTTTTGTTTTATCCCTAATTTTTGCTTGAACCGCCCTTTCGGGTTTTCGATTCACCGGGATGCCCATTTTTGCCTAAGTCGCCCTTTCGGGTTTTCAACTTGTCGGGTCGTTTTATGCGTAGTATCTTTTGACTATGTCTGCGTTCGCAGGGTGCAGCAAGTCATCACCGTCCATGGTGGTCAGAATCATTTCCCCACCAGAAAAGATGCTCTTGATCACAAATGGTCCTTCGTAAGTAGGAGTCCACTTGCCCCTGGGATCACTTTGCGGCAAGATGATCCACTTGATTACAAGATCTCCGACTTGATATTCCTGACGCCTGACTTTCTTGTTGAAAGCCTTGATCATCCGTTTTTGATACGTCTGACCATGACAGACAGCAGTAAGTCGCTTCTCGTCGATAAAATTAAGTTGATCAAGCCGGGTCTGAATCCAATCGTCTTCACTCAAACCAGCGTCCTTCATAATCCTTAAGGAAGGAATCTGAACTTCCAAGGGTAGAACAGCTTCCATGCCATACACCAAAGAAAATGGGGTTGCCCCTGTTGAAGTACGTGCCGTGGTACGATATCCATGCAGACCAAACGGTAACATCTCATGCCAGTCCTTGTAGGTGACTGTCATCTTTTGAATGATCTTCTTGATATTTTTGTTTGCGGCTTCAACAACACCGTTCATCTTCGGCCGATAAGGAGACGGATTATGATGATAAATCTTGAACTGTTCGTATAGAGCGGTGATCATAGTGTTGTTCAAATTTGTACCGTTGTCTATGATGATCTTGTCGGGGACACCATATCGGCATATGAGGTTCTGCTTGATGAAGCGGGCAACCACATTCTTTGTAACTGAGGCGTATGAAGCTGCTTCGACCCACTTGGTAAAATAATCAATAGCCACCAAGATGAAGCGATGTCCATTGGATGCCGTAGGCTTGATCTCTCCAATCATGTTAATGCCTCACATTACAAATGGCCAAGGAGCTGTCAGAATGTTGAGAGGAACAGGAGGAATATGTACCTTGTCAGCATAAACTTGGCATTTGTGGCAAGTACGGGAATGTTGATGACAATCAGCTTCCATAGTAGACCAGTAGTAGCCCGCCCTTAGAATCTTCTTAGCCATCGTATGTCCGCTCAAGTGGGTGCCGAATGTGCCACTGTGTATCTCAGTCATGATCAACTATGCTTCAACCTTGTCCACACACCGAACTAGAAGACAATCAAGGCTGCGCTTATAAAGGATGCCACTGCTTAGGAAGAACTTGGTAGCAAATCTCCTTAAGAACTTTTTGTCATTGACGGAAGCTCCTTCAGGGTATTCTCTAGTCTGGAGATACCTTTTGATTTCATGAAACCAGGGTTGTTCCACTACTTCTTCGGTATTAATCTCATGACAGTGCGCAGGTTCGTCCATTCGCTCGATGGTAATTTGGGGAGCCTCGTTATCCCAGTTGAGTTTAAACATGGAAGACATTGTAGCCAGAGCATCTTCTAGCTGATTTTCTTCTCGCGGGAAGTGCTCGAAAGTAATCTGCTCGAAATGAGGCAACAACGTCAAGACATGTTCCTTGTATGGGATAAAATTAGGATGTTTAGTGTCCCACTCTCCTTTGACTTGACTGATAACCAAAGCTGAGTCCCCAAATACGACCAAAGATTTGATTCCCAAGTCTATAGCAGCCTTGAGACCAAAGATGCAAGCTTCATATTCAGCCATGTTGTTGGTACAACTGAAGCAAAGTCGGGCAGTGAAGGGTGTATGGCAACCTTCCGGAGAGATAAGTACTGCGCCGATACCGTTGCCAAGTGCATTTGAAGCACCATTGAAGTACAGGGTCCATCGGGATCCTTGTTTAGGTCCCTCATACGGTCCGTTACCTTCAATGTTGTCCAATGTCATGATGTCCTCGTCAGGGAAGTCGAATCTCATAGATTGGTAATCTTTGACGGCTTGATGAGCTAGATGGTCAGCTAGTACACTACCTTTTATAGCTTTTTGGGTAGTATACTGGATATCATACTCAGTCAGGATCATTTGCCATCTAGCGATTCTTCCAAATAAAGCAGGCTTCTCGAAGATATACTTGATCGGATCCATCTTGGAAATCAACAAAGTGGTATGAGTCAACATATACTGCCTTAGCCGGCGAGCAGCCCATACCAAAACGCAGCAAGTTTTCTCGAGCAGTGAGTAGCGAGTCTCAAAGTCGGTAAACTTTTTGCTAAGGTAATAAATGTCACGCTCTTTTCGGCAAGACTCGTCATGTTGGCCCAACACGCACCCCATTGAGTTATCCAAAACAGTCAGATACATGATTAACGACCTTCCTTCGACGGGTGGCATCAAAATAGGAGGTTCTAGTAAATACTCATTGATCTTATAAAAAGAAACTTGACAATCATTGTTCCATTCAACTACCTGATCTTTCTTCAACAGTTTGAAAATTGGCTCACAGGTAGATGTCAGGTGAGAGATGAACCTCGCAATATAGTTCAAGCATCCCAAGAATCCTCTAACCTCCTTTTCAGTACGGGGGGCAGGCATTTCTTGTATAGCCTTTACTTTAGCTGGATCAACCTCAATGCCTTTGTTGCTGACAATAAATCCCAAAAGTTTACCAGACCTAACCCCAAAAGTGCACTTGCTTGGGTTCAGTCTGAGCTTATACTCCTTCAACCTGGAAAACAGCTTTTGTAACTGATTAAGGTGTTCTTCTTCTTTCTGTGATCGAGCTATCATGTCGTCTACAGAAAATTCGATCTCATGATGTATCATATCATGAAACAAAGCTACCATGGCGCGTTGATAGGTTGCCCCTGCATTCTTCAGCCCAAATGGCATCACTTTGTAGCAGAAGGTACCCCATTGCGTGACAAAAGCAGTTTTCCCCATGTCCTCGGGTGCCATTTTGATCTGGTTATAGCCCGAGAATCCGTCCATGAAAGAAAATACTTTGTGCTGAGCTGTATTGTCAACCAAGATGTCGATGTGTGGTAGTGGAAAATCATCTTTAGGGCTAGCTCTATTCGAATATCAATAATCCACACACATTCTGACTTTGCCGTCCTTCTTAGGCACGAGCACAATGTTAGCCACCCATTGTGGATAGGAAGTAACAGCCAGGAAGCCAGCGTTGAATTGCTTCATAACCTCAACCTTGATCTTTTCAGACATGTCAGGCCTCATTCGGCGGACCTTTTGCTTGATCGGTGGACAGTCTTCTCTTGTAGGGAGACGGTGAACCACAATATCTGTGTCTAACCCTGACATGTCTTCATAAGATCAGGAGAAGATTTCAACATATTCGTTCAACAACTGCACTAAGCACTCCTTGACACTTGGTTCCAGGTTGGTACCCACTTTTACTTCTTTCCTGTCTTCCTCTGTCCCCAAGTTGATGGTTTCTAGCAACTCTTCATGAGGCAGAATATCCCTTTCTTCTTGTTGCAAAAGTCTGGCTAACTCTCCAGGCACTTCACAGTCTTCGTCAACTTCGTACTCAGCATGATTGACCAAATCTTCAGAGTTATCGAAGGCTAAAGCAGAATAGTCACCCATGGAATCCGGAGTGGATGGGTACCTGCATTCGTGAGTGTGTGTGTGTAAGGGATAACCATCCTTAAACAAACAAAATGCAAAAGGAAAGAAAATGAACACAACAATTTATAGATGAAAAACGTCCAATGATTCATTAAAACATGGCATATGATAATGAAGAAGATCAAACCCTTACAAATGGACCTACATGCCCCGGGAAAGGCATGAGGTGAAAATAGTGTGCAAATTGTTTAGTTATTACAGACCATAAATGGGAAATTGTTCAAAGATAAAATTACTGGTTGATAAAGGTGATGGGAATAAAATCCTTTGCTTCCCAGTTGCTTAAACCCCCTTCGATGGTCGGAAAGATCCAATTTTCAAAGTGGTTTTCTTCATCTTCATCATCTATAGCATTGATTCCTTGGTGAGTGATCTTAACAGGTGGTCTCCAACCTTGGAGCGACGCATAGCCTTTTGTCCTGCAGCAGTAAACCCTAACCCAAACTTGTCCGTCTTATGGGGAAAGTCAGGAAATTGCCCCCATACTGTACTCTTCCCTTCTTTAATTACAGCCTCCGCGTCCTTGAGAGATGTCATCCTAGATACATGCTTGGGAACGGCAGGCACCTCAACCATTATCTTTGCAACTGCTATCTCGGGAGAAACTTCCTCAAAATGTTGGAAAGGCGTTTCGATGAACTCTCCATCCAACTCCACATAGCGGAAGGAATTAAGATGACTTATCATGTACTCTTCCTCGCCGTGCACTGTTATAATCTTACCCTTAACAGGATATTTCAGCATTTGGTGCAAAGAGGAGGTAACTGCCCCGGTATAATGGATCCACAGTCTCCCTAACAAACATGAATACGACGGACGGATGTCTATCACATAAAAGGTGGAGTTGAAGACTTCTGTTCCTACTTTGATAGGAATGTCAACCTCTCCATGAACCATTCTTTTTTACCCATTAAAGGCCCTAACAACGATGTTACTAGGTTTGAGGGTCAATCCTTCACAATCCAAATGGTCTAAAGCTTTCTTCGGCAACACATTCAAGGAAGAACCAGTATCAACTAAGACATGGGCGAGGGTGGTTCCCCTGCATTCAACTGAGACATGTAGCGCGTCGTTGTGTTTCCTTCCTTTGGGAGTCAAGTCAGCATCGGAAAAGCCAAGGCCATTATCAGCAGTAAGACTGGCCACACACTCCTGAAACTGGTCAACCGAAGTCTCTTGGGGTACATGTGCCGCCTTCAAGAATTTGATCAGGGCCTTAGCATGGGCCTCAGAGCAGAGTAGAAGAGCCAACATTGAAATTTTAGAAGGGGTCTGCCCTAGCTGGTCCACAACATCATAGTCATTTTTTCTGATTATTTTCAAGATTTCATCCATTTCTTTCTGAGTGGTTTCGGGGATAACCACAGCATGAGCCTTCGTCCTGACAGGCACTTCTAGTATCCCCTTACCATTATTGGTAGTATCAGCAGATGGTCTTACTTCAGAAGTATCAAATTCTTCAATCATTGGGCCTTGCACAGATGGTCCAACAGGTCCAGAAGCTTTCAAGGGTCCGAAAACTGCTCGAGGGGGAGCAATCTCCGGAGAAAAATCCGGCCGCTGTGGGTTATCTTGCTTGTACCCGCAATGTTACCTATATCAAGGTTTTCTTCTTCAGAATTTTCTTGGACTGCCTCAAGTTGTTTGATACCATGGTAGAAGATTTCTCCTCCATAGTTCCATGGTATCGTTTTGCTGGATTGGTACGGGACAGGTCCCGGCATGGTGATCTTTAAAGGTACACATTTAGAGTTAGGTGTAATCCTGACAGGCCTTTTGCAAGCCTTGGGAGGATTGTCGGAAATGGTTATGATCGCAATATCGTTGGTTGAAGTAGCAAAAGTAGCAGGAGTAACAGGATTGAAGGTATCAACAGGGGTTTTCTAGAAAAGTATCTCTTGGGTATCCATCAGGCGTTGGACACCTGACTTCAACATTGGGCAATCACCTTGTATGTTCAAACAAAAATAACAGTCCTTCCCGCAGCCTGGGAATATCCCGGCTCTCATCAACTTCTCTTTAATCACTAACAATGGAGTCAAAAGATCGGCAACATTAGTAACATGGAGGTCTTCTAAAACGGCATGAACATTGTGGCCGTGCTTGGGCATCGGAGCAGATATAACATTGGGCTTCTCAGGAGCATCAAATTCTACTTCTTTGGCATCAATCAAGTCCTGGATTTTGTTCTTAAGCGCCCAGCAATTATTGGTATCGTGCCCAACACTGTCAGAATGGTAAGCACATTTGGCATTGGAGTGGTAGTATGGAGAGGAGGTGTTAGGTTTCTTTGGCGCTTCCTTCAAACTGGTAAGATTCAGCTTCAACAAATGGGGGAGTACCTGAGCTGGCGTCATGTTGATTCGGGTGAACTGCCATTGTGGCCTTTCTACCCGTTGTTGGTTAGGTCTCGACTGATTGCCGCGAGGTTGATCATTTGAAGAATTTTGAATCATCACGGCCCCTACAGTCGGCCGACGCTCGGTTCTTCCCTGACCCTTCTGAGAATACACAGCAGATGCTTCCTTCTTAGCTGGGAAGGGTTTCTTAACAGCAGTGGATGCGAAAGCATCCTTTTGAATCTTTCCACTTTTAATACCGGCCTCGACCCTTTCGCCGGTCAAAATTAATTTAGTAAATCCTGCGGAAGAACTCCCGATTAGATGATTGAAGAAGGGGCCAGATAGGGTCCCCAGAAACATGTCAACTAACTCCCTATCTGACAACAGTGGCTGCACCTTCCCAGCCAGATCACGCCACTTCTGTGCGTACTCTTTAAATCCTTCATTGGAATCCATCCCCATACTTTGTAACTGAGTACGAGTGGGCGCCAAATCAGCATTGTATTGATATTGACGATAAAAAGCGGCAGCTAAGTCTTCCCAATTATGAACCTCTGATCTCTCGAGTTGATAGAACCAATCCAACCGTGTGTCAGACAAACTGTCTTGGAAAAAGTGTACCCAGAGGTCTTTATCAGATGAGTGGGGTTGGATTTTTCTGACATACAATCTCAGGTGCATCTTTGGGCACGACAGACCGTCATACTTGGTGAATGTTGGTGTTGTACCCCAAAATTTGCCCTCTCATGTTTTCAAAGGTCTTCCCTTACATGGTTGGTCACAAACACTTGCCTAACGAAAATAAAGTTTTTTTGAAGATGAACAAAGTGTCTTTCGATTGGCATCTGGGAAAAGTCTTCGATTGGGTATCCAAAATCCTTCGATACAGGCTTGACTCACCAGTCTTCAATTGGGAATTTGGCACTCTTCGATCGGGCTTTGATTAGTAAGCTTCGATTAGGTGTTTGGAACCCTTCGATCAAGCTTTGGTTCGCAAGTCTTTGATTGAGCGCTGGACCCCCTTCGATCAAGTCAATTTCACAATGCTTCGACTATACATTAACTACTTCAGGCTTACCTTCGACTCACGAGGCAAGAATCTCCTACAAGTTTGTTTCGATTCACAAAGGAAAAGGCCTCTATATTTTCCAGCACACCAGGCAAGAGGCTCATTCGAAGAACATGTAAATGACTCATTCGAAGAACATGTAAAGGTCCATTTGAAGAAGCATTCAGAAGGCCCATTCAAAGGGTACATAAGAAGTCCATTCGAAGGAGGCAACTCAATACCAATCGAAGAGCATGGCCTGAAGGCATTCGAAAATCAAAGGTGTCTAGGTTCATTCAAGATTCCAAAGAGACATGAATATTTGAAAAAAAAGAAATCTTTTAATATGTCTGATTCTTGTCTCATGGCTTTAAAGGCCTGTTTAATTGGTTGTCTCTTGCCGTTACTAGACCATCATACTCCTATAAATACAAGGGCAAGCATACAGTGCCAGGGGGAACAAAAAAGGAGAAAAAGAAAGGGACGAGGATTTGGAGATACGCTGCCCACAAACCCACCAAAGGTTATCAACATTTTCATATGTAATCCAAGCCAAAGCAGCCATTCAACAAAAGTATCCACGCCCAGAAATCCCATATCGAAGATACCCACATCTAGAAAGTTCCAAATCGAAGGTTCCAACTACTGGTAAGAGAGGGTAAAATGTCAAACCTTGTATTTACATAACACATCCATATTTGTTGTTTCATTCAATTGTCATTCTAGATAGAATCAAAGGGCTTGGGTTTGGCACCAGGTCATGTTTTTTGTTGCTAACACTTGCTACAGATATAGCCTGAAAAGACCCAGCGCGCGCAGGATCGATGGACCTGGGTTTCGATACCCAGGTCATGCATTTTATTTTGCTAACATATTTTTGCAGATGCAGTGCCTCCACAGGTGATCCTTCAGGCCTTTCCAGCAACCCCCTTCATAGAATCGAAAGGCAGCCTTCTTCCTCTGAATCGAAGCCCACCTTCTCCCTGCAATCGAAGTTTACCCATATCCTTCCCAAACCCAATCGAAGGAGTCAGGAAAGGGTGCAAATCGAAGCTTTCCCCATCAATTGTCAAGCCCAATTGAAGGCTACTCACACCCATTCCCTAGATCAATCGAAAGAAGGCCAAAGAAGGGTGAATCGAACGAGTCCATGGCATGGATCAAAGAAGTCTTTTCTCTTCTTTATTTTTACTTTTTACTTGTCTTTCAATTTAGTTGTAATAGTTAATTAGGTCTTTACTTTTATTTCTTTATTTTCAATGGGTTTGTTTTTGGCGATGTAAATACCCGACGCCTTGTAATAACTTAGATTTATTTTTCCGCAATTTAATTTCCGCAACCATTAACTGTTAGATGTATGAATAATAGGCTATGCATGACAAGATCTATCTTAACTTAAAATCAACAGCAGCTCACCATAACATGTACAAAGATAACATAACTGAAAAATAACACACTTGCACATGCCACTCTTAGGGTACACCTCACTTGGTTGCCTCGAACGTGGTCATTGAGTATAGGAAGTTTTAGAGGCCGCCCTCTTGTCCAAAGATCATAATTACCTCGAAACAGTTGCCTCGGAAAAAATGATCTAAGACATTAGGGTTACCGCTAAGGCGTCCTAACATTGCTTTAGTGGCCACACGTCCCTTAAATCGAATTGACCCGAAAATTCCAACGACGGTGCTACCTACCCCTCAATAGTGGGATAGCATTGTCTAAAGGACATTTGCGCAGTTTAATTCCTTTTTGAGTAGGTAGATGTTCTTAAGTACTTGCTCTTTTGAAAACAAAAACAAAACTTTTCGCACTTACACCCCTTTCAAAACAAAAACTCTTCTCAAATCCACAAACACAAAGAAAAGCAAAATTTTTGAAAACATAGTGAGCAAGTACCTAAGATCCCGTGGATAACCACGGATAGAAAGGGTGCTAATACCTTCCCTTTCTATAATCTACCTCCCGAACCCGAGAAACATCTTGAAAAGGAATTTTTCTGTGCTTTTGTCCTTTCCTTGTTGGATAAAATAAAAGACGGTGGCGACTCTTGCTTACCGCGACATTTTGCAAAAATAAACGCAAACGCGAACCAGCATTCCAAAAACAGTCAGTTCTCATTCCCACCGATCACAGAACTGGAGACTCTACTAGGGATTATTATATAAGTGAGGTGTACCTTAGGATTAGATCACTATATTTTCAATTGTATGATTTGTATGCTTTAATTTTGTGGGCTTGTATCGGAGTTCTATAGATCCTAACCCGGATCTGGGGATACCCTTTAGGTAAGTAGCAATAAACTGTGAGGGATTTATACGGCGTAGACCAATACGGATGAAGTAGTAGCTACGTTGGTGTGGCACCTTAGTCTGTACCGATATCCCTTGTGTTGGAACGAGGAGAATATGGGTCTTCTAAGGAGTCATTAAGCACCAACTGACCTTAGAACTTTAAATTGACCAACTTGGCCATAGAACAGTAGCAGTATGCTACACTCATTGAGACTAAACTCTCGCGATGATTCCGGCCGCAAGAAAAGGTTGCTAAACTGGAATTATGACCGATTGAGGGTAGTCAGTGATATTGAGATCCTCTAGAACCCGGTTACTATTTTTAGGACAGGTTTAAACCAACTAAACTGAAAGAGGGTAATGCCTAAACTCCATGCCAGCCTAAACTTAAGGCTATATGTGTGACTTGTGTGCCTTCAAACTTGAACTACTTGCAGATTCTTGTTATCTGACAACATGAGTTCCTTGCAGGTTTTGTTTACAGTCCTTATCCGATAATTTGGATTTATTGCAGGGTTTACTTACATCGCCTCACACTTTTGCTTAAATGCATAGCATACACATCATAACATCATGCCTTAATATTTCCTTAACCATTTCAAGGATCTCAAGGGTCTGTGATGCAGGTTATGGTAAATCAAATGTCTAGCAAGGGGCAAAGGGGATTTATTTTCCTCTAGCCAAGGTTGTCTGGAAATCAAAACACGACAACTTGAATCGGGGGCTATGACCCACTTGACATGGTGAGCTTGATTCTCGTGGAAAGACATCCACCGATACAAAGTTCTACAATCAAAGATGTTGATCAAAGTTCAACCTCTAACATTTTCTTGTGTTTACCCTGCGAGATCCTTGAAAACATGCATCCACATATCATATCATGACAGGTTTCTCCCTTACAGGTCTCCTTATCTTCCTACTGTTTATTTCAGTAAGATGGATATGGAACAAACGGTGAAAGATCTCCAAGCTCAAAACGCTCAGTTCCAACAAATGCTTCTGGCTATGGGTAAAGGGCAAGAGGACCTGAAAGCTCTCCTTCTCAAAGACAAGAAGAAGAAGTCCAAGAAGACAATAGGCGTCCTGAACTTGAGAAGAAGACCTAAAACCCTAGATCTTTCAACTCCATCCAGCATAGGGGATAGTCTTGAAGAAGACCACAATTTGGAGATTGATGAAGTTGAAGCTGACTACTCCGAGGAACAATATCCTCCCACTGATGACAAGTACAAACAGTTGGAGGATAGCCTCAGTGCTATGGAGATTCAACAGATACCTGGCTTGGATTTAGGAGACATGGGTTTGGTTTCTGGAGTGGTCATCCCGCCAAAATTCAAAATCCCTACTTTTGCCCTGTACGATGTAGTCTCTTGCCCTAAGATGCACTTAAAGTCTTATGTCCGCAAGATTCAACCATACACAACTGATCTGAAGCTCTGGATCCATTTCTTCCAAGAAAGCCTAGTAGGGACTCAACTCGAATGGTTCTATCAATTGGAGAGTTCTCGCATCCACACCTGGGAGGATTTAGCTGCTGCTTTCTATAAACAGTATCAGTACAATGCTGATCTTGCACCAACTCATGTGCAATTGCAGAACATGACCATGGGTTCCAACGAGAGCTTCAAAGGATACGCCCAAAAGTGGAGAGATCTGGCTGGTAGGGTGCAACCCCCTTTAACTGACAGAGAGCTGATTGACATCTTCATGGGAACATTGACATGGCCTTTCTTCAAACACTTGATCGGAAGCTCTTCAGCCGGGTTCACCGAGCTAATACTGACCGGCGAAAGGGTCGAAGCTGGCATCAAAAGTGGGAAGATTCAAGAAGCTACACCTTCTGATGCTCAGAAAAAGCCCTACAATGGGAAGAAAGAGTCCAATGCTGTGTATGGTCAAAAGAGTCGTCATGACCAACACATAGGAGAAATCTTGATCTCTAATCCTACGCCTGCTCAACAAAGACAGGGGCATCAGCGTAAGGAGGTCGTGCCTAAAAGACAATCCACTAAGATCAACATGTCACTGACTCAAGCGCTACAACACATGTTAAAGGCAGAGCTTATTACATTAAAGGCTCCTCTCCGGAACCCAAATACTTCCGCTCCTACCTATCATCCCAATGAAAGGTGTGCATACCACTCTGACAGTCCAGGACATGACACAAACAACTGTTGGGATCTGAAGAACAAGGTCCAAGACATGATTGATGCCAAGGAGATTGAGTTTGACCCTCCGGAGACTCCAAACATAATCACTGCTCCTATGACGAATCATTAAAAGCTTTTGTTCATTTGAATTTTCAAGTTGTAATCTCTTTGTTATTCGAACAATTATCTATTAATGTCAAACTCTGTTTCATTAATGCATTGCATATGTTTGTCTTGATTTGATCCACTCATTTTCATTACATTTAAACTATGTTTTTTTACTCACTTTATGACATTCAACTCTTGCTAAAAGTTACAAGCCTTTAGAGGGAGGATGATGAAACAATGCCATAATCTCATACAATATGCTTTTGGATAGACCTTGCTGACGATGTACAGGCGTTTCTTTCAAATCCTAAACACTGGAGTTATAAGGAAGATAATCCCAAGTCAACCCCTTCGAGCCAAAGAAGTAGGAGTTTTCTGTTTTAAACACAAATTGAAACCTTTAATTTAAACCTGGGGCAGGGTAGTCTCTCAGTTAATTCAAAAGATGCGCATTGAAGTCGCAAAACTCTCAGTTCATAATACAACGAATGACATCAAAAGCATTCTTATGGAATCAAAAGACAGTGGTGGTTCCTTATCTCATAGGCAGTCAATCTCTCAAAAGAGAAAAGCCCACTGAGCCAAAACCTATAAAGGAGGCTTAAGAAAGCTGGGGCATCCCGCTGACTGTAATCTCGAAAATAGGAACAGTCAGGAAAAAGTTAGGGATAACAAATCAAAAGAACGAGGTCGCTACAAATCCTCAACAACATGAAAAATGTTGCAAAAATGACTGCCTTCCAACAAATTCAACTTGTGTGAACCATCACCAAAAACGTCGTTCCAGACTCATTAGGAATTCAAATGCACAATTAACTGAGTTTAGGATTGAAGAACATCACGAAGAGCGGGTGGGCACAAATATACTTTGAGCCTTTATCCTTTGCTTCTTAAACCATGAACCAAGCCACGTTACAACCCTTCAAAAGTCCTAATTGAAGCATGGGTTAGTTCGAAAGCATACTGTTACAAAAGGTATCCTGACTCCTGTAAGGCTTTGCTCTAAATCCTGAGTTTGAATTTTCTTAGCAAAATTTCTTTATTCGCTAAAACGCATTTTCAAAAAAACTTCAAGACAAACATAAACTTTTCATTACTTGAATATCATTGTTTGCATATGGCTATTTGTTTAACAGCGGAGAAATTCACACAATGAATATCCAGTGAACAAAAGCTCTCTCAGTGAACAAAATCAATTCAAGAAGGATGACACTTCCATTGACGAATCTCCTATCAACAGGGGGACTTGACATGTCACTATCCAGCACACCTGGGGAAGTCCAGTCAAGATTTCAAGAAATCTCTGAAGAAGTGCAAAGTAACCAGGGGCAAGTCTCCATCTCCGTCACTTGGGGCATTGAACATCAATCTCAGTGAAGGGTTACGTACAATTAAACATTTTCTGGCAATGTCACAAACACTTGCTACTAGGGGCAATGACAAATCTCCCAAAAATCCTTCTCATAGGATGACTCCCAGCAAGGGTTTAATCTCTAAAAACCTTTCCCCAGCTGAATCAACCTCAAGAATCCTCGAGGACTTCCCCCAACGAAGATATCACCTCTCTAGCGGACTGACGACATGGTTTATTTCCCCAACAACACCAGGATTCCCCAGCTTGAGTTTGCCTCTCCGACTACTACAAATCAAAGAACCACAACTCATCTTCCCCAGTAGACTACTCTACAATCCCCAGCAAGTTACTGTGAAACCTGGACCCGACCAGATATCAGTTCAACTTCGACTCCCCAGTAGAGCAACAGACGACTAAGACTCCTAAACTCTTTTCCCAAGCAGAAATAAACATACTCCCCACATAGTTTTCAATATCCCCCAGCGGAGTTCTCCTCAAACAACAAAGCAGGGATCCCCGGTGGAAACATCTTGAGCAAAGTCCAAGACAAAATTACACTTCAACAACATTCATAACATATGCATACAAAATACATATGACACAAATCTCATTTTATTTTGAGAACATCATTACACAATGCATACATCATGACATTGCATACAACTAACTCTTTACCTTTTCAGGAAAGATCAATCAACAGGCAAAGATCATCATCTTCTGAGATCCCTTCTAGAGACAGTTCAGATGCGATCCAGATATGGCTGACATTTTGATACTTATTCCAGATTCCTTCTAGAGACAGTTCAGATGCGATCCAGATATGGCTGACATTCTGATACTTATTCCAGATTCCTTCTAGAGACAGTTCAGATGCGATCCAGATATGGATGACATTCTGATACTTATTCCAGATTCCTTTTAGAGACAGTTCAGATGCGATCTAGATATGGCTGACATTCTGATACTTATTCCAGATTCCTTCTAGAGACAGTTCAGATGCGATCCAGATATGGCTGACATTCTGATACTTATTCCAGATTCCTTCTAGAGACAATTCAGATGCGATCCAGATATGGCTAGCGTTCTGATACTTATTCCAGATTCCTTCTAGAGACAATTCAGATGCGATCCAGATATGGCTGACATTCTGATACTTATTCCAGATTCCTTCTAGAGACAGTTCAGATGCGATCCAGATATGGATGACATTCTGATACTTATTCCAGATTCCTTCTAGAGACAGTTCAGATGCGATCCAGATATGGCTGAAATTCTGATACTTATTCCAGATTCCTTCTAGAGACAGTTCATATGCGATCTAGATATGGATGACATTCTGATACTTATTCCAGATTCCTTCTAGAGACAGTTCAGATATGATCCAGATATGGCTGACATTCTGATACTTATTCCAGATTCCTTCTAGAGACAGTTCAGATGCGATCCAAATATGGCTGACATTCTGATACTTATTCCAGATTCCTTCTAGAGACAGTTCAGATGCGATCCAGATATGGCTGACATTCTGATACTTATTCCAGATTCCTTCTAGAGACAGTTCAGATGCGATCCAGATATGGCTGACATTCTGATACTTATTCCAGATTCCTTCTAGAGACAGTTCAGATGCAATCTAGATATGGCTGACATTCTGATACTTATTCCAGATTCCTTCTAGAGACAGTTCGGATGCGATCCAGATATGGCTGACATTCTGATACTTATTCCAGATTCATTCAAAATACAGTCCAGATACGATCCAGTTTCGGATGTCATTCTGTCACTCGTTCAAATACATTTCAGATACGCTCCAGATGCAGACGCAATTCTGACACTCATTCAGATTTAGCTTTCAGTTACAGCTCAGATACGCGCCAGACGCGGACGCCATTCTTTTTCTCATACAAACTCAGTCCCCCGATACAGTTCAATGGCATTCCAGACACGAATACCATTTCGATACTCATTCTTTTGGCCTACAACATTGCGGGTCAACAAACATTCTTGGATGGCATCTTTAAGCCCATCTCCAGCAAGACTCTACCGTCTCCAAATGGCATCTTTAAACCCATTCCCACATCTATGTCTTGACGAGTGAAAATTTACGGGTACTCTAGTGTCCAATCCTCTTTTACCTTCGAGTCGTGAAAGGCAAACTTGCCAATCTAACTCTTCAGGTTCAAGAAGATTGAACAGGGGCAGCTGTTGTACCCCAAAATTTGCCCTCTCATGTTTTCAAAGGTCTTCCCTTACATGGTTGGTCACAAACACTTGCCTAACGAAAATAAAGTTTTTTTGAAGATGAACAAAGTGTCTTTCAATTGGAATCTGGGAAAAGTCTTCGATTGGGTATCCAAAATCCTTCGATACAGGCTTGACTCACCAGTATTCAATTGGGAATTTGGCACTCTTCGATCAGGCTTTGATTAGTAAGCTTCGATTAGGTGTTTGGAACCCTTCGATCAGGCTTTGGTTCGCAAGTCTTCGATTGAGCGCTAGACCCCCTTCGATCAAGTCAATTTCATAATGCTTCGACTATGCATTAACTACTTCAGGCTTACCTTCGACTCACGAGGCAAGAATCTCCTACAAGTTTGTTTCGATTCACAAAGGAAAAGGCCTCTCAATTTGCCAGCACACCAGGCAAGAGGCTCATTCGAAGAACATGTAAATGACTCATTCGAAGAACATGTAAAGGTCCATTTGAAGAAGAATTCAGAAATCCCATTCGAAGGGTACATAAGAAGTCCATTCGAAGGAGGCAACTCAAGACCAATCGAAGATCATGGCCTGAAGGCATTCGAAAATCAAAGGTGTCCAGGTTCATTCAAGATTCCAAAGAGACATGAATATTTCAAAAAAAGGAAATCTTTTAATATGTCTGATTCTTGTCTCATGGCTTTAAAGGCCTGTTTAATTGGTTGTCTCTTGCCGTTACTAGACCATCATACTCCTATAAATACAAGGGCAAGCATACAGTGCCGGGGGGAACAAAAAAGGAGAAAAAGAAAGGGACGAGGATTTGGAGATACGCTGCCCACAAACCCACCAAAGGTTATCAACATTTTCATAAGTAATCCAAGCCAAAGCAGCCATTCAACAAAAGTATCCATGCCCAGAAATCCCATATCGAAGATACCCACATCTAGAAAGTTCCAAATCGAAGGTTCCAACTACTGGTAAGAGAGGGTAAAATGTCAAACCTTGTATTTACATAACACATCCATATTTGTTGTTTCATTCGATTGTCATTCTAGACAGAATCAAAGGGCTTGGGTTTGGCACCAGGTCATGTTTTTTGTTGCTAACACTTGCTACAGATATAGCCTGAAAAGACACAGCGCGCAGGATCGATGGACCTGTGTTTCGATACCCAGGTCATGCGTTTTATTTTGCTAACATATTTTTGCAGATGCAGTGCCTCCACAGGTGATCCTTCAGGCATTTCCAGCAACCCCCTTCATAGAATCGAAAGGCAGCCTTCTTCCTCTGAATCGAAGCCCACCTTCTCCCTGCAATCGAAGTTTACCCATATCCTTCCCAAACCCAATCGAAGGAGTCAGGAAAGGGTGCAAATCGAAGCTTTCCCGATAAATTCTCAAGCCCAATCGAAGGCTACTCATACCCATTCCCTAGCTCAATCGAAATAAGGCCAAAGAAGGGTGAATCGAACGAGTCCATGGCATGGATCGAATAAGTCTTTTCTCTTCTTTATTTTTAATTTTTACTTGTCTTTCAATTTAGTTGTAATAGTTAATTAGGTCTTTACTTTTATCGCTTTATTTTCAATGGGTTTGATTTTGGCGATGTAAATACCCGACGCCTTGTAATAGCTTAGATTTATTTTTCCGCAATTTAATTTCCGCAACCATTAACTGTTAGATGTATGAATAATAGGCTATGCATGACAAGATCTATCTTAACTTAAAATCAACAGCAGCTCACCATAACATGTACAAAGATAACATAACTGAAAAATAACACACTTGCACATGCCACTCTTAGGGTACACCTCACTTGGTTGCCTCGAACGTGGTCATTGAGTATATGAAGTTTTAGAGGTCGCCCTCTTGTCCAA
The DNA here is from genome assembly GCA_948472305.1 of Vicia faba. NCBI lineage: Eukaryota > Viridiplantae > Streptophyta > Magnoliopsida > Fabales > Fabaceae > Vicia > Vicia faba. The sequence continues at coordinate 1,329,554,007 of OX451740.1, forward strand.
AGATCATAGTTGCCTCGAAACGGTTGCCTCGGAAAAAATGATCTAAGACATTAGGGTTACCGCTAAGGCGTCCTAACATTGCTTTAGTGGCCACACGTCCCTTAAATCAAATTGACCAGAAAACTCCAACGACGGTGCTACCTACTCCTCAATAGTGGGATAACATTGTCTAAAGGACATTTGTGCAGTTTAATTCCTTTTTGAGTAGGTAGATGTTCTTAAGTACTTGCTCTTTTGAAAACAAAAACAAAACTTTTCGCACTTACACCCCTTTCAAAACAAAAAATCTTCTCAAATCCACAAACACAAAGAAAAGCAAATTTTTTGAAAACATAGTGAGAAAGTACCTAAGAGCCTGTGGATAACCACGGATAGAAAGGGTGCTAATACCTTCGCTTTCTATAATCTACCTCCCGAACCCGAGAAACATCTCGAAAAGGAATTTTTCTATGCTTTTGTCCTTTCCTTGTTGGATAAAATAAAAGACGGTGGCGACTCTTGCTTACCGCGACATTTTGCAAAAACAAACGCAAACGCGAACCAGCATTCCAAAAACAGTCAGTTCTCATTCCCACCGATCACAGTTGGTACCTTAAACTTAGGAGGGATAACAATCCCAGCTACCAGCCCTAGTTCTTCAAAATCCAAACCGGGGACCCTCTGCAACTCCATGGCTTCCAGTCTATCCTCAAGATTCTTATATTTATCATCCGCTGGTGGATATTGTTGTTCCGAGTAGTCTTCGTCTTCTTCCTCTTCCTCCTCTTCAACCTCAGATTCAGAAGGTACAACAGTCCCTTTCCCTTTACCGGCCCTTCGTCAGACGTTGAGGGGAACTCAAGAACCTTCCTAGCATTGCTCTCAAACCTTCTTCCAAAAGTGGCTACTCCAGGTCTCTTTTTCTTTTTCTCTTTATTCTTCTCCAACAGAGCTTTGAGGTCCTCTTGACTCTTTTCCAAGGTCATGAGGAGTTGCTGGAATTGTGAATTTTGTGCCTGCAGATCCTTTATCGTCTTCTCCAAATCTATCTTGCTGAAATAAACAGCAGAAAGATAAGGAAACCTGGTGTGAAGACCTGTTTATGCATATGATAAATGGTATGTTATTCATGTAATGCATTCAAGGATCCAGAAATTCAAATTTGTTGCAAACAAAAAGAACGCATGTCATATTAAGAAGAAATTGTTAGTACATAAATGCCCCATGGGCAAAATATTACAAAATTCTTAATGTAAAAAGACATTGCGCATCCTCTTTGGTGCGATGTAAGTGTTGAGAGTTTCCTCCTCATGAAGCCGGCGGGTAAGCTCCAAAACCTTCTTCTCACTGGCATAGAAGCTGGCTTCAATAGTATTCCGTTCTTCTTTGAGTTGGATCCAACTCTTTTGCATTTCTTCCCATGATGTTGGCATGTCAGGATGTAGGATGGTGTATGGAACCTCTCCTTCCATAACAGGCTCTTTGATCACGGGGAGAATGTGAGGGTATGGCATCATAAGATTTTGGGCGCGGGTTCGTACCCACTTGAGATAAGGCTCAAGGGGGATAGAATTCTTGTGCCCCAGTGTCTTACTATACACTTTTTTGGGCATCCTCCAAGCTCTGATGAACCTTTGTCGAAGTCCTTGCGCATCATTGTCGAATTCAAAAATTAGGTCAAGAATCAGCATGTCATGAGGGCCATCCCTCCGAGCATATCCAAACTGTCTTAGAGCTAAACAGGGGTTGTAGGTAATGCCTCCCCTAATGCCAAGTAATGGGACATTAGGAAATTCCCCACAACGATCAATGATGATGACATTTTCTCTGGACCGAGAAGACCAATGTACATCAGAATGTGTGAGGGTCATCAACCGTTGTGACCACCTCAAACCCTGCTCATTCTTCAAAACTGATTGTGGAAGGTGAGAAATGAACCACCTTGCTAGGAGAGGAGTACAGCACATGAGAACACCTCTTTTCCTCATTGGTCGTGTGTAAAATGAGTGTAGGATGTCCCCAAGCAATGTAGGTATAGGATTCCTGGATATGAAAAACTTGACAGCATTCACATCTATAAGTTGGTCAGGGTTTGGGAACAAGACCAACCCATAGATAAGGAGTGCCACAATTTCTTCAAAGGCTTGTAGATCAAGAGAATTCCAGCAGTCTTGTGCCTTCTCAAACATAAACTTTGCCAATAAACCCTTGACACCACTTCTGGTTTCCCAATGTCCCTTGATGTCAAATGGTTGCAAGTGTAATGCTTGAGCAACATCTTCAGGCTTTGGTTCTTTTTCCGTACCGTTATAGGGTAGTTGATGAAGAATAGGAATTCTCAGGAGTTGAGAAAATTCCTCCAAAGTGGGTACTAATTGGTAATCAGGGAATGTGAAACAGTGGTGTAGGGGGTCAAAGAACTGGAAGAGAACTTTCACCATATCTTCTTCAATGTTGGTGTTGACCAAGTTGAGGAGTCTACCATGTCTTTCACTGAAGAGAGAATTCTCTGGAATCCTGGAAGTGAGCTCCTTGAGTTGAGCAGGAATTCTCACAAGGTTGACTTGAATTGTTTTCCTGCAAAGAGATTCCATGACCTACAAAACAAGAACAAAGATGAAGATCCAAACCCTTGAAATGGTTAGTGGATGCATATGATGCTTTATGATGTTTATGATGTATGCACAAGCACATGTACAAGCAAGTCACACAAAACCCTAGTTTCAGGCTTGCATGAGGTTTCATAGGTAAGTACCCTCTTGAGTTTAGTTGGCTTAAAACCTGTCCTATAAATAGTAACCGGGTTCTAAGGAGCTCAATATCACTGGATTGTTTTCTATGTTCATTGTTTTGGTTTAGCCACTTAACTAGCGACCAAAATATTCTAAGAAAACAACCCTCAATGAGTGTAGTATCGAGTATCTACCAACTCCGGACTGCACCAAAGCCGGTCATCTCACTACCCCTAATAAAAGGCCAAGATGGTTAAGTAAGGTTCTAAAAGTTCATTAGTGCTTCATGACATCACTCAGCGGCCCCGTATTCTCTTTGATTGACTCAAAGGCTACCGGTACTCACAAATATGTCGCACTAATATAGCTATTGCTTCAACCATGTCGGTATACCCCGCACAGTTTCCATAATGTATTGCTATTTACCTATGAATGTTTCCCAAATCCGGGTGGAGGATTTCAAACCCAAACAAGAGAGTCAAATGTAAAGCAATCAAAGCAAACAATAATCATGCAAAAGGGTGATCTAAGACCTAAGGTTACTCCACTTTTAAAGTTTTCCACAGCAGAGTCGCCAGTTCTGTGATACGGTGGGAGAACTGACTTGGGATTTTGCGTTTGTGTTTGCAAATGTTTCAGTTTAGCAAGAGTCGCCACCGACTTTTTATTTTATCCCAAGGAAAGGTCAAAAAGCACAGGAAAGACCTTTGAGATGTTTTCTTGGGTTCGGGGAGTAGATTATAGAAAGGGAAGGTATTAGCACCCTTTCTATCCATGGTTATCCATGGGCTCTTAGTTACTTGCTTAGATCACTTGCTTTGCTTTTCAATTGTTTGAAATGGTGCTCTTCAATTGTTTGAAATGGTGCTCTTCAATTGTTTGAAATGGTGCTTTGTGTGTGGTTTTGAAAGATGTTTTGAAAAGAGGCCATCGTTGTGGCAACCTTTGTAATGATTCTTGTTTGAATGTATACAAAGGTGTTTTTGTCTTTTGAAAAGTTTTCAATGTTTGAAAGTAGGGTTTTGAAATTGTGTTGTGGAGTGTGTTTTGAAGATAGCAAGGATGTTTTTGCAAGCTTTTGATCAAGTAGCTAAGAGTTATCTACCCTATTTTACTCAAAGATCTTTCTTATGTTTTTAACCCTTTTAACAGTGTTGTTTCACCATTGTATTTGGTGAACAACCTTGTGTTAGGATGTTAAATGGGACAGGCGCGGGTCATCGTATAGACCATGATAACAATTGTGTCAAGTATTTTTGGCAATTTTCTTGAGGGACTTGATCATTTTTGTTTAGGCAACTCAGATAGCGTCATCGAGGGACTATGATCTTTGTTTTGTTTTTGTTTTGCCAAAGTACTTGACATGCATACTATGGCCCATTTTTGAAGGCAACAAGTGGATTGAAACCCTAGGGGTACAAGTGTGCATTGTGTTTGTTTTCATGCATTGTTATCTTGGATTAGGTCAAACTAATTATTGATTTTATTTTGCATACAAACCCTAGGTCTAATCATGGCATAATTGAAAGCATAAAGGTGCGAGAATTTTAAATTCTACACTATTACAACATGATATAGGGAGGGGGATACAAATTTGAATTGGGGATTATTTTGCAAGAAATTAAATCCTAAATTATTACAACCCAATTGAATGTACAAGGCATAATATTTAAATGTACAATATTTAAACAAATACAATAAATAAAAATGTATTATGCAAAAAAGTTTTTATGTATGTAAAAAGTATTTTTAATGTGAAATGCTAATAAATAAAAAGTCAATTTCAATTATTTTATTTTTAGGGCAAAAACCCTAATTTCTTAAATAAATAGTATTATTTATTATTTACATACAATAATGTATTAATTTGTACAAAAATATAAGTATATTGAAAAAATGGTATTTTTAGTATAAAATATTAATACAAATAAAAATGTATTATTTTTGTGTTTTTTGTCCTAATTAATTAATAAAATATGTATATATATTAAATATATTAAATATATTAAGTGTGTATAAAAATAAAATAAATTATTTACAAAAAGGTATATTTTTCAAGAAAATGTTTTCAAATGTGTATAAAATAATAAATGAAAATAAACATATTTTTTACATTATTTTTGAGTTTTAATAAAAGGGATATAAAGTATTTAAATCATTTTTATACTAGTAAAATAAAAATAAATATCAAATAAATATGAAAAAAATATAAAAATAATTTTTTGGCATTTTTTATATTTGGACAGAAAATAATAAAGTCAGAATAAAAATAAAAATACAAAAATGACAAATATACAAAGAAATGGGCCAGGAGGGTGTAAACTGAAAAGGCAGGTGTTAGAAGTAAAAACAACCAGGCCCAGCCCAATCAACTTCATCTTCTTCCTCAGTTCAAAAAACGCACGTTCTGTACATCAAATGTTATCTTCTGATTTCTTGATTTTTGACAAAACTCATAACATGAAACTTGTAGAGCATCAAGTAACGATTCTAACCATATAAAAAACTTAAGCTAACTCTCAAAGACCAGAGAGAATTTCTCTGGCCCTAATTCTTAACCTAGTTTTTTTCCAGAAAGTTCATGAACAAAATTCTCCTAGCACGATTAATATAAATGAAAACTAAGCACATGTATGGTTTCAGGGCTATGAATACAACATCTTTCATTCACAAACCTAAGTCTAACTATTCCTAAATAGAGAGATAGAAGTTCATGAAATACCTATTTCAGTTGACTTCGAGCTGGACAATGCAGCAACTTCTAAGAGTGCTTGAGGTTCTTTTGAGCTTGCCTGAGGTCCAATGAAGCTTTCCCAATACTTGGCTTGTTTTGAAGTAGTCTGAATCGTGCTACAGAACTCGACCTGCAAAGCTTTGAAACAAAAATGGCAATGTGTGTTAATGGTGTTACAGCTAGCAATGGAGGTCTGGGATAGTTCAAGTGAGTTGAATGGAAGATATTGGAACAAGTTTGAGGCCAAACGCACGAGGCAAAGTGGAGATGGAGGTGATTCTGCAGGGCTTGCCCTGTTTTGCAGAAAATGGTGTTTTGGAGTATGAGGGTGCTTTAGGGGTGAAAGACTCGTGCTTCTGACTTGTGAGGATATGCAAAACTTGTTTGACAACTTTGTTCTTGTTGGTTTTATTAGATCTGAGAGATATAAGCTTTTGGCCCTTTTACTTGTTTTGAAAGCAAAGTTGGAAGTGAAGTGTGATAGGCCTGTACAGGCTATCTCCAAGCATGCACCAACTCCTGGTACCTTTGCCTAAGTTTGTGGAACGTGTTTGCTGTAAAGAAAGAAGTTCAAAGCTCAAGAAAGACAACTTTGCAAAAGTTCATGCTTTATGAAAATGGAAGTGTGGCCTTTATGCTTAAAATGACAATGTTCATTGTACAAAGCTCTTTTGATCAGAACAATGCCAATATCCAATGTATTTGCATTAAATTTTGGAGTGTGAATTGGTTTAGAGGCCTGTAATCATGTACTAAGCTAGTTTGGTTTGAAAATGCAAGTTGTATGAACATGTATTGGCCATGGATCAAAGTGAGTTTTTGCCAACTTCAAGCATTCGATTCTCTCTAACCACAAAGGTGTTTGAGGAGTTCTTGGACAATTTGGAAAGCTTGCAACATGTACTATGATCCATCTGTGAAATTAAACTTGAAACTCCAAGTGGAACTATGTGAAAAATGGCCAAGAAGTTGGGTCAAAATACTGCCTAAACTAGGGCAAAATTTTTCTAAGTTAAAAGTTTTAGGTACCCTTGTTCCAAAAATCCAAGTTATGAAAATTTTTCCCTTTTAAACCCTAATTTGCATTTTTGGGTTTCTTGATAAACAAGTTTCATAATTTGACATGTCTTGATGAAAAATGACCCTTGGCACTTGATTTTGACCAAAAAGTCAAAGTTTGACTTTTAAGTATACAGTTAAATTTTGATCAGTTGACTGAAAAATTCATCTGTCCATCCTATGCATTTGAGATCTTTTGAACTTGTTGAATGGGTCAAGACAATGTCATTGAGTCCTTGAGTCCATGGTTGAGCTTGATTTGCCATTGGCTAGGTCAAACAGTCAAAAATTGCCTTTGTACAGTCAAAACCCTAAAAATGACCATTTTGCCCTTTTGGTGATCTGATCAAATTTCTTGTGGAATTGTGATCCAAAATTGATCAAATGGTTCATATGAGTTCATAATGTTGATGTGGGTCAAAATTTCATGAGGTTTGACTGTCAATTGGCCACAATTGACTTTTTTTTCTCAAATATAGCTGATTTCTAGGTCAAGTGTCCAATTGACTGGGCAAAATTTGAATCAAGGCTTGAAACTTGGTATGGACAAACTTGTGAGTCCAACATGAAGTATGAAAGTCAATTTGGGAATTGTAGGTCAAAACATCACTGTAAACTCAAACCCTAATTTAGGTCAACAGTGCAAGGAGGTGTCTTGAGCAAAGCAAACCCTAGCTTGATCTTGAGTTCCAAGAGTCTTGTGGTGAGAAATGTTGATGAAATAAGAGAGAAATTTTTTGGGGTATAACAGTTTCCCCTGTTCAATCTTCTTGAACCTGAAGAGTTAGATTGGCAAGTTTGCCTTTCGCGACTCGAAGGTAAAAGAGGATTGGACACTAGAGTGCCCGTAAATTTGCACTTGTCAAAATATAGCTGAGGAAATGGGCTTAAAGATGCCATTTGGAGATGGTAGAATCTTGCTGGAGATGGGCTTAAAGATGCCATCCAAGATTGTTTATTGAATTGCAAAGTGGTAGGTCAGAAGAATGAGCATCAAAACGGTATCCGTGTCTGGAATGCATTTGAACTGTATCTGGAGACTGAGTCTATATGAGCGAAAGAATAGCGTCTGTGTCTGGAGCATATCCGAGATGTAACTGTATTTGAGTTTTGAATGAATATCAGAATGACTTCCGTGTCTGGAGTGTATCTGTATTGTATCTGAATTCTGAATGGGCGACAAAGAAACATCTGTGTGTGAAGCATCTCTGGGCTGGGGATAAATTCCGAATGAGTGACAGAATGTCAACCGTGTCTGGAGCATATCTGGACTGTATCTGAAGTTGAGATTTGTATGAGTAACAAAATGACTTCCGTATTTGGAGTGTATCTGAGACTGTAACTGGGATATGAATAAGTGACAGAATAAATTTCGTGGCGATTGCACTGGGGAGAATAAAACCGCTGGTGTAAGGGATAGAATGACATCCATGTCTGGAGCGTATCTGAACTTGTGGTTGATAGTTGAATCTGAATGAGAGACAGAATGGCTGCCGTGTCTGGAGCATATCTAGTCTGTATCAGATTGCTGAAGTCTGAATGAGTAGTAGAATGACCGCCGTGTCTGGGGTGTATTCATACTGTATCTGAATAATTGTTAACAATAGCCTTTTAATCTTATCCTAAAAAGGGTAAAATGTTAGCTAAAACCAAAGTTATGTTGCATGATATGTATGATGCAATGAATTGTGTTTCATCAATGTTTATGATATATGAATGTAATGGATGTGCATGTAAGCTGAGTAGCTGTCTCGTCGAGGAAAATAAATCCTTGATAACTGGAGATAAAGAAATCTTTGACTGCTGTCAGGGAAAGTAAATCCTTGACCGATGCTGGGGATTCCAAAAATCTTTGATTACTGAGATGAGAAATCCTTGCTGACTGCTGACTGCTTGGGGATTGAAAATCCTTAGTGACTTGTGGGGATTTACAAGGGTTCTGGCAACTTCTGCAGGGAATGGGAATCCTTCATGACTTTCCTGGGATAAAGGGAAAACTCTTGAAAATCTCTACTGGGGAGTTAAAACCTAGAAGGCTTCTGCTTGGAGAAATGAGACCGAGAATCTTCGATCTTGCTGGGAGATAACTCTGTGGGGGAAATGTTCACTATTCTGGCTCCGCTGGGGGTAGGATTTTCAGGGTTTTCGGGCTCCACTGGGGATCTCGAAGCTTAACTCTGATGGGAATTTTGAAACTTAACTCAGCTGGGGAATCAAGTTTTAAAATGAACTGGCTCCACTGTGGATCTTGAAGCTTAACTCCGCTGGGAAATATACTCCAAATTTTAGCTTTGTTGATGATCTGAATGATGCATCGTAGGGGATTTCTTCAGAAATGGCACAAAGATATCTTCCTACACCTTTAACCTATCAGTAATTACCCTTTTTCAATTTCGTTTTATTTGTAAGCAACGATTACATTCAAATGCATATGCCTATTTAACAAAACATTGGACGCTTTCAAATAAAACATACGTGTAAAAAAGAAAAGAAAGGCAAGAAAATTTATGCACTTTGAAGTATCTTTGTATTTAGTTTTTGTGATTATCTTTGTACAAAGGAAACAGACATCCTAGTAAGATAATGTTATCGTAAAAATTGAAATTTTTTATACAAAATAAATATGGCTATGTGTAATAATTCCATGGGATTCCCATTCTGCTATAGCCTTCACAACTCTAAATATCTTGTCCATTCGCTGCTTCGTTCGCCGATGACTGGATTGATCAGAAGCTTGGAGCTTGTTGGTGAAGAGATTATTCTTAAAGTGATCCGACGAGACATAATCATACGCTTTAATTCCCTAACTTTTGCCTGGACCACCCTTTCGGTTTTTCGATCCACCGGGAAACCCTTTTTTGCCCAAGTCGCCCTTTCGGGTTTTCAACTTGCCGGGTGTACAAATTTTTTTGTTTTATCCCTAATTTTTTCTTGAACCGCCCTTTCGGGTTTTCGATTCACCGGGATGCCCATTTTTGCCCAAGTCGCCCTTTCGGGTTTTCAACTTGTCGGGTCGTTTTATGCATAGTATCTTTTGACTATGTCTGCGTTCGCAGAGTGCAGAAAGTCGTCGCCGTCCATGGTGGTCAGAATCATTGCCCCACCAGAAAAGATGCTCTTGATCATAAATGGTCCTTCATAAGTAAGAGTCCATTTGCCTCTGGGATCACTTTGCGGCAAGATAATCCACTTTATTACAAGATCTCCGACTTGATATTCCTGACGCCTGACTTTCTTGTTGAAAGCCTTGATCATCCGTTTTTGATACGTATGACCATGACAGACAACAGTAAGTCGCTTCTCGTCGATCAAATTAAGTTGATCAAGCCAGGTCTGAATCCAATCGTCTTCACTCAAACCAGCGTCCTTCATAATCCTAAAGGAAGGAATCTAAACTTCCAAGGGTAGAACAGCTTCCATGCCATACACCAAAGAAAATGGGGTTGCCCCTGTTGAAGTACGTGCCGTGGTATGATATCCATGCAGAGCAAACGGTAACATCTCATGCCAGTCCTTGTAGGTGACTGTCATCTTTTGAATGATCTTCTTGATATTTTTGTTCGCGGCTTCAACATCACCGTTCATCTTCGGCCGATAGGGAGATTAATTATGATGATAAATCTTGAACTGTTCGCATAGAGCGGTGATCATAGTGTTGTTCAAATTTGTACTGTTGTCTGTGATGATCCTGTCGGGGACACCATACCGGCATATGAGGTTTTGCTTGATGAAGCGGGCAACCACATTCTTTGTAACTGAGGCGTAGGAAGCTGCTTCGACCCACTTGGTAAAATAATCAATAGCCACCAAGATGAAGCGATGTCCATTGGATGCCGTAGGCTTGATCTCTCCAATCATGTCAATTCCCCACATTGTGAATGGCCAAGGAACTGTCAGAACTTTGAGAGGAACAAGAGGAATATGTACATTGTCAGCATAAAATTGGCATTTGTGGCAAGTACGGAAATGTTGATGACAATCAGCTTCCATAGTAGACCAGTAGTAGCCCGCCCTTAGAATCTTCTTAGCCATCGTATATCCACTCAAGTGGGTGCCGAATGTGCCATTGTGTATCTCAGTCATGATCAACTCTGCTTCAACCTTTTCCACACACCGAAGTAGAACACAATCATGGTTGCGCTTATAAAGGATGCCATTGCTTAGAAATAACTTGGTAGAAAATCTCCTTAAGAACTTTTTGTCATTGACGAAAGCTTCTTCAGGGTATTCTCTAGTCTGGAGATACCTTTTGATTTCATGAAACTAGGGTTGTTCCACTACTTCTTCGGTATTAATCTCATGACAATGCACAGGTTCGTCCATTCGCTCGATGGTAATTTGGGGAACCTTGTTATCCCAGTTGAGTTTAAACATGGAAGACATTGTAGCCAGAGCATCTGCTAGCTGATTTTCTTCTCGCGAGAAGTGCTCGAAAGTAATCTGCTCGAAATGAGGTAACAACGTCAAGACATGTTCCTTGTATTGGATAAGATTAGGATGTTTAGTGTCCCACTCTCCTTTGACTTGACTGATAACTAAAGCTGAGTCCCCAAATACGACCAACGATTTGATTCCCAAGTCTATAGCAGCCTTGAGACCAAAGATGCAAGCTTCATATTCAGCCATGTTGTTGGTACAACTGAAGCAAAGTTGGGCAGTGAAGGGTGTATGGCAACCTTCCGGAGAAATGAGTATCGCACCGATACCGTTGCCAAGTGCATTTAAAGCACCATCGAAGTACAGGGTCCATCGGTATCCTTGTTTAGGTCCGTCATACGATCCGTTACCTTCAATGTTATCCAATGTCATGATGTCCTCGTCAGGGAAGTCGAATCTCATTGATTGGTAATCTTCGACGGCTTGATGAGCTAGATGGTCAGCTAGTACACTCCCTTTTATAACTTTTTGGGTAGTATACTGGATATCATACTCAGTCAGGATCATTTTCCATCTAGCGATTCTTCCAGATAAAGCAGGCTTCTCGAAGATATACTTGATCGGATCCATCTTGGAAATCAACAAAATGGTATGAGTCAACATATACTGCCTTAGCCGGCGAGCAGCCCATACCAAAGTGCATCAAGTTTTCTCGAGCAGTGAGTAGTGAGTCTCAAAGTCGGTAAAATTTTTGCTAAGGTAATAAATAGCATGCTCTTTTCGGCCAGACTCGTCATGTTGGCCTAGCACGCACCCCATTGAGTTATCCAAAACAGTCAGATACATGATTAACGACCTTCCTTCGACGGGTGGCATCAAAATAGGAGGTTCTAGTAAATACTCCTTGATCTTATCAAAAGCAACTTGACAATCATTGTTCCATTCAACTACCTGATCTTTCTTCAACAGTTTGAAAATTGGCTCACAGGTAGATGTCAGGTGAGAGATGAACCTCACAATATAGTTCAAGCGTCCCAAGAATCCTCTAACCTCCTTTTCAGTACGGGGGGAAGGCATTTCTTGCATAGCCTTTACTTTAGCTGGATCAACCTCAATGCCTTTGTTGCTGACAATAAATCCCAAAAGTTTACCAGACCTAACCCCAAAAGTGCACTTGCTTGGGTTCATTCTGAGCTTATACTCCTTCAACCTGGCAAACAACTTTTGCAAATGATTAAGGTGTTCTTCTTCTGTCTGTGATCGAGCTATCATATAGTCTACGTAAACTTCGATCTCATGATGTATCATATCATGAAACAAAGCTACCATGGCGCGTTGATAGGTTTCCCCTGCATTCTTCAGCCCAAATGGCATCACTTTGTAGCAGAAGGTACCCCATTGCATGACAAAAGTAGTTTTCTCCATGTCCTCGGGTGCCATTTTGATCTGGTTATAGCCCGAGAATCCGTCCATGAAAGAAAATACTTTGTGCTGAGCTGTATTGTCAACCAAGATGTCGATGTGTGGTAGTGGAAAATTGTCTTTAGGGCTAGCTCTGTTCAAATCTCGATAATCTACACACATTCTGACTTTGCCATCCTTCTTAGGCACGGGCACAATGTTAGCCACCCATTGTGGATAGGAAGTAACAGCCAGGAAGCCAGCGTTGAATTGCTTCATAACCTCAGCCTTGATCTTTTCAGACATGTCAGACCTCATCCGGCGGACCTTTGGCTTGATCGGTGGACAGTCTTCTCTTGTAGGGAGACGGTGAACCACGATATCTGTGTCTAACCCTGGCATGTCTTCATAAGACCAGGCGGAGATTTCAACATATTCGTTCAATAACTGCACAAAGCGCTCCTTGACACTTGGTTCCAGGTTGGCACCCACTTTTACTTCTTTCTTGTCTTCCTCTGTCCCCAAGTTGATGGTTTCTAGCAACTCTTCATGAGGCAGAATAGCCCTCTCTTCTTGTTGCAAAAGTCTGGCTAACTCTCCCGGCACTTCACAATCTTCGTCAATTTCGTACTCAGCATGATTGACCAAATCTTCAGAGTTGAGGAGGGATTCTCACAAGGTTGACTTGAATTGTTTTCCTGCAAAGAGATTCCATGACCTACAAAACAAGAACAAAGATGAAGATCCAAACCCTTGAAATGGTTAGTGGATGCATATGATGCTTTATGATGTTTATGATGTATGCACAAGCACATGTACAAGCAAGTCACACAAAACCCTAGTTTCAGGCTTGCATGAGGTTTCATAGGTAAGTACCCTCTTGAGTTTAGTTGGCTTAAAACCTGTCCTATAAATAGTAACCGAGTTCTAAGGAGCTCAATATCACTGGATTGTTTTCTATGTTCATTGTTTTGGTTTAGCCACTTAACTAGCGACCAAAATATTCCAAGAAAACAACCCTCAATGAGTGTAGTATCGAGTATCTACCAACTTCGGACTGCACCAAAGCCGATCATCTCACTACCCCTAATAAAAGGCCAAGATGGTCAAGTAAGGTTCTAAAAGTTCATTAGTGCTTCATGACATCACTCAGCGGCCCCGTATTCTCTTTGATTGACTCAAAGGCTACCAGTACTCACAAATATGTCGCACTAATATAGCTATTGCTTCAACCATGTCGGTATATCCCGCACAGTTTCCATAACATATTGCTATTTACCTATGAATGTTTCCCAAATCCGGGTGGAGGATTTCAAACCCAAACAAGAGAGTCAAATGTAAAGCAATCAAAGCAAACAATAATCATGCAAAAGGGTGATCTAAGCCCTAAGGTTACTCCACTTTTAAAGTTTTCCCCAACAGAGTCGCCAGTTCTGTGATACGGTGGGAGAACTGACTTGGGATTTTGCGTTTGTGTTTGCAAATGTTTCGGTTTAGCAAGAGTCGCCACCGACTTTTTATTTTATCCTAAGGAAAGGTCAAAAAGCACAGGAAAGACTTTTGAGATGTTTTCTTGGGTTCGGGGAGTAGATTATAGAAAGGGAAGGTATTAGCACCCTTTCTATCCATGGTTATCCATGGGCTCTTAGTTACTTGCTTAGATCACTTGCTTTGCTTTTCATTTGTTTGAAATGGTGCTCTTCAATTGTTTGAAATGGTGCTCTTCAATTGTTTGAAATGGTGCTTTGTGTGTGGTTTTGAAAGATGTTTTGAAAAGAGGCCATCATTGTGGCAACCTTTGTAATGATTCTTGTTTGAATGTATACAAAGGTGTTTTTGTCTTTTGAAAAGTTTTCAATGTCTGAAAGTAGGGTTTTGAAATTGTGTTGTGGAGTGTGTTTTGAAGATAGCAAGGATGTTTTTGCAAGCTTTTGATCAAGTAACTAAGAGTTATCTACCCTATTTTACTCAAAGATCTTTCTTATGTTTTTAACCCTTTTAACAGTGTTGTTTCACCATTGTATTTGGTGAACAACCTTGTGTTAGGATGTTAAACGGGACAGGCGCGGGTCATCGTATAGACCATGATAGCAATTGTGTCAAGTATTTTTGGAAATTTTCTTGAGGGACTTGATCATTTTTGTTTAGGCAACTCAGATAGCGTCATCGAGGGACTATGATCTTTGTTTTGTTTTTGTTTTGCCAAAGTACTTGACATGCATACTATGGCCCATTTTTGAAGGCAACAAGTGGATTGAAACCCTAGGGGTACAAGTGTGCATTGTGTTTGTTTTCATGCATTGTTATCTTGGATTAGGTCAAACTAATTGTTGATTTTATTTTGCATACAAACCCTAGGTCTAATCATGGCATAATTGAAAGCATAAAGGTGCGAGAATTTTAAATTCTACACTATTACAACATGATATAGGGAGGGGGGTACAAATTTGAATTGGGGATTATTTTGCAAGAAATTAAATCCTAAATTATTACAACCCAATTGAATGTACAAGGCATAATATTTAAATGTACAATATTTAAACAAATACAATAAATAAATAATAAATAAAAATGTATTATGCAAAAAAGTTTTTATGTATGTAAAAAGTATTTTTAATGTGAAATGCTAATAAATAAAAAGTCAATTTCAATTATTTTATTTTTAGGGCAAAAACCCTAATTTCTTAAATAAATAGTATTATTTATTATTTACATACAATAATGTATTAATTTGTACAAAAATATAAGTATATTGAAAAAATGGTATTTTTAGTATAAAATATTAATAAAAATAACAATGTATTATTTTTGTGTTTTTTGTCCTAATTAATTAATAAAATATGTATATATATGTATTAAATATATTAAATATATTAAGTGTGTATAAAAATAAAATAAATTATTTACAAAAAGGTATATTTTTCAAGAAAATATTTTCAAATGTGTATAAAATAATAAATGAAAATAAACATATTTTTTACATTATTTTTGAGTTTTAATAAAAGGGATGTAAAGTATTTAAATCATTTTTATACTAGTAAAATAAAAATAAAAATCAAATAAATATGAAAAAAATATAAAAATAATTTTTTGGCATTTTTTATATTTGGACATAAAATAATAAAGTCAGAATAAAAATAAAAATACAAAAATGACAAATATACAAAGAAATGGGCCAGGGGGTGTAAACTGAAAAGGCAGGTGTTAGAAGTAAAAACAACCAGGCCCAACCCAATCAACTTCATCTTCTTCCTCAGTTCAAAAAACGCGCGTTCTGTACATCAAATGTTATCTCCTGATTCCTTGATTTTTGACAAAACTCATAACATGAAACTTGTAGAGCATCAAGTAACGATTCTAACCATATAAAAAACTTAAGCTAACTCTCAAAGACCAGAGAGAATTTCTCTGGCCCTAATTCTTAACCTAGTTTTTTCCAGAAAGTTCATGAACAAAATTCTCCTAGCACGATTAATATAAATGAAAACTAAGCACATGTATGGTTTTAGGGCTATGAATACAACATCTTTCATTCACAAACCTAAGTCTAACTATTCCTAAATAGAGAGATAGAAGTTCATGAAATACCTGTTTCAGTTGACTTCGAGCTGGATAATGCAGCAACTTCCAAGAGTGCTTGAGGTTCTTTTGAGCTTGCCTGAGGTCCAATGAAGCTTTCCCAATACTTGGCTTGTTTTGAAGTAGTCTGAATCGTGCTACAGAACTCGACCTGCAAAGCTTTGAAACAAAAATGGCAATGTGTGTTAATGGTGTTACAGCTAGCAATGGAGGTCTGGGATAGTTCAGGTGAGTTGAATGGAAGATATTGGAACAAGTTTGAGGCCAAACGCACGAGGCAAAGTGGAGATGGAGGTGATTCTGCAGGGCTTCCCCTCTTTTGCAGAAAATGGTGTTTTGGAGTATGAGGGTGCTTTAGGGGTGAAAGGCTCGTGCTTATGACTTGTGAGGATATGCAAAACTTGTTTGACAACTTTGTTCTTGTTGGTTTTATTAGATCTGAGAGATATAAGCTTTTGGCCCTTTTACTTGTTTTGATAGCAAAGTTGGAAGTGAAGTGTGATAGGCCTGTACAGGCTATCTCCAAGCATGCACCAACTCCTGGTACCTTTGCCTAAGTTTGTGGAACTTGTTTGCTGTAAAGAAAGAATTTCAAAGCTCAAGAAAGACAACTTTGCAAAAGTTCATGCTTTATGAAAATGGAAGTGTGGCCTTTATGCTTAAAATGTCAATGTTCATTGTACAAAGCTCTTTTGATCAGAACAATGCCAATATCCAATGTATTTGCATTAAATTTTGGAGTGTGAATTGGTTTAGAGGCCTATAATCATGTACTAAGCTAGTTTGGTTTGAAAATGCAAGTTGTATGAACATGTATTGGCCATGGATCAAAGTGAGTTTTTGCCAACTTCAAGCATTCGATTCTCTCTAACCACAAAGGTGTTTGAGGAGTTCTTGGACAATTTGGAAAGCTTGAAACATGTAATATGATCCATCTTTGAAATTAAACTTGAAACTGCAAGTGGAACTATGTGAAAAATGGCCAAGAAGATGGGTCAAAATCCTGCCTAAACTAGGGCAAAATTTTTCTAAGTTAAAAGTTTTAGGTACCCTTGTTCCAAAAATTATAACTTGAGATACAAGATTATTTTGAGAAAACTTTGTGAATAAAAGTTGTAGACTTTGTGATGTACTACAACTTTCATGTTGCAAGTTTTGTTTGAATCAATTTGCATCTTGGTGAAAAAATGGGACAAAGTTAGGAAAAAAAAAGGAAATTTTATAACTTAGAAAAATTCTAAGTTATGAAAATTTTCCCTTTTAAATCCTAATTTTCATTTTTGGGTTTCTTGATGAACAAGTTTCATAATTTGACATGTCTTGATGAAAAATGACCCTTTGCACTTGATTTTGACCAAAAAGTCAAAGTTTGACTTTTCAGTATACAGTTAAATTTTGATCAGTTAACTGAAAAATTCATTTGTCCATCCTATGCATTTGAGATCTTTTGAACTTGTTGAACGGGTCAAGACAATTTCATTGAGTCCTTGAGTCCATGGTTGAGCTTGATATGCCATTGGCTAGGTTAAACAGTCAAAAATTGCCTTTGTACAGTCAAAACCCTAAAAATGAACATTTTGCCCTTTTGGTGATCTGATCAAATTTCTTGTGGAATTGTGATCCAAACTTGATCAAATGGTTCATATGAGTTCATAATGTTAATGTGGGTCAAAATTTCATGAGGTTTGACTGTCAATTGGCCACAATTGACTTTTTTCCCAAATATAGTTGATTTCTAGGTCAATTGGCCAATTGACTGGGCAAAAATTTGAATCAAGGCTTGAAACTTGGTATGGACAAACTTGTGAGTCCAACATGAAGTATTAAAGTCAATTTGGGAATTATATGTCAAAACATCACTGTGTAAACTCAAACCCTAATTTAGGTCAACAATGCAAGGAGGTGTCTTGAGCAAAGCAAACCCTAGCTTGATCTTGAGTTCCAAGAGTCTTGTGGTGAGAAATGTTGATGAAATAAGAGGGAAAATTTTGGGGTACAACAATCATGTAGATAGTTTCTCTGTCTTGTTTCAGGTATTAATCTACAATCAGTTTGTTGGTAAGCCCATCCTGTTTCAGGAGTTCATACCATTGGTGATAAAGATAGCAACCCCATCCTGTTTCGGGAATTGATCTTTATCTAACCAAAGAGAAAGAAAGATAGTTTCCCCGTCCTATTTCGGGAGTTAATCTTCAATTAGCTCATGTAGATAGTTGCCCTGTCTTGTTTCAGGTATTAATCTATAATCAGTTGTCCACAGATAGTTGTCCTATCTTGTTTCAGGTATTAATCCAAAACTCGCTTTTTGTTGGTCGTAGAGATAGTTGCCCTAACTTGTTTCAGGAGTTAATCTTTGACCCAAGAGAAAGAAAGATAGTTTCTCCGTCTTGTTTCGGGAGTTAATCTTCAATCTGCTCATGTAGATAGTTGTCCTGTCTTATTTCACGTATTAATCTACAATTGATTGTCCATAGATATTTATCCTGTCTTGTTTCAGAAATTAATCCAGAACCTGCTTTTTGTCAGTCGTAGAGATAGCTGCCCCGACTTGCTTCGGGAATTAATATCTGACCTATATAGGAAATGTTAATGATATTTACTGTCTTTAACTTGGAGAAGTAAATCTAACCAGAAGAGGTCTTTGATTCGCCTGTCTTTAACTAGAAGGAATAAATCTAACCAGAAGAGGTCTTTGATTCTCCTGTCTTTAACTGGAAGAAATAAATCTAACCAGAAGAGGTTTTTAATCGTTGATTGTACTTTTCCTTCAAGGAATAGAATTAGTCGCATGCAGATGTATGCATGACATAATGATGTTCTCAAGATAAATGAGACTATGCTATATGCATTTGTCATGTATGCTATGATGTATGGACGTGAAATGTTATTGCAGCGTGTCCTTGTCAGGAAAATAAATCCTTGACAAGTGTTGGGGAGCCTTGGAAAGTTTAAATCCTATATGGCTGTTGAGAATGAAGAATATGTGCATCTTCAAGTTTTGCTTAGAATGCTTCCGCTGGGAATTCCTGTTTTGTTGAGGAGAACTCCTCTGGGGAACATTGACTTTGCTTGAGAAGGTTTTATGGAGAGTGTTGATTTATGCTTGGGAACTAGAATTCAGGAGTTTTAATTGTCTACTGCTCTATCAGGGAGCTATCTCTTGATTGGAGAGGAAGTAAGTTTAGTTGTTATTGGGTTGGATTCCAGGCTTCACAACAACTTGCTGGGGATAAAGAATTTAATTGTTATCTGGTCAGTTTCTAAGCTTTGCAGTAACTTACTAGGGATAGTGGCAAACTCTACTGGGGAAGAGGAGTTTTGTTAGTGATTTGAAAAAGTTAAACTATTATCTAGTCGGGTCCAGGTTTCGCAGTAACTTAGATGAAAGGATGAAGTTAATTGCCATCTGGTCGGATTCCAGGATTTGCAACAACTTACTGAAATTAATCTGTTATCTGGTCGAATTCCAGGCTTTACAGAAAATTGAAGTTAAATTTTTATTTGGTCAGATCCAGGTTATAGTAACTTGCTTTGAAAGAGATGAAGTTGAACTAGTATCTGGCCGGGTCCAGGCTTCATAATAACTTGCTTGGAGAAATGGAGTCAACTTTTATCTGGTCGGTTTCCAGGCTTCACAGTAAATTTCAGGGATAGTAACGACTCCGTTAGGGGTTGTAATGACTTAACTGGAGGTTAAGGGGTTTTGTCCATTGATTTGTAATAGTCTGAGGCAAACTTAAGCTGGGGAATTTGCAGTCTGTTGTGGGAAATAAACCCTATTGAAGAGAATATTTAGATGACCTATATGGTGAAGTGAATTCTTTAGGAAGAACTATACAAGGCTTCTTCTTTTAAGATCAAATCAGCTAGGAGAGAGTTTTCCGAAGATTGAAACTCTGGTTGGGGATTTCATGAATCCAAACTTGTGGGGATATCCATGAAATTGGCCTTGTGGGAATTTGTAGACAGTTTAAACTCTGTCACAGTGAAAAATCCTATAGTGATAGACAAACTGATGAGATAACGGGACATAGTCGTATGCTTTAATCCCTAACTTTCGCCTGTACCGTCTTTTCATATTTTCAATCCAACACGATACCCTTTTTTGACCAAGCTGCCTTTTCAGGTTTTCGCCTTGCCGGGTGTACAATATTTTTATATATATCCCTAATTTTTCACGAACATTTTGGTTCGGTAGGATGCCCTTATTTTTTCTAGGTATATCAACCCAGTGAGTCTCTTTTCATGCGTAGTATTTTCTGACTAATGTCCAAGTTCATAAGGTGTGGAGAATTGTCATTGTCTGTGGTAGTAAGTGTTGTAGAAATGCCAAAAATTAATTATTTGATTGCACGTGATCTTTCATATGTGGGAGCCTGCTTTCCTCTAGAGTTAGTCTGGTGCACTTCGACGTTTGAGATTTGATCACATTTCCGGTAGTCTTGAACTTTCTAGGTATCTTTTCTAAGAATTGTCATGGAAGAATCTGAAGACATGATACTGACACCATCTGATACTACTGGCACAGACAAGTAATTTGGTGATACCAAATAACTTTCGATCAAGTCTCTAAGAACCATCATATAAGGATCTAAAGACATGATACTGACACCATCTGATACTATTGGCACAAAAAAGAAATTTGGTGGTACCCAAGATCTTTGGTCAAGTTTCAGAATTTTCTAAGAACTGTCATGGAAAGATCCGAAGACATGACACTGACACCATCTGATACTACAAGCAATTTGGTGGTACCCAAGATCTTTGGTCAAGTCTCAAAATTTTCTAAGAACTGTCATGGAAGGATCCGAAGACATGATACTGACACCATTTGATATTACAAGCAATTTAATGGTACCCAAGATCTTTAGTCAAGTCTCAAAATTTTCTAATAACTGTCATGGAAGGATCCGAAGACATGATACTGACACCATCTAATACTACAAGAAATTTGGTGGTACCCAAGATCTTTGGTCAAGTCTCAGAATTTTCTAAGAACGATCATGGAAGGATCCGAAGATATGATACTGACACCATCTGACATTACAAGCAATTTGGTGGTACCCAAGATCTTTGGTAAAGTCTCAGAATTTTCTAAGAACTGTCATGGAAGGATCTAAAGACATGATACTGACACCATCTGATACTATTGACATAAACAAGCAATTTGGTGGTACCCAAGATCTTTGGTCAAGTTTCAGAATTTTCTAAAAACTGTCATGGAAAGATTCAAAGACATGATATTGACACCATCTGATACTACAAGCAATTTGGTGGTACCCAAGATCTTTGGTCAAGTCTCAAAATTTTCTAAGAACTGTCATATAAGGATCCGAATACATGATACTGACACCATCTGATATTACAAGCAATTTGATGGTACCCAAGATCTTTGGTCAAGTCTTAGAATTTTCTAAGAACTGTCATGGAAGGATCCAAAGACATGATACTGACACCATCTGATACTACAAGAAATTTGGTGGTACCCAAGATCTTTGGTCAAGTCTCAGAATTTTCTATGAACGGCCATGGAAGGATCCGAGGACATGATACCGACACTATTTGATATTACAAGAAATTTGGTGGTACCCAAGATCTTTGGTCAAGTCTCAGAATGTTCTAAGAACTGCCATGGAAGGATCCGAAGACATGATACTGACACCTTCTGATAATACAAGTAATTTGGTGGTACCCAAGATCTTTGGTCAAGTCTCAGAATTTTCTAAGAACGGTCATGGAAGGATCTGAAGACATGATACTGACACCATCTGATACTACTGGAACAAGCAAACAATTTGGTGGTACCGATGATCTTTTGTCAAGTCTCCGAATTTTCTAAGAACTGTCATGGAAGGATCCGAAGACATGATACTAACACCATCTGATACTACTGGCACAGACAAGCAATTTGGTGGTACCAGAAGTCCATAGTGGATTTTGTTCAAACCCGTGATCAATGTAACATTGCCCCCAAGTGATTCAGATGGGGATCTGCCCCTGGTTATTCAACATTTCTTTGAGAGATTCTTTGAATCTCGACTTGACTTCCCTAGATGTGTTGGATAATGATCATTCTGTGCCCCTTGATTGTGAGAGATTTGTAATTGGAGGTGTCTTTCCCTTTGAAGTGATTCTTGTTTATTGAGAGAGTTTTCATTCATTGGATATTCGTCGTGAGAGTTTCTCCATTGTCAAACAATTAGCCATATGCAAACAATGGTATTCAAAAAAATGCGAAGTTTATGTCTGTCTTGAGAATTTTTTTTGAAAACTGCACTTTTAAAGAGCAACAAAAATTTGTAAGAATATGAATTCAACTCGGGATATGCAATAAACCTTACAGGAGTCAGGATACCTTTTGTAACAGCATGCTCTCGAACTAACCTATGCTTCAATTAGGACTTTTAAAGGGTTGTAACATGCTCTGGTTCACAGTTTAAGAAACAAAGGATAAGGCTCAAAGTTTATTTATACCCAACCCGTTCTCCATAATGTTCTCCAATCCTAAACTTAGTCGATCGCGCATTTATCCCCTACTAGAATCTGGAATGATATTTTGGTGATGGTTCGGATACTGGAAATTCATTTGGAAAGGAAGTCATTTTTGCAATTTTTGTCATATTGTCGAGGATTTGTAATGACCTCCTTTTTGATTTACTATCCCTAACTTTTACTTGACTATTTTTATCTCGAGATTACAGTCAGCGGGATACCCCAGTTTTTCTTAAGTCTCCTTCATAGGTTTTGACCTAGTGGGCTTTTCTAAAGACTGCCTTACTTATGGGGAACCAACACCATCTTTTAATTCAGAAGGATATTTTTGTTGTGAAGAGACAGCTTACGACTGAATGCATGTTTGAATCAACGGAGAAACTACCCCGCCCCAGGTTATGATTAAAGGTTCCAGTTTGTGTGGAAAAGAAAACTCCTACTTCTTTGGCTCAAAGGGGTTGACTGGGGATTATCTTCCTTATAACTCCACTATTTTGGGATTTGAAACAACGCTTGTACATCGTCAACAAAGTCTATCCAAAAGCATATTGTATTAGGTTATGGTATTATTTTTGCCATCCTCCCTCTAAAGGCTTATAGCTTGTAATCCAGAGTTCAATATCACACAAAAGGAGTGAAAGTATAATTTCAGTATAGTGAAAATGAATGGATTAACTCAAGACAAACATATGCAATGCATTAATGAGAACAACCAAAGTCTGACATAAGGACAAATTTTTAAACAAACAAATAAATTACAACTAAAAATTCGAATGAACAAAAATTTCTCCGCCTAAACTTTGTCACTTTAGATAGTGTGGCTTTGAGGGGTGATAGAAAAACTCCAATTGACCACCTTGTGTAAATTCTAACACTCCTTTGTCGATCAGGTCTTGAATTTTGTTCTTTAATGCCCAACAGGGATTAGTGTCGTGTCCCTGACTGTTGGAGTGGTATGCGCACCTTTCGTTGTATTTGTAGTTGGGAGCATAAGTGTTAGGTTTTTGAGGAGGCTCCCTTAATGTAACTAGCTTTGCTTCCAACATATGATGCAATGCTTGAGCCAAGGACATGTTGATCTCGGTAAATTGCCTTTTGGACGTATCTTGCTTACGCGGGATACACTGTCGTGGTTGGTGAGGTCGTTGTTGGACTCTTGGCATAGCAGCTATTTTGAAAGGTGTTCTCTCGACCAAACCAACTGCTTGCTTTGTTGGAGGCTGACTAATGACTCGACCCCCAATTTTAACTTTTTGTTCCATATGGTTGCATCCGTCTTGATGAATCTAGTTGACGAGAACTCTCAACTCTTCTTTTCCCCGAGCTAAGTCTTGGATAAGAGCCATCTGTCCCAACATCTGGATTCTCATTGTTGCTATCTCAACCTGTAATTGCTTCAACTGGTCATCCTTGTCATCTTCAGGATCGGTCATACTCTCAATGGGGAGTGCTTTCACTTCTTCTTACCCCTTGGATAGATTCAGGAACAAATCTTGGAACTGATCATTTTGGGTCTGAAGATCTTGGTCAGTTTGTTCGAGAGCCATTTTTTACTGAAATAAACAGCAAGCAGATGAGAAAACCTGTATGGGGAAAACCTGTCATGATATGATGCATGATATGTGGATGCAATGTTTTCAAGCATCTCGCGGGGTAAACACAAGAAAATGTTAGAAGTTGGATTTTGGTCACATCTTTGAAGAACTTCATATTATTGAATGTCCTTCTACGGGAATCAAGCTCACCATAGCAAGTGGGTCATAGCCCTTGACTCAAGTTATCATGCTTTATTCTTTGACAATGTTTGGTTAGAGGAAAATAAATCCTCTTGCCCCTTGATAGACATCTGGTTCAATATAACCCTGCATCACAAACCCTTGAGACCCTTGAAATGGTTATTGAAAATGCTATGGTATGATGTCACTATGTTATGTACAAACAAAGCTAACAAGTCCTTATGTAAAAATAATCATATACAAACAAAGAAAACAAGTCCTTAGGTTTAGGCTTGCATGGAGTTTATAGGTAAGTACCCTCTTGAAGTTTAGTTGGTTTAACCTGTCCCAGAAAGGAATCGGGTTCTAGGGAATCTCAATATCATTGATCTTTCTTCATTGGGCATTGTTTCAGCACATATCAATCTTTTCTTGCGGCAGAAATATCCCAAAAGTCCGATCTCAATGAGTGTAGTATCAATTATCAACCAATCTTCGGATCTACACCAAAGCCGACTATCTCACTACTTCCTAATGGCCAAGTTGTTCAATTAAAGGTTCTAAGGTCCATTAGTGCTTCATGACATCACTCAGCGGCCCCGTATTCTCCTTAATTCGCCATAAGGGATACCAGTACCCACAAATATGTCACACTAACATAGCTATTGTTTCAACCATATTGGTCTACACCATACAGTCTCCACAATCTTTGCTATTTACCTAATGGTGTTCCCAGATCCGGGTAGAGGATCAATATAAACCCAAACAAGGACCCATAAATGTAAAGCAAACAAATCAAACAATGAAAGCCAATAAATATGATCTAGCTCTAAGGTAACCCCACTTTTAAGTTATTTCCCCAGCAGAGTCACCAGTTCTGTAATACGGTGGGAGAACTGACTTGGTTGTTTTGCATTTTATCGCAATTTTTGCGGATAGTAAGAGTCGTCACCGACTTTTCTTTTATCCAATAAGGAAAGGGTGAAAAGAACAGGAAAGACCTTTAAGATATTTTCTTGAGTTCGAGGGGTAAGTAATGAAAATGGAAGGTGTTAGCACCCTTTTCATCCATAGTTATCTATGGGCTCTTAGTTGCTTGCTAGATCACTTTTTAAATTGTTTTGTTTGAAATGTGTTTGTGGTGGGTTTTGAAAGTATTTTTGAAAAGCGCCTTCGTTTAGGAAAACTTTGTAATGATTCTCGTCTCTATAAGAATGCATACAAAGTGTTGGACTTTTTGAAAATATTTCATGTTTTTGAAAGTGTTTGGTGTGTTTGAAAAGATGTTTTTGAAGATGGATTGTGAGTGTGATACGGTGGGAGAACTGACTTGAAAGTTTTGCGTTTGATTGCAAATTTTGCGGTTAGCAAGATTCGCCACTGACTTTTCTTTTATCCAAAAGGAAAGGTGAAAAAACACAGGAAAGACCTTTGAGATTATTTCTTGAGTTCGGGGGGTAGATTATGAAAAGGGAATGTATTAGCACCCTTTTCATCCATGATTTTCCATGGGCTCTTAGTTACTTTCTAGATCACTTGCTTTTGTTTGAAATTGTGCTTTGTGTGGTTTTTGAAAGTATTTTTTAAAGAGGCCATTGTTTAGGAAATCTTTGTAATGATTCTCGTTCGTAAGAATGTATACAAAGATGTTGATCTTTTGAAAATGTTTTCAATTTTTGTAAAATGTTTTGAAAGTGTAGGTGTTTTTTTTGAAAATAACAAGGATGTTTGTTTGAAATTGAGAAAGTAATTAGGAGCATTCTACCTACTTAAAATTCTTTCTTGTTCATTTTCTTTTCCTTTGACATTGTTGTTTTACCATTGATTTGGTAAGCAACCCTATCTTTGGATGTAAACGGGACGGGTGTGGGTCATCGTATAACCATGATTAGTAAAGTTGCAAGGTATCTTAGCATTTTCTTTTTGGGACTAAGATCATTTGAAAGGAAACTTTAGATAGCGTCATCGAGGGACTATGATCTTATATTTTCTTGTTTTTGCTAAGATACCTCACATGCGTAATATGGCCATTTTGTAAAGGTAACCAAGTGGATTTACCCTAGGGGTGCTTGTGTGCAAGTGTGTTGTTTTCATGCTTGGTTTTGTCTTGAAATTATGGTTTTCTAAGTATTGGTTTTAGTCTTTTCATACAAACCCTAATTATTAGCATTTGTATATAAAAGCGATACATTGCGGAATTTAAAGTTACTACGCTATTACAACATTTGTGGGAGGGGGTGTACAAATTGAATGGGGATTGCAAGAATGTAAACCTAATTAGTCTATTACAACCATATTGAATTGGTATCAATGTACAAAGAAATAAGTAAATACAAAGTACAAAATAAATAAATGTACAAAAATGCAAAATGTAAAGAAAATGGATCTTTGTTTGATTTTCATGAGAAAAAGGGAAATTGTCTTAACCTAATTAATTAAAGAAAATAATTAATTAAACTTAAATTTATTAAGAAAAGATTTTAAATAAAACCCTAATTCTATTAATTGATCAAAAGAAAATAAGTTTAAGAAAAGTATTTTTTTGGTATTTTCGTTTTGAAAATATTTATAGCTTTATAAAATATTTTTAGTCTTTTTTATATAAAAAATAATATATTTTAATTAGTGTGAAAGAAAATAACTAATAACATAGTTTTAATTAAATTTACAAGATAATAAGTAAAAATAGATAAAGTATAGTTAATAAAAATATTTTTTGTGAGAAAAATAAAAATAAAATAAGCCAAAATATAAATCTATTATTTTTTGTATTTTTATGATTTTTTTAGTATTTAGAAAATATATTAAGGAAATCAATAAAATAAAAATAAGAAAATAAAATAAATAGGGTCAGGGGTGCAAACAGCCTGCAGGGGGTTAGTAAGCAAAAAATAAAAAAAACAATACAAGCCCAAAAGGTTCAGGCACTTGCAAAAAAGTCAGGAATGCAAAACATATAAAAAAATGCAAAAGGGTACCACTGGGGCTCGAACCGAGGTTCCAAAGGTTACAGACGCGCACATCTACCACTGGGGCAAAACAATAAATATACAAGGCAAAACGTGCCCTGATGACTTCATCTTTAACCTCCAACCAGACCAACTGTAACTTGCTCATTTCTCATCAAAAATGAAAACTATAAACATGAAAATTGTAGCAAATTTTCTCACGATTTCAGAAGTGTAAAGCATTAAAACTTTAGATCAAAGATAAGCATGAATTTTAATGGCCCTAATCTGAACCCTAAAAATCTCAAAACTTTCAGTTTCAAAATTATCTAAACTCAAGAAAAATTAATGGAAACTATGGACATGGTTAGCTTCAGGGCAATGATATCTACATGTTTTGATCATAAATAAATCATTGATGATGCCTGTATGAAGAGTTCCAAAGTTAGAAAACTTACCTCAAAACTGAAAATCGTGTTTTGAGTTTGAGCTTGTTTCAAGTGATGGTGATGATCAGGTTAGCTTCCTTGAGGTTCCAGGAAGCTAATGCAATGATTAGCTTGAGAAATGGATGGATGAAATGGTCTGGAGAAGTCAATGTGCAGAGCTCTGTTTTTGAAAATGGAGGATGGTGTTAATGGTGTTACAGTTCTGTAAAAGGGTGTGGTATCAACTCTATATGCTGTTTAGAAGCTTTGGAAACCAAAAGGCCGAGAAACACACGAGTAGATTATGAGTTTCAAGTTTTTGGTCAGTTTGTGTGAAAATGGAAGTGTGAAGTATGATTCTGAGTACTAGGTATTTTAAAGGCTTGAGCATTCGTGTGTTTGTGTCAAATGGTTTATGTATGTATAAACAAAAGTGTTTGAGAGCTTTGGACAATCAGAAGTACAAGTTTCTAGCTTTTGTCTAGGTTACTTGATTTTGAAGAAAAGAGGGAAACAAGTTTCAAGGAGAGGTACAAGCATGGGATGGGTGGTTGTAAGTGTTTGAAACATTTATCATGAGTTATAGGTCCTGTTTGATCAGAAGAGAACAAGTGCAAGGCTCAAGAACAAGTTTTGTACCAAAAGTGGCTTTATCAAAATGGCAATGTAACCTTTCTTCCAAAAATGGATATAAAGGATGTTCATGCATTGAATGCTTGAAGTGAGGCCTCTAACAGCTATGTAAACCATTAATTATGGAGTGCCTAACAAGTTTGAGGCCTTCAAAGTAGAGTTAATGTAGCACAACTTTGAATTTGAATTTTGCTCATCACTAAAATGACTTGTAATTAAAGTGATAAAACCCTAACTTCATCTCTTCGATTCTCCCTACTCAAGAATGATCTCAAGGAGTTCTTAGACATTTTGGAAAGCTTGAAATATGCTCTACAGACCATCTTTGAATTGATTTTGAATATTCCCATTGGAATTATATGAAAAAGTACCATGAAGTTGGGTCAAAATCCTGACCAAATTAGGGCAAAATTTCACTAAGTGTTTTGTTTCATGACCACATGTTCTTAAAATTATAACTTGAGATCCAAGCCCTTTTGGGAGAATTTATATGAAGAAAAGTTGTATATTTCATGTAGATCTACAACTTTCATGTTGGAAGTTTCTCTCGAATCATCTTGCATCATGGTGAAAATTTTGCTCAAAGTTATGAAAAAATAAGAAATTTCCAACACTTAGAAAAATTTCTAAGTTTAGAAATTTTAACTTTTCAAAATGAAATCTTGAATTTTTGATTTCTTGATGAATAAGTTTCATATTTTTACATGTTTTGATGAATTGTGATCTTTGGCACTTAAATTTGACTAAAATGTCAAAGTTTGACTTTTCAGTATACAGTTGACTTTTGATCAGTTGACTGCAAAATTCATCTATCAATCCAGTGGACTTGCAATGTTTTGAACCATGTCATTAAGTCAGAATTATGCAATTGGACTCTTGAGATCATGCCTTAAACCAATTAATCATTTGCTAAGTCAAAAATTAGAAATTCCCCTTTCCCAGTTAAAACCCTAATTTTGACCATTTTGCCCTTTTGGAGATTTGATCAAATTTCTTGAGGAGTTGTGATCCAAACTTGATCAAATGATACATATGAGTTTAAAACGTTGATGTGGATAAAAAATTATGAAGTTTGACTGTAAATTGGCCATAGTTGACTTTTTCCCTAATACAATTGATTTTTAGGTCAACTGCTCAATTGACTGATCAAAAATGTGATCCAAGGCTTGAAACTTGACATGAGCAATCTTGGGGGTCCACAATGATCCATGAAAACCATATGGGGCATAGAAAGTTCAAAAATACTTGTGCAAACTCAAACCCTAATTTTGGTCATTTGTGCTTAAGGAGGTGTCTTGAGCTGATCAACCCTAATGCAGTCTTGAGCTAAGGAGATCTTATGAGAAAATTCTTGATAAGTGAGAGGGAAAATTTTGGGGTACAACAGCTTCCCCTGTTTAATCTTCTTAAGCCTGAAGAGTTATATTGGCAAGTTTTTCCATTCGTGACTCGAAGGTGGAAGATGATTGGACACTAGTGTGCCCAGAAATTTGCACTCGGTGACATGATGGTTGAGGGAATGGGCTTAAAGATGACATTAAAAGTGATTGCTAAATCTGGAAGAGAAACTGAATGAGTATCAGATTGGCATTCGTGTTTTGAAGCGTATCTGAACTGTATTTGAAAAGTGGACTCTGAATGAGTATCAGAGTGGCATCCGTGTCTGCAGCATATCTGAATTGTATCTGAAAGTTGAATCTGAATGAGTATCAGGATGGCATCCGTGTCTGGAGCGTATTTGAACTATATCTGAAAGTTGAATCTTAATGAGTATCAGAATGACATCTGTGTTTGGAGCGTATCTGAACTGTATCCGAAGGTTGAATCTGAATGAGTATCAGAATGGCATCCGTGTCTGAAGCGTATCTGAATTGTATCTAAAAGTTGAATCTGAATGAGTACTAAAATGACATCCGTGTCTGGAGCGTATCTGAAATGTATATGAAAGTTGAATCTGAATGAGTATCAGAATGGCATCCGTGTCTGGAGCGTATCTGAAATTTGAATGAGTATCAGAATGGCATCCGTGTCTAGAGCGTACCTGAACTGTATCTGAAAACTTTGAACATTGTTAATGGTAGTTGTTAACCTTATCCTGAAAAGGGTAAAATGTTAGCTAAAATGAAAAGTCATGTTGTATGAAATGCTTGGTATGATGCATTCATGTTATCAATGTTTATGATATATGGATGCGATGTATGCGTATGTGAGCTAATCTGCTACGCTGCAGTTGGATTGGGAAAAATAAATTCCTGACTGCTGCTGAGGTTGTGGGGTGTAAATCCTCATGTTTTGAAGTTAAAGTGTTGATGAATTTCCGTTTAGAGAAATAAACTTTGCTATAAGGGAAATGTTGTGTGCTGCTTGTAAGAACCTGTTGGGGAAACCTGAGAAATTGGACGACTTCTACTGGGGATTGATAACTGGAAGTTTTATTCTGCTGGGGATTAAACTGCACACTGTGGGGGATTTCATGGAGATAGCTTAGAGAGATTTCCCTACCTCTTAAAGCCATCAATCACTGTCTTTCTATTTTGTTTATTTGTAAACAGTAATTATGTCCAAATGCATATGTTCAAAAATAAATCATTGGACGTTTTTGTAAACAAAATAAGAGTAAAGAAAAATAGATAGTTTTGCACTTTCAAAGAGATATCTTTGTATTGACTTTGAGTAAGTATTTTTGTACAAGGAGACAAACATTCTAGTAAGAGAAAGCCGTTGTAAAAAATGAATTTTGATACAAAGAAAAGATAGCTATGTTCAATAATCCCATGGGGTTCCCATTCTGCTATATCCTTCGTGCCTCTGAGCATCTTGTCCACTTGCGGCCTTGTCCGAAGATGATTGAATTGATCAGAACCTCTGAGTTTGTCAGTTGAAGCCAAAGGTTGTCCGTAAGGTGATCCAACGGGACATAGTCATACGCTTTACATTCCCTAACTTTTGCCTAGACCTCTCTTTCAGGTTTTTAGTCCACCGGGATACCCTTTTTTCCCCAAGCCACCCATTCGGGTTTTCAGCTTGTCGGGTATACATATTTTTTTGATTTATCCCTAATTTTTTCCCGAACCTTTTTGATTCGCCGATATGCCCTTATTTTTCCTAGGTGTGTCAACCAAGAGGGTCTCTTATGCGTAGTATCTTTTGACTATGTCTGCGTTCGCAGGATGTGGCAGGTCGTCGTCATCCATGGTGGTTAAGATCATTGCTCCACCAGAGAATATGTTTTTTATTACAAATTGTCCTTTGTAGGTAGGAGTCCATTTACCCCTGTGATCACCTTGCGGTAGTATGATGCGTTTGATCACCAGATCCCCAACTTGATATACTTGGCGTCTGACCTTTTTGTTGAAAGCCTTGATCATCCATTTTTGATACATTTGACCATGACAGACAACAGTAAGCCTTTTCTCATCAATTAAGTTCAGTTGATCAAGTCGAGTCTGGATCCAATCTTCTTCACTCAACCCTGCATCCTTCATAATTCTTAGAGAGGGGATCTGGACCTCAATAGGCAAAACAACCTCCATGCCGTATACCATAGAGTAAGGCGTTGCCCCAGTTGATGTGTGTGCTGTGGTACGATAACCATGGAGAGTGAATGGTAGCATCTCATGCCACTCTTTGTATATTACTGCCATTTTCTGTATGATCTTTTTAATGTTCTTATTCGCGACTTCGACATCACCATTCATCTTCATCCGATAAGGGGAAGAATTGTGATGTCGAATCTTGAATTGCTCGCACAAGGTGGTGATCTTAGTATTGTTCAAGTTTGTACCATTGTCTGTAATGATCCTCTCCGGGATATCGTAACGATAGAAGAGATTCTGCTTGATGAACCGGGCGACAAAGCTCTTGGTAACAGAAGCAAAAGAAGCTACCTCCACCAACTTTGTAAAATAGTCAATGGCCACTTAGATGAAGCGGTGTCCATTAGAGGATGTTGGCTTGATTTCCCCAATCATATCAATGCCCCACATAGCAAAGGGCCAAGGAGCCGTCAAGAAATTCAGAGGAACTAGAGGTACGTGCACCTTGTCAACATAAATCTGACACTTGTGGCAAGTTTGAGAGTGTTTATAGCAATCTGATTCCATGGTAGACCAGTAATAGCCTTCCCGTAGGATTTTCTTTGCCATCGTATGCCCGCTGGAATGGGTGCCAAAAGTGCCTTCATGTAACTCAGCCATGATCCTTTCTGCTTCAACCTTGTCTATGCACCGAAGTAACACAGAGTCATGGTTGCATTTGTAGAGAATGCCATTACTAAGGAAGAATTTAGTAGAGAATCTCCTTAAGAACTTCTTATCATTTACTGAAGCTCCTTCTCGAGATACCTCTTGACTTCGTGAAACTAAGGCTGGTCCACTATTTATTCAGTATTAATCTCGTGACAGTGTGCTGGTTCGTCCATTCGTTTAATGGTGATCTGGCGAGCTTCATTATCCTATTTGAGTTTAAACATAGATGACATTGGGGCTAGTGCGTCTGCTAGCTGATTTTCTTCTCGCGGAAAGTGCTCGAAGGTAATCTTCTCAAAATGTAGGAGAAATGTAAAAACATGTTCTTTTTAAGGGATAAGGTTAGTGTGTTTGGTGTCCCATTCCCCTTTGATCTGGATGATAACCAAAGCTGAATCTCTGAATACATTCAAGGATTTGATCCCCAAATCTATGGCAGCTTTGAGACCAAAGATGAACGCTTCGTATTCCGCTATGTTGTTTGTGCAGTTGAAGCAGAGTCTTGCAGTAAATGGAGTATGACATCCTTCGGGAGATATAAGTACAACACCATTACCATTTCCGAGTGTGTTAGATGCCCCATCAAAAACCAGGGTCCATCTGGATCCTTGTTCAGGTCCGTCATATGGCCTGAATTCTTCACAGGTTAGCTTCCTTGAGATCCCAGGAAGCTAATGCAATGATTAGCTTAAGCAATGGATGACTAAAATGGTCTGGAGAAGTCAATGTGCAGAGCTCTGTTTTTGAAAATGGAGGATGGGGTTAATGGTGTTACAGTTCTGTAAAAGGGTGTGGTATCAACTCTATATGCTGTTTAGAAGATTTGGAAACCAAAAGGCCGAGAAACACACGAGTAGATTATGAGTTTCAAGTTTTTGGTCAGTTTGTGTGAAAATGGAAGTGTGAAGCGTGATTCTGAGTTCTAGGTATTTTCAAGGCTTGAGCATTCGTGTGTTTGTGTCAAATGGTTTGTGTATGTATAAACAAAAGTGTTTGAGAGCTTTGGACAATCAAAAGTACAAGTTTCTAGCTTTTGTCTAGGTTACTTGATTTTGAAGAAAAAAGGGAAACAAGTTTCAAGGAGAAGTACAAGCATGGGATGGGTGATTGTAAGTGTTTGAAACATTTATCGTGAGTTATAGGTCCTGTTTGATCAGAAGAGAACAAGTGCAAGGCTCAAGAACAAGTTTTGTACCAAAAGTCACTTTATCAAAATGGCAATGTAACCTTTCTTCCAAAAATGGATATAAAGGATGTCCATGCATTGAATGCTTGAAGTGAGGCCTCTAACAGCTGTGTAAACCATTAATTATGGAGTGCCTAACAAGTTTGAGGCCTGTAAAGTAGAGTTAATGTAGCACAACTTTGAATTTGAATTTTGCTCATCACTAAAATGACTTGTAACTAAAGTGATAAAACCCTAACTTCATCTCTTCGATTCTCCCTACTCAAGAATGATCTCAAGGAGTTATTAGATATTTTGGAAAGCTTGAAATGTGCTCTACAGACCATCTTTGAATTGATTTTGAAGATTCCCATTGGAATTATATGAAAAAGTACCATGAAGTTGGGTCAAAATCCTGACCAAATTAGGGCAAAATTTCACTAAGTGTTTTGTTTCATGACCACATGTTCTTAAAATTATAACTTGAGATCCAAGCCCTTTTGGGAGAATTTATGTTAAGAAAAGTTGTAGATTTCATGGAGATCTACAACTCTCATGTTGGAAGTTTCTCTTGAATCATCTTGCATCATGGTGAAAATTTTGCTCAAAGTTATGAAAAAATAAGAAATTCCCAACACTTACAAAAATTTCTAAGTTTAAAAATTTTAACTTTTCAAAATGAAATCTTGAATTTTTGATTTCTTGATGAATAAGTTTCATATTTTGACATGTTTTGATGAATTGTGATCTTTGGCACTTAAATTTGACTAAAAAGTCAAAGTTTGACTTTTCAGTATACAGTTGACTTTTCAGTATACAGTTTGACATGTTGGAAGTTGACTTTTAATCTTGGGGGTCCATAATGATCCATGAAAACCATATGGGGCATAGAAAGTTCAAAAATCCTTGTGCAAACTCAAACCCTAATTTTGGTCATTTGTGCTTAAGGAGGTGTCTTGAGCTGATCAATCCTAATGCAGTCTTGAGCTAAGGAGATCTTGTGAGCAAATTCTTGATAAGTGAGAGGGAAAATTTTGGGGTACAATAGTGAGCAAGCAATTAAGAAAGTTCTACCTACTCAAAAGTCTTTTGTTTATTTCTCTCCCTTTAATATTGCTATCTCACCATTGGTTGGCAAAAAGCTCTATCTTTAGATGTAAAGGGACGGGCGTGAGTCATTGTATAGTAATGAATAGAAATGTTGTGAGATACCTTAGAATTTCTCTTAAGGGACCAAGATCATTTGTAAGGCAACATTCGTAGCGTCATCGAGGGACTATGATCTTGTATTTTTGATTGTTTTTGCTAAGATACCTCACATGCATAACATGACCATTTTCTCAAGGCAACAAGTGGAGTTAACCCTAGATGTGCAAAGTGTGCAAGTGTTTGTATTTCATGCTTGAATTTATCTTGGATTTCGGGTTTTCTAAGCATTGGTTTTATCTTTCCATACAAACCCTAATTACTAGCATTATATGAAAGCGATAAATTGCAGAAAGTAGATATCCTATGCTATTACAACATTTGGGGATGGGGGATACAAAATTTACAAATGGGGATTGCAAGAATTTAAACCCTAATTATCTATTACAACCATATTGAATTATATAAATAAATGTACAAAAATTGAAATAAATATAGTGTACAAGAGATAAATGGAAAAGCCATGAATTTTATTTAGTTTTTGGGGAAAAGATTTTAATATGTTTAACTAAAAACAAAAAATAACTAAAAAGAAATTAAACTAAGTAAATTAGAAAAGAATTTTTTTTATAAATATTTTTGATGAAAAAGTTTTGATATTAATCAAATTATGAAAAAGAAATTAATTAATTAAAATACAGAAACCTAACATTCTAAATTAGTTTAAATTAAAAGAGAAATAAATAAACCTAAGTCTAACTAATTGAAAATAAAGGTCTAAGTTTAAATTAGTTTAAGAAAAGAAAATTAAATAGTTAAAAGAAAAGTATTTTACTATTCTATTTATACAAAATAAAATAAATAAATAAAATGAAATGGAAAAAGTTTTAATATAATTGTTTAGAAAAATATATTTATGCATATTTATTAAAGAAATAAATAAATTAAAAATAAAATAAGAAATGAAAAGAAATGAAAATAGAAATATAAATTAAAGGGGGTTAAAAAGTAAAAGAGGGTGGAAAAAAAGAAAAATCATCTAGTCAAGCCTAAAGTCATCTAAAGGGGGTTAATGTTGTGTAATGGTAAAGGAGGGGTGCGCTGGGAAATATAGGAGATTGGACTGGATTGTTGTTTTGAGGATGGCCTAACGAAATGGTGATGAATAACGAGGGAAGGGGGTGCACGAATGAGGAAAGGGTTGGGCCTGGTGCTGGTTAGGGGGGTGTGTGTGAGTGAAGAGATTGGGCTGAAGATTTAAGCGCAATAGCATAAAAAGTATGAAAAACTGAATAAAAAATAAGAGAAAAAACGGTCCCAAGAGGTTTCGAACCCCTGTCTGTACGTTTTCCAAACAACACTTCCACCACCGCGCCAAACTGCTTCATCTGTTAATAGTACAACTCCAATAATATATAAAAAAAGAATATACTAAGTTGAGAAAGAAAAAAAATGGTGGGCTTAGGCCGAATCGGGTCGACCCTAGACCCACCTCTTATCACCAAATTAAAACAGACAAAAAGGTTTTGTGAACCCTAATGTCTTCAGTGCCTCCAACTTTATCTCTCTCACTGTATCATGATTAGTTTCCTTTGTCGTCTTCCTCGCTTGGATATTAAGGATATCCTCCGTGTTTCATCTTTTTCCTTCAGTTTCGTTCCTTAACTCTTCTTTTGTTTTGGATTTCTAACTTTCACTTGCGTGATTTTACAGTGAAACAAACAAGAATGGAAAGGAAAAGGAAGGCTTAGGATTTACCGAATCTTTGAAGGGTTAGGATTTTAGGGAAATGGTGATAAAAAATGTTAGGGTTTGTGTTTGTTGCGATTTGTTGTATTGTGAAGTTTGTATATTTTTGTGAACAGAAACCTTGGGTTTGTTGGTTCAGATTCGATTTGGTTCTTTCTCTGTATTTTTTGAACTCTTTGTATATTTTTTCGTGAATGCTCTTCCCCTTTGTGCGCTGCTTTTACACTGTGATGGTTTTTGACTTTGGTAGTTGTTTGATGCTTTTGCTGGTTGAGTTTGCTTGTTTTCTTGTACAAGCTTGATGCTGACTTGAGGGGCATCATTTTGTAACTTTACTTTTGTTGTACTAATTTGCTGGTTGCTTGCTTTTTTGTATAAGTTTTTGTACTTGTGGCTGACTTTTAGTACTTGCTGTACTAGCTTGCTTGTTGGGTATGCTGGGTTTTGTACTGGTTTTGTACTGGTTTGGTTGTTGGATGGCTGTACTTGCTGGATTTCTTCCTTCTTTTACTGTAAACAATGTTTTGCTTTTGAAGTAACTTGGAAATGTGGTTTTCTTTGCGTGAAATGATGATAAAATTGATTTCTCTTGATTTCTTTCCTATCTTTTATGAACCAACTTTGTGATTTGTAAAAGATTGACATTATGGTTTATCTTGTTTGTGAACCAAGTTTGTATTTATGGTTTTTAATGGGCAAATTCCTAGGCCAATGGTTAAACAAAATTTGTATGAGGCTTTTAGTTATTTGTTGGGCTTTTGCAATTTTATTTGTGATGTTTCTTGTTAGGCTTGACAGTGATTTTGTACATGCTGCCTTGAACATCCTTTTGTGGAAAAAAAAAGCCCTTTTTTGTGATTTGCGATAGGAATCGTGGGCCAATGATTGAAACTTGAGATTCTGATTATGTGTGAAACAAATGAGGCCTGAATGTGATCGAAAAACCACCCTTAAATTCTGATTCCTTTCCACACCCTAATGATGAGATTCTAAATAGAAACTCTTTGGAAATTTTTTTTATGCTCAAGCTCGATAATTTTCTAACCAATTCCTCTTTTTTGTTTTGCTTTATATGAGTTGATGAGGAAGAGATGGGGATGGAAAGGCAAAGGCAAAGGCAATAAGAATCCATGGATAGGCTTGAAGAATCTTGGAGGGAAATTCGAAGAAGGAGAAGATTTTAATCACATAGAAGCTCATAGGATTGATTAGAATGAGTTTAGAAGCTTCCCTTATTTGTCTTGTAAGAATTAGAAATTGTCTTGTAATTTGAAGTTTGTTAGGGACAAAACAATTGACCTTTCAAATTGTATCATTGTGCCTCTCTTGTAATACAAACTTTTTTGTTGCTAAAATGCTTATAAAGCAAGTTAAATCTTGAATGCAATACTTGAATGAATCTTGTCGTGTTGAATGGTTTTTTTGAAATGAAATTGAATGGACCTTGAATTGATGCTTGAATAAATCTTGGTTGAAACAAGAAATTAATCATGAATGGATGAGGATGAATTGATTTGAAAAAATGAAGGAAACTATGAAGTTAAAATTTTGTATGAATTGGTATGCTTGAATACATCTTGGATTTGCACACCTTGTCATTTAAACCTCAAGAAACCCCAAAAGTACTTCCTTTCTAACCTTGGAAACTTTGATGAATAAATTTAATCAAATGATTCTTCAAATTTCAAACCATCTTGTATCCGGTAGCAACAAACAATCAAGAACGAACAAACTTTGATCATAATGAAACCCTTGTAATGATGAAGAAACACCTCGATAAATCAATAACCTTGACATAAATTCAATGAACCTCAGATGACACAAGATAAAAACCACAATCTCTTGATGATCCTTAGTTGATGAATGCAAATGTACTAAGACAAAACTCAAAATAATAATGCTCCAAGAATTGAATCAAGAGAGACGTCACACACCTCAGTAACCCAAAACCCATGCACAAGAGCCAATGGATAGAAGAAAATTTTGAGCATTTGCAAACTCGAAGCCTGGGCGAATATTGACATGTTTGGAGGTATGAAAAGCTTTGAACATTTGAGAAACCCTAGAAGAGGATTTTTAAAGGAGAGGGAGGGCAAATTTTGGGGTACAACAACATGTCACGCAAAAACCTCCCTAAAATGACCACTTCAACAATTTACTAATTTTCCTGCCAACCGCTCGGAATATTCTAACGTCCTAATGAACACCCCGACCAATGATCAACTATCCTAACCTATCCATCGATTAAACCGGGCAGTCACACAGATAACTCAAAACGCCCACAACAAATAACTGGGTAACTTTGATAGCAAATTCAGAAAGCATCAACGCACAACAGGACTACAACGACCAATTCCCATGTGATACACTTCATAAATCCCATTATAAGGTCAGAAACTCACCCTTACTTGGATTGAAGGTCGCTCAACCAAAGCTCCGGTTGGAATCCTTACTTTGCTCTGCTCGACACCAGGCAACTTGCTCCTCTTTCGTGCAGCTCTTTCGGTCAACGTACAAAACTTCTTATTCTCCAACTAAAACAAATCCTTGTGTCAGCTTATCCTTATATATCAATCCTATTGGGCCTAACATACACACCCCCACTTTACTACTTGCAACCAATAACATAAGTCCAACACTATATATTCCCTTAATTCCAACATATAATTATTATTAGTCAACTAATTAATTAACAATAATCCAACAACTTATATCAATAATTCTCAATATCTCACAACTTCACAAATAATCCAAAAATAATAATTTAATTAAATAAATAATTAATTAAATTACGGGCGTTACAACTCTCCCCCACTTAGAATATTTTCGTCCTCGAAAATTTACCTCATTCAAACAACTCAGGATATGAGTCTCGCATCTTGATTTCCAACTCCTAAGTCATGCTTTCTCCGGCAGCTCCTAGCCAAACGACTTTCACCAAAGCAATATCTTTGCCTCTTAGAGTCTTCATTTCATGATCCACGATTCGTACAGGCATCGTCTCCACAGTAAGATTATCTTGTACTTGCACATCATCTATATGAATCACATGAGATGAATATGAAATATACTTCCGGAGTTGTGACACATGAAACACATCATGCAAATTTGAAAGATTAGGTGGTAAAGCCACTCTATAAGCAACATTTCCAACTCTTTCCGAAATCTGATATGAACCAATAAAACGAGAAGTGAGTTTCTTAGACTTCAATGCTCGCCCAATACCAGTTACAAGTGTAACTCTCAAAAACACATGGTCACCTGCTTGAAATTCTAAGTCTTTCCTTCGCTTGTCATGATAGCTCTTATGTCTGCTTTGGGAAGCTTTCATCTTTTCTCGAATCAACTTCACCTTCTCAGTAGTCTCGCGAATAATTTCCGGTCCGAACACTACACTTTCTCTAGATTCATGCCAACATAAAGGAGTTCTACATATCCGACTATACAACGCCTCAAAAGGTGCCATCCAATTACTAGAATGGTAACTGTTATTATAAGTGAACTCTATCAACGGAAGATAAGTATCCCACAAACCTCCCTGCTCAAGAACACATGCTCTCAACAAATCCTCCAACGATTAAATATTCCTTTCTGTCTGACCATCCATTTGAGGATGATACACCAAACTCAACCTCAACTTAGAACCCAACTCTTTTTTCAAACCTTTCCAAAAATCAGAAGTAAACCTCAGATCTCTATCTGACACAATGCACAAAGGAACACCATGCAGCTTCACAATTACACTAGTGTAAATCTCTGCCTACTTTGATACTGGAAAATTGATTTTAATAGGAATAAAATGAGCCGACTTCGTAAGCCTATCAACAATCACCCAAATCGAATCATGTCCTCTTAGAGTATTAGGTAACCCTGTCACAAAGTCCATCAAAATGCTATCCCATTTCTATTCTGGAACTTCTAACGGTTACATCAACCCTGCAGGCTTCTGATGTTCAACTTTCGACTTCTGACAAGTTAAACATGCATACATAAACCGAGCCACATCACTCTTCATCCCAGGCCACCAAGACAAATTCTTCAAATCCTGATACATCTTTGTAGCTCCCGGATGAATTCTTAACTTACTTCTATGAATCTCTTCAAGAATCACTTTCTTCATCTCCGCATCATCAGGAATACAAATCCGATTACAAAATCTCAACACACCTTGCACATCTAACTTAAAATCACTACTCTCAGACAGATTGATCCTAACTGTCGAATCTACCAGTTTCACATCTAACTTCTGAGCTTCTCTGATACTATCCAGAAATTCATTGTTAATCTTCAACATTCCCAACATAACACTCTGCGGTGTCACATCGCAAACTAAGCTCATATCTCTGAACTGTTCAATCAATTTCAACTCTTTAACCATCATTGCTGACATATGTAAAGTCTTTCGACTCAACGCATCAGCTACCAAATTCGCCTTTCCTGGATGATAATTCAAACCGAAATCATAATCCTTTAACAACTCCAACCATCTTCGTTGTCTCATATTCAATTCCTTCTGATCAAATAGATACTTTAAGCTCTTATGGTCACTAAACACTTTAAATATAGAACCATAAAGATAATGCCTCCAAATTTTCAACACAAAAACAACTACAACAAGCTCTAAATCATGCGTAGAATAGTTCTTTTCATGAGTCCTCAACTGCCTTGACGCATAAGAAACTACCTTATCATTCTGCATAAGAACACCTCCTAAACCCATCTTAGAAGCATCACAATATACCACAAAAGGTTCTCCTAGATTAGGCAATGTCAAAATCGGAGCCAACGTCAATCTCTTCTTTAATTCTGTAAAACTCTCTTCACACGGAACATACCAAACAAAAGCTCTACCTTTACAAGTCAACTTAGTCAACGGAAGTGCCAACTTAGAAAAAACTTCTATAAACCTTCTATAATAACCAACTAATCCCAAAAATCTTCTAATCTTGGTAGCCGACTTCGGAGTTTCCCATTGCAACACAATGTCCACCTTCAATGGATCTACAACAATGCCACTACCTGAGATCACATGAACAAGAAAACTAACCCCCTTTAACCAAAATTCACACTTAGACAACTTTGCATACAACTTTTTCTCTTTCAAAACTTGTAATACTACTCTTAAGTGTTTTGCATGCTCTCCTTCCGACTTAGAGTAAATCAAAATGTCATCTATGAACACCACTACAAACCGATCCAAATAAGTATGAAAGACGCGATTCATGTACTCCATGAATACGCCAGTGCGTTAGTAACACCGAAAGGCATCACTGAATACTCATAATGTCCATAACACGTTCCGAAAGCTATCTTATGGATATCTTCATCCTTCACCTTAATCTGATGATAACCCAACCTCAAATCAATCTTACTAAACACACGAGCACCCACCAATTGATCCATCAAGTCATCTATTCTTAGAAGCGGATACTTGTTCTTAATCGTCACTTTATTAAACTGTCTATAATCAACACAAAGCCTCATACTTCCGTCTTTCTTTACTAGCAACACTGGAGCTCCCCACAACGATACACTTGGCCTCACAAACTTCTTTTCAAGTAACTCTTCCAATTGCTTCTTTAATTCCGACAATTCAGATGCATACATCTTGTATGGTGCCATAGACACAGGTCTGGTACCGGGTACAAGATCAATAGAAAATTTAACCTCTCTCTGGAGATACATCAGGAATTTCATCAGGGAAAACTTCAGGAAATTCATGCACCACCTGAAATTCCTCAATTATAGCTTGATTCTCGACAGATAGCGATGCCATCAACAAGAATATCTGAGCTTCTTCTTGCACCAACTGCCGCAACTGTCTAGCAGACAATAGACTATCTTCCTCTTCTTCAGGAGTAGAAAACCTCACAAACTTGTTATAACAGTTAATATAAACATAGTTATGCTCTAACCAGTTCATACCCAGAATCACATCCAACCCTCTTAAAGGCAAACAAACCAAATCAACAACAAAGTCTCTTTCGAAGATCGACAAAGGACACTTTAAACACACAAAAGAAGTAGTCACTGAGCCCTTGGTTGGAGTGTCGAAGACCATCTATCCATTCATAGAAGACAACATAAGACCCAATCTTTCAACATAATCAACAATAATAAAGCAATGAGTAGCACAAGTATCAATAATAGTAATTAAAGGAGTACTATTAATGAAACATGTACCTCTAATGAGTCTGTCCTCAGTAGCTGCCTGATCCTCAACCAAAGCAAACACTTTACCACTGGTCTGCACCTTCTTTGGTTTCTAACACTGACTACGAATGTGTTCTTTTTCACCACAATTGAAATAAATTACCTCCTTATGCTTGCACTCAGATACAATATGTCTAGTCTTACCACAATGGAAACACCTCTTTACCTCAGTAGTACACACATTACTCTTATGCTCAGGTTTTCCACATTTGAAACAAACCACACCAGCAGGAGCATCTCCCCACTAGTCCTCAGACTCTAAGCAGCTTTCTCTTTACCTTTACCAGTTGGGGCATCATAAGTCTTACCACGATTTTGTTGGTGCTTACCCCTCTTCTCACTAATAATATTGTAGTGAGCATTATTATCCTCTTCATAAATTCTGCAACTATCAATCAAATCAGCAAAGACACGAATCTTCTGGTATCCAACTGCCTTCTTGATCTCCGGGCGCAACCCGTTCTCAAACTTGATGCACTTTGAAAACTCAACATTAGCCTCACTATAATGCGGATAAAACTTAGCCAACTCAACGAACTTTGCAGTGTACTCAACAAATGACATACTCTCTTGCTTTAGCTCAAGGAACTCAAATTCCTTCTTACCATGAACATCTTCAGGAAAATACTTCCTCAGAAATTCCCTACGAAACACAGCCCAAGTGACATTTTCACCGGCAGCTTCCAACCTCGGTTAGTCCTTTCTTATGTTTGCTACTAACTCGGAACATTTGTTTCTTGATGCACAAATTCTCTTTTGTATGCCTAACCCTGATCAGACATGCATATCGTTATCCCCTGTGAGTTCGCCCTTGATTGGCGTTCTTTACTTAGGATTCTACCTTTGGCATAATATTCCTTGCTAAAGATTCCC
This sequence comes from Vicia faba, assembly GCA_948472305.1. NCBI lineage: Eukaryota > Viridiplantae > Streptophyta > Magnoliopsida > Fabales > Fabaceae > Vicia > Vicia faba. The sequence goes on from OX451740.1 coordinate 1,329,597,477, forward strand.
CTTCGACTGGCTTCTTTACCCTTAAATCCATCTTCGACTGGTATCCTTTGTTAAGAGTCCCCTTCGTCTGGTCTCTTTCCATCTGTAGGTTCGCCTTTGATTGACGTTATTTCCTTAGGAATCTACCTTCGACATAGTATTCCTTGTTAAAGATTCCCCTTCGACTGGTTTCTTTACCCTTAAATCCACTTTCGGCTGGTATCCTTTGTTAAGAGCCTCCTTCGGCTAGTCTCTTTACATCTGCAGGTTCGCCCTTAATCGGTGTTCTTTTACTAAGAATCTACCTTCGACATAGTATTCCTTGTTAAAGATTCCCCTTCGGCTGGTTTATTTATTCTTAAATCAACCTTCGGCTAGTATCGTCTGTGAAGAATCCCCTTTGGATGGTCTCTTTTAGTTGTAAGTTCGCCTTTGATAGATGTTTTATTCAGAGTCAATGTCTATTTGTATCCCCAGTAAGCTCACCTTTGATCGGAACTATTTCCCTTTTAAATCCACCTTCGGCTGGTATCATTTGTTAAGAGTCTCCTCTGATTGGTCTCTTTACTTTCGTATGTCTTCCCTCGGCCTGGCATACACCTCCTGATATTAAAAAAGGAAGAAAAAGTGCAATGATACTCGACTGCCTTCAGAATGAAAATTTTACGGTTCTATTAAGTATTCAATCCTCTTTCACCTTGATTGTTCGAAAGGCTTGCACCAATCTCACTCTCTGATTAAAGAAGATTGAATAGGGGCAACAATTATACCCCAAAATTTACCCTCTTTATTTGTCTATCTTTAATTAGCTTATACTTTGTCAACATGCGCACACATGCATATCTTTGGATCTGTACTCATGGGAACAAGGTATTTTGGTCAACATAACAAAGCTCCCATATTTGTTCAACGCATGTCGAGTTGTGAAAGATTTAGGGAGTTTTCGGTGAATTCTGAGCAGTGCGAATGGGAAATAGTTTTTCACCTGGTTTGAGTTTGGGAATCCATATCTCCCATTTGGAATGGTATTTTGGATTGATTCTAGAGGTTTTGAAACCGTCTTGACGTTCTCTTTAATTTTTGGGTTCAGACCAAAAGCTAAATCTCGAAGGAAGGTCTCCGAATACGCCATTCTTTTGGAAGTTATACAAAAAAAATACAAAGGAAGTGGGCTGAACCGTTATTTCGTGTGCGCTAAAAAATTCATAACTTTTGTACGGATTGTCGTATGTGCGTGGTTTCGATTTCCAAAGTTTTGTCTTTATGTCTTCTTTGGAGGCTAAAAGTTGATTCACAAAGGAAGGATCCGTGAATTTTGAGTTTCTGAAGACATGTTTGTGTTGAACTAGAATTCATTTGTATTAATGTTTGATACGGTAAAGTTCATATCTTACTCGATTTTTATCGCATTGAGCTGGGTCCAGTGGCATCGGTTCATGAATTTCGTCTACTACAACTCATATTCAGATGCTAAAAGCAAACAATGACCCGAAAGTTCTTGTTTTTGGTCTTCTTTGCGCATGACGCAATAAAATTCTGCACAAGAAATTATTTTTGTCTGACGCAGTGTCAGTAAAACTTCAAAAATTCATAACTTCCTCGTCGTTTATCAGATTGAGCCTGTTCTTTCTAAGATGCGTCAAAAATTAGATTATCTTCATTTTTCGTGTTGGAACTTTTTGAAGATTCCATATGGATGATGACATGGCACTTCGCGGTCGTGTCAGGCCCACACTTTCAAGTCAAGGCCTAATCCAATTGCACATCCTAGGCCCAATTGGCCCATATATATAATCTTGAAATCAAAATTTTCAAGGGAGAGTTCTTATAATTCACAAATTCTCATAAACACAAAAATATTTTTCTCTCAATCCTCTCAAAGATCAAATCAAAGTTCTATAACTTTTTTTATCAAGAACACAACAACAATTTGATCAAGAATTGAAAGTCAAAGATCAAGAGTAGTTCTTCTCTGATTGTCGATTCGTTTGTTGCGATATCAAAATCTAAGATTCCTCTTCACTGCTATCGGTGAGATTTTTTCTAATTAAGCACTTTTGAAATAAGTGATTATTTGAGAAACACTTTTTTAATCAAGCATGAAATGAATTTAGGTTGAATCTTGAATTGAGAATACAAATCTAATACTAGAATCGTGATTTGATTTGATTATTATGTGGTGATCCAGAATTGGATAGTGGGATTAAGTGCTTATTGAATTAATTGATTTGGATGAAAGTGATTAATTGATGAAATAAATTAAGGATGTTGCATGAGGTTTAATTATTGATCTTATTCAGGCATGTGAAGTTTGAATCTAGACCTTAAATTATGCAAAATCATATGTTGAATGTATGGAGATTTGGTGTTTGATCAATTGCCTAAGCCATGAGCCAAAACATCAAAAAGTTAGAAGAGCTACTTTCTGCATGTGCGGTAATCGGTTACCCGGTTATGGTAACCGGTTACCCGGTTATGGTAACCGGTTACCCGGTTATGGTAACCGGTTACCCGGTTATGGTAACCGGTTACCACCCTTTCCACGTAACTGAAATTTGAAATCCCACGCGGGTAACCGGTTACCTCAAAACAATAGCGTTTTCCTTAACTTTTTGAGTTAAGGTGAACGGTTACCCAGTTATGGTAACTGGTTATCTCAAAATAGTAGCATTTTTCTCAACTCTTTGAGTTATGGTAACCGGTTACCCAGTTATGGTAATCGGTTACCCAGACACAAATATTAAATTTCACTTTGTTTTAATGCATGTTTGCACATATTGCCTTGTTTATTCTAACTTCTTTTGTGAATACTTTGAAAGGTACGTTGTTAAGCCTTCAACATTAAATTGGAACATGATTATGTAAGTTTAAGATTGCGCCTAAGAGGGGGGTGAATTAGGTGGTGGTCGATTTTTGATTTATTTTACACTTTCTGGTTTTGTTTTAGTGCTATGGAAAACGGTAAAGTGCATAAAGTAAAGAGACACGGAGATTTATCCTGGTTCCTTCCACACCCCGGAAGTACGTCCAGTTCCCTTGCAAACACGCAAGAGATTTCACTATTTTGTTAGAACTTTTACAAGACTCTTCCTAGTCTTATCAACTAAAGACACTAACAAATACCAAGAACACCCTCTTGGATTTCCAATAAGTCTCTTGAGAACAATCCTCTCAAAAGATACCTCTTGTTTCCAACAATGGACAACAAGGTACAAAAGTATTCTAATACTTAATTCCAACAATCCTAGAAATAAGTTACACTTAGTATAATTCTATGAAATATGATTTCTTGAAAGATATTAATCACATAGAGTGACTTCAATGAAGTTTCTTCTTTCTTCTCTTGTAAGCAATCCAAACTGTAACACAATGGTTAGAAAATGCTCAAAGATTTCTGTTCTTATATGTGTGAAAGTGCAGAAAATCTTTGTTCTCAAAAAATAAGAAATATGAAGTTTGAATATTTTACAAAGTTCAGAATTATTGCATGAGAGAAGAGTTGTTTTATAATTTGAAAGATTTAGTATTTAAAGCAATCAAGATACCTTTCCAAATGGATACCACTTTTCTGTTTGTAAAACTTGAGAAGATGCAATGTATGACCATGCAACCATTGGAGAAAAGGTGTGAAGGATATCTTAAATCAAGTTCAGATTTTTCAAAAATTACAACGTGTAAATCGATTAGCATTAGATGTAAATCGATTGCACGGGTTTGTAACGTTCTTGTTTTCAAAAATTTTGAAGTGTAAATCGATTTACATGATGTGTTAATCGATTTACATGATGTGTTAATCGATTTAATAGTGTTAAAAAATTAACTCAGTTCAGTAATCAATCGATTTACACTCCATGTAAATCGATTGCTGCCAGGGGCAATCAGTTTTGAAAAAACATGTGTAAATCGATTTACATGATGTGTTAATCGATTTACATTAGTGAAAAACTTAGAATTTGCTTTAAACTTTAAGTGAAGTGTTGTGGCAAGTGTGTATATCATTTTTGAGCATTTCTAATCAATTTAGTTCAAATGAGAATTGTTATACTTGTTTGCTTGCCTTGATCCTTGAAGCTTTGAGTGAATGATGCTTTAAGCTAATTCCACTTCTTTTCCTTCTTGCCATAGTGCTTTTTTGTCTTTCATCAAAACTAATGTTGAGTTGAGGCTTGAGATTACATTCTCCCCCTTTTTGATGATGACAAACCATCTTTCTTTATGAGTTGTTCAGAATTGGAGCAAAAGGAGTTTTCTCCCCCTAAGATAGATTTCTCCCCCTATGGAGAAAAAGATTTGAAAACTTGCCCTGAAAAGAAAACTGAAACAAACAACCATAAAGTGCTATCACATCCTTCTCCCTCTTTGACATTATCAAAAAGAAGGGAAAGATGTAACATAAGATGATACTTATAACAATTTGAAACAGATATGAACATAAACTAAAACGCAAATTTCTAAAAATATCGTACGAAGTTCAAATACACATAATACAAAACTAACACTTGAAGAAATTATCAAACAAAAAACATAATGATAAAGAACAGGAATTTAATAATATTGGCCAGGAAAATATTAGAAGGGTCCTTGATATGGAAACTGTTGTTGTAGAGGTGGTTCGGTGTATTGAGGAGGCGGAGGTGCTGGATTGTTTGGATCGTATGGAGGAATATGGAGATGTGAGTAGAGGTATGAAAACTGTTGGTTCACATCATTCTGAAAAGCATTGATGCGAGAGGAGGTAGAATCATTTATCGTGGTCCATTGAGAATTCATATGCATGGCAATAATCTTATTGCTTCCAAACGTGCTACCAGAGCAAAAGTTTCTTCAAAATCAATTCCTTCCTCTTGGTTGTATCCTTGAGCAACTAGTCTTGCCTTGTTTAGAGTGATTATACCATTTTCATCCATCTTGTTTTTGAATACCTATTTGGTTCCAATGATACGTTTATTTCCTGGATTAGTAACAAGTTCCCAAACTTCGTTCCGCTCGAATTGGTTTAGCTCCTCTTGCATGGCAAGGATCCATTTATCATCTTCTAGTGCTTGAGCCACTTTGGTAGGTTCAAATTGAGATAAAAAAGCCATATTTAAGCATGCATCCTTAAGATTTAGCCGTGTAGATACCCCTTTGCTAATATCTACAATTATGTTGTCAATTGGATGATCACGATGAGTTCTCCATTCTTGAAGAAGACCATCATCATTTCCATTTTGATGTGAAAGTTCATATGTTTGTTCCGGGTTGATAATTTTGCCACCTTCGCATGAATTCTCATGAGGTAAATCTATATAATCATCATCATCACAAATAACAACTTCCTCCTTGGAGGTGTTAGATTCATCAAAAGAAACATGCATTGATTCTTCTATAGTTAAAGTTCTTTTATTGTAAATTCTAAAAGCTTTGCTAGAAAGGGAGTAACCAAGAAAAATACCTTCATCCGATTTTTCATCGAACTTACCGAGATTGTCTTTGTCGTTGTTAAGGACAAAACATTTGCACCCGAAAATGTGAAAGTGAGAGATATTTGGTTTTCTTCCTTTGTAAATCTCATATGGAGTTTTCTTTAGTATAGGTCTTATGATCACGCGATTGCTTACGTAACATGCCGTGCTTACAGCATCCGCCCAAAAATATTTAGGCAAACTTGAGTCACTTAGCATGGTTCTTGCAAGTTCTATCAAAGACCTATTTTTCCTTTCAACTACTCCATTTTGTTGTGGAGTTCTTGGTGCTGAAAAATTGTGGAAGATCCCATTTTCTTCACAAAATTCATCAAACAGACTGTTTTGGAACTCTCCACCATGATCACTTCGGATTGATGTTATCTTTAATGACTTCTCATTTTGAACTTGTTTTGCATATCTCTTGAATGCCTTGAATGCGTCATTTTTGTGCACTAAAAACAAAGTCCAAGTAAAACGGGAAAAATCATCTACAATAACTAAAGCATAAATGTTACCTCCTAAGCTTCTTGTTCTAGATGGACCAAAAAGATCCATGTGCAACAATTGAAGTGGTCTTGTTGTTGAAAGCACATTCTTTGGTTTGAAAGTTGATTTGGTTTGTTTTCCCTTTTGGCATGCACTACATAATTTGTCTTTGATGAATTTCATCTTTGGTAGACCAATAACTAAGTCATGCTTAACTAATTTGTTCAAGTGCTCCATGTGTATGTGAGCAATCCTCTTGTGCCATAACCAAGCGTCATTATTGTTTACCATGAGACATTGTACCTTCATAGACAAATCATCTAAAGTAATCATAAAAATATTGTTAGATCTTATACCTATGAGTTTTACCTCATTGGTTGCCTCATCCATAATTAGGCATTCTTCTTTGTTGAATTTGATTTTGAACCCTTTATCGCAAAGTTGACTTATGCTAAGAAGGTTGTGCTTTAATCCTTCAACATAGAGAGCATCCTCAATTTGAATGGATAGAGGTATGCCAACTATTACAACGCCAAGAATCTTTCCTTTGGTGTTGTCTCCATAGGTGACATACCCTTTGGCTTTATGTACTAGATATGAAAATTGGTGTACATCTCCTGTCATATGCTTTGAACATCCACTGTCAAGATACCAAAGGTTTGATGTGGATTTCAATCATACCTACAAAAACAAATTATTTCTTGTTAGGTACCCAAGTGGCCTTGGGTCCTTCATAGTTAGTTCCCTTTTTCACCCATGCATAGTGTCCACTAGCCATACTGAAATTTCTAATATAGCATGCATTAGGTGTGTGTCCAACAATACCAAAGTAAAAACAGTTTGGAACAAATTTGCTCTTGTATCTAGGAATTTGTTTTCTTTTAGATACATTAGGCTTTTTCTTTTGATGATTATGAACAACTTGCTTATTTTCTACTATCTTGGGATTGGAACTATTACTAGCCTTTACAAAAACAGTGGGATTGTTACTTGGTTTCTTAGTATTCACATAGCCAAGACCTCTTTTATCATTTGGATAACGTTGTTGGCTTAATAATCCTTCCAATCCTATTTGTCCTTTTTCATATCGTTCAATGACTCTTTTCAATTGAACAATTTGAAAGACATTTGATTCACACTTGGTGCATGCAAAGTTTTCCTTTTCTTTTATAAAATTCTGTTTTTGAAGATCAAAATCTTTAGTCACGGTGTCAATTTTTTCGTGACAAATTAGAAGTTCTTTTTCTTGGCTTGACATCTTTTTGTATAAACTTTTGCATTCTTTCAAGAGTTCATCAATGGCACCTTGAACATAATCATCAAAAATATTAAATTCATTACTAACCTCTTCTTCGTCATCGGAGTGATGCGATGCCATTAAGGCTAAATTTGCACATTCGTCGCTTTCCGATTCCGATGTACTACTCATATCATTATCTTCCCATGCTATGTAGGCTTTCTTGTGTTTTGAGTCCTTTCCTTTGAATATGTTTTTCTTTGGGAGATTTGGACAGTTTGGCTTGATATGTCCTTGCTTTCCACATTCATAACATGAGACATCTTGTGTTGATGTGGAGGATTCTCTTTTCTTGAAGTGCTTTCTCTTATTTGCGTGAGATCTACCCTTGTCATTTCTGCCAAAAAACTTCCCAAGTCTTTTAACAAGAAGCATGAAATTTTCATCTTCTTCCAGATTGTATTCTTTTACTACTTCCTTTGAATCAATTTTTAAAGCAATGTTTTTGGATTTCTTTTCTAGATTCTCATGTTTTTCAAGTCTACAGAGTTCCGTTTCGTATTCTTAAAGTTTGCCAAATAATGTAGCGGAAGTCATTGCGGAGAGACTCTTCTTTTCCGAGATTGCCGTTACCTTTGGTTGCCATTCCCTAGTCAATGATCTAAGGACTTTCAAGTTGAGTTCATCATTTGTCAAGGTTTTACCAAGAGCACTTAAGTGATTTGTTAAGTGGATGAATCTCTTTTGTAGGTCGAGAATGGTTTCTCCGGGCTGCATTCAGAATAACTCGTATTCTTGACTTAAAGTATTCAGCCTTGATCTCTTAACTTCAACGGTTCCTTCATGTGTTTGTACCAAGGTGTCCCATATTTCTTTCGCCGATTTACATGCAGATACACGAAAGAACTCATCCATGCATAGTGCACCTTGAAGTAGATTTACGGCCTTTTTATCATAGAGGACTTTTTTCTTGTCGTCATCATCCCATGCAGTTTTGGGTTTAGCCGTGCCGACACCGTTGATAATTGTTATAGGAATGAATGGACCATTTTCTACGGCATCCCAGATTTCCTCTCCTTGTGATTCTAGATGCGCCCTCATGCGTATTTTCCAAAAATCAAAGTATTCACCACAAAATAGAGGAGGCTTGTTGTTACTACCACCATCTCTGAAAACGGGTTGTTGATTTGCGGAAGCCATCCTAGATCTCTAGGAGCAGGTTACCTATAACCTACTCTAATACCAATTGTAAGTTTAAGATTGCGGCTAAGAGGGGGGTGAATTAGGTGGTGGTCGATTTTTGATTTATTTTACAATTTCTGGTTTTGTTTTAGTGCTATGGAAAACAGTAAAGTGCAGAAAGTAAAGAGACACGGAGATTTATCCTGGTTCCTTCCACACCCCGGAAGTACGTCCAGTCCCCTTGCAAACACGCAAGAGATTTCACTATTTTGTTAGAACTTTTACAAGAATCTTCCTAGTCTTATCAACTAAAGACACTAACAAATACCAAGAACACCCTCTTGGATTTCCAATAAGTCTCTTGAGAACAATCCTCTCAAAAGATACCTCTTGTTTCCAACAATGGACAACAAGGTACAAAAGTATTCTAATACTTAATTCCAACAATCCTGGAATTAAGTTACACTTAGTATAATTCTATAAAATATGATTTCTTGAAAGATGTTGATCACATAGAGTGACTTCAATGAAGTTTCTTCTTTCTTCTCTTGTAAGCAATCCAAACTGTAACACAATGGTTAGAAAATGCTCAAAGATTTCTGTTCTTATATGTGTGAAAGTGCAGAAAATCTTCGTTCTTAAAAAATAAGAAATATGAAGTTTGAATATTTTACAAAGTTCAGAATTATTGCATGAGAGAAGAGTTGTTTTATAATTTGAAAGATTTAGTATTTAAAGCAATCAAGATACCTTTCCAAATGGATACCACTTTTCTGTTTGTAAAACTTGAGAAGATGCAATGTATGACCATGCAACCATTGGAGAAAAGGTGTGAAGGATATCTTAAATCAAGTTCAGATTTTTCAAAAATTACAACGTGTAAATCGATTAGCATTAGATGTAAATCGATTGCACGGGTTTGTAACGTTCTTGTTTTCAAAAATTTTGAAGTGTAAATCAATTTACATGATGTGTTAATTGATTTACTAGTGTTAAAAAATTAACTCAGTTCAGTAATCAATCAATTTCCACTCCATGTAAATTGATTGCTGCCAGGGGCAATCAGTTTTGAAAAAACATGTGTAAATCGATTTACATGATGTGTTAATCGATTTACATTAGTGAAAAACTTAGAATTTGCTTTAAACTTTAAGTGAAGTGTTGTGGCAAGTGTGTATATCATTTTTGAGCATTTCTAATCAATTTAGTTCAAATGAGAATTGATATACTTGTTTGCTTGCCATGATCCTTGAAGCTTTGAGTGAATGATGCTTTAAGCTAATTCCACTTCTTTTCCTTCTTGCCATAGTGCTTGTTTGTCTTTCATCAAAACTAAAGTTGAGTTAAGGCTTGAGATTACATATTATTGATTGAAAAGCACATTATGCGATCACTTATTAATGAAAGTTTGTGTATGATGTGCAAATGATACTATTCTTGCATAAATCTTGTTCCGTGCAGGTACCCTGGCATCACACGGATCTGTCCGCTACACATTCTGCCGTGTGATTGTTGTTTCACATACTATATGAATTTTATTTCATGCATGTACTTTGGCATCACACTAATGTGTCCGCTACACATTCCTCCATGTGATTGTTATAAACTATATGGATTGTGTTTCGTGTAGGTGTATTATGATATTCAGATGTGTCTGCTACATACTCCGATCTTGATTTGTTGATACTTTGACACTTAGGCTGATGGTATTTTCTTTATTGGTGATAGCAACTCGTGAAGTTTTCTGGGTTTCTTTGCTATTGCTCGCCATCTACGGATTGTTATCTGTTTGGTACATTTCCTTTCTATTTTCCTTTTCACATTTTATTGCTTTCTAGAGATCGTGTCAAGTAGGGTTTTTACTGCTTTCCTTGTCATGAGAAGTAGGAATCTATATGTATGATGGGGATCTCCGTTGTTGATCATGTCAGGAATCCCTCTAGTTTATTTAAAGACCCGTTTAGGGAAATTCCACAATAAGTGCATTATGTGTGCTACTTGTGTTTGTTTAAAATCCTATCTTTGAAGTGGGTATTCTTCAGGTGTGTTTACATTTGCGCTCACATATACCCCCACCCTAATAAGTCCTCAAAAAGGAGGCAAGCGAAAAGGGTTCACAATCGACCCCTGCATTTCGTCTGTGTCATCCTTAGCTCACGTTGTAAGTCGATGCTTTGTATTTGTGTAGATCATACGTATCGAGTCGGTCAAGTGGAAAAGGGTTTTGCAATCAAACTCCCACACTTTGTGAGAAGTTCTCAATGGCCATTGCTGACACTTTGCTACCCACTTGTTTTCTTTGGGTGATCCGCTCCCCTTAGATAAAGTAATGTTTTTCTTTTTAATTTCGTCCAAGTCTCCCGCTTGTTTGCTTCGGGTGATCCGCTCCCCTTAGCTAAAGAATTTTCTCTTCATACCCCCATCCCCTGAGTCAGTATACCCCGATTGTGTGCTTTTGCTAAAGCACTTGTTTGTATATACCATGCTCCCTTAGGATGTGCTTGTTTCTTTCCCAATTCGAGCTAGACCTTAGAATAAGTATCCATGCATGCTAACATAGGGTAGAGATTTCCCTTTCGAAACTTAACCATAGAATAGTCTCCCTTAGATGTCTTTCTTTTGCATCCTTGCATTAAGACTAAAACTCTTTTCTTGGAAAATGCATAAAACATCTAATAACTTTCAAATCTTTTTTTAAGGTAAAAAACATCAACCAATGCAAACTCTTTTGCACCTTTGGCCCCCTTTTTTTCTTTCAAATTTTTCTCAAAAGAGCATGTTAGTTCCTTTCCACTACAGGTCATAAGTCTCCAAAGGTAGGGAAACGGTGGAATGATTGAATTTAACATTGTTCAACTAAAAAATACAAACCCATCAAAATAAAAGAGCCGAACTATGGCTGCTCTGATTCCTTAAAAGGGATACATAGGCATTGGGGTAGGGCCCGAGCGAGCACAACTTTATTTTCCCTACATTATTTTCTCTTTTCTTCTGCATGCATTCCCTCTTTGCATTTTTACTGCTAGCTCTTAAGCTTATATTTGAACACACCCATTAGATTAGAATAACAAGAGTGGATACCATAGAGTACTACGGGCGTGTGGGGTGCTAATACCTTCCCCTTGCATAGCACACTCCCTTACCCGTATCTCTTGGTCGTTTGACCTTGATTTCAACCTTCTCAAGTTTACTCTATGTTTACCTTTCCCTTACCGTGGGATAAAAATGTTCGATGGCGACTTCATTGATTTCATCTCGATGATTTGTTTAGTCGGTTGTTTCAATCTTGAACAACCAGCTCAGACCATGACCGATTGGAATGCGCTTGAGAAAAAAAATTCTTGATAGGTTCTTTCCACACAACATATTTACGGAGGCCAAAACCTCAATTGCAATATTCTCTAAAGGTTCAAGTGAATCTCTTTGTGAAGCAGGGGAGCGATACAAGTCAATGTTAAGAAAATGTCCCAACCATGGTTTTGATGATCTTACTCAAATTCCTATCTTCCGCAATGGACTTCAACCACAACCAAAACTTCTTTTGGATGCAACTTCACGTGGTTTTTTAATGTCAAAAAGTGAAAAAATGCAATAGCTATTATTGATAGAATGACACTCAATGATCACCAAGTTCAACACAATAGAGGGCCTTCATAAAAGAAAGCTACATTTGGTCACATAAAACCCTATTTTTATAGGTTATATGGTTATCCTAAACCTGTTTCTCAACCCAGAAAAGAGAAGACCTTTGTTAAAGCTAAGAAATAGTGGATTCCTAGAAAGGATATCTCTAGACTCATAGATCACGCCTCTGTCAGAGCCTCTACCCAGAGAAGATTGGTACTTTGATAGTGGTTGTTCTAGACACATGTCTGGTGTCAAGAAATTATTAGTGGACATTAAACCACCGTCCACCAACTATGTCACTTTTGGCGATGGATCAAAAGGTGAAATACAAGGTGTTAGAAATCTGGAATATACATGACAACCTAGTCTTGATGATGTGCTATACTGTGATCGGTGGGAATAGAACTGACTATTTTTTGGAATGCTGGTTTGCGTTTGCGTTTGTTTTTGCAAAATGTCGCGGTAAGCAAGAGTCTCCACCGTCTTTTATTTTATCCAACAAGGAAAGGACAAAAGCACAGAAAAATTCCTTTTTGAGATGTTTCTCGGGTTCGGGAGGTAGATTATAGAAAGGGAAGGTGTTAGCACCCTTTCTATCCGTGGTTATCCACGGGCTCTTAGGTACTTGCTCACTATGTTTTCAAAAGTTTTGCTTTTCTTGTGTTTGTAGGTTTTGAAAAAAAGTTTTGTTTGAAAACTTCGATTTAACTCTTGTTTCTGTCCTCAAGAGTGTATGAAGTGTTTTTGAAAACTTTGTTTGAAAAGTGTAAGTGCGAAAAGTTTGTTTTGTTTTGAAAGAGCAAGTACCTGAGAACCTCTACCTACTCAAAGGAATTAAGCTTTGTAAATTTCCTTTAGACAGTGCCATCCCACTATTGAGGAGTAGGTAGCACCGTCGTTGGAGTTTTCGGGTCAATTCGATTAAGGGACATGTGGTCACTAAAGCAACGTTAGGACACCTTAGTGGTAACCCTAATGTCTTAGATCATATTTTCTCGAGGCAACCGTTTTGAGGCAACTTTGATCTTTAGACATGAGGGCGACCTCTAAAACTTCCTATACTCAATGACCACGTCGAGGCAACCAAGTGAGGCGTACCCTAAGGGTGGCATGTGCAAATGTGTCAATTTTCAGTTATGTTATCTTTGTACATGTTGTGGTGAGCTACAATTGATTTTTTTTTCCTGGGTTTATTTCTTCTTCTCTTTTTATTTAATTTGGTTTTTATTAATTCTTAATTAACTACTAACTAAAATAATTAACATTTTCTTAATAAAATTCAGAAAACACAAAAATATATAATATTTTTATTTATTTAAATTTAATTAGTTTATTTTGTAAATAAATATTAACTTACTTTGTTTAGTTTTAATTGGGCATAATATTAATACTTTTGCAATAAATTTAAAATTAATGTAGAATTATGGTTCTTGACAATTTTTAGCAAACAAATAAATACGCCTGGAAAAAAAATTAAAAGCGCGCGATTTCAAAATAGACCAATGGAAGAGCGACGTGTGGTCGTCTTCTTCCCCCAAACCCTGTATTTTTTTCCTGCAGATTTGATTCCACATCAAAATCCGTGGCTTATTTCTAAAATCTACCCTAGGCTATGAAAATGCCATCTAAGGCCATGGCTGACCTCGTCTCTGCCTCCTGATCACTCCTATACCAATTATTGTGGCCAATTTTCCCTGCATCAAAAACACCTAAAAAGCAAGCATATGGACCCTAGAATCGGGCATCACGATACAGGGCATAAAAACAAAATTGACTATTGCAGTTATGTTAGAAATCAAACAATAAACATGAATATGCTAATGTTTTAAAGTAAAAGTGCAAGAACTGGAAGTTGGTATTCCATGTTCAGAGGCCAGTTCGCGAGGACTTACAGCGCTATTCAGGGGGTCTTGAGGCCTGGTTTTGATTGCTTTTGCTTCACAGGATATCAGGCTAGAGAGCTACGTTCTTCTTTTCGTCTGAAAATGCCCCCAATATCGTTCTTGATCTCACACTTTTTCAAGGATTTTTTGCAATTTGTTCTGGCCGTTTTAGCAGTTCTTAGGTCATGAATTAGGTTTGTGTGGCTTGCTTATGTATAAGGCAATGATTTTAGGTCAAGAGTTGGGCCAAAATCCATGTGCATTGAAGATTGAATATTTGATTGACCACCATTGTTAACCTTTCCAAAATCAAATCTGAGATTTTGTGCACAAAAAGCCAAGACACGAATTTGATTAGGTGTCATATGATATATGAAAGCTTTACAAATCACAAAGATACTATTTCATTGATTTTTGGATTTTATTTGAGTTAATATAGATTTAAAATGAATTAAATCAATAAAAATTAAATAAAATAGAAAAATAAATGTTTGATCCTGAAATTAAGTATGGGACACGTGTGTGGCATGACAAGACTAAATCAAGTGGGAAAAAGTGGGCCCTTTTGTCAAAAATTGGAGTTTGGAGGATAGTTGACTTTTGGCAATTTTGGAAAAATGCCCAACTTCAACAATGCATAACTTCTTCAATTTTGAACTTTTGGAGGTGTTCTTGGACTTTTTAGAAACCTTGAGATGTCATATAATCAACCCTTTTGGTATCATCTCATTTTGATCTTCCATTCTCAAGTTATAAGCTTTGGCACAAAAGGTGTTTTTGTTGGCTTTCAAAAAGGACCTATAATGTCCAAATTTGTAACTTCTTGTGAGTGCATTTTCTGATCTTGGGGTATGAATATGGATTGTAGGAAATTGCATCCTATTAAAAATGAGCTTTGGATGGGTCATTTCTCATAAAGTATGAGAAAGTTATGCTTGGTCAAAGTTGAGTTGAGTTTTCCTACAAAACCCTAATTTAGCAACTTTTGAATCTTGATGAATTTTGAGCAATCCTTGATGAATCATGATCAACCCTCGATCAAATGATGAATTATCCTTCAAAATGAGAACGTTGACAAAAAATTCTGACTTTTGACTGTAAAATGACCATTTTGCCCTTGTAGTTGATTGTAGATCAAATGGAGCTTTTGACTGTGCAAACTGGCACTGTGAGTCTTGAAACTTGGCATGTAGGTGCTTGAGAATGTATATAGGCCTATGAGACTTGATTGAACCATTGGAAACCCAAAATTTCTTGAAAGAACCAAAACCCTAATTTGAGCTGTCTTAGGAGGTGCTTTGACTGTACAACCCTTGGGCAATCTTGGGCAATTTAGAGATGATTCTTGACATATCTTGAGGAATATGGGAGGGCAAATTTTGGGGTACAACATATACGTTAAGGGGCTGACTACTAATTTGATCAGTATTAGTCAGCTATGAGACCAAGGCCTCATAGTTAACTTTACTGAATCTGAATGTCTTGTAACAAATGAGAAGAATGAAGTGGTTATAAAGGGAGCTAGATCAGAAGACAACTATTACCTATAGTCTTCCCAAGAACCAAAGCTTTCCCCAAACTATCTAATGACTGGGGATGATGAAGTTAATCTGAAGACTAAAGAAATAAAGGAGGACATTGATAAAATCCTAGGGGTCAAAAATAAAAAAGAGAAAGCTCAAGTGTCTTGACAGTCCTGTGTTTGGAAAGATGTTAGAAGAAATGATACAACATCTAGATGAGCAGATGCTGAATGAATATAATGTTACCCAATACATCTTGACAACATTGTGTGACTACCTAAATGGTGATGCTGTTGCTAAGGACTTGGCAGATTTAAAATTTAAGAGTTTAGGAGAAATGCTTGATATTGGTATTTATGAGAATTTATAGAAATTACTGCTATTTATGTGGGCTAAGCAAAATCTCAAGTCTTATACTACCCACTCTCACACTTTCCCAAGCCCTTTAAGTCAAAGTGTGACTAAAACCCTCTACCTTTACCATACCCTTCGCTCTAACATTCCTTTCGTCCCCTCCTTCAAAAGCTTGCTTTTATGTTTTTTCTCCTGTGCTCCAACATCTCATCATATCAGCTCTAAGTCAAATATGTCTCTACATCCATCCTCCAAACAAATGCAAGCATCCTCTGATGAACAACGATTGTCTCAGCCAAATGTTAGGGCTGAAGATTCCTTTCAAATGATCAATCTCTCTGATCTCGTGTTAGACATTATGCCCTTGTCCACTATTCCTTTGCCATCCCATCATGAAGGAATGTCTTTTGCCTCCAAGGATGTCAAGACTTATGGTAAGTCATATGTGTTTCCCATTAAGTCCTATAGGGAACTTAAGTTAAATAAGCATGAGAAGATGAATCCATATGGATCATCTATTGTTAATGAGAATATGCATAAACCAAGAAATAATGTCACTGACAAAGAGATTAGGGATTTTGTTGCAACTTTGTTGGAAAAATTTGGGGAGGGGGGTGCACAAGCACACAGAAAACCAAATTTCAAGCGGGGTTTATCTCTGTCTCCCCAAGCGCGCCCGACGATCTCAAAATGAGGAGCTCACCTCTGCTTCTCTTGGCAAATCTTCGCAGACACAAAAACTTCCAGAATCAACCAAATTAGCCAAAGTCAATCAAACCCGACACACCCTACACTATCAAATTTAATCATTTCATTTCAATGTTATGGGTATGTGTAAAATCTACTCTAAAAATTTTTCTCAATGCAAAGTAGAATTTCAACCTTAAATGCATGCAACCAAATTCATGCTCAAGCTTTCACACATTCTACCATCATAGAAGAAGAAGAAGTTCATACCTTTTCAGTGAGCAGAGAGTGAGTAGAGAATGAGTGCAAAGAGAAAGAGCAAAGTCTTGCATGACTAGGGTTTGTGGAGAGTGAAAGTGAAAAAGTGTGAATGGAAGTGATAATGTGAAACAAAAGTAAGGGTTAGTGGGTTGGGCATAAATGTGGCCCCAAAATTAGAGTGGGTCATATTTAAAATTCTACTGAAAATGGTAAAAAAGAAATCTGCAAAAATTTCTACACTCATAAGGTTCACCCGACGAGCTCAAAGCGAGCCAGGGGCGAGCATTGATTTTTCCTATGAAAGTCCTGCTTGCCCGAAAAAATTATTAAAACAAAACTGATTGAATTTTTTTAGTTGCTTGCTTGATTTCTCCAACTCATAAACCATTCATGTAGAAAATTAAAAGACAATAATTACAAACATTGGATTGCCTCCCAATCAGCACTTGTTTAACGTCAATTAGCTTGATAGTTCAAGGTCCTCAACGATCTTACAAGGGAATTGTTGTTGTAAGTTGGTAAACATCATCACCTCGATAAACTTTCACCCGTTGACCATTAATTATCCAAGTTGCTTTAGAAACAAGATCCTCCAACTCAATTTCACCATAAGGTTTGACCTCTTTAATTCTAAATGTCTTGACCACTTTAACTTCAACTTTCTTAGAAACAACCGTAATCGGGAATTGAATAGCAGCACCATTTGCCCATCTTTGAATTCTTTGGGAAGGATCTTGTTATCATGATACTTGTTGAATATTTATTTGTAAATTTTTTAGGATTCATATGTTGCAATATTAATTCATCAAGTTCATTCAATGGCACCTTTATTTTTATTTCAACCTGATCTTGATCAAAGTTCAGAAATTGCAATGCCCAAAAAGCCTTGTGTTCTAACTCCTCCGAAAGGTGACATGCCTTCCCATAAACCATCTGAAATGGTGTAAGACCAATTGGAGATTTGTATGTTATATGGTAAGCTCATAATGCCTCATCCAGTTTTAATGACCAATCTTTTCTTGATGAAGACACTATTTTTTCCAAAATCCTCTTAACTTCACGATTTGAAACTTTTGCTTGCCTATTGGTTTGAGGATGGTAAGGTGTTGCGACCTTGTGTTTGACACTATAATGCTCAAGAGCTATTTCAAGCTGAGTGTTGCAGAAATGTGATCCACCATCACTGATCAAAACTCTTAGTGTTCCAAAACGTATGAAAATGTTTTTCTTTAAAAATTTGATCACCCTTTTGCTATTCGCTTTCGACGATGCTATTGCTTCCACCCATTTTGACACACAATGGCCACCAATATGTACTCATTTGAGAATGATGTAGGAAATGGTCTGATGAAATCAATACCCCAATAATAAAAGCCTCTACCTCTAACATATTTTGTAAAGGCATTTCATTCCTTTTGGATATTCCTTTGGGCCTTTGACAATTGTCACAACTTTGAGCATGTTCATTTGCATCCTTGAACAATTAAGGAAAATAAAAGACCACGTGTAGAACTTTTGATGTCGTCCTTTGTCCGTTGTAATGACCATTGAAATTATGGTATTCAGATCACAGATGTCCTAAGAGGTATTGAGACACTTATTTCCGAACAACAACACAATGAACAATTTAAAATAGTAAATAATGCATGAAGTAAAAAATATGCAAAATTGTTAACCCAGTTCGATGTATAATAACACCTACTCTAATGGCTACCAAGCCAGGAACAAAGTCAACTAGATAGTATCAATTTGTAGACCCATAACATACTCTCACCTAGTTTACAATCTACTCACTTAATCACTACTCGTGCTTAACTTTTACCTAAGACTCACCTAGGTAGGAGACCCTTCTCAAATCCATTCTAGTCACAAACAGTGACAAGATCATAATTCAAATGAAATTAGAAGACAAACTTAAAAAACACACAATCACTCTATACTTAGCACCTTAAGAGTGATTGACAATACTTATAACTCAATAGAGACAGTCCAACTCGAGTATCAACCAATACAAGAGTGGCTCACATTTCACAAGAACACAAACCCTAAAAACTCTCTAAAAGACACAATACATTCCACGCCCGTATTAGGGTTGAAGCCTTCCTTTTATAATCTTTTAACAAGATCAATATGGGCTTCAAAAACGCAGATGATCTGTAGTAGAAAATCAGCAGAAACTTCTGCATGAAAATAGGGCTTCAATGATTAGTTTCCTAAAATGTCTCAGCATTTAATGAAAAAATTAATATTCTAAATGCAGATGGAATCTCTTTATTCTTTAGTCTTGGAAGACACATATAATATCCTAATATTCCCAGAATATTTAGGATATGTTAGTAACAACATAACTCTAAGAAAACAGTTGTAACAGACAAGATGTCAGATGACTTGGATAGGACATCATGTCCAACATGTTCATACTGCAAGTTTAGAACATCCTTTTTAATATGTTGCTTGTTAAATTAGTTTTACCAAAATTAATACCAATCATGAAAATAGAGAATTAACAATCTCCCCCTTTGGTAAATTTTGGCTAAAACCATTTTACAGTCCTTGCACATATAATCCAGAACAAAGGTCTAAAAATAAATCAAACACACACATCAGAAACACAACAATAGAAGAAAAAAAAGTTTGTGAAATATGCATTCAAGTCAACATTGAGAAAAATAAATTCTCATGATGTCCGAACATGTTTATTGTCATCCCTTCAAGATAGGCCAAACTAGATAATCAACAGAATCTCCCCCTCAATAACAGTAGAATCTCCCCCTCAATAGTAGCAACTCAGAATTAACGTCATAGATTTAAATAATTCTCCCCCTCCAGATCACATTCACAATTAGTTGTGAGGTCGTTAGTGATTATACCACTCCCCCTTTTTAGTTAGAACATGACAAAGGTAAGTATATGACCCAACAATAACCCATTGTAGCACATAATGTAAAGAAGCACACAAGGTGCACAAAATAAGTCTGGGCATGATAACCCTTATAGATCCATAAATAAAAATTACAAAAATAAACAAGCTATCAGAAGACACAAGGAATCAGTCGTGCATCAATATATGCATCATCGGCAGTTTCATATGCCTCTCCTTCTCCATCGGCATTATCACCATTATATGCACTATCATTATTCGCATCATCATCATAGGCACTTTGATCACTAGCAACATCATCACCATTAGATGCAACCTTCTCATCAGCATTGTCATCTTCAGTTTCCTCTCCATCTGATGCACTATTGACAGCCTCAGCAGCAACAGTAGATCTATCCATCTTGTCTTCTTTCTCCATCAAGGCCTTCATCAACTGCTCAAGCTTATTTTTCCTAACAATGCTAGTCCTTATGAAGTCATCTAGCTCCCTGTAAATTTCCTTTAAATGAGTAATAATTTCTGCTTTGGAGGTATCAGGACAACTTTCTTGATAAGATGTCCCAACAATATCTTGAACATGTTCACCTCCAAACAATTTATAGTGTAGAGTCAAAGGTGATTCCCTTTTATTCACACTATAAAAGAGAAATAAGATCTTAGGGTGCTGTTCCAGATCTATTCCACGGATGAGAGAGGGTAAACAAATGGGAAACTTGACAACATATGAAGATTCTTGCTTCAAAACATGATAGAAAATGTATTTGCCAAAGTCAAATCCTCTTTTCTTCCCAATAGCAAAAATAAATTTCCCAAGAGCAGCAGAAATAGTGGAGGTATGGTTTGTGGGAATCCAATTAATAGTGGCCACCCCGTGAAGAATGGCATACTTTACTTTAAGCTTACCAGAGGACAACTTTCCTTCTTTTGGCCAGTGCTTTACCTGACCACCAGTTATCTCCTTGCATACTTCATTATTTGACACCTCTAATTCAAATTGAGGATCTTCATATCTTCCTAGAAACTTGTTGATCACAGTAGGAGAAAATGACACAATGTTTCCCCTAACATATACTTTTATGTAATCATCACTCCCCACAACTTCACAATCATATGGCACATTTACCATAGACTCCTTGACCAGTCATTTATAGTAGGAGATAAACTTTGAGACAATTTTACTCAGGCTAGCCACCTTGATAAGCTTTATAACATCCTTACATTTTTGGAACTTCTTGCCCAAATCCCTTTCCAATCCAACCTTCTTTTCACAACAAACTTCCATTTTTCAACATTCTCGCTAGAGTGAAAAATCACCTTGTCAACAGAAATCTTATCAGTATCTGCATATCTCTTCTTAGACACATGCCTTTTGACAGATGCGTTATCCTGGACATCCCCTTCAACATCAAAGTCAGAGTCACTCGACACGACCGCTTTCCTCTTCCTTGTAAGAACGACCTCTTTACTTTATTGCTTAGGAGGACCATACTGAGGCTTCCTTTT
This sequence comes from Vicia faba, assembly GCA_948472305.1. Taxonomy (NCBI): domain Eukaryota; kingdom Viridiplantae; phylum Streptophyta; class Magnoliopsida; order Fabales; family Fabaceae; genus Vicia; species Vicia faba. The sequence continues at coordinate 1,329,618,527 of OX451740.1, forward strand.
AAACTCACTACTCTTTACCTTTATTTCCTTAGCAGGTGAGTTTTCTACCACTACAACCTTTCCTTTTCTTTTCTGGAGCCTATCAGCAATAACAAGAGCCAAATTCTTGAAATTGGTTCCTCATCAGATGTTAGTTCATCAATGTTGATAACCACATCTGCCTTCTTAATACTTCTTCTCTCACGAGCCACATGCTCAAACCCAACATCAACAGACCTTCCTTCAGTACCTCTATTAGGGCTAGCATCTTTTGGAAAAGATGTTTGAACATCAGCCCCAACTTCTTCCAACACAGTTCCAACAAAATCTCTAATCTCTTTGTCAGCGACATTCTTTCTAGGTTTATGCATATTCTCATTAACAGTAGATGATCCAGATGGATTCATCTTCTCATGCTTATTTAACTTAGGTTCCCTGTGAGACTTAATGGGAGATGCAAATGACTTACCAGAAGTCTTGACATCCTTGGAGGAAAAAGACCTCCCTTCATGATGGGATGAAGAAAGAACAGTGGACAAAGGCATAACATCTAACACGAGATCAGAGAGATTGGTCATTTGAAAGGAATCTTCAGCCCTAACATTTGGCAGAGACAATTGCTGTTCTTAAGAGGATGTTTGCATTTGGTTGGAGGATGGACGTTAAGACATATTTAACTTAGAGATGATCTGATGAGATGTTAGAGCACAAGAGAAAAAACGTGAACGCAAGCTTTTGAAGGAGGGGACGAAAAGAATGTTGGAGCGAAGGGTATGGTAAAAGTAGCGGGTTTTAGTTACACTTTGACTTAAAGGGCTTGGGCAAGTGAAAGAGTGGGTAGTATAAGACTTGAGATTTTGCTTAGCCCACATAAATAGCAGTAATTGCTATAAATACTCATAAATGCCAATACCAAGCATTTATACTAAACTCTTAAATTTTAAATCCCCAAGTCCTTAGTAACAACATCATCATTCAGGTAATCACACAATGGTGTCAAGATGTATTGGGTAACATTATATATTCATTCAGCATCTGCTCATCTAGATGTTGTATAATTTTTTTTGACATCTTTCTAAACACAGGACCATTAAGACTCTTGAGCTTTCTCTTTTTATTTTTGAACCCTAGGATTTTATCATTGTCCTCCTTTTTTTCTTCAGTTTTCAGATTAACTTCATCATCCTCAGCCATTAGATAGTTTGGGGAAAGGTTTAGTTCTTGAGAAGACCATAGGTAACAATTGTCTTCTGATCTAGCTCCCTTAATAACCACTTCATTCTTCTCATTTGTTACCAGGCATTCAAATTCAGTAAAGTTAACTATGAGGCCTTGGTCACATAGATGACTAGTACTGATCAAATTAGAAGTCATCCCTTTAACGCATATCACATCATCAAGAGTAGGTTGTCCTGTACATTCCAGCTCTCTAACACCTTTTATTTCACCTTTTGATCCATCTCCAAAAGTGACATAGCTGGTGGAAGGTGGTTTAATGTCCACTAATAATTTCTTGACACCATTCATGTGTCTAGAACAACCACTATTAAAGTATCAATCTTCTTTAGTAGAGGCTTTGGCAGAGGTGTGATCTATGATTCCAGAGATATCCTTTCTAGGAATCCACTATTTCTTATCTTTAACAAAGGTCTGCTCTCTTCTGGGTTGAGAAACAAGTTTAGGCTAACCATATAACCTGTAAAATAGGGTTTTATGTAACCAAACCTTCCAAAGTAATGACATCTCCAACATTGAGTCTTGTTTCCAGAGTGATATTTCTGATATATATGTTGATGTTGGAACATTTTATTCGACATCTTTTGTTCCTACTTCTATTTTTATTTGACAAACCTTATTTCAGTCTCTTTCCCTTTGTTCTCCACAACTTGATTATCATACCCAATACCTCTGACATTTCTAGCACTCCTTCCAGTTTGAATAATATCATCCAGCACATCAAAACCGTTGTTGAGCATTCTCACTGATTCATTGATATTATAAAGTGGAGATTTGAGTAATATAACTTCCCTTTCCAAGTCAGAGATGGTGGACAATTGTTGTTTTAGGCCTGAGATGATAGATAAATGCTCCACTTTTTCATACTGTAATTGAACTATAGTTTTCCTTTAATTTTATCCTAATTAACATACCTCTTCACTTATGAAACACAACTCCTGGTAGGAAGCAACAAGTTCTTCAAAGTTCAGTTCCTTATAGTCTGAGTCTTCATCAGAGGTTCAGGTTCCAGTCAACGCAATAACTTGTTTGACAGCTTGTTCTTCAGGATCACTTTCAGAGTCTTTTTCTGACCAAGATGCAGATAAAATCCTCTTCTGATTCTTGAGATAAGTTAGACATTCAACCCTTATGTGGCTAAAACCTTCACATTCATGACATCAAACTCCTCTTCCTTGATTGGATTTGTCATCGTTTCAAGATCTTCTTTCAACCTCCTGGTTTTTGTTGATATCAAAAGACTTGTCAAATGACTTAGTCTTAACATTTGATATTGATTTCCAGTCCTCCTTCTTTATCACTTTGTTGGATTATCTTCCAAGTAACACAATAGTATTGGATATCCCTTCTTTCGTATCCAGGTCACACTCACCTTCTAGGTCATCAGTACTAGAGATAAAGGTAACACTCTTCTTCTTTTCATACTTTTCATAGATCCCTAGTTCAAAGGTCTTTAGAGATCCCATCAACTCATTAACCTTTATGTTGTTTATATCTTGGGCTTCTTCAATAGTTGACACTTTCATCCAACTTAGCTTCAGACATATTATCCCCTAAGGCACTTGAGGCATTGGCTATCTCAATAATATTCATGTGAAAGTCATGAATACTCTCATCCTCCTTCATTCTTAAATTCTCAAATTTGGTGGTAAGAATTTGGAGTCTTAACATCTTCACCTTAGGGTTCCTTCATGAGCAGTCTTTAAGATCTCCCAAGCTTCTTTAGCAACATCGGTATAGGGTATTCACTACCCTAAAACCGTATAGGGTATTCACTACCCTAAATCCGTAAGGGTTCCCTTATTTTATCATAATCCTTAGCTTGTGGGGGTTTCCCCTTTATTTATCATAATCCCTAGCCTGTATGGATTTCCCTTTGTATGCCATGATCCCTAGCCTGTAGGGACTTCCATTTGTATATCATAATCCCTAGCCTGTAGTGGTTCATTATCTTTATCATAATCCCTAGTCTGTAGGGGTTCCCTTTGTATATTATAATCCCTAGCTCGTAGGGATTTTATTTTATAAGTCATAGTCCCTAGCATGTAGGGGTTTCCTTATGTCTTTCACAAATTCCTAAGTTTGTATAGGGTGTTCTTATGTTTATCTTTATCCTACGTGTGCATTGCATTATCCTCATATACATACATAAACTCATGTAGGGTGTCCTTATATCCTAACCTCATATCGCATTGCATCTCCATGTAATTTTTTAGTATACCTTAAAATGAAAAAAAATATTTTTGCATACTGTGATAGGGTGGGAGAACTGGCTTGGGTGTTTTGTGTTTTATCGCAATTCTTGCGGATAGCAAGAGTCGCCACTGACTTTTCTTTTATCCAATAAAGGAAAGGGTGAAAAGAACAGGAAAGACCTTTTCAGAATTTTCTTGAGTTCGGGGGGTAGGTTATGAAAAGGGAAGGTGTTAGCACCCTTTTCATCTGTAGTTATCTACGGGATCTTAGTTGCTAGCTCACTTTGAAATGCTTTATTTGAAACGTGTTATTGTTTGTTTGAAAGTATTTTTGAAAAGTGCCTTTGTTTAGGCGAACTTTGTAATGATTCTCGTCTCTATAAGAATGCATACAAAGTGTTGACTTTTGAAAATATTTCATGGAAAAGTGTTGGTGTTTTTGAAAGATGTTTTAAAATGTTGTGAGCAAGCAACTACGAGCATTATACCTACTAAAAAAGTCTTAATTCTTTTCCTCCTCCTTTAGATGTTTCTATCTTACCATTGATTGGTAAGAAGCCCTATTATTGGATGTGAAGGGACGAGCGTGGGTCATTGTATAGTGATAAAAGGCAACATTGTAGGATACCTTAGCAATTTGTCGTAAGGGACTAAGATCGTTTACGAAGGCACCATCGAAGGGTCATCGAGGGACTACGATCTTGTATTTGAGGATCTTTGCTAAAGCATCCCACGTTCGAGGGACATGATTATTTTTGTCCGAGGCAACAAGTGTGGGTTACCCTAGAGGTACGAGTGTGCAAAGTGTTTTTTTTCATTCATTTTTGTCTTGAATTAGGGTTATCTAGTTTTTTATTTTAAGTCTTGTCATACAAACCCTAATTACTAGCAATTATATTGAAAGCGATAAATTACGGAAATTTAAAGTCCTACGCTATTACGTCATTTAGGGGATGGGGATACAAATTTACAAATGGGGAATGAAAGAAAATAAATCCTAATTACTATTACAACCATATTGAATAATGAATAACAATACAAATATGTAAAGATAATGTAAAAAAAAGGAAAATTGTTAAAAACTTTTTTTTTATGTATTGAGACATGAGCTTATGCATTGATACAGTTTTTTTATGCAATGGCTCATATCTGTTTCGTATTGGCTCATATCTGTTTTGTATTGGCTCATATCTATTTCGTATTGGCTCATATTTGTTTCATATCGGCTCATATCTGTTTCGTATCGACACATACACTTATGCATCGACACATATCATTTCTTGCTCTTGGAAAATGAAAATTAACTCAATATGAGTCGACGCATTCACATTTCGTATCGACTCATACAGAAGTTCGTATCGATGCATAATTGTTTATATTGGCTCATAACCTGTTTTGGACATAATATGTGTCAACTCATAGTGTTTCATATCGACTTATACTGCTGTTTTTTGCCTCTAACATTGTTCTGCTGCATATATGAGTCAGTTCTCAACACATGGTCAGTGAAATAATATTTACATTTTATCTTCACAAATGGACCACTAATGATGCTTGTATGAAGATTCCAAAGTTAAGAAAACTTACCTTGAAACTGAAATTTATGCTTTGAGTTTGAGTTGTTGTATTGTCTTGGAGAAGTCAAGTTGGAGGTAACTGTTTTTGAGTTTGGAAAATAGTGATTGTTGTACCCCAAAATTTTCCCTCTCCTTTTTCAAGATATTCCACACAAATGATCTTTACTTCTCAAGGATTCTCAAGGAATTAATCAGACAAAATCATCTTCGAAACACTGTGACTCCAAATTAGGGTTTTGACTGAGAATGACCAATCTTTGATTTTGACCCAATACATGACTTATTGGTTCGAAACATGATCTCAAGGGTTCAAGTACATCATTTTGAATTAATCACATATTTCAATTCATCTCCCGAGATCAGTGGGTTGATAGATGAAATTTGGTCAACCAATGAAAAGTCAATTGTATGGTGAAAAGTCAAACTTTGACTTTTTGATCAAATTTGAGTTTCAAAAATCACATTTCACCAAGACATTCAAAATATGGAATTTGATCATCAAAAATCAAGAAAGTTAAAGGTCATTTTTGGAAAGATAAACTTTACAAGACTTAGAAATTTTTCTAAGTGTTTGTATGCTTGTTAATTTCATTGCTTCATGACATCTTTTCATTACAATTCAGAATAATTAAAGATGTTACAAATGATTCAAATTAGTACAAGGTTGCATTTTTTTTACAAATTACAAATCCTAAAGATTTATCTTGTTTGAATTTTTCCTTTGACTCAATCTCCAAAACCTTTCCACTATGCTATCCACAAAACCAGACTTGTATCATGCTGCAAATCATGCTATCAAGAAAAGCCCTAAAATATGATATGATGCCAAGTCCAAGATTGCTACTACAGGCCTAAAACTATGTTAAAAAACAGTCTGCTATCCTGCTACAAAACAGCCCTGCACCAAGCTGCCACTCCACTCCAAAACTGCTACAAAATAGTCCTGTTATGCTGCCTCTAACCTTGTTTGAACCTGCACTATATCAGTCCCATATTTGCACAAAATTAGCACATGAGATCTGCATATAAAAGGTAATGAGACAACATACCCGAACAGTTCAAAAACTTATTTGTTTTCCCCTAAATCTCGGCCAAACTTCATCTATAAATAAATTGTTTTCACAACACATAAAGGGGCTGGCTTTTAAAGAGAGAATAGCGAGTTTTGAACAAAAACCTAACAAAAAATTTCTTGTAACTTCTGCTTATTTTCAGTTCTATCTTCATTCACAAAACAGAAAAAATCTCAAACCACTGTTCCACCTTACAAGCTCTCCCATAAACCAGCCATCCAAACACTTCATATCACATAGAGATTGTTCAAACACAAGAACAGTTTCTGTAGTGCCATTATCATCACCTTTCAAAACATAAAAGACAGTATTGTATAACTTGATTGAATTGGAGAGTGGTCCAATAACTTCCAATACAGAGGGAGGACTGGAGCAGGACCTAGAGGATCACTGAAACCACCACAACATCTAGAAAGAAGTTCATATTCAAAATAGACTGTTGTCTCAAGGTGAGTCTTCTTAACTTCGAGCTTTTCATTTCAAACATCATTAGTGATTCATTGTTGAAAATAAATGTTGTAATTGTTGCCTTTTGAAGCTAACCATTTAATTGTTGTTTGTTTTTATCAATACTATGTTGAGAACTGACCTGTACAGACAATAAAACAATGTTTAAGGCAAAGAAACTGCAGCATGAGTCGACACATCCTCACATGATTCGACTCATTTTAGTGACAAAATAGGGTATGAGTCGACACATGGCTTTATGAGTCGATACATACTGCTATCCAGACCCAAAAGCAGAAAGACAAAAGGTGCATGATTCAACACAAAACACAAATGTGTCGACAAATAGAAGAAATGAGTCGACACATACCATTATGCATCGACTCACACTGAGTTGATTTGGTTTTACAGGGACACGAAAACTTATGTGTCGATGCATAGATGCATGTGTCGACACATAATGTTTAAAAAAATATTTTTTTTTCCTCTTTTACATTGTTTTTATATTTTCTTCATTGCTATTCAACATGGTTGTAATAATTAAGCTTATTTCACCCCCATTTGTAAATTGTACCCCCATCCCCTTAATGAATTAATAGCGTAGGATTTTAATTTCCATAATTTACCGCTTTAATATAATTGTTAGTAATTAGGGGATGCATGTGTCGACACATAATGTTTAAAAAAATATTTTTTTTCCTCTTTTACATTGTTTTTATATTTTCTTCATTGCTATTCAACATGGTTGTAATAATTAAGCTTATTTCACCCCCATTTGTAAATTGTACCCCCATCCCCTTAATGAATTAATAGCGTAGGATTTTAATTTCCATAATTTACCGCTTTAATATAATTGTTAGTAATTAGGGGGTGTATGGTAAGATAAAATCAACCGTTAGAAAACCCTAATCTCAAAGACAAAAATGAATGCAATCAAACACACTTCACACATGCGCACCTCTAGGGTAACCTTGTCTGTCGCCTCGGAAAATAGTCATGTCCCTCGAATGTGGGATGCTTTAGCAAAGACTCTCGATAAAAAGATCGTAGTCCCTCGATGACCCTTTGATGTTGCCTTCGGTAAAATAATCTTAGTCCCTACGAAAATTGCTAAAGCATTTCATAAGTTGCCTTCTATGACTATACGACGACCCACACCCGTCCCTTCACATCCAAAGATAGGGCTTCTTATCAATCAATGGTAAGATAGAAATATCTAAAGGAGGAGGAAAAGAACTAAGATCCTTTTGAGTAGGTAGAACGCTCGTAGTTGCTTGCTCACAAACTTAAACCATCTCCACATTCACACTTTCAAAACATCTTCAAAAACAAATATCTCTTTGAACTATTCTAAAAACCAACACTTTGTATACATTCTTATAGAGATGATAATCATTATAAATTTTTACGAAACAAAGGCATTTTCAAAATATTTTCAAACTTACACCAATCACAAACACATTTCAAACAAAGCATTTTCAAAGTGATCAAGCAACTAAGAGCCCATAGATAACTACGGATGAAAAGGGTGCTAACACCTTCCCTTTTCATAACCTACCCCCCGAACTCAAGAAAATATCTCAAAAGGTCTTTCCTGTTCTTTTCACCCTTTCCTTTATTGGATAAAAGAAAAGTCGGTGGCGACTCTTACTATCCGCAACAATTGCGATAAAATGCAAAACACCTAATTCAGTTTTCCCACCGTATTACAGAACTGGTGACTCTTCTGGGGAACATTGAAATTAAACTTATACTTAAAAGTGGGGTTAACTTAGAGCTAGATCACCTTTAAATGCTTTCATTGTTTGATTTGTTTGCTTTACATTTATGGGTCCTTGTTTGGTTTTTTTTTATCCTCCACCCGAATCTGGGAACATCATTAGGTAAGTAGAAATAGATTATGGAAATTGTACGGCGTAGACCGATATGGTTGAAGCAATGGCTACTTTAGTGTGAATCATTTGTTGGTACCGATATCCCTTGTGTTGAATCGAGGAGAATACGGGGCCCCTGAGCAGTGTCATGAAGCACTAACTGACCGTAGAACCTTTAATCGAACAACTTGTCCATTAGGAAGTAGTGAGATAGCCGACTTTGGTGCAAAGCTGAAGGTTGGTTGATACTCGATACTAAGCTCATTGAGATCAAACTTTTGGGACATTTCGGCTGCAAGAAAAGATTGATTGTTTTGAGACAATTCCTAATGAAGAAAGATCAGTGATATTGAGATTCCCTAGAACCCGATTACTTTCTAGGACAGGTTGAACCCACTAAACTTCAAGAGGGTACTTACCAATGAACCTCATGCAATCCTGAAGCTAAGGAGTTGTTTGATTTGTGTGTGTATGTTTACTTGTACATAACATCATAGCATCATACCATCGTATTTGCACTAACCATTTCAAAGGATTTTTTGGGATTTATCTTTGTTCTGTTTTGTAGGTCATGACTTCCACTCGTAGGAATATCATGTGAGTCAACTTCGTGAAAGTGCATCATCAACTTCAAGAGTTAGCATCGAGATTGCCTGGAGATTCTCCCTTCACCAAGAAATATGGTCGACTTCTCAACTTAGCTACCTCAAACTTCCAAGAAGAAATGATGCGTGTCCTTTTCCAATTCTTTGATCCTATACATCATTGTTTCACCTTTCCCGACTACCAATTGGTGCCTACATTAGAAGAATTCTCTTAATTTTAGGAGTATCTGTGCTTGATCAAATACCATTCACTGGTTTAGAGGAGACTCCAAAGCCTTGCATTTGAAGAGGTCTGACATTGTGACAAATTGGGAGACAAGAAGTGGAGTTAAAGGTTTCTTAGGTAAATTTCTGTTGGAGAAGGCTCGTTTTTTCTGGGAAGATATGTATTTTCAAGATTTTGAGGATGTCTTGGCCCTTCTAATCTATGGTTTAGTTCTATTTCCCAATCCGGACCAACTCATAGACGTGAATGCCGTCATGATTTTTCTGTCTTGTAATCCCGTACCTATCTTGCTTGGAGACATTCTACATTGTTTCCACACTCGCACCATGAAGAAAATGGGTACCCTTCTGTGTTGTATTCCATTACTGTCTAGGTGGTTTATTTCACACCTACCTCGACCAACGTTGAAGAATGAGCAAGGTTTGACATGGTCTCAAAGGATGATGTCACTCTTGCACTCAGATATCCATTGGTGTTCACAATCTTTGGAGGATATTACCATCATTGACCATTGTGGGGAATTCCCAAATGTTCCACTCTTAGGAATTAGGGGAGGTATCACCTATAACCCTTCTCTTGCATTACAGAAGTTTGGGTATGCATGAAGAGATGGTCACCATGATGCGCTCATCTAAGGTTTGGTATTCGACTAGAAGGCGACAACCAAGGCTATCGTCAAAGGTTCATACGAGCTTGGAGAATGATAAAAAAAGTGGATAGTGAGACATTGGGGCATAAAAATTCCATTCCCATTGAGCCTTACCTAAAGTGGGTACGAACTCGTACTCAAAGTCTCGCGATGCCTTACCCCGCCATCCTACCTGTGATTATGGATCCCGTTTCTAAGGGAGACACCCCTTACACCATTCTTCATCCTGACATGCTGACTACTCCCGAGGAGTTGCAAAGATATTGGATTCAACTCAAAGGGGAGCGAGACACCTTTGAAACCCAGTTCTACGCAAGCGAGAAGAAGGTTTTGTAGCTCATGAGACAACTTCATGAAGAGCGGAGTTTGAATGCCTACATTACACCGAAGAGGATGCGCTCATGGGAAGCTTGAGTCCTTTTTGTTTTAGGAGTTTATTTTGTACTATCTTTATTTACTCCATTGTAAGCCCAAGAGGAATTTTTGTAACCGTTTGAACTTATTAATGCAATTAATGTTTGTTTTCTCTTTTCCTAAACAAATTTAAATCTTAAAAGTCCTTGAAATCATTTGCATACGCATTTCATGCATCATGACATAAGAAGGTTTTCAAGCACATGTTTCCTCATCTTTCTACTATTTATTTCAGTAAGATGGATATCGAGCAAATCATGAAAGACTTGCAGAAATAGAATTCCCAATTCCAAGAAACCTTGATGACCCTGGCCAAAGGACAACAAGAACTGATGTCGCTTCTAGTGGCTAAAAAGAAGACAAAGAAGAAAGCACTGACCAACATGGGGAAAAGGTTTAAAGGCCTTGTCCATCAAGTACAAGTGGTTGAAGAGTCATCCGAGGAGGATGAAAATCATAACGAAGATGTAAGGAGCACTCGCGCTGGGGGTGCAAATGGTCAAGCTTCTGAGGACGAATATTACTTTGATGAAAAATATCCACAAGTTGAGGATAAATACAAGCAGCTGGAGGAAAGGTTGAAAGCTGTGGAAATTCAAGTCATACCTGGCTTGGATTTTGGTGATTTAGGCTTGGTACCTGGGGTTGTTATCCCCCACAAGTTCAAAATTCCAATATTTGCTAAGTATGACGAAGTTTCATGCCCAAACTTCACTCGAGGTCCTACGCTCGCAAGATACAACCCCATACCACTGACAAGAAGTTGTGGGTACATTTCTTTCAAGAGAGTCTGTCTGGGACTCAGTTAGAATAGTTTTACCAGTTGGAGGGTTCCAACATTCATGCTTGGGAAGATATGGCCACCGCTTTCTACCGCCAATACTAGTACAACACTGATTTGGCACCGACTAGAGTCCAACTTTAAGGAATGACAATGGGTAATAATGAAGATTTTAAAGAGTACGCGCAAAAATGGAGGGACCTTGCTGGTAGAGTTCAACCACCACTAACTAATAGAGAGCTGGTGGACATGTTCATGGGAACATTAACTGGCCCATTTTTCAATTTGTTAATTGGGAGTTCCTCGTCCGGTTTCACTGAGTTAATTCTGACCGGTGAAAGAGTCGAGAGCGGTATCAAGAGCGGAAAAATTCCCATGACATCTGCTTCTACATTAAACACTATAAATAAGCCCTTTACTGGCAAGAAAGAAACCAATGCCGTATATGGTTCAAGAAGCCATACCAAGAAGGATCATCATCCATCTGTTAATGTTGTTCTGATCGCCAACCCTTCATCTACTCAAAGACAACCACAACAAGCCAACCATCAACGACCTGAAGTTCCTAGAAGACAATTCACGAGGATTAGCATGTCACTGTCCCAAGCCTTGCAACACCTGTTGAAGGCTAACCTGGTAACATTGCGTGATCCACCATCAAATCCCAATGTTTCATCACCTAAGTACAATCCTAATGCCAAATGCGCATATCACTCCAATAGCTCTGGACATGAAACTGGTCAATGTTGGGCTTTAAAAAACAAGATTCAAGATCTTATCGATAACAAAACTATTGAGCTTGATCCAACTACAACTCTGAATGTTATAACTGCACCAATGCCAAACCATGGCAAAGGTGTCAATGCAATTGAATACAATGTTTTTGTTTCCTCCGTTTAAGATCTAACTACTCCACTGACGATTGTTAAAGAGAATCTGCTAAGAGATGGGGTTTTTCCTGGCTATTTAAAAGACTGTAATTGATGTGCCGAACAAGTGAATGGATGCAAATGGATGAAAGAAGGTGTTTAACACATGATAGGTAGTCATGAGATCCTGTTTGAGAGAGCTCAAACCATCAAAAGTTTTGTCGATAAAACTGAAGACGTCTCCATCATAACAATTTCCAATAAGCCTCTTAGGATCTCTTCAAAAGGTCCTATTAGGATTTCCAACGAATCAACGATTGCTCCCTTGATAATTACTACTCCTGGGTTGATTCTTTACTCCCCCGACAAAGTAGTCCCTTGGAATTATGTTGCCGAAGTTTACTATCACGGAATTAAGCAGGATTCCTGGATCAATGAAGACAAAGCTGATGATGTTACAAATATTGTTGGTTCTAGCAAAGTAATAAGAACAGGGAGAATCTTCTCTCCTAACATTTCGCCGCCAACTACTACAACAACACACGCCCGCATTACCATTGATAAGCCTAGTACTGAAACTAGGGGTAAAGAGAAAGTAATTGAGCCTGCCAGGACGAAGGCGCCAACCAAAGATGTTACCACTGAGGAACCTTCCACCCAAGAGATGGAAGAAATCTTGAAGATCATAAAAAAGAGTGATTTCAAGATAGTAGAACAACAGGGGAAACCCCCTCCAAAATATCTATGTTGTCTTTGCTGCTTTGTTACGATGCTCATGCCCAAGCTTTAATCAAATTTTTTAAGAAATCACATGTTCCCCAAGAAACCACAACCGATCAATTTGAAAACTATGTGGCAAGTCTGACTGCTGACAATGGATTGGGGTTCTCTGATGCTGACTTGACGCCAGTTGGAAGGAATCATAACAAGGCTCTGCATGTCTCTATTGAGTGCAAAGGAACTACCATGTCCCATGTCCTGGTTGATATTGGTTCCTCTATAAATGTTCTACCCAAAGGTGCCTTGGATCGTTTAGATTGCGAAAGTCTGGTGTTAAAACTAAGTGACATAGTTGTAAGGGCTTTTTATGGATCCAAGAGGATGGTACTTGGAGAAGTTGACCTTCCCGTTAAAGTTGGCTCACAAGTTTTCAATTCTACCTTCTACGTGATGGATATACGTCCCGCTTACTCTTGTTTACTTGGGATCCCTTAGATGCATGGGGCAGGGGCAGTGACATCCACCCTTCACCAAAAGTTGAAGTACCCAGTCAAGGGGAAGATCATCACTGTCTACGGTGAAGAAGAATTCATGGTAAGCCACCTCAATTCCTTCAAATATGTGGAGATGAATGGTGAGTTTATAGAGACTCCGTGCCAAACCTTCGAAGTGTTTCCTCCTATGGTTGCCGCCACAAAAATCTCTTCTAATATTACAAAAGCTGATAAAGTTGTACCAATAATGGTTTCACTTAAAGATGCCCATGGCGTGGTCGAAGATGAAAGTTGTACTATCTGGGGACAACTCCCCGACATTCCATTTAAAGCAGACAAATTTGGGTTGGGTTTCACCATCAAAGCTCAAAAAGAGGTCAGGCGCGCTCGCACGGGAAAGCCACCTCTTCGCATCGGAAATCATGAAGTAAAAACTGTGGAAGACTCTGACGATGAATTTTCTTTTGAAGAATGGATCTACCCTAATTCTAGAGGAAAGCTCAACAACTGGTACATAAAGGACTTCACTCCCATCTCCTTCAATGAGGAGCAATTATTGTTTACTATTTTCTGTCAATTCAAGAACTTTTGTCTGTAATCTTAATTCCAAACAATGACTTTTAAGCCATGTGCCTTTCCTGGGGCACCATGGCCCATTTGTTAAGGGTTTTGTTCATGTCAATTTATCATATGATCGTTTAATGAAAAACATTGGACCTTTGCATTCAAATTTTGTGCTCATTGTCTTTTTTTTCTTTATTGCATATTTCAAATAGCCATGTATCTTACATGCACACACACACACTTGAAGATTCTCATCCACTATGGATCTCATTTCCAACGACTCTACTATTGCCAATTATGACTTCGAGCATCCAATTAACCAAGCCGAAGACAAAGGAGAGGAATATTGTGAAATACCAGGGGAACTAGCCAGACTTCTAATGCAAGAGGAGAAAGCTATTCAACCTCATGAAGAACCAATCGAAGTTATCAACCTTGATACTGAGACAGACAAGAAAGAGGTCAAGATCGGCGCCGACTTAGAAGACGATATCAAGAGCAGGTTGGTCCAGATGCTACATGACTATGTTGAAGTGTTTGCTTGGTCGTATGAAGACATGCCGGGGTTTGATACTGACATTATGGTTCATTGTCTACCGGCAAAGGAATATTTTCCTCCTGTCAAACAAAAGGTTCATCGGATGCGGCCTGACATGTCTGAAAAGATAAAAGCGGAAGTGATAAAGCAATTCGATGCAGGATTCCAAGTTGTGACATCTTATCCTCAATGGGTTGTAAACGTGGTCCCCGTGCCGAAGAAGGATGGAAAAGCTCATATGTGTGTAGACTATAGAGATTTGAATAGGGCAAGCCCCAAAAATGATTTCCCACTACCGCATACTAACGTCTTGGTCGACAACACTGCTCAACATAAAGTCTTCAATTTCATGGATGGATTTTCTGACTACAACCAAATCAAGATGGCTCCCGAAGACATGGAGAAGACCACTTTTGTTATGCAACAGGGCACCTTTTGTTACAAAGTCATGCCGTTCGAATTGAAGAATGCAGGGGCAACATATCAAAGAGCCATGGTTGCTTTATTTCATGATATGATCCATCATGAGATAGAGGTTTATGTGGATGATATGATTGCAAGGTCGAAACTGAAGAAGAGCACCTAGATTACCCACATAAGCTATTTGAGAGGTTGAAGAAGTACATGTTAAGGCTGAATCCTAACAAGTGCACTTTCCGAGTAAGGTCTGGAAAACTTCTAGGTTTTGTGGTCAGTGGTAAAGGAATCAAAGTTGATCCTACAAAGGTTAAAGCCATTCAAGAAATGCCCATTCCCTATACTGAGAAAGAGGTCAGAGGTTTCTTGGGTCGACTTAACTACATTGCTCGCTTCATATCTCACCTAACTACTACTAGTGAGCCAATCTTCAAACTCTTGAAGAAAGATCAAGTAGTCAAATGGAACGACAACTACCAAGCTGCCTTCGACAAAATTAAGGAATATTTGCAAGAGCCTCATATCCTTATGCCTCCAATTGAAGGAAGACCTCTGATTATGTACTTGACCGTATTATGAGAACTCAATGGGGTGTGTGTTGGCCAACATGACGAGTCTGGCCGAAAAGAGCATGCAATATAGTACCTGAGCAAAACGTTTACCGACTATGAAACCAAATATTCACTACTCGAGATAACTTTCTATGCCCTGGCATGGGCTGCTCGCCGGCTAAGACAGTATATTTTAACTCACACCACTTTATTGATTTCTAAGATGGACCCTATCAAGTACATCTTCGAGAAGCCAGCTCTCTCCAGATGGATAGCTAGATGGAAAATGATTCTGATCGAATATGATATCCAGTACATTACACAAAAGGAAATCAAAGGAAGTGTATTAGCAGATCATATGGCCCATCAAGCTGTTGACGACTACCAATCCATGAACTTTGAGTTCCCGGATGAGAATATCATGCTAGTAACTGACTGCGAAAAGCTTGGACCGTATGACAGACCTGAACAAGGATCTCGATGGACAATGATTTTCGATGGAGCTTCCAACTCTTTGGGCAATGGAATCAGTGTTGTTATCATTTCTCCTAAGGGTTTCCATACACCTTTCACTTCTAGATTATGCTTCGGCTGTACGAACAACATAGCTGAGTACGAGGCGTGCGTCTTGGGTCTAAAGGCTTCCATTGAACTAAGGATCAAGTTATTGGATGTATACGCAGATTCTGCTCTAGTGATCAGTCAAGTCAAGGGAGAGTGGGATACCAAACACCCTAATCTGACTCCTTACAAAGAGCTTGTTCTAGCTTTGATCCCATACTTTGAGTAGGTTACTTTTGAACATTTCCCAAGAGAATAAAATCAACTGGAATATGCCCTAGCAACAATGTCATCTATGTTCAAGATCAATTGGGACAATGAAGCTCCCAGAATTACAATCGAAAGATTTAACGAACCTGCACACTGTTATAAGCTTGACACTGACGAAGAAAAGCCTTGGTACCATGAGGTGAAGAGATATCTTGAAGCACAAGAGTATCCTGAAGGAGCTTCCATTAATGATATGAAAATTCCTCTGAAGGTTTTCAGCCAAATTCTTCCTAAGCAATGGAATCCTGTACAAGCGCAACCATGATTCTACTCTATTCCGGTGTGTGGATAAGAAGGAGGTAGAAAAGATTATGGAAGACATGCATGATGGCCTCTTTGGAACTCACTCTAGTAGGAACACTATGGCCTAGAAGATTCTAAGAGCTGGTTATTATTGGTCAACAATGGAAAACTATTGTCACCATCAATCGAGGACTTGCCATAAGTTTTAGATCTATGCTGACAAGGTCCATGTGCCTCCAATTCCCTTGAACGTCATGACTGCGCCATGGCCATTTGCAATGTGGGGCATTGACATGATTGGAGAGATTAAATCCACTGCTTCCAATGGACACTGTTTCATCCTTGTTGCTATTGACTACTTCACAAAATGGGTCGAAGCTACCTCATATGCCTCAGTAACAAAGAACATTGTAGCTCGGTTTATCAAGCATAACTATTCTTCCATTACGGTATCCCCGAAAGGATCATCATTGACAACAGAACCAATCTCAACAATGCTATAATTATTGAACTCTACACGCAGTTTAAAATCAAACATTACAATTCTTTTCCATACATACCTAAGATGAATGGCGCAGCGGAAGAAGCCAATAAAAATATCAAGAAGATTGTGTAAAATATGATAGTAACCTACAAAGACTGGCATGAGATGCTACCATTTTCTCTTCATGGCTATCGTACTTCAAATCGAACATCAACTGGGGAAACTCCGTTCTCTTTGGTATATGGCATGGAAGATGTCCTGCCTGTTGATGTTCAGATCCCTTCCCTAAGGATTATGAAAGAAGCAGATCTTGGCGAAGATGAATGGATTCAGACTAGGTTGGATCAGTTGAACTTAATTGATGAGAAAAGATTGGCTTCTGTTTGTCATGTTCAAATGTATCAAAAGTGTATGATCAAGGCTTTCAACAAAAAGATCAAGCCTTGAGTATATCAGACTGGAAACTTGGTAATAAAGCGCATCATTCTTCCACAAGGAGATCCCAGGGGAAAATGGACTCCCACATACGAAGGACCATTTGTTGTCAAGAAAGTGTTCTCTGGCGGAGCCATGATGCTGACTATTATGGACAGTGAAGACTTCCCACATCCTGTGAACGCAGACATAGTCAAAAAATACTACGCATAAAGAATTACCCGCTAGGTTGACATACCTAGGAAAAAACAAGGGCATCCCGGTGAACCAAAAAGGTTTGGAAAAAAGTTAGGGATATATACACAAGATTGTACACCCGGCAAGTCGAAAACCCGAAAGGGCGGCTTGGGAAAAAATGGGTATCCCGATGGACTGAAAACCCGAAAGGGCGGTCCAGGCAACAATTAGGGATTTAAAGCGTATGACTATGTCCCGCGAAACCTTTATAACCAACTTTATTACAAAGGTCCAAGTTCAATGGTCCAAGATCAATTCAATCGACTTATTTCAAGGACAAGAGATGATGTTCGAAGACATAGGGACAATAGCAGAGTTGGAACACGATGAGATCACTTCCACATGGCTATTATTTTCATTTTGTACTCTTTTCATTTCGATGATTTCCTCTTACAAGGATCTCTGTCTCCTTGTACAAAAACGTCTATTTATAGACAAACATCAATACAAATATACTTTGAAGTGCAAAATTTTGTTTTTTCTATTTTGAGTGCGAAAATGTCCAGTAACTTAAATTGAATGAACATATGCATATGAACAAGATCAAACTGTTAACAAGTCTACACATGAAAACAGTAACAAACATCCCCTTAAGGATTTGAGGATACCCCCACAGAGTTACTTCAATAAAATTATCCACGGAGACGGATCCCCATCCAGAGTTCCAATCTCTCGAAAATCCTCTCCCCAGCTGAGTTGGTCTAAAAAGAGCCTTGTGGATTTCTCCCTAAAGGAAACACCTCTCCAGCAGGTCGCCAAATATTTTCTTCAACCGGGTCTATTTCCCCAATGAACTGCAAATTCACCAGACTGTTACAAATGAATGGACAAAACCCCCTAACCCCCGATATAGCCTTTACAATCCCTAACAAAGTCGTTACTACCCCAACAAGTTACTGTGAAGCCTGGACCCGACCAGATAATAGTTCAACTTCATCCTTTCTAGCAAGTTACTACAAAGCCTGGACCCGACCAGAAGATAGTTCAACTTCATCCTTTCTAGCAAGTTACTATAAAGCCTGGACCCGACCAGAAGATAGTTTGAGTTGCTAAAACCTGAACCCGACCAAATAACAGTAAATCTTAATTTTAAGTTACTAAAGCCTGGACCTAACCGGATAATAGTTTAACTTCTTCAATTACTGCAAAGCCTGGACCCGACCAGAAGATAGTTTGAGTTGTTGAAACTTGGACCCGACCAGATAACAGTTCGAGTTGCTGAAACCTGGACCCAACCAGATAACCGTTTGAGTTACTAATAAAGCCTGGACCCGACTGAATAATAGTTTAACTTCTTCAGTTACTGCAAAGCCTGGACCCGACCAGAAAACAATTCAAAATGCTGAAACCTGGAGCCGACCAGATATCAATTTGAGTTGCTGAAACCTGGACCCGGCTAGATAACCATTTGAGTTACTACGAAACTTGGACCCGATCAGATAATAGTTTAACTTCTTCAAACCACTAACAAAACTCCTCGTCCATAGTAGAGCTTGCCACTATCCCCAATGAGTTTCTGCAAAGCCTGGAATCTGACCAGATAACAGTTAACTTCTTTATCCCTAACAAGTTGTTGCGAAGCCTGGATCTGACCAGATAACGGCTAATTATCTTTCTCTCCAATCAAGAGATAACTCCCCAGTAGAGAAAAGGACGACTAAAACTCTTGAACTCTTTCCCTCAAGCAAAAATCAACATTCTCCACAGATTTTTCTCAAGCCAAAGTCAATATTCCTAGCGGAGTTCTCCTCAACAAAATGGGAATCCCCGGCGGAAACGTCCTAAACAAAGTCCAAAGATACAAATACTCTTCAACAACAGTCCTGTATTTAATTTCCCGAAGCTCCCCAACATTTGTCGAGGATTTCACATCCATACATCATATTACATACATGATAAATGCATGCGACACAATCTCATTTATTTTGAGAACATCATTGTAACATGCATGCATCTCCATACAACTAACCCTTTTTCTTGCAGGAAAAGTCAATCAACATGAAAAGACCTCTTCTGGTTAGAATTCATTTCCACCAATTAATGATAGGAAATCCGCAGACCTCTTATGATTAAGATTATGTCCCTAGTGAAGTCGCTAAACAACAAACCTTTTCTGTCACTCTGGATGGCATCGGTGAGCCCATCTCTGACGAATTCTTTATCACTTCTCCAAATGGCATCTTTAAGCCTATTCCTAACATAATCAACCAACATAACATCAAGTGCAAATTTCTGGGCACTCTAGTGTTCAATCATTTTCCACCTTCAAGTCACAAATGACGGACCCGCCAATCTAACTCTTCAGGTTTAAGAAGATTGAACAATGGCAGCTGTTGTACCCCCAAAATTTTCCCTCTCCTATTTCAAGACATTCCTCACAAATGATCTTTACTTCTCAAGAATTCTCAAGGAATTGATCAGACAAAATCATCTCCAAAGCACTGGGACTCCAAATTAGGATTTTGACTGAGAATGACCAATCTTTGATTTTTGACCCAGTACATGACTTACTGGTTCGAAACATGATCTCAAGGGTTCAACTACATCATGTTTACTTAATCAAATATTTCAATTCATCTCCCGAGATCAGTGGGTTGATAGATGAAATTTGGTCATCCAATGAAAATTCAACTGTACGGTGAAAAGTCAAACTTTGACTTTTTGACCAAATTTGAGTTTTAAAAATCACATTTCACCAAGGCATTCAAAATATGGAATTCGATCATCAAAGATCAAGAAAGTTAAAGGTCATTTTGGAAAGACAAACTTTACAAGACTTAGAAATTTTTCTAAGTGTTTGTATACTTGTTAATTTTATTGCTTCATGACATCTTTTCATTACAATTCAGATTCAAGATGTTACAAATGATTCAAATTAGTACAAGGTTGCATTTTTTTACAAATTAAAAATCCTAAAGCTTTGTCTTGTTGGAATTTTTCCTTTGACTCAATCTCCAAAACCTTGCCACTATGATGTCCAAAGAACCAGACTTGTATCATGCTACAAATGATGCTATCAAGAAAAGCCCTAAAATATGATATGCTGCCAAGTCCAAGCTTGCTGCTACAGGCCCAAAACTATGTTAAAAAATAGTCTGTTGTCCTGCTACAAAACAGCCCTGCACCAAGCTTCCACTCCACTTCAAAACTGCTACAAAACAGTCATGTTATGCTTCCTCCAAACTTGTCCAAACCTACACTATATCAGTCCCATATTTGCACCAAATTAGCGCATAAGATCTGATCTAAAAGGAAATGAGACAACATACCTGAACAGTTCAAAAACTTATTTTTTTCCCCCCCTAAATCTCGGCCAAACTTCATCTATAAATAAACAGTTTTCACAACACATAAAGGGGCTGGATTTTGGAGAGAGAATAGAGAGTTTTGAACAAAAATCTAACAAAATTTTCTTGTAACTTCTGCTCATTTTCAGTTTTATCTTCATTCACAAAATAGAAAAACCCTCAAACCATTGTTCCACCTTACAAGCTCTCCCATAAACCAGCCATCCAAACACTTCATATCACATCGAGATTGTTCAAACACAAGAACAATTTATGTAGTGCCATTATCATCACCTTTTAAAACCTAAAAGACAGTCTTGTATAACTTGACTGAGTTTGAGAGTGGTCCAGAAACTTCCAATACAGAGGGAGGACTAGAGTAGTACCTGGAGGATCACTAAAGCCACCATAGCATCTTGAAAGAAGTTCAGATTCAAAACAGACTGTTGTCTCAAGGTAAGTCTTCTTAACTTCGAGCTTTTAATTTCAAACATCATTAGTGATTCATTATTGAAAATAAATGTAGTAATCATTGCCTTTTGAAGCTAACCATTTAATTGTTGTTTGTTTTTATCAATACTATGTTGAGAACTGATCTGTACAGACAATAAAACAATGTTTAAGGCAAAAACACTGCAGCATGAGTCGACACGTCCTCACATAAGTTGACTCATTATAGTGACAGAATAGGGCATGAGTCGACACATGGATTTACGAGTCGATACATACTGCTATCCAGACCCAAAAACAGAAAGACAAAAGGTTCATGAGTTGACACAAAACACGAATGTGTCGACACATACAAGAAATGAGTCGACACATACCATTATGCATCGACTCATACTAAGTTGATTTGGTTTTACAAGGACAAGAAAAGTTATGTGTCGATGCATAGATGCATGTGTCGACACATAATGGTTAAAAAATATTTTGTTTCCTTTATTTTACACTGCTTTTATATTTTCTTCATTGCTATTCAATATTGTTGTAATAATTAAGCTTATTTCATCCCTATTTGTAAATTGTACCCCCATTCCCCTAATGATGTAATAGCGTAGGATTTTAATTTCCACAATTTACCGCTTTAATATAATTGTTAGTAATTAGGGTGTGTATGGTAAGATAAAATCAACCGTTAGAAAACCCTAATATCAAAGACAAAAATGCATGCAATCAAACACACTTTGCACGCACACACCTCTAGGGTAACCTCGCTTGACGCCTCAGAAAATAGTCATGTCCCTCGAATGTGGGACGCTTTAGCAAAGACTCTCGATAAAAAGATCATAGTCCCTCGATGACCCTTCGATGTTGCCTTTGGTAAAATGATATTAGTCCCTATGAAAATTGCTAAAGTGTTTCATAAGTTTCCTTCTATGACTATACGATGACCCACGTCCGTCCCTTCACATCCAAAGATAGGGCTTCTTATCAATCAATGGTAAGATAGAAATATCTAAAGGAGGAGGAAAAGAATTAAGACCCTTTTGAGTAGGTAGAACGCTCGTAGTTGCTTGCTAACAAACTTAAACCATCTCCACATTCACACTTTTAAAACATCTTCAAAAACAAACATCTCTTTGAACTATTTTCAAAACTAACACTTTGTATACATTCTTATAGAGACGAGAATCTTTACAAAGTTTTCCGAAACAAAGGCATTTTCAAAATATTTTCAAACTTAAACCAATCACAAACACTTTTGAAATAAAGCATTTTCAAAGTGATCAAGAAATTAAGAGCTCGTAGATAACTACAGATGAAAAGGGTGCTAACACCTTCCCTTTTCATAACCTACCCCCCGAACTCAATAAAATATCTCCAAAGGTCTTTCATGTTCTTTTCACCCTTTCCTTTATTGGATAAAATAAAAGTTGGTGGCGACTCTTGCTATCTGCAACAATTGCGATGAAACGCAAAACACCCAAGTCAGTTCTCCCACCGTATTACAGTGATGTTACATAAGTTGTTCTTGAGTTTGAACAACTTTTATATGATGTATGTGGAGTGTTTGGATGGTTTTTTTGGACAGAACTTGCAAGGTATGAAAGGTTGAAAGAGTTGGACTTCAAAGCTCAAGAGTGGAGGTTATGTGGACAGTAATGGCTTTTTGAGAGTATGAGATTTTGAGGGCTTGTCTACACAATAAAAACTTCTGGCCCTTTATCTTGCAAATGACCTCTCTATTTATAGATAAGGTTTGAGAGGATGAGAGAGTTTGTTTCACAAGCTGTCAAAATTATGGTTTGGTTGAGATGAAACAACCAAGTTATATGAAATTTGATGTCCCAATGCATGGTACAAAAGGGATCTGAAGTGGCTAGGAGCTTTTAGGCATGTTGCTTCTTGCTTTGACATTGTGTGTGCACAAAAAAACAGTTGAGAGGATCAAGGAGATCTGACTTTGTATAAAGCATGCTTTATGTGAATGGCAATGGTGCCTTTGTGCCATAAATGGAATGATGCAATGGACAATACTTGAATCACTTGGATAATGGTTCAATCAATTGTGTAAACATATGATTATGGATAGATTTGCAAGTCAAAAGGCCTGCAAATTAAGATTATGCAGCATGGCATAAGGATTTTTTTTATATGTTCTTCAACAAAATGACTTGCAATTCAAGAATGGATGCCCAACTTCAGGCCCTTGAATCTCCTAGCTCAAGTATGATAAATTCATGCTCTTGGATGTTTTGGAAACTTGAAACATCCTCTATAACTTTTATGTTGGCCATTTTGAAAAAATTATCTTGGAAGTATGTGAAAAAATGCCAAGAAGTTGGGATAAAATCCTCACCAAAATCTGTTGAAAATTTCTCTAAGTGTTAGATGAAAATGTCATGACTTCATGGGCTTATATCTTAAAATATAAGCATTTTTTGAACATCAACCCTGTAGCAACTGGTTTTTAAATCAAGAGTCGCCACAATTAGTTTTTATCCTAGGGAAGGGAACCTAACAGAAAACCCTAATTCGCGAACATAGATTCTAGGTTACGGACTCAATTAGACGAAAGGAAGGTGTTAGGCACCTTTCATCCACCTTGTTCACAAGGATATTAACCTCTAGGTTTAGGTTTGGGATAAACAGGGTTTTAAGTTTTAATAAGTAAGACTCGCCACGATTTTAGATCGTATGCCTACGTATCCTCTTATGAGGAATCAGAGTCCCAATTCGTAGTTCGTATGGGGTTGGTGTTTTTTAGGGGTTTGCAAACCTATTTTGAATCACTTCGCACTCGGTCGGGAGTAGTGATTGTGGAGATTTCAACTAAGTGCGCAGTAAGTCAAAACCTGTTTGAAACCCTTTTGAAAAACAATTGAATAGATTAATTTGTTTGCAAAAAATAAGTTTGATATTGGTTTGTGTTTTTTAACTGTATTAATTGTGAAAATATTTTGATCAATGCATGTTATAAAAAGATTTAATGCAAGCAATATATTAAAATAATATATGCATTTTTGAAATATAATAATTTGTTTGATCATATAATAATATTTAAATATAATAAATAAAAATTAATAATAATAATGATAATTATAAATGAAAAAGAATTAGATAATTAATTAAGTATAGCATGAAAAATAATATGAAAGAAATAATAAAAATAATAATAATTTAAGTAAATCTGGGGGGGGGGGGTTGCAATTTCTTTTGGCAAGTAAAAAGTGGGGGGTGGGGGGGGGGTGCTAAAAGGAGGCTGGGCTAGGCCCAGAATAATTCAGGCAGGGAGAGGGTGCGTTTGTTTTGGATTTTTAGTAATCTGGGAATGGGGGATGTGAATATCAGTGGGCTCGACCCATTAAGTGAGTTGGAGGGGGTCAGGGAAATCATGTGTGTGAGGGTGTATGACAGATGCGGTGGACTTGGCCTTATAGCCGTCCACTGGGGATCAAGCGGATGGGATCTTAAGGCACATATTAGTTGTGGTGGTCGTGCGTGTCCAGGATTTAGACACAACATAATACTGTTTTTTCTCATTTTCCGTTTTCACTTTTCATTTTTTCAACTTTTACATTAACCTCATCATCTTCTCTCGCTGTTCTCCTCTCTCTCTCTCTTTATTTAAAACCCTAGCGCCTCTAACCTCACGACGGCGCTCACCAAACCCCAAACACGAATCTGACAACCCCAAAACCCTCCCCAAATCAAACAATCAAAAAGAAACGAGAGCTAAGTGTTTTTACCCTTCTTGCGATTTTTGTGTTTTAAATTCTTGAGCGTTGCGATTTCTAAACTTGCTTCGCTTACTTTGTTTTGTAGGTTGTGATTGGTTGAAGACGGTGACGGTGAAGTTGTTTCAAGCACGCGATTAGGGTTTCTAATCTGGAAGCTCTAATCGTCTCCTCTTCCGGGTCTTCAACGACAAGGGTTTGTTTCAAGATTTTCTTCTCTCAATCTCCCCGTCTCAAAATTTCTTCTCCCTGTTTTCTGTGAAAAATCCCCCCCCATTTGTATCAAATTTTATTCTGCATTTATAGCTTTAGAAATTTAGGGTTTTGATTTTGTTATAAGCCGTTACGATTAGATTCAACTTCAATTAGGAATTGGAAACTTTATTGTTGATTGATTGTAATTGGATGTAATTCGAGATTTCGTTCTTGATTGGATTCTGTAGTTGATAATGTAATAAGAGTTTCCAGATTTTGTTTATTAGATTTGATTTAGTTTCCTGTTTAATTTTAGACTTTGTTCGTAATATTTGTATTGATGTGATACTGCAATGGATTTGATTTGGTTTGATAAAGTTTCCAGATTTGATTTGATTTTTGATTTTTTTTAATCCCTACAATAATTGTTAGTAACACAGATCTTGCGCCAATTCTGCAATTCTGAACAGTAATGTTTATTGTTAAAACATGCATTTTTGGTTCTACTTTGGGTCTGCATTATTGTTGTTGAATTGGGCCTAAACAATTTGATTCAAGCTCATTTTCTAACACAACAAAAAACTTTAATAAAAATTGGTATAATAACTTTTAATTAAAATAATCAAAAGGATTTAATCACCAGTAAAACATGTCACTCCAAAAAATACTATTTGTTATACTCTTAAATTTTTTTTAATAATGGTAACAACTTTAATAATTTTCTTCTAATTACAGCAAGGTCATTTTAACCAACAAAAATCCAATTTTATTAGTATATAAAAAGAAATGCATCAAGTTTTCTTCTAAACAAATATTATTTACTTATTAAAAAAATATTAGACAATTTTCTTTTAAAAAGAATACTCTTTTTCAACACATCCAATGGGCCAACCCAATAGACTTAGTTATTGTTCAATACACTCTTCTTTTTTTATTTTAAAAAAACACTTAAATGTCTCTACTAAATTCAATTGTTATTAGTAATTTTTAATTTCAATAATAACAACTTATATTAGTTATTACTCTGAAATAACTTTATGCTTTCGAATCGCATGGGCCATTGGACAACATGCCACGGGAATGGGTTCACGGATGCACGGGTCTTTTGGCCTTAGAAATCCCCATTTTCGCGAGTTAAAATACACCCCCTAGTCTTGGGAAAAGACGGGACATCAGATACTACTGTACCATCCTTAACTAAATATTTCTTCTATTTTAATCTCGAAAAATAAAAATCATCGAGGTAGGACAAATTTGGGGTACGACAGCTGCCCCAATTCAATCATCTTCCAATCAAATAGCATGAGAAAACCCGAGTCTTGCGCATTTTGATTGGAAGTTTATTGAATACTTGTAGTATCCTAAAATTTATCCCACAAACATAAGGTTATACTGACGTAGCATACCCTTATAAGTCTCAAGGAAGTAAGCAAAGATGATGACATATCGCTTACCCGGGTTTGATAACGAGGCAAATGGTTTTGAACTTAAGAGCACAATTTTGTATGTCTTGGTTTTGATCGTTCATCCATTTGGAGGATGAATACAACGATAATAGATGATGCATGGCTGCTTGAAGACTGAGGCAAAGTTTTGTTTTTCTTTCGAGCATCGCTGCATGAAGTCTGAGACGATGATCCGTGCTATGGGATAAAGAACGTATTGCTGCATGAAGTCTGATGCAATGGGTTACGGTTTTGCAAACCGCTGCGTGAAGTCTGAGAAGGTAAGCTAGATTTGGTTTTCGAACATTGTTGCATGAAGTCTGAGGTGATGGTTTGGATTTTGGAACGCATTGCTTCCTAAAGTCGGATGCAATGAGTTAAGTTCGCAAATCACTGTGTGAAGTATGATGTGATAAGCTTAAATTTAGTTTCGAACATTGCTGCATGAAGTCTGAGGCGGTGATTTAGTTTTTGCGAAAACATTACGGCTTAGAGGCAATGTAATAAGTTCGGATAATACATTGCTGCTTAGAGGTAATGTAATGGGTTTTGAGGATACATTGTGGATTAGAGGCAATGTGTTTGAGTTGGATAATATATTATGGCTTAGAGGCAATCTGTTTGGTTTTGAGGATGCATTGCGCCTTAGAGGCAACGTCCTGAGTTTATGAATACATTGCGGCTTAGAGGCAATGTGTTGAGTTTGGGTAATACATTGAGGCTTAGAGGCAACATGTTGATTTTTGAGAATGAATTGGGGCTTATAGGCAATGTTCTGAATTCTTCAAATACACTGCGGCTTAGAGGCAGTGTTCTGAATTTTGCAAATACATTGCGGCTTAGAGGCAATGTTCTGGATTTTGCAAATACATTGCAGCTCAGAGGCAATGTACTAGGTTTGTAAGGAACTCATCACTGCGGGAAGACTTAGGTGATGGGCTGAATGTGTCACGGCATGAAGACTGAGGTGACGGGTTAAATCATAGGAGGTGTATTGCGTTGGTCGACCCTTAGATAGTTGCATCGAGGGTGAAATCATTTGTCTGTTTGCTATGTGATACATGTGTATGTATGTGTATTGAATGTTGTATGTATGCAAAATGTATGATGTTTGACACTGATATGGAACCCTGAGTGTATTGAATATTGAAATGTATAGGGTATGTATGTTTGAGATATGCAAAATATGCGTATCTATGAAATGTGCGTAAGATGCGCGTATGCCTCGAAATGTTATGCAGACTATTTTCGGAATTCTCTCCTTTAAACCATTGGCTTAGAGTTACCAATTCCCGGCGTTGCATGTGGTGTAATCGTGGCATTGTTGAACTTGAACACGGTGGGCATTGTTAGCAAAAGTTTGAATGTTGGTTTCGTATTGTGAGCGCATGGACATGGACGTAGACATAGGCAATGGCTTGTTTGGTCTCTGTAAGCGCGGGTGTAAGCTTAGACCTTGTGTCGTAAGTCATGCATATATGCTGACATGGACGTAGACTTTGCGTAGGGACGCGCAGATATA
Organism: Vicia faba; assembly: GCA_948472305.1. Classification (NCBI taxonomy): domain Eukaryota; kingdom Viridiplantae; phylum Streptophyta; class Magnoliopsida; order Fabales; family Fabaceae; genus Vicia; species Vicia faba. Next base: position 1,329,646,593 of record OX451740.1, read on the forward strand.
TGTATAAACTTTGTTGTTGAGTGCAAGCATAGGTGCAGACATGTGCGTGGACGTAGACTTCATGTACGGACGCATATATATGCATAGGTACAGGCGTAGACATGTGTATAGATTTTTGTGTTGCAAGACGTAGACGTGGATTTTCCTTCGATATTTTTCTAACCAAAGGGTTTTTTCGATATTTTGTCAAATGCTTTTATTCTGTTAATTCCCCTGAATTATTTCAAGAAAATATTCACAAGTAATAATTGTAGTATTTTGTAAACAAATTTGAGAAAAGAAAAATATGATTCGAAATATATAAAGAAAACAAATGTTTTATTGATATGCCTCAGAGTAGGCGAGAATACAAGATGCAATTCCTAGAAAGAGGTAATTACAGAAAGTCTTAAAATGGTAAATGGAAATGAAAAATATGATAATCGCTACTGCTGTTCCCCCATAGATTTTGATGATCTTATCTCCTTCGCTTTTGAGTTGTATGCTTCCAACCTATCCTCCCCTCCATGGTTCATAGTCATAGCTTTTTAGATCGCAGTCTCTTTGTTCTTTATTTCTTTGTAGGAAATCCCTAACTTTTGCTTGGATTTCCCTTCCGGGTTTTCAACCCACCGGGACGATTTTCTTGTTATATGCCCCTAATTTTTGCCTGGATCTCCCTTTAGGGTTTTCGATCCACCGGGACGCTCCTTTTTTCCTAAGTCGCCCTTTTGGGTGTTCGAGCTTAGAGAGCTTTTTATACATAGTATTTTTTGACTTCGTCTGAATTGGCCGGATGCGGTAGTTCTTCTCAATCCATTGTTGTGAGGACGAGACAACCTCCAGAGAATGTTGTTTTATCTACGTATGGACCTTCATAGTTGGGTATCCATTTACCACGTGAATCGAGGCGAGTTAGTAGAATCTTCTTGAGCACTAGATCCCCTTCCTTGAATATTCGATGGCGTACTTTCTTGTCAAAGGCCCTCTTCATTCTCTCTTGATCTAACTGACTATGACACAAAGATGTTAATTGTTTTTCTTCAATGAGGTTGAGCTAGTCAAGTCGAGCCTGCACCCACTCTGCTTCTTCTAGCTTTGTTTCCCTCAAGAATTAAAGTGATGGCATCTCAACTTCCACCAGGAGTACTGCCTCCATGCCATATACTAGTGAGAAAGGTGTCGCGCCTGTTGATGTGCGTACAGAAGTGCAATAGCCATGCAGAGTGTAGGGAAGCATCTCGTGCCAATATTTGTATATCTTCACCATTTTCTGGATGATCTTCTTGATATTTTTGTTGGATGTTTCGACGGCCCCGTTCATCTTTGGTTTGTATGGTGAGGAATTATGATGCTCGATTTTGAAGTCGTCGCACAATTCCTTCATCATCTTGTTGTTTAGATTAGACATGTTATCTGTAATTATCCGGCTTGGGACACCGTATCTGCATATGATGTTCTATTTGATGAAGCGTGTAACCACTTGACTTGTTACGTTGGCATAGGACGCTGCTTCTACTCACTTGGTAATGTAGTCGATGGCTACCAATATAAAGTGGTGTCTATTGGATGCTTTCGGCTTGATCATGCCAATCATATCAATTCCCCACATTGATAATGGCCAAGGGAAGCTCATGATGTTCAGAGGAGTTGGTGGTACATTTATCTTGTCAGTGTAGATCTGACATTTATGACATGTCTTCGTGTAATGATAGCTATCGGCTTCCATCGTTAACCAGTAATACCCTGCTCACAAATTTTTTCTAGCCACGGCGTGCCCATTTGTGTGGGTTCCAAAAGTGCCTTCATGGATTTCTATCATGAGCGTGTCTGCTTCTTCCTTTTCCACACATCTGAGTAGTACCGTGTCGTAGTTTATTTTGTATACCACTCCATTATTCATAAATAATTTTGAAGCTAACCTTCGCAAGGTTCGCGTGTCAATGATAGAGGCGTTTTCTGGATATTCCTGCCTTTCCAGGTACTTCTTGATGTCGTAAAACCAAGGTTTGTTGTCAGGTCCTTCCTCAATAGCAAGGCAGTGTGCAGGATCTTTGAAATGTTTGATCGTATTACGTGGTTCGTGATTTGGCCAAGTCACTTTGAACATAGCTGATAGGGTTGCTAGAGCGTCTGCGATTTGATTTTCTTCTCGTGGGATATGACTGAAAGTGATTTCTGTAAATTTTGCGGCTAACTTTAAAACATGATCCCGATATGGAATCAGTTTAGGGTGTTTAGTATCCCATTCGCCATTAACCTGGTATATGACTAACGCAGAATCCCCAAACACTTCGAGTTGCTTTATTCTCAAATCGATGGCAACTTCCAGTCCTAGTATACAGGCTTCATATTCGGTGATGTTGTTGGTGAAGTCAAAACATAACCTTGTAGTGTAGGGTTTGTGATAATTCTTGGGAGATGTTAATACTTCCCCTACACCGTGACCTAGTGCATTTGAAGCCCCTTCGAACATGAGTGTCCAACGTGCCCCTGGCTCGGGCCCTTTGTCCGGTCCTGGTATTTCGTAGTTAGCTATAAATATGACATCCTCGTCGGGAAAGTCGAACTTCATGGGCTGATATTCTGAAAGCGGTTGGTGAGCTAGATGATTAACTAGTATACTACCTTTGATGGCCTTCTGTGTGACATATTGGATGTCATATTTCGATTGTAGCATCTGCCATCGTGCGATTCTTCCGGTAAGAGCTGGCTTTTTAAACACGTACTTTAAGGGATCCATTCTTGTTATTAACCACGTAGTATGGGTTAACATATATTGCCTCAACCTCTTGGTGGCCCAAGCCAACGCACAACAAGTTTTCTCGAGAAGTGAGTACCTGGTTTCACAGTCAGTGAATTTCTTACTGAGATAATAGATTGCATGCTCCTTTCTACCTGTTTCATCCTGCTATCCCAAAACACAACCCATTGACCCTTCGAGCACTGTCAAGTACATGATGAGTGGCCTTCCGGGGGCTGGTTGCATTAGGACTGGTGGCTCTTGCAGATACTGTTTTATCGTCTCGAATGCAATTTGACAATCATCATTCCATACTACAGTCTGATCTATTTGTAATAACTTGAATATTGGCTCGCACATAGCTGTTAGATGCGATATGGACCTTGAGATGTAATTTAATCGTCCTAAGAAACCACGTACTTCTTTTTCTATCCTCGGAGCGGACATCTCTTGTATAGCTTTTACTTTCTTGGGGTCCACCTCGATACCCCACCGGCTTACAATAAAACCTAACAGTTTGCCTGATTTGACGCCAAATGTGCATTTATTCGGGTTCAACCTTAGTCTGAACTTACGTAGCCGTTCGAACAACTTTTGCAGATGAATGATGTGTTCCTCCTTCGTATGGGATTTGGCAATCATAACATCGACGTATACTTCAACCTCCTTGTGGATCATATCATGGAATAGCGTGACCATTGCCCTCTGATAGGTGCGCTCTTGAGACCGAATGACATTACTTTGTAGCAGAAAGTTCTCCAACGTGTCATGAAAGTGGTCTTTTCCATGTCTTCAGGCGCCATTTTGATTTGATTATAGCCTGAGAAACCGTCCATAAATGAGAATACTGAGGCTTGAGCTATATTATCCACTAGGACATTTATGTGGGGTAACTGAAAGTCATCTTTGGGGCTCGCCTTGTTCAGGTCTCGATAATCTACGCACATGCATACTTTGCCATCCTCCTTGGGTACTGATACGATGTTAGCTATCCAGGGTGGATAATCTACCACTGCTAGGAACCCTGCGTTAAATTGTTTGAGAATCTCTTCTCTGATTTTGCTGGACATATCTGGACGATTTCTCCTGAGTTTTTGTCTGATTGGAGAACACCCTTCTTTGAGAGGTAGTCTGTGCACCACGATTTATGTATCCAACCTTGGCATGTCCCTATAGGACCAAGCGAATATATCCATATACTCGTGTAATAACTTGATTAGCCTGTCTTTAACGCTCTGCTCCAACATTGCCCCTAGGTTGATTTCTTTCGGATCTCCCTCTTTTCCCAGGTTAATGGTCTCAATAGGCTCTTGATATGGTTGTATGCTGTTAGCCTTTCGCTCTATTTCCCTTGCCATTTCCTTGGAGAGTTCAAGATCTTCATCATCTTCCTCTCCGACTTGGTTAATAGGAACATCAAAATCGTATCGGGTCGTAGCAGTAACGTTATCAGTAATTTTGGGCATGGATCTGCACATTTATCATGTTTTGGTGCATATTTTAGTGCTTGGAATTTGAAAATGCGTATGCAGAGAAAGTATTGCCATTTTTAAATTTAATAGATAAATGCAAAAGAAAGACAAGGATCTTAATTGAAAATAGAATATAATTTTTATTAATTATAAGTATTATCTGAAATAAAAACAGGGAAAACCCTTACAAGCAACCCCTATGCCCCGGGTTTGACATAGGTTCTTTCAAAACAAGAAATATTACTTAGAAAACAAAAATATCTTGGGAATCTCCACAGTAGTCCATCCTTTGAGCTCTTCTCCTGGGGCGCCCTCTCTAATGAAGTTAGTTTCCCTTTTGGTATTCATTTTGCTTGATATCATTGCCACGTGCCCGCCATGCTTTGTTCCTTTGCTGACGAAAGTCTCTCAGATCGGAGGAAAACATGCTTTGCCTTTCAGAGTAGCCTTCGACGATTTGTAGCCCAAACTAAAGCGATTCTTCTTCTCCGGAATTTCTGGGAGCTTTCCCCAGCGTTTCGAGGCATAACCTCCCAAAGTCAATTTCAGATCTCTCTATGATGTCACTTTAGTCTTGTTACCCTTCTCAACCGGTAATGTTACCGTTGAAGCAATTTCCAAGGCTTGGAACAGAGTAGCTATGCAGTCTTCATCGACACTGATATACCTATATGATTCAATGTGGCTTACGAAAATGTCTTCCTCGCCGTCGATTATGATTAACTTTCCTTCCACTAGGAACTTTAATTTTTGATGCAGGGTCGAGGATACTTCCCCTGCCGCATGGATCCAAGGTCTCCCCAGTAAGCAAGTGTATGATGGTTCGATGTCCATGACCTGGAAAGTGATATTGAAGATATTCGGCCCAATCTTAATTGGGAGGTCCACCTCTCCTAACACCGAGCTTCAAGAACCGTCAAATGCCTTTACTATCGTAGAACTTGGTCTCATTATTACATCGTCTATTGTTAACTTTATGATACTTGACTTTGGCAACACATTAAGAGCAGAACCGGTGTTAGTAAGAACCCTGGAAAAATGGGTAGTACCTATTTGCATAGTAATATGGAGTGCTTTGTTATGGGCCCGGCCCTGTGGCAGTAATTCACTGTTGCTGAAACCCAGGTAGGATCCGGACGTGAGATTTGCTACGACATTATAAAATTGATTTACTGAAATTTATTTTGCGACATGAGCTGAACTTAACACCTTCATCAAAGAATCCCAGTGTGCTTCAGAGTTAATGAGTAGCGAGAGTATGGAGATTTTTGCTGGAGTTTGGTGGAGCTGATCCACCACTCTGTAGTCACTCTTTTTGATTATTTTCAGAAACTCTTCTGCCTCTTGATCAGTAAAGTCTTTGTTCCGAGATTCTATTTCTTGATTTGTATCAACCACTTCTTTTCCTTTTTCCTTCATTGGAATCACATCCGTCTTTTTTGATAGTTCGGCTCTAAAAATCCGACCACTTCGGGTCATACCTCCTGTTCCTGCTATGTTTGAAATTGCAGGTCCCTGACTCGCGGATGGCCCATTTTCCTGCTTCACTCCATTGATGTACACGGCTGAGTCATAACTCCATGGTACTACCTTATTATTCTCATAAGGGATAGGTGACGGTCCGTTAATTACCATCTTGGCTTTTGGAGTGGTGGGTATTAAGAGAGTCTTCTTAGGTACCCTTCTTGTAATCTCTGCTGATTCTCCCTACGAGATGACTAGAGTCTTATTGGTAAGACTTGGGCCTTGCAAAGAGATTACCAGTGACTTTTTCCCTCCAATCGTGGCTACATATTTTTCTTCAGGGTACAGTCCAAGTTGGACTATCCCCCGATCCACCAGATTTTCCAGAGTTGTTTCAAAAGCTTTATTATGCTCTAACAAGAATCCACATTTGAACAGGTGATCTTTCAACAAGTTGATGGGGTTTTTTTCCTTTATGGTTGCCCCAAAATCAGTGGCCATCTCAATTACATTTATTTTTGGCCCATCGTACGGAGGCATAGGGTTTGATTTGATGTTAGGCTTATCAAAGGTGATGTCTTGAGATTCTAGCAAATCCTGAACCTTATGCTTGAATGCCCAACATTGTTCTATGTTGTTCCCTGGGGAATTAGCATGGTACTCACACCTAACGTCGGCATTGTATATTTGCGGGAGTGGCCCGACTGGAGGAGCTAAAGGCTTGATTTCCACCAAGCATGCCTTAACCAAATGTTGTAATAACTGGCTTGGTGGCATGGGCAGTGGATCAAAATTTCTGGGTGTCCTTTTAAACCTGTCTTGCCTTTGTCCTTGTGGGATTCCCAGTGGTTATGATGTCCTTGGTTGTGAGGCCACAACATTGACTTCTCCCTCTTTTCTTCTTGGGAAATTTGAAGCCGGTCTTTTTGAATTGTAAGGGGCATTTGACGACCCCCCTGATATCTTCCAACTTTTCAAACCAGTTTCAATTCTTTCGCCAATAGTCACTAGGTCTGAGAATCCTGACGAGACACTTCCCACCATTTTCTCATAATAAATCCCCTATAAGGTTCCCGTGAACATGTCTATGAGTTCTTTTTCCAGCAGTGGTGGTTGTACCCGGGATGCCATCTCCCTCCATCTTTGAGCATATTATTTGAAGGAATCTTCCTTCTTTTGGGACAAATTTTAGAGTTGCAAGCAGGTTGGCTCCATGTCCAAGTTATACTTGTAATGCTTCAAGAAAGCATTAGCAAGATCCACCCAAGTTCGGATATGCGTTCGTTCCAACTCCATGTACCAGTCCAAAGATTCCCCACTTAGACTGTCTTGGAAACAGTGAATCATTAGTTTCTGGTCATGGGCATGGGCATGCATCTTCTTGTAATACATACGAAGATGATTCCTTGGACAAGTGAGCCATTTATACTTTCCAAAATTTGGTACTTTGGATTTTGGAGGTATCACCACATCAGGGACTAGACCCATTTCCAGAGCGTCTACTTCGAAAGTGTCGAAACCCTTCATAACTTTTAGTCTTTCTTCCAGGGCTTTATACTGATTCGTTACCAGTGGGTTATCTGCAACATGAGTACTAGTTGTCTTCAAGGGTTCCTGGTAAGCATCCTCTGGGTCATGATCTCCGTATTGCAAGTCTAGGTAATTATCTGCATTATTGGTTGGAATTTATAGGGTATGTGATGCCCCTACTTTTGATGGTGGTGGGATAAATCCTCCAGTTTCAACCTCTTGTTGGGCCATGGAGGACTTTTGGAGTCCTGCTTCCAGCTCTTTCCTCAGTTGGTGACCGCTCGATGCACCAATGGTTTGGGCTACTTCTTCAAAAGCTACCCTGGGGATTTCATCCTGCCTGTCAATAATTTTCTTCAAAGCTAGAAGAACTTGGCTCAAATCTATATTCATTGAGCTTATGTCACCCTTTACTTGGTCAAGATCCTCTTTGAACACAGCTTGAGTCTCCTCGATCTGTTCCATTGCTTTTTGTTGATGGGCCCTTATTTGATATGGAGGCCAAGGAGGTGGAGGTCTTCTTTTACCAATGGCTTAACTGGAGAGATTTTTAAAGCAAATGAGTTTTGATATGACATGCAAGTGTTTTATAAATTCATGCGTGCAAATGGATATGCATGATCATGAAATGATTTCTTGTTTTAACTGTCTTATTCACTTGGGTACATGCTTGTATTTTTACTTATTATTTTATTTGGTGACTATATTTGAAATAGACACGCCTTCGAGATAGGGAAACAAAATGCCTTTATTAAGAGTAACATAATTTAGATATTGAAAAATATTACCAATTGAAATCAAAACTTGTTTGCGTAAACATAATCAAAAGGAACTAAATTCCATAGGTGCGCCCGCGGATGTGTGCTCTGAAGCCATCAATCATTGCTCGCAAAGCTATAGAAAGTATTCAACATCCTTCGGAAGGAGAACCATTACATTCTCTGCATCTTTTAAACTTCTAGGGATGTCCTCTATGATATTTTTGGCTAAGAAGACGAGCTTTTCATGTTTGTCTTTGTAGTACCTGTATTCCTGATAAAGATGTGGGATTATCTTATGGTTATCCCTCCCAGCTTGGGTGATCTTGGTATACTGCTCTTCCCAATACATCTTTTCACCCCTCATTTCTGTGTAAAGCCTTCGTTGGATGAGGAAATCCTTTTTAAGACCCTACATCTCTAAATATACATGCTCATATTCTCGAGTTCTCTTAGTCAGGAGTTTCTCTGCTTCTACCCTTTTAAGTAGTGCTTTGACCTCCGGTTCATGGCTGTCTTGAAGTTCGATAGCGAGGTAATTTACTTGCTCTTCTTGATCTAAGGAAGCTTGTGCCAAACTTTGGATTTGGACTCTCAAATTTTCCTCTAGCACCTTCTTGTCATGTGTTTCCTTTTCATACCATCTAGTTAACCTCCCGATTTCCACAGCAGCCTCTTTTAAACTTTGGTTGTGAGAATCTAGGTTGAACGTTGCACTTAACAACCCTTCAGTTGTACGCTTTTGTTTGAGACTTTCTTTCTCCAATTCCTTTTGACTTTTATCAATTTGCTCGTCCTTTGACTCAAGTATAAGCTACATCTGTTTCTTTTCTTTGGTCAGATTGAGGAGATTGACTTTCAATGCTTCTTTCTCCTTTTGAGCTTTCTTTAAGGCATTTTTCAGATTTTCGGCTTCTTCCAAAGATATTGGTGTTATCTCTGGGACCTCTGACTTGTACTCTGGATCTTTCTCGAATGGCAACTTGATAATTCACACCCTATCTTGGACCCATTTGGTGTAGGGTTCTCTTGATATGGAATTCTTTCTTTCTGCCTTCCTCTTGTTAACCTTATTCCAGGCTCGAATAACCTTGTTGAGAAATCCTTGGTCTTCTATACCCATATTATGGATAATAAATGGTCGGAATTGTTCGTCCGAAGGTTTTTCTTCCAAAGGATACCCTAGCTGTCGTAGGGCCAAAGTAGGGTTGTAGTTAATACAGCCTCACGATCCAATCAAAGGGACATTAGGAAAGTCCCCACAGCTAATAGTGATTTCACCAATATCCAACTTCCTTGCATACCATAATATGGAGTTCGCAGTGAGAGATCTTAATTTTTGTGGCCACTCACATCTGGTCAATTCTGGGATCATATAGTCTTTCTTGTAAAGATGAGTCATGAACCAAGTATATAGAAGCGGGATGCAACAATTTAGCGTGCCTATTCTCTTTTCATACATCATATGCAAAGTGTAATAAATGTCAGTAAGAAAGGTGGAGTAGGATTCACATTAAAGACTTTTGCACCCCAAAATATACTAATGGCTGCAGGGTCAATATAGTCCACCGTCCGAGAAAATAAAATTACGCTAAATACCAACAGCCCTAAACAATCAACACAAGATTCCCACCTCCTTATAATTATCAAATTCTAGTGCCTTAGCTTCCAAGTATATCCTTTTGATTACTTGTATTGTACCTTCTCTTCGATAATTTTGCACCAATTCAGGATAGGGGATCCCTAGGACTTTTGCTAAAGCTTTGACTTCAATAGTTTGTCCAATACCTACATAGGTCTTTTCTTTGGAAAAATTCAGGATTCTGTCAAATTCTTCAAGAGCCGATGCTAGCTGGAAGTATTGGAAGGTGAAACATCTCAATGGAGGGTCATAAAACTGAATTAGGGCAGAGACTCCATCCATCTGAACCTCTACTTTAGTCAAGTCAAGGGTATCCCCATAGCGGCGAGCGTACATCTTCAGAGCTCTCTCAGATAATTTACCCTTTATAGTTTTGATTTCAGAAAGGTCAGGCTTGCAGGCATTGACGCAGACAAGTTGTTTCCCTCTGGTATCCATTTTTTAAGATAGTCACCAAAAATATTGATTTTGTTATCTTTTATTTTGTACCCTGTGAATAAGACGGATAAAAGAAACAAATGATGAACATGAGATATATATGAATGCATGATTGTATAAGTGTTGGGTGGAGTAACGGGATTTTATGACAGATTTTTGTGATGGGTACCCCTATAATGTAGGCTCCTTAATCTTGGCCTACGATAAATCTACCCTCCCAGGAGGTGGTTTCCTTAAGGGTACCATGAATAACACTAGAGGGAAAAGGCACAAGGGCATCCCTTAGGTGGATCCTCTTTACGGACCGAAACTTTTGTCTCAAAGTCGTGAAAGGTCTCGTCATGAGATTTTGGGTTAAGGTCGTTACAAAGAGTCATGGGTGGCCTTCCAAAGTCCTACTCTTCAAGAGAATATCTCTCGATAAGTATTCCTTTTTCAGAAGTTCACCGACTCTAGGCGAAGTCGTCACATAAACTCGCAGGGATGATGTACCCCCTAAGCTAATAGACGAACCTCCTTTTTAAGGTTTATTGAAAATATTTTTTTTTGAAATAAAAACCCGCCACATAACAAATATATGATGATAAGAGAATTTTACAGTAAATAAATAAATGCGATAAAATAGATAAATGCGATAAATAAATAAAGAAAATAAAAATAAGAAACCCAAAAAAGAAACTAAACCTAGGGTTAAGAGGAGTTCCCAACAGAGTCGCCAACTGTAGCAACTGGTTTTTAAATCAAGAGTCGCCACTATTAGTTTTTATCTTAGGGAAGGGAACCTAACAGAAAACACTAATTCACGGACAAAGATTCTAGGTTACGGATTCAATTAGACCAAAGGAAGGTGTTAGGCACCTTTCGTCCACCTTGTTCACAAGGATATTAAGCTCTAGGTTTAGGTTTGGGATAAACAGGGTTTTAAGTTTTAATCAGCAAGACTCGCCACAATTTTAGATCGTATGCCTATATATCCTCTTATGAGGAATCAAAGTCCCAATTCGTAGTTCGTATAGGGTTGGTGTTTTTTAGGGGTTTTCAAACCTATTTTGAATCACTCCGCACTCGGCCGGGAGTAGTGATTGTGGAGATTTCGACTAAGTGCGCAGTAAGTCAAAACATGTTTGAAACCCTTTTGCAAAAAACAGTTGTCTAGATTAATTTGTTCGCGAAAAATAAGTTTGATACTGGTTTGTGTTTTTTAATTGTATTAATTGTGAAAATATTTTGATCAATGCATGATATAAAAAGATCTAATGAAAGTAATATATTAAAATAATATATGCAATTTTGAAATAAAATAATTTGTTTGATCATATAATAATATTTAACTATAATAAATAAAAATTAATAATAATAATGATAATTATAAATGAAAAAGAAGTAGATAATTAATTAAGTATAGCATGAAAAATAATATGAAATAAATAATAAAAAATAATAATAATTTATGTAAATATGGGGGGAGGTGTGTAATTTCTTTTGGAAAGTAAAAAGTGGGGGGGTGCTAAAAGGAGGTTGGGCTAGGTCCAGAATAATTCAGGAAGGGAGGGGGTGGGTTTGTTTTGGAATTTTAGTAATCTGGGAATGGGGGGTGTAGATATCAGTGGGCTCTGCCCATTAAGTGAGTTGGAGGGGGTCAGGGAAATCATGTGTGTGAGGGTGTATGGCAACTACGGTGGACTTGGCCTTATGGCCGTCCATTGGGGATCAAGTGGATGGGATCTTAAGGCGCATATTAGTTGTGGTGGTTGCGCGTGTACAAGATTTAGACACAACATAATACTGTTTTTTCTCATTTTTCGTTTTCACTTTTCATTTTTTCAATTTTGACAGTAAACTCATCATCTTCTCTCGCTGTTCTCCTCTCTCTCTTTCTCCAAAACCCTAGCACCGCTAACCTCATGGCGGCGCTCACAAAAACCTAAACACGAATCTGACCATCCCAAAACCCTCCCCAAATCAAACAATAAAAAAGAAACGAGAGCTAAGTGTTTTTACCCTTCTTGCAATTTCTGTGTTTTGAATTCTTGAGCGTTGCGATTTCTAAACTTGCTTTGCTTGCTTTGTTTTGTAGGTTGCGATTGGTTGAAGATAGTGACAGTGAAGGTGGTTCAAGCACACGATTAGGGTTTCCGATCTAGAAGCTCTAATCGCCTCCTCTTTTAGGTCTTCAACGACAAGGGTTTGTTTCAAGATTTTCTTCTCTCAATCTCTCCGTCTAAGAATTTCTTCTACCTGTTTTCTGTGCAAATCCCCCCCCCCTTTGTATCAAAATTTCTTCTGTATTTATAGCTTTATAAATTTAGGGTTTTGATTTCGTTGTAAGTTGTTACCATTAGATTTAGCTTCAATTAGGGATTGGAAACTTTATTGTTGATTGATTGTAATTGGATATAATTGGATGTAATTGTAGATTTCGTTCTTGATTGGATTCTGTAGTTGATAATGTAATAAGATTTTCCAGATTTTGTTTATTATATTTGATTTAGTTTCCTGTTTAATTTTAGACTTTGTTCGTCATATTTGTATTGATGTGATACTGTAATTTTGTAGACCGCAATGGATTTGATTTGGTTTAATAACGTGTCCAGATTTGATTTGATTTTTGATTTTTTTAATCCCTACAGTAATTGTTAGTAACACAGATCCTGCGCTAATTCTGCAATTTTGAACAGTAATATTTATTGTTAAAACATGCATTTTTGGTTCTACTTTGGGCCTGCATTATTGTTATTGAATTGGGCCTAAACAATTTGATTCAAGCTCATTTTCTAACACAACAAAAAACTTTAATAAAATTTGGTATAATAACTTTTAATTAAAATAATAAAAAGGGTTTAATCACCAGTAAAACATGTCACGCCAGAAAATACTATTTGTTATTGATCAATACACCCCTCTTTTTTTACTTAAAAAAACACTTAAATGTCTCTACTAAATTCAATTATTATTAGTAATTTTTAATTTTAATAATAACAACTATTTAGTAGTTATTATTTTTAAATAACTTTATACTTTCGAATCGCATGGGCCATTGGCCAACATGCCACACGAATGAATTCACGGATGCACGGGTCTTTCTGCCTTAGAAAGCCTCATTTTCGTGAGTTAAAATACACCCCCTAGTCTTGGGTAAAGATGGGCCATCAGATACTACTGTACCATCCTTAACTAAATATTTCTTCTATTTTAATCCCAAAAAATAAAAATCATCGAGGTAGGACAAATTTGGGGTACGAAGGAATCATCTTGCATCTTGGTGAAAAAATGTCATGAAGTAATGAAATTAACATGTATAAAAACACTTAGAAAAATTTCTAAGTCTTGCAAAGTTTGACTTTTCAAAATGACTTTTGACTTTCTTGATATCTTGATGATCAAGTTTCATATTTTTGAATGCCTTGATGAATTTTGATCCTTGAAACATAATGTTGACCAAAAAGTCAAAGTTTGACTTTTCAGTGTACAATTGACTTTTTCATCAGTTGGCCAAATTTCATCTATCAATCCACTGATCTTGAGAACTGTTTTGAGCCATGAAAGTAGGTCAACATGTTATATTTGAATCCTTGATATTGTACTTTAAGCCATTAGATCATGTATTAGGTCAAAAAGTCAATGATAAGTCGTTCTTAGTCAAAACCCTAATTTGTGGTCTCAGTGTTTCAGAGGTGATTTTGTCTGATCAATTCTTGAGAATTCTTGAGAATTGGAGATCCTTTATGAGGAACGTCTTGAAAAGGAGGGGGAAATTTTTGGGATACAACAGCTGCCCCTGTTCAATCTTCTTAAACCTGAAGAGTTAGACAGGCGGGTCCTTCATTCGTTACTTGAAGGTGAAAGATGATTGAACACTAGAGTGCCCATTTGCACTCAATGATGTGTTAGTTGATTATGTCGGGAATGGTCTTAAAGATGCCATTTAGAGACATGATAAAGATTTTGTCGGAGACGGGCTTATAAATGCCATCCAGAGTGACTGTTGGTAGAAACTGGAAGAAGTATCAGAATAAATCCTTGGTCGATTTATACTAAAACTGTAGACGTATTTTGCCTATCTTTAACTGGGAGAAATAAATCTAACCAGAAGAGGCCTTGTGATGGTAACTTCACCGGGGAAACAAATCTAACAAGAAGAGGCCTTTTGATTGCCTATTATTAACCGGTAGAAGTAAATCCCTGCTAGAGGAGGAATTTTTGTTTTGTTGACTGAATTTTTCCTGCAAGGAAGAGGGTTAGTTGCATGCAGATGTATGCATGGCGTATTGATGTCCTCAAAATAAATGAGATTATGTTGTATGCATTTGTCATGTATGTGCTATGATGAGCGAATATTATTGAAAGGTAACTTTGTCTTAGGAAAATAAATCCTTGATAAATGTTGGGGAGTAAAAGGAAGCTGAATCTAGAACTGCTCATGGAGATGAATAGTATGTGTATCTTCAAACCTTGTTTAGAGTGTTTCCGCTGGGGATTCCTGCTTTATTGTTTGAAGAGAATTCCGCTGGGGAACATTGACTCTGATTGAGAAAACTCTGCAGGGAGTGTTGATTTCTGCTTGGGGAATAGGGTTAAGGAGTTTTAGTTGTCCATTGCTCTATTGGGGAGAATAAAAGTTAGCTGTTATCTGGTCGGATTCCATGATTCACATCAACTTACTGGGAAAAAAGTTAATCGTTATCTGGTTGGATTCCAGGCTTTGCAGAAAATTGAAGTTAAACTGTTATCTGGTCGGATTCCAGGCTTCGCTGCAACTTAAATGAAATTAACTGTTATCTGTTCGGATTGCAGACTTCATTGAAAATTGGAGTTAAACTGTTATCTGGTCAGATTGCAGGCTTCGCAGCAACTTAGATGATGAAGTTAACTGTTATCTGGTCGGATTCCAAGCTTCGCGGTAACTTAGATGAAATTAACTGTTATCTGGTCGGATTCCAGACTTCATAAAAATTTGAAGTTGAACTGTTATCTGGTCGGATTCCAGGCTTCGCAGCAACTTAGATGATGAAGTTAACTGTTATCTGGTCAGATTCCAGGCTTCACAGTAACTTAGATGTAATTAACTATTATCTAGTCGGATTCCAGACTTCGCAGAAAATTGAAGTTGAACTGTTATCTGGTTGGATTCCAGGCTTTGCAGTAATTTGCTTGAAAGGATGAAGTTTAACTGTTATCTTGTCGGATTCCAGGCTTCGCAAAAACTTACTGGGATAGTAACGACTCTGTTGGGGAATGCAATGACTTTACCGAGGATTAAGGGGTTTTATCCATTGATTTGTAATAGTCTGAGAAACAAACTCAAGCTGGGGAATTTGTAGTTTGTTGGGGAAATAAACTCGGTTAAAGAGAAAATTTTGACGACCTTATAGGGAACTGATTTATTTTAGGTAGAACTCCATAAGGCTTCTTTCTAAGACCAAATCAGCTGGGGAGAGGGTTTTTTTGAGAGATTGGAACTCTGGTTGGGGATTGCATGAATCTGTCTCTGTGGGGATAATCTTATGGAAGTATCTTTGTGGGGATATCCCAAATCCTTAAGGAGACGCCTGTTACTGTTTTCAAGTATACATTTGTTAATAGTTTAATCATGTTCATATGCATATGTTCATTCAATTTAAGTCATTAGACACTTTTGCACTCAACAAAAAAAACAAAAAGTTTACACTTCAAAGTATATTTGTATTGATGTTTGCCTATAAAAAGGCGTTTTTGTACAAGGGGACAGAGATCCTAGTAAGAGGAAATCATCGAAAGAATGAAAGTGTTGTACTCCAAAATTTTCCCTCTCATTTATTAAATATTTTCTCACAAGATCTCCTTTGGTTCAAGACTGAACAAGGGTTGATCAGCTCAAGACACCTCCTTAAGCACTGATGACAGAAATTAGGGTTTGAGATTGCACAAGGATAATTTAACTTTTAATGCCTCATAATACTTTCATGGATAATCATGGCCCCTCAAGATTTCTCATGTCAAGTTTCAAGTCTTGGATCACATTTTTGCTCAGTCAATTGATCAGTTGACATAAAAATTAGCTAAATTGGGGAAAAAGTCAACTGTGATCAATTTACAGTCAAACTTCATATTTTTTTATCCATATCAACATTATGAACTCCTATATGTCATTTGATCAAGTTTGGACCATAATTCCTCAAGAAATTTGATCAGATCATCAAAAGGGCAAAATGGTCAAAATTAGGGTTTTGACTGAGAAAGGACAATTTCTGTTTTTTGACCTAGAAAATGGTTAATTGGTTTGAGGAATGATCTCAAGAGTTAAATTGAATCATTTTTACCTAATGGAAATACTCAAAACATTGCTCAAGGTCATTAGATTGATAGTTGATTTTCAGTCAACTGATCAAAAGTCAACTGTACACTGAAAAGTCAAACTTTAAATTTTTGGTCAAAATCAAGTGTCAAAGATCACAATTCATCAAAACATGTCAATATATGAAACTTGTTCATCAATAAATCAAAAAGTCAAGATTTCATTTTGAAAAGTCAAAGTTTCCAAACTTAGAAATTTTTCTAAGTGTTGAAAACTTCATATTTATTCACAACCTTAAGCCAATTTTTCACCATGATGCAAGATGATTCAAAAGAAACTTTCAACATAAAAGTTGTATATCTCCATGATATCTAAAAAATTTCCTTACACAACTTCTCCTAGAAATGCATGGATTTCAAGTTATGATTTTGTGAATACATGTTCATTAAACTAAACACTTAGTGAAAATTTTGCCCTAGTCTAGGCAGGAGTTTGACCTAACTTCATGGCAATTTTTCACATAGTTCCAAGTGGAATTTTCAAATGTGATTCAAAGAGGGGTTGTAGATCACATTACAATCTTTCTAGAATGTCAAAGAAATCCTTAAGATCATGTTTGAGCAAGGAGAATCGAAGGAATGAAGTTGGCATTTCATTCTTGAATTATAGGTCATTTTCATGATGAACAAAAATGTAATTTCAATGTTAGGCTGCATAATCTTTCTTTGCAGGCCTTCTAACTTGTGTATCTATCCATCATTAATGGATTACACAGACTTTTGAGCTATAATCCAAGTGGTTTAAGCTTTATCCAATTCACATTGCCATTTTGGGAAGAAAGTGATTAATACCATTCTTGAAAAGCAAGCTTTATGCACAAAGTCAATTCTTGAGCCTCTAACTTGTTCCCTCTGATCACACTCCATCTACAAAGTCAGAAGCAAGTGTGTTTAAAGCATAACCACTCTACCTTAGCAAGTACACAAGACTCTGAAACTTGGATTTCTCAAAAATCACATGTCTTGCTTAAACTTGTGATTTTGAATTCTGATCAACAACAAGCTTCCAAACTTGTTGCTTATAAATAGAGGCACTATTTGTGAGCTAGAACACGAGTTTAAGCACCCTGAAACACTCCCAAACTCTCTCAAATCAGAAATTGCCCAAAAACTCCATTGTTGCACAGTTTCTGACCTTGGACTTGTAACTCATATTTCCCTCGTGCGTTCTTTGGCCTTTTAGTTCCTAAAGCTTCCTTACATCAAATACAAATCACCCCTGTCCCTGTTACACAAATGTAACTCCATTTCCATCATCCTCCACAACCAAAAACAGAGCACTGCACATTGACTTCTCCAAGCCATTTCAACCACTCTCAACTCAAGCTAAGCATTGTATTAGCTTCCTAGGTACTTGAGGAAGCTAACCTGATCATCACAACTCCTTGAAAGCAGCTCAAACTCATTCCACAATTTCCAGTTTTGAGGTATATTTCTTGAACTTTTATCTTCTCATTTAGGCATTGTTCGGCTTGCCTTTGTGAAGATAAAATGTAGACATCATTGCCCTGAAGTTGTACATGTCCATAGATTTTATTTATATTGATTGAGCTAGGAGAATTTTAGGATTGAACCTCTGAAAATAATTAGGTCAGAATTTGGTACTTTCAAAAATTCTCATTCATCTTTGATTTATAGCTTATGATATTTATATGGTTGGATTCGTATGGAAAAATGGAGCAACTTTCATGTTTGCATATTTCATTTTTATTGAGAAATGGTGAAGTTACAGATGATCTGGCTGGAGGTTGAAGATGAAGTTCCATATTCAGGACTTGTTTTGTATTATGTATTTATCATTTCAGTTAAGTTAACGGATGTACAGCCACCCCAGTGGCAAAGGTAGCGCGCGTATGTATGGAAGGTCATGGGTTCAACACCCAGCGCTACCTTTTGGACAATTTTTCAACATTTTCACTCTTTTTTTTTTGTTTGAAGGCAGGCGTTGGGCTCCCTTTGTTGGGCCTAGCATTTTTGCTTATTTCATACTCCTTGTTTCACTTTCTAACCTCCCTGACTTTATTTTTTTTTTTTATATTTTATTTTCATCTTTTATTATTATTATTAATATTATTATTATTACTATTATTATTATTATTATTATTATTATTATTTTTATTAATAAAAAATCCAAAAATATTTATATTTATTTAGTTTATTTTTCTTCATAAAACTAAAAGAACAAAAAAAATTTCCTTTAATAAATTAATTTCCTTTTTTTAAATACTTAGATAATTAGTCTTAATTATTATTATATTATTTACTTGTAAATTAAAATCAATTTAGAACTTAGGACTTTTATTTAATTAATTTTATTTACTAAATTAATCAAATTCACAAAAAAACCTAAAAATTTTGTTCTCTTTAAATTAATTTATTTTACTAACTTAATCTTAATTTTCTTATTTTTAGTTAATTATTTTATTTTAGTTTAATTAGGTCAAAAAACTCTTTTCATGAAAACCAAACAAAAATCACATTTCTTTTTACATTTATATTCTTGCATTTTTATTTATTCATTTTTTGTTCAATATTCAATATGGTTGTAATAATTATTTAGATTTAATTCTCTTGCAATTTCCCCATTTGTAAATTTGTACACCCCCTCCCCTAAATGATGTAATAGCTTAGTATTTTTATTTTCCGCAATTTAATGCTTTATATACAAATGCTAGTAATTAGGGTTTGTATGGCAAGATTAAAATCAATAAATAGAAAACCCTAATCAAGACAAAAACAATGCATATAAATCAATACACTTGCACACTTACACCCTTAGGGTAAACCCACTTTGTTACCTTACAAAAATGGCCATATTATGTATGTGAGGTATCTTAGCAAAAACAATCAACAAAAATACAAGATCGTAGTCCCTCGATGACGCTATCAAAGTTGCCTTTCAAAAATGATCTTAGTCCCTAAAGACAATGCTAAGATATCTTACAACATTGCTAATCATGGCTATACGATGACCCTTTCCAGTCCCTTTTACATCCAAAGTAGGGTTACTTACCAAATCAATGGTAAGATAACAATGTCAAAGGAAAGAGGAAATAAACATGAAAGACTTTTGAGTAGGTAAATTGTTCCTAGTTGCTTCCTCAATTTTAAACCAAAACATACTTGCTATTTTCAAAAACAAACACCAACACTTTCAAAACACCTTTCAAACTTGAAAATGTTTTCAAAATATCAAACACTTTGTATACATTCTTACGAACGTGAATCATTACAAAGTTTGCGTAAGCGATGGCGCCTTTTTTAAAATACTTTCAAAAAACCACACAAAGCACATTTTTAAACAAAAGCAAGTGATCTAGCAAGCAACTAAGATCCCATGGAAAACCATGGATGGAAAGGGTGCTAACACCTTCTCTTTTCATAATCTACCCCCCGAACTCAAGAAATAATCTCAAAGGTCTTTCCTGTTCTTTTCAGCCTTTCCTTTTGGATAAAAGAAAAGTCGGTGGCGACTCTTACTAACCGCAACATTTGCGATCAAATGCAAAACACCCAAGTCAGTTCTTCCACCGTGTTACAGAACTGGCGACTCTGCTGGGGCTCATTTTAAAAGTGGGGTTACCTTAGGGTTAGATCACATTTATTTGCTTTCATTGTTTGACTTGTATGCTTTACATTTTGGTTCTTTGTTTGGGTTTGAATCCTCTACCTAGATTTGGGATACCTTATAGGTAAGTAGCAATACATTGTGGAAACTTTGCGGGGTATACCGACATGGTCTAAGCAATAGCTATGTTAGTGTGACATATTTGTGGGTACCCGTATCCCTTTAGTAGTCAAGGAGAATACATGGCCGCTGAGTGATGTCATGAAGCAATAACGAACTTCTAGAACCTTTACTTGACCAACTTGGCCATTAGGACGTAGTGAGATGATCGACTTTGGTGCAATCTGAAGTTGGTAGATACTCGATACTACACTCATTGAGGTTTGGTTTTTTAGGATATTTCGGTCGCCATTAAAGAGGCTTGCGCTGAAACAATTCCCGAGGAAACGAACCAGTGATATTGAGCTCCTTTAGAACCCGGTTACTATTGCTAGGACAGGTTTGAGCCAACTAAACTTCAAGAGGGTACTTACCTATGAGACTCTATGCAAGCCTAAACCTACAGACTTGTTTGTTTTGTTTGTATATATTTATTGTACATAACATCATAAACATCATAACATCATACTCATACTCACTAACCATTTCAAGGATTTTGGGATTTATCTTTGTTCTGTTTTGTAGGACATGGATTCTATTCTTAGGAAAACCATTCAAGTCAATCTCGTAAGGATCCTTCCTCAACTTAAAGAGTTAGCATCAAGGGCTCCCGAAAATTCTCCATTTACCGAAATACATGGTCGCCTCCTAAACTTGGTTACCTCTAACACTGATGAGGACATGGTGAAGGTGCTCTTCCAGTTCTTTGATCCTTTACACCATTGCTTCACATTTCCCGATTATCAACTTGTGCCAACTTTGGAAGAATTCTCTCAACTCTTGAGGATTCCAATTCTCAATCAACTACCTTTCAAAGGTACGGAAAGAGATCCAAAACCAGAAGAGATTGCTCAAGCCTTACACTTGCAACCATCTGATGTCACAACTAATTGGGAAACAAGGAGTGGTGTCAAAGGTTTCTTAGCCAAGTTCTTATTTGAGAAAGCCCAAAACTGTTGGAACTCATTTGACTTGCAAGCTTTTGAGGAAATTGTGGCTCTCCTCATCTATGGGATGGTTTTGTTTCCAAATCCTGACCAACTCATAGATGTAAACACCGTCAAAATCTACATGTCTCGTAACCCGGTGCCTACTTTGTTAGTAGACATCCTACATTCTTTTCACACTTGAACTATGAGGAAAAGAGGTATCCTCATGTGTTGTACTCCTCTCTTGGTAATATGGTTTATTTCGCATCTTCCCCAATCTGTATTGAAGAACGATCAAGGTTCAAGGTGGTCACATAGGTTGATGACGCTCAGATATTCAAACATTCATTGGTGTTCCTGATCTGTGGAGAATGTTACTATCATCAACCATTGTGGATAATTCCCTAATGTCCCCTTACTTGGAATTAGGGGAGGTATTACTTACAACCCCGGCTTGGCCTTATGATAGTTTGGTTACGCCCGAAGGGATGGACCACATGAGATGCTTATTCAAGGGTTGGTATTTGACTAAGAGGATGACGATCAAGGTCACTGTCAGAGGTTTATTCGAGCTTGGAGGATGGTGAACAAGGTAGATAGCAAGACATTAGGGTATAAGAATTCCATCCCTCTTGAGCCTTATCTCAAATGGATACGAGCTCGTTCTCAAAGTCTTATGGTGCCTTACCCCTCCATTCTCCCGGTTATCATAGAGCCTGTTGTGGAAGGAGATATCCCATACACCATCCTGCATCCTGACATGCCCACCTCTCTTAAATACTTGCAAAGGGGGAGCGAGACACTTTCGAGGCCCAATTCTATGCTAGCGAGAAGAAGGTTCTGGAACATACCAAGTATCTTCATGAGGAACGGAGTCTGAATGCCTACATCACACCAAAGAGGGTGCGTTCGACTTTTTTATCTTAGAGTTTTTGTATTTCTTTGTAAGCCCAAAGAAGCATGATGTACTCAAACTTTGATTTATTAATATAACGTGTGTTCCTTTTTGTGTAAAGAAAATTTAAATCTCTAATTTCCTTGAAATCATTGCATATGCATTTTCATTCATCATAACATAAGAAGGCTTCTTACAACAAGTCTCCTCATCTTTCTACTGTTTATTTCAGTGAGATAGACGTGGAACACACAGTAAAAGATCTCCAGGCACTGAATGCTCAGTTTCAACAAATGTTATTAACTTTGGCCAAAGGACAAGGGGATTTGAAAACTTTGCTGATCAAAGAAAAGAAGAAGAAAGCAAAGAAATCAACTGGTGTTTTGAATCTAGGAAGAAGGTTTCCAGGGCTAGCCAGAAGGACCCTAGACTTCGCAACATCATCTGGTGAAAAGGATAATAAAGAAGGGAAAAAAAGGAAGTGATTGCCCATCCAGAATCTAAAGAAGAAGAAGACATTGATTACTCTGAAGAGTAGTATCCTCCGGATGACGATAAATACAAACATCTGGAAGAACGTCTAAGTGTAATGGAGATTCAGAAAGTGCCCAGGCTGGACTTTGAAGAGTTGGGTTTGGTGTCTGGGATTGTTATTCCACCAAAGTTCAAGGCACCAGTGTTTGCTAAGTATGACGGGGTTTCATGTCCCAAGATTCACCTCTGATCTTACGTGAGGAAGATACAGCCTCACACTGCCGACAGAGACTTGTGGGTCCACTTCTTTCAGGATAGTCTATCCGGGACTCATCTAGATTGATTCTATCAGTTGGAGAGGGCCAATATCCATATTTGGGAAGACCCGACCACTAATTTTTATAAACAGTATCAATACAACACAGACCTTGCTCCCACCCGTATTCAACTCCAAAGTCTGAATATGGGTTCAAACGAGGGTTTCAAAGACTACACTCAGAAATGGAAGGACTTAGCAGGAAGAGTCCAGCCTCCCCTGTCTGATAGAGAGCTAATGGACATGTTTCTGGGTACCTTGTCCAGTCCTTTCTTCAATCATCTAATTGGAAGCTCCTCAGCAGGCTTCACTGAATTAATCTTGATCGGGGAAAGAGTGGAAGCTGGGATTAAGAGTGGGAAGATCCAAAAGGACGCATCCTCTAGTTCCGTGAGAAAACTATTTATTAGGAAGAAAGAAGTTGGTGTTGTATACCCTCAAAAGAATCAGGACAGAACTGAACGCCGTCCAACGGTAGGAGCCGTCATGATCCCTAAGCTTGCACCTACTCAATAAAGGAATAACCAACCTAGAATAGAAAGACCGGTAAGACAATTTACCCAGATAAATACGACGTTGTCTCAAGTCCTGCCACATTTGTTGAGATCTAATCTGGTAACTTTGAAGGAATCCCCGAAGAATCCCAACACCTCTTCTCCTCATTACAACCTTAATGCTCGCTGTGCTTACCATTCAGAAAGTCCAGGCCATGATACCAACAACTGCTGAGCTTTGAAAAATAAGGTGCAAGACCTTCTCGAGGAAAAAGAAATTGAATTTGATGCTCCTAAGATCCCAAATGTTATCACCGCTCCTATGCCCAAGCATGGCCATGATGTTAACACTGTTGAAAATGATATGTTTGTTACTGTTGTTGATGAACTTATTACTCCTCTCCTGACTGTCAAGAGGAACCTGTTGAAGGTCGGTTTATTTCCGAGTTGTGGCGAAGGCTTCCACCTATGTTTATCCCTACCAACTGGTTGTCATTTATTTAAAGCAGGTATCCAGCGCCTAATGGATGACAAAGAGATTTTGTTTGAAAAGACTCCCATTCCAACCATTTCTTACAAAGATGTTTCAATAGTAACCATTTTCGCCAATCCTTCTAGGGTCTCCACCAAAAGACCCGTTAGGATTACATCTGTTCTTAAGGGGTTTCCACTGATAGTTACTATGCCAGGGCCAATCTCGTACTCCTTAGATGAAATTGTCCCATGGAACTATGGGGACGACATCAAACATGATTGTCTGGCTGATGAAGACTCGATTTTTGAGAAGGCTGACCCCGATATCAGCAACATTACAGGAACCAGCAAAATAACCTGAAGTGGAAGAGTATTCTCTCAAGAGATTGCTCCTCCAAAAACTGTTACCGGTCCTGTGATCATCCCTGATTTTGTTCCTGTTGACACCACTACTACAATTCCTATGGTTACCCCTACTGACACCCCCACCGCCGATTCGACCGAGACTCGGGGAAAAGGCATTCTGGTTAAGCCTTTCTGGATGAATGCGCAATCAGCGTCTATCCCAGAAGCCTCCAAGAAAGAGATGGAAGAAATTCTGAAAATTATAAAGAGAAGCGACTCTAACATAGTCGAACAACTAGGGAAAACTCCGTCAAATATTTCTATGCTAGCTTTACTATTATGCTCCGAGGCTCATGCGAAGGCCTTGGTAAAATTTCTTAAAACTGCCCACGTGCCACAAGAAACCTCTGCTGACCAATTCCAAGACTGTGTGGCCAGTTTAACAGCTGACAACGATTTAGGATTTTCTGATGATGATCTTACACCTAGAGGGAGGAAACACAATGAGGCATTGCATGTCTCTGTCGAATGCAGGGGCACAACTTTGGCCCATGTCCTGGTTGATATTGGTTCATCTTTGAATGTGCTGCCTAAGAAGGCTCTTGATAGACTCGACTGCGAAGGTCTGACCTTAAAACCCAACAACATAGTGGTAAGGGCCTTCGACGGTTCAAAGAGAATGGTGCATAGGGAGGTGGACATCCCCATTAAAGTTGGAACTCAAACCTTTGATTCAAATTTCTACGTGATGGACATTCTCCCTTCCTATTCCTGTTTATTGGGCCGACCTTGGATTCATGACACTGGTGTTGTCACCTATACATTACATCAGATGCTGAAATACGCAACCAAGGGAAAAATCATCACTGTTCATAGAGAGGAGGAATATATGGTCAGTCACCAGAACTCCTTCAGATACATGGAAATGGATGGTGAATTCATCAAAACTCTGTGTCAGCATTTCGAGGAAGTCCCACAAACAGTGGCAGCAACCAGGACTGTTTCCAAAGTCCCAAAGATTACAAGACCTCCGCTAAAGATGTCTTCTCTAAAAGATGCCAAGGCAGTAGTCGAAGAAGGTGGGTGTACTATTTGGGGCCAACTCCCAGATATCCCTTAAAAGTATGACAAATTTGGTTTGAGTTTCACTTCAGGAGGCCAGAAAGCTGTTCGTCGTGCTCATGCCGGGGGACCACCTTTACGGATCAGCAACCACAAAGTCAACGCAGTTGAGGATAGTGATGATAACTGTGACCTGGAAGAATGGATTTTCCAAACTATCAACGGATGACTCACCAAATGGAAAGCTAAATATTTTGTCCCAATTACTTTTATCCAACAGTAACTGTCTTAAAAGTTTTGTCGGACTTGTAATAATTAAATAATTCAGACTTTTAAAACCTTGTGTCTTATCTGAGGCACAACGATCCATTTGTAAGGGTTGTTACCTCATTTTCATATGTCATCAATGAATCATGGACATTTTTTGCATGAAAACTTTGTGCTCTTTGTCTTTTTTTTTCTACATTTTTATTTCTTTC
Organism: Vicia faba; assembly: GCA_948472305.1. NCBI lineage: Eukaryota > Viridiplantae > Streptophyta > Magnoliopsida > Fabales > Fabaceae > Vicia > Vicia faba. The sequence continues at coordinate 1,329,672,147 of OX451740.1, forward strand.
AATAATAGATATGCTCTTACACACACTCACATATCAAAATGCAGACCTACATCCACTCAGGATCCCATGGGTAACGATTCTGCTATGGCCTATTGTGACTTTGAAAATCTAATCTACCAAGCCGAAGACGAAGGTGAGGAAGATTGTGAAGTGCCAGGGGAACTAGCCAGGTTACTACAACAGGAAGAAAGGACCATACAGTCCCATGAAGAACCAGTGGACACTGTTAACTTAGGTACCAAAGAGGACAAGAAAGAAGTCAAGGTAGGAGCCAATCTGGAACCCAGTGTCAAGAAGCGTTTAACTTAGTTACTACATGACTATGTTGAGGTTTTTTCCTAGTCGTACAAAGACATGCCAGGACTTGACGCTGATGTCGTGGTCCATCGTCTACCGACAAAAGAAGATTGCCCTCCGATAAAACAGAAAGTCCATCGCATGCAGCCAGACATGTCAGAGAAGATCAAAACTGAAGTCATGAAACAGTTCAACATCGGATTCTTAGCCGTCACCTCCTATCCACAATGGGTCTCCAATGTTGTTCCAGTGCCTAAAAAGGACGACAAAGTACGCATGTGTGTGGATTACCGAGATTTGAATAGGGCAAGCCCTAAGGATAATTTGCCACTTCCCCATATCGATATTCTAGTTGACAATACCACACAGCATAAAGTGTTCTCATTTATGGATGGTTTCTCAGGCTACAATCAAATCAAAATGGCACTTGAGGACATGGAGAAAACGACCTTCGTCACACAGTGAGGCACATTCTGTTACATGGTTATGCAATTCGGGTTGAAGAACGCTGGGACAATTTGATCAGCGCGCCATGGTAGCTCTATTTCATGATATGATCCATCACGAAATAGAAGTCTATGTGGATGACATGATAGCCAGATCTCAAACTGAAGAGAAACATCTTGACCATCTGCAGAAACTGTTTGAAAGGCTAAAGAAATACAAGCTAAGGTTGAACCCGAATAAATGCACATTTGGGGTGTGGTCCGGTAAACTCCTAGGATTTGTCGTCAGCGGTAAAGGTATCGAAGTGGACCCTGCCAAGGTGAAATCAATACAAGAAATGCCTGCTCCTCGCACTGAGAAGGAAGTCAGAGGATTCTTAGGATGACTAAACTACATTTCCAGATTCATTTCTCACCTAACTGCTACTTGTGAACCAATCTTCAAATTACTGAAGAAAGATCAAGTAGTCAAATGGAATGATGAGTGCCAAGCTGCCTTCGACAAGATCAAGGAGTACCTTCAAGAGCCTTCTGTTTTGATGCCGCTAGTCGAGGTAAGACCTTTGATCATATATCTAACTGTTTTGGAAAATTCAATGGGGTGTGTGCTGGTGCAGCATGACGAGTCTGGCCGAAAAGAGCATTCTATTTACTACCTGAGCAAAAAGTTTAACGACTGTGAAATAAGATACTCACTTCTCGAGAAAACTTGCTGCACTCTGGCATGGGCTGCTCACCGGCTGAGACAGTATATGTTGACCCATACTGCCTTATTAATATCCAAGATGGATCCAATTAAATACATATTCGAGAAGCCCGCCCTCTCTGGGAGAATAGCAAGATGGCAGATGATCCTGGCTGAATACAACATTCAATACACTATCCAAAAAGAAATAAAGGGCAGTATGCTAGCCGATCATCTTGCTCATCAGGCTCTGGATGACTATCAGTCCATGAGATTCGAGTTCCCAGATGAAGACATCATGATGGTAAACAATTGTGAAGAACTCAGACCATATGACGGAACTGAACAAGGATCCCTATGGACCTTGGTTTTTGGCGGAGCCTCCAAAGCACTCGGTAATGACATAGGTGATGTAATCATATCCCTTGAAGGATTTCATACTCCCTTCACTGCAATAATTTGTTTCAACTATACCAATAACATGGCAGAATACGAAGCATGTATTTTTGGTCTCAAAGCTTCCATAGATTTAGGAATCAAGTCTTTAAGTGTATTTGGAGATTCAACCTTAGTCATCAGTTAGATCAAAGGAGAATGGGACACAAAGCACCGTAACCTCATCCCCTACAAAGAACATGTGTTGACACTAATCCCACATTTCGAGGAAATTACCTTTGAGCATTTTCCACAAGAGGAAAATCAACTAGTGGACGCGCTAGCCACTATGTCATCCTTGTTTAAACTCAAGTGGGGTAACGAGGCTCCCCAGATCACCATTAGGTGGATGGACGAACCAACTTATTGTCACGAGATCGATACTGAAGAAGTAGTGGACCAGCCTTGGTTCCATGAAGTTAAGAGGTATCTCGAAGCTCAAGAGTATCCGGAGGGAGCTTCAGTAAATGATAAGAAGTTCTTGAGAAGATTCTCTGATAAGTTCTTCCTTAGTAATGGCACTCTCTACAAGCGCAACCACGACTCTGTTTTGCTTCGTTGCATAGACAAGGATGAGGCAGAAAAGATCATGGATGATCTGCATGAAGGCACTTTTGGTACCTATTCTAGTGAGCATATGATGGCTAAAAAGATCCTACGAGTAGGGTATTACTGGTCTACCATGGAAGCAGATTGCTATCAGCATTCACGAACCTGTCACAAATGTCAGATCTATGCTGACAAAGTGCATATACCTCTAGTGCCTCTAAACATCCTGACTGCTCCCTGGCCATTCGCAATGTGGGGCATCGATATGATTGGAGAAGTCAAACCTACAACTTCTAATGGACACCGCTTCATCTTGGTGGCCATTGACTACTTCACGAAATGGGTTGAGGCAGCTTCTTTCGCTTTCGTTACCAAGAATGTTGTGGCCCATTTCATCAAACAGAATCTCATCTGTCGGTACGGTATCCCGGAGAGAATCATCACAGACAATGGTATGAATATCAACAATACTATGATCACCACACTATGTGTGCAATTCAAGATCCAGCACCATAATTCTTCCCTTTATCGGCCAAAGATGAATGGCGTTGTCGAAGCTGCAAATAAGAACATTAAAAAGATCATACAAAAATGACAGTAACCTACAAAGACTGGCATGAGATGCTACCATTCGCTCTCCACAGTTACCGTACCACGGCACACACATCAACATGGGCAACTCCCTTCTCCTTGGTATACCGCATGGAAGCCGTTCTACCAATTAAAGTCCAAATACCTTCTCTGAGAATCATAAAAGACGCAGGGCTGAATGAAGATGAATGGGTCCAAACTCGACTTGACCAGTTGAACTTAATTGATGAGAAGAGGCTTACGGCTGTCTCCCACGGCCAGATGTACCAAAAACTTATGATCAAAGCTTTTAACAAAAAGGTCAGACGTCAGGTATATCAGGTTGGTGATTTGGTAATCAAGCGTATCATATTGCCACAAGGTGATCCCAAGGGAAAATGGACTCCTACATACGAGGGACCATTTGTGATCAAAAGAATATTCTCTGGTGGAGCAATGATCCTAACCACTATGGATGGCGACGAACTTCCACACCCTGTGAACGCGAACATAGTCAAAAGATACTACGCATAAGAGACCCGCTAGGTTGACACACCTAGGAAAAACAAGGGCATCCCGGTGAACCACAAAGGTTCGGGAAAAAATTAGGGATAAAATACAAACAAATATTTACACTCGGCAAGCTGAAAACCCGAAAGGGCGGCTTGGGCAAAAAAAGGTATCCCTGTGGACTGAAAACCCAAAAGGGCGGTCAAGGAAAAAGTTAGGGATTGAAAGCGTATGACTATATCCCGTTGGATCACCTTACAAACAACCTTTAGCACCGACTGACAAGCTCAAACGGGTCTAATCAATCCAATCAACTTCGGACAAGGCAGCAAGTGGACAAGATGCTCAGAGACACGAAGGCTATAGCAGAATGGGAACCCCATGAGATCATTTCACATAGCTATCTTTTCTTTGTATCAATTTTCATTTTTTTACGACAATATTCTCTTACTATAATGCTCGTCTCATTATACAAAAATACTTATTCAAGTTAATACAAAGGTATCCCTTTGGAAGTGCAAAACTATCTGTTTTTCTTTTTTCGTGTTTTGTCTGCGAAAACGTACAACGATTATTTTTGAACATATGCATTTGAACATGACTACTGTTTACAAATGAACGAAAAAAAGAGGAACATAAAATAGAAAGACAATCACTAACAACTTTAAGAAATAGGATGATATCTTTAGACTATTCCATAAAATCCCCCACAGGTACTTTTTCCAGCAAGAGCAGAAAATGGGACATCCCACTACAGGATCACTAACGTATCTCCAGTATGCAGCTTAATGATATCAAGCTCTCTCACATCCCAGACATAACAAAACTTCCAGTTACCGCTCCTAAGATTCCCCAGTAAAAGTCGCCCAATTTCTCAGGATTCCCCAACAGGATTTCACAAAGTCCATAAGCAATGCACGATGTTTCCCCTTACACAACAAAGTTTATTTCTCTAACAAATGGAAGCTCATCAACACTTCAACTTCAACACATGAATACTTACACTCCTCATTCCCAACAGTACTTAGGGATTTATTTTCCTCGACTCCAACAACACTGCAGCATAACAATTAATGTGTCCATACATTACATCCATACGTCATAGCATTGACAACACAGATACATACGACACAATCTCATTTATTTTGAGAACATCATTGCACCATGCATTTCATACATCATAACATTGCATACAACTAACCTTTCATCTTTTCAGGAAATATCAATCAACAGAAAATTATCGTCAAATTTTCAGCAAGTCAATTACCAATCAATTCCCAAGAAAGGATTGGTCAACAATCTACATAACCGATATTTCTTTCAGACCCCTGCCGGTTCAGTTTAAATCTCTCAACGGTTTATTCTGATTCTTTCCCGCAGATGTCTTTTCTTGTTCAGATAAATCTCTCAATGATTTGGTCTGATTCTTCTCCAGATCCCTGCCGGTTCAGTTTAAATATCTCAACAGTTTATTCTGATTCTTTCCCACAGACAACTTTCTATGGTTCGGATAAATCTCTCAACGATTTATTTTGATTCTTCTCCAGATCCCTGCCATTTCAGGATAAGTCTCTCAATGATTTATTCTGATTCTTTCCGCAGACACTTCTATGGTTCAGATGAATCGCTCAAAGATTTACTCTTATTCTTTCCAGTTAAATAATATTCAAGATCTCTTTTGGTTCAGTTTAAACCCCTCAACGGTTTATTCTGATACTTTCCAAAGGAACATTTCAGGTTCAGTTTAAATCTCTCAACGGTTTATTCTGATTCTTTCCCGCAGAAGCCCTCTCTGGTTTAGATAAATCGCTCAAAGATTTACTCTGATTCTTTCCAGTTAAAAGATATTCAAGATCTCTTTTGGTTCAGTTTAAACCCCTCAACGGTTTATCCTGATACTCTTCGAATGAACATTTCTGGTTCAGATAAATCGCTCCAAGATTTATTCTGATACTTCCCAGTCAAACAACATACAAGACTTCTTCTGGTTCAGATAAGTCGCTCCAAAGATTTATTCTGATTCTTTTCCAATTGAAATTAAGTCCAGACTTAGTCCATTTCATGTCAACAGTCACCTTTGGATGGCATCTACAAGCCCATCTTTGGAAAATCTCCATCATTCCACCAAATGGCATCTATAAGCCCATTCCCATTTCACCTTCGAGTGCAAATTTCTGGGCACTCTAGTGTCCAATCATCTCCCACCTTCAAGCCATGAATGGCGGATCCTCCAATCTAACTCTTCAGGTTTAAGAAGATTGAACAGGGGCAGCTGTTGTAACCCAAAATTTTCCGTCTCAGTTATCAAATATTTTCTCACAAGATCTCCTTTGATTCAAGACTGCACAAGGGTTGATCAGCTCAAGACACCTCCTTAAGCACTGATGACATAAATTAGGGTTTGGGATTGCACATGGATAATTGAACTTTTAATGCCTCATATGACTTTCATGGATCATTATGGACCCTCAAGATTGCTCATGTCAAGTTTCAAGTCTTGGATCACATTTTTGCTCAGTCAATTGATCAGTTGACCTAAAAATCAACAGTATAAGGGGTAAAGTCAATTGTGGTCAATTTACAGTCAAACTTCATAATTTTTGATCCATATCAACATTGTGAACTCCTATATGTCATTTAATCAATTTTGGACCAGAATTCCTCAAGAAATTTGATCAGATCATCAAAAGGGCAAAATGGTCAAAATTAGGGTTTTGATTGAGAAAGGGCAATTTCTGTTTTTTGACCTAGCAAATGGTTAATTGGTTTGAGGCATGATATCAAGAGTTCAATTGAATAATTTTTACCTAGTGGCATGACTCAAAAAATTTCTCAAGGTCATTTGATTGATAGTTGATTTTCAGTCAACTAATCAAAAGTCAACTGTATACTGAAAAGTCAAACTTTGACTTTTTGGTCAAAATCAAGTGTCAAAGATCACAATTCATCAGAATATGTCAAAATATGAAACTTTTTCATCAAGAAATCAAAAAGTCAATATTTCATTTTGAAAAGTCAAAGTTTCCAAACTTAGAAATTTTTCTAAGTGTTGAAAACTTCATATTTTTTCACAACCTTAAGCCAATTTTTCACCATGATGCAAGATGATTCAAAAGAAACTTTCAACATGAAAGTTGTAGATCTCCATGAGATCTAAAACATTTCTTTACATAACTTCTCCTATAAATTCATGGATTTCAAGTTATGATTTTGTGAATACATGTTCATGAAACTAAACACTTAGTGAAAAGTTTGCCCTAGTTTAGGCAGGATTTTGACCTAACTTCATGGAAATTTTTCACATAGTTCCAAGGGGAATTTTTAAAAGTGATTCAAAGAGGGGTTGTAGAGAACATTACAAGCTTTCTAGAATGTCCAAGAACTCCTTAAGATCATGTTTGAGCAAGGATAATCGAAGGCATGAAGTTGGCATTACATTCTTGAATTATAGGTCATTTTCAAGATGAACAAAAATGCAATTTCAATGTTAGGCAACCTAATCTTACTTTGTAGGCCTTCTAACTTGTGTATCTATCCATCATTAATGGATTACATAAACTTTTCAGCTATAATCCACGTGTTTTAAGCTTTATCTAATTCACATTGCCATTTTTTGGAAGAAAGTGAAGAATACCATTCTTGAAAAGCAAGCTTTATGCACAAAGTAAATTCTTGAGCCTCTAACTTGTTGCCTCTGATAAAACTCCATTTACAAAGTCATAAGAAAGTGTGTTTAAAGCATAACCACTCTATCTTAGCAAGTACACAAGACTTTAAAACTTGGATTTCTCAAAAATCACATGTTATGCTTAAACTTATGATTTTGAATTCTGATCAACAACAAGCTTCCAAACTTGTTGCTTATAAATATAGGCACTATTTGTGAGCTATAACACGAGCTTAAGCACCTTGAAACACTCCCAAACTCTCTCAAATCAGAAATTTCCCAAAAACTCCATTGTTGCACAGTTTCTGACCTTAGACTTGTAACTCACATTTCTCCCGTGTGTTCTTTGGACTTTTAGTTCCTAAAGGTTCCTTACATCAAATACAACTCATCCCTGTCCTGTTACACGACTGTAACTCCATTTCCATCATCCTCCATAACCAAAAACAGAGCACTGCAAATTGACTTCTCCAAGCCATTTCAACCACTCTCATCTCAAGCTAAGCATTGCATTAGCTTCCTGGGAACTTGAGGAAGCTAACCTAATCATCACAACTCCTTAAAAGCAGCTCAAACTCATTTCACGATTTCCAGTTTTGAGGTATATTTCTTGAACTTCTAACTTCTCATTTAGGCATTGTTAGACTTGCATTTGTGAAGATAAAATGTAGACATCATTGCCCTGAAGTTGTACATGTCCATATATTTTATTTAAATTGATTGAGCTAGGAGAATTTTAGGATTGAACCTCTGAAAATAATTAGGTCTGAATTTGGTACTTTCAAAAATTCTCATTCATATTTGATTTATAGCTTATGATATTATAGGTTTGGAAGAGGTCGATAGAACTGATCTTGGACCATTGAAATTGGAACTTGGTAATAAAGCTGGCTGTAGAGATCCAATGGGACATAGTCCTATGCTTTAATCCCTAACTTTTTCCTGGACCTCCCTTTCAGGTTTTCAGTCCACCAGGATACCCATTTTTTCCCAAGTCCCCCTTTCGGGTTTTCGACTTACCGATTGTATAATATTTTGTATATATCATCGGGATGCCCTTATTCTTGCCTAAGTATGTCAACCTTTCAGGTCATTCTTTACGCGTAGTATCTTTTGACTATGTCCGTGTTCACAGGATATGGGAAATCTTTGTCGTCCATAGTAGTTATCATTATAGAACCTCCAAACAATAGTTTTTTGACAACAAATGGCCCTTCGTAAATGGGAGTCCATTTGCCCCTGGAGTTGCCCTGTGGTAAAATTATGCACTTTATTACTAAGTCGCCAGCCTGGTATGCTCGAGGTTTGATCTTTTTGTTGAATGCCTTGATCGTACGTTTTTGATATATTTGACCATGACAAACAACAGCCAGTCTTTTCTCGTTGATCAAGTTTAACTTATCCAATCTAGTCTGAGTTCATTCGTCTTCGCCTAAGTCTTCTTCTTTCATAATCTTTAGAGAAGGAATCTGAACTTCGACAGACATGACAACTTCCATGCCATATACCAAGGAGAACGGGGTTGCCCCAGTCGATGTTCGTGCTGAAGTACGGTAGCCATGGAGAGCGAATGGTAGCATCTCATGCCAGTCTTTGTAGGTTATCACCATCTTTTTCACAATCTTCTTTATGTTTTTATTGGCAGCTTCCACTGTTCCATTCATCTTAGGTCTGTACGGAGAAGAGTTGTGATGCTTGACTTTGAACTGCGTGCAAAGTTCAGTAATCATTGCATTATTGAGATTGATCCCATTGTCAGTGATGATCCTTTTGGGGATACCATAATGACAGATGAGGTTATGCTTGATAAACTGGGCTACAATGTTCTTTGTAACTGAGGCATATGAGGCAGCTTTGACCCATTTGGTGAAGTAGTCAGAAGCAACAAGGATGAAGCGATGCCCATTTGAAGCAGTGGGTTTGATTTCTCCAATCATGTCAATGCCCCATATTGCAAACGGCCACAGAGCAGTCATGACATTTAGAGGTATCGGGGGAACGTTAACTTTGTCAGCATAGATCTGACACTTATGGCAAGTCCTCGAGTGATGGTGATAATCAGTTTCCATTGTCGACCAATAGTACCCTGTGTAGCGGTAAAAATGTTTAAGACTAAGCCATTGGATTGACTAGACTTATACAGATCAAAATAAAAATCGCCACCATGTTTTATTGTTTCCAAAGGAATGGAAAACAGTGAATAACCCAAAAAAGAGGGGGAAAGATTCAAGGTAAGGGGGTTGGTTATGCAAAGAGAAGTTATTAACACCCTAAACATCTACGATACTCTGCAGGAACCTCTTTTTAAAATATGTATATTTTGGCTATGATATGTTGTGTAAAAAAATGGATGGTGAAGGTGAGAAAAGAAATATATTTTTATGGTTTTTTGCACCCACCGCGGTTACGAACCTTTAGTGCCTACGTACCACCTTTTCGTGCAATAGGGGATCAGGGTACACGTAGTTCCTCTTTAAAATTTTTAAAATGTAAGTGTGTTGGTTAATTTTATGAGATAAGACATCATTGTCATTGTCCGTGTGGAAAATATACTTACTACCCACAATCATGAGAAAGGAGAATTTGCATCATCTCAAAGTGGAGGATAATGCTTGGATTTTAAAATCAACAATGCCTCACTCAACACTCAAGTGGAAAATATCTCACTTCACTACGTATTGTAGAAGTGTAGTTGTCTGCATCACTACAAGGATTGACAAGAGTCCAATCTTTTGTCAAAAGTTGTTAAAGTAAAAAGCCAAAGTGGCAAAAATGGCTTGAAATGAGGTTGATTGACTTTTAGTCTTCTCACAAAAAATGCTAAAGTATTATTAAGTTGATTGAAGTTTATTTATGAAAATGTTTAGAAAATGCATGGACATATGTCCAAGTTTATTATGAAAGTGGTTCAAGTTTAAAAAAAGAAGAAGAGTTTTCAAAAGGAGGGAGAAGATTTTTGAAATTAAAAAAGATGAGAGGAGAAGAAGAGACTATCCTAAAGCATAAGGTAAAAGCTAGGGATAGGAACCATCTAACCAACAAGAAGCCAATATTTGACATTATGAGCCAAGATAGAATTCCCATTCTTTGGATTGAGACCAAGCAAGCAAAGATACTAGACCTCTTGAGAGAACCAAACTTCAAGTGTATTAAGTCTTCACAAAAATTGGACAGAGTAACGGCTGTATACAGATGAATTTCAGATTACAAACAAAGAGTGTAATCACAATAACCTGCACACAAAACAAACAAACAATCCAATGTCTTGAGGTAAACCTCAAGAGCTCCAAACAAAATAATCAGATATGGTCACAAGGTCTCCAGTCATAGGCCAAGGCTTCTAATCCTAAGTCCAATAAGTCCAATACTCCATAATGCCAAGGATAGTAACCAAATAGTCCAAGTATCATTAAGGATTTTATGGTTCATATTGATTATTAAGTATCTTAAGAAAAGAAAAGAAAAGCTCAAGTGAGCAAAATAAAAATGACAAGAAAGTAAATGCTCAAATGTGCAAAGATGAAAATGGCATGAAATGTAAATGCTAAAAGTAAATAGTGCATAAAAATAAAAGGGGCATATAATAAAAATACAGGATAAAGTCAATTATTAGTGATTAGTGGTTAGTTGGATGATCATCTTGAAACTTGCATTTGGAACTCATTAGAGGATTGGTAGAAACAAAGCATCCACATAACAAGTTGCATTTGCTTTTTGTCACATATATCATCCATTTGGAATCCTCATAAGTATCATTTAATGATCAATGATGTTTAAGTGATCCGCGTTGACCAAAGGTGTTGTAGATCCATTAGAGGATTGGTAGAACCAAAGCCTCCACACAATAAATCTCAAGGTTATTGGATCAAAGAGATCAAATTAACATACTTGGGCTTGCAAACATAAGTTTGGGCCACGAATGATCATTTATTCGAATCGGGACAAAATTTAACGTTATGTTAAGCAACCGTAAGTGGACTTATATAGAAGTCGCACCTATTTGAAGGTCGGTCACTAGAAATCTATGCACCATTTGTTTTGAGACATGATATAGAGATCATGCTCCAATAACACTTAGTGAAATAACAAAGGGATGAGATGAAGAGGGGTGGGAGAGAATATACAAACCACTTTTGAATTAAATTTAATCAAACTATTATTAAAATCATTTATCCATTTTTGTGGATTTAGAATCAACACCATGGATCCAATGATGTTAATAAAGTTTATGATCAAAAATTTAACCCAAGATCAGCCAAAAAATAGTCACAAAATAATATTGCATTTTAATATATACAAAAAAAGGTTTTAAAAAATGTTTTAAAATAGAAATAAAAGAGATAAATATCAACTATGTTCAAATTAATCAAGAAATAAAAAGTAAGACCATAGAAAAATTAGAAATGGACTCAAATGATTTTATAAATTTTTTGGTTATTTTTTAAAGTCAGAAACTATTTTTTAAAATTTTAAAAAAAAGAGTAAAATAAACCAAAAATGATAAAAAAATAACAAAGTCAGGAAAAAAAATAAGGTCACCAATATTTGTCACAATATCATTGGATCATTCCATAATTTTTTCAGAATTTAAAAATGCATAAAAGTATTTTTAAACATTTAAAATAATTCAAATAAAGTGAAAATTTATAAAAAAATACCAAAACACAAAATTAAATTGTGAAAAAATAAAAATCAGAAATAGAATAATCAAAAATATTTTTCATAATTTTTTCAGATTTTTTGGACTTCAAATGAATTTTCTATGATTTTTTGAAGTTTAAAACAATTAAATATAAAAATCAGAAAAGAAAATAAAAACCAAAAAAATATGGGCCATCTGATCAATGTCAAAACGCGTTAGTAAATATATCAAGTGGACCTGGCGCGCTGTGCATAATATGAACTTTAATGAATAATGCATGGGATCATTAATTAAATCAGATTTTTAAAAAACACAGATGGCGCACCTTCATTGGTTGGAAGATGACACGTTGGTCATCTTCAACCTTCAACCACTCCCAAAACCAGGTTGCTCAATCTGTAAAATTAGAGCACGAGACCTATGCCATTCGCTTTGTCTCTTCAAGACGAAGACAACCACACTTTCGCGACAAATTTATATAAACTATAGCTCAAGCAATTTGGAAGGAAAGTTTTGAAAAGGGATTTGAAATTTCATGGTTAAAACATGTTTCCAGTAAAAAGCAAGTGTTGCGACTTGAACCTGGGAAATGAGAGCATCACAATGATATCAAAGTTTTGAAGAATTGATGAAGGAATCTACCTATTGAAGTTGAGTTTCAGAGCTCTGAAACTGGACTTCTATGGAGCAATATAGGGCACGATTCTTGAATGTAATTATATGGTTAGCTTCAGGGAAGATCAAGGAAGGTGAATTGATGGAAAAATTGGATTGAAAAAGGCTTGAGAATAGATTTTGAAGTTGCTGAATTTTGAGTTATGGAACAAGTTTGGCAGGGTGATTCTGGCTATCCAAGCTTGAGGAAATGAATGGGGGATGAACCTCTATTTATAGGGAATCAAATGGAATTTCCAAGCGTGTGAAATGATGAAGTTTGAAGGGAAATCGTGAGAAGTTGCAAACAAGAAAAATGTGACTTCTAATTTGATCAAAACTCACCTAAAACGCGTGTTTTGTTGTGCTGATCCATTCTGGAAGTTCACTAAACATGTTTAGAGGCAAAAACGCGTGGAAAAATTGTGATTAGAAGCCAAAACAGAGATTTCAAAATCTGACTTGTGATGAAACTTCAGTTCCAAGTTACCAACTTCAAAATAACTGCATTCTCAGTTCAAGGGGTCTTAGGGCATGATTCTTGATGCTTTAGAAAGATGAGGTTACAAGCTTTGCAATGGAAAAAGAATGGAATCAAATGGATGCTTGAGTTGAAATTTGTGTTGAGTCAAAGTTGGAGAAAAAGGGTTGACTTTCCATACTTAGAAATATTTCAAATATTTCTTCAAAAGTGACCTATAATGTCTTGCATCCAAACATGGCCTTCCACTTGGATTTTTCTCTTGACAAAAATAGATGGAATGAAATAGACCTATTGAATGACATTTTGGGACTTGAACCATTCAAAATCTCCAAAAATTGAGAGAGTTATGAATTTTTGAAGTTGGCAAGAAATCATGAAATGACCTATAATCTTTTGTATCCTTAAGGAAAATTCCATCCATTTTCTCAATTTGCACATAGAAAAAAGGCATAAATTTCACATCCTCAAGATAATTATGGAAAAATAATGGGCTCAAGGTTATAAAAATTGACCAAGTTATGATCATTTGAAGTCACACATGGAAAATTGGGGATTCATCTGGAGGACTTGTAATCTTTCTTCTTCATCAAGTTTCTTCCACATGAAAACTCCTTGGAACTTTTGAAGTGATTTGTTGATAACCCTTTTAAGAGAATGATGTATTTGGAATCACTCCAAAATACCAAAAGATGAGCAAGATGTACTTCTTTGAAGTTCAAAACCCTAGCTCCCAGATCAAGAAAAATGCCTTGAGGAACTTTGACAATTTTGAACAAACTTCTTGTACCAACACAAATGCTTTGTAAATATAAGTTGTTGAGGATGATAATGAGAAATAATAGCAACCACAACCACTTCCATATCTTGAGAATTGAGAGAAATATGCAATTGTGACCAATGGGAACAAAGCCTTGTCCAAGTATGACAACTTCTTCAATCAATCCCTTGTGCTTTTGAACCAAATTTGATAATCTTGAAATGTGGTGAACCAAAATAACCTTTCCATGCCATTTCCTCCAAAACAAATCCAATGTTGAGGTTTGAACTTCTCAAGCGTTATTGACTAGGGCATGGAAGTAAACTCATGAACCCATGGATCAACTTGCTAAGCCACATTGCCTTTACCTACATTATTAACAGGTAAGACAAACCCAAATTGCATTTTGTTAATTAGAAGGAAAGTCAAAACAAAACATGCATAATCACAAAAGAAAAACAAGTCAAGGTGCTTGGTGATTCCTCAAAAATCAAAGCTAAAGAGAGGGAGGAGAACCAAGAAACCTAATATGGTCTTATTGTGATTGAATCAACATGGTATGATGAAGGGATCTTAGGGGAAAAAATTAGGGTACAACAGCTGCCCTTATTTAAGTTTCTTCTATCCGGAGATACGAAGGTTAAAAATCTTCGTGTCGACGCGATCGAAGATACTTAAATATAAAACAAACCCTATTTTTGGCCCTAAGATGCCATGCAATGCTTATGAATATGAGTGCACATGGACAAGACCAAAGAGACGTAAAACACCATTGGGGATGTAACAAAAATAAAGAAACAAGAGAGTAACCCAACAAGGAAAATAAATCGTTGGTGGATCAAAAAGACCTGAATCAGAGATGATGGTAAAATGGTCAAAGGATACACCAACTTCCACTAAAGGAAAAGCTACCAACGTTTACTGAAGGCAGAGAGAGAGAATCATCGACGTTCACTACCGATGACCTGCCAACTTTCACTGAAGGTAGAGAGAAAATATATCAGAGCACCGCCGTTCACTAATGATGAACTACCAACATTCACTGAAGGTAGAAAAAAGATAACAATCACCAACATTCACTGAAGGTGACCTACCAACTTTCACTGAAGGTAGAGAGAAAATATATCATAGCACCGATGTTCACTGACGATGAACTACCAACATTCACTGAAGGTAGCAAAAAGATAACAATCACCAACTTTCACTAAAGGTGACCTACCAACTTTCACTGAAGGTAGAGAGAAAATATATCATAGCACCGCCATTCACTGACGATGAACTACCAACATTCACTGAAGGTAGAAAAAAGATAACAATCACCAACTTTCACTGAAGGTGACCTACCAACTTTCACTGAAGGTAGAGAGAAAATATATCATAGCACCGCCGTTCATTGATGATGAACTACCAACGTTCACTGAAGGTAGCAAAAAGATAACAATCACCAACTTTCACTGAAGGTGACCTACCAACTTTCACTAAAGGTAGAGAGAAAATATATCATAGTACCGCCATTCACTGACGATGAACTACCAACGTTCACTGAAGGTAGCAAAAAGATAACAATCACCAACTTTCACTGAAGGTGACCTACCAACTTTCACTTACCATTTGTACCAACACCACATTACCATGGTACGCTGATTTCGTTAACTATTTAGCTGTCGGTGTTTTACCACCCGATTTAATGTACCAACAGCGGAAGAAATTCTTCCATGATCTTAAACACTACTTTTGGGATGAACCATTACTCTTTAAAAGAGGTGTTGATGGTATCTACTATTGCTGTGTTCCTAACGATGAAATAGATGACGTCATTTCCCATTGCCATTCTGCCCTTTATGGTGGACACGCTAGTACATCGAAAACTTGTGCAAAAATACTTCAAGCTGGTTTCTTTTGGCCTACCTTATGGAAAGACGTCCACGTAGCAATTATGAACTGCGATAGATGTCAGCGCACAGGAAATATATCTAGACGTGACGAAATGCCGCAAAAAGGAATTCTCGAAGTAGAAATTTTCAATGTGTGGGGAATTGATTTCATGGGACCGTTCCCCGCATCTTTTGGAAATAAGTATATATTGGTAGCTGTTGACTATGTGTCAAAATGGATTGAAGCCATCGCTGCACCCACAAACGATACATGAGTGGTACTTAAACTATTCAAGCATGTTATCTTCCCACGATTCGGTGTACCAAGACTAGTAATCAGTGATGGCGGTTCCCATTTTATCTCTAGAATTTTCGAAAAATTACTTTCAAAATATGGCGTTAAACATCTCATAGCCACACCATACCATCCTCAAACGAGTGGACAAGTGGAAGTGTCAAATAGGGAGATAAAACAAATCCTTGAGAAAACCGTAGCCATATCCAGAAAAGATTGGTCCTCCAAGTTAAATGATGCTCTTTGGGCATATAGGACAGCTTTTAAAACCCCTATCGAAACAACGCCGTTTAAACTAGTTTATGGAAAATCTTGTCATTTTCCAGTAGAATTAGAACATAAAGCTTATTGGGCAATTAAAACCCTTAACTTAAATTACAAGATTGCCGGCGAGAAACGAATATTAGATATCCATGAATTAGAAGAATTGCGTTTAGACGCTTATGAAAATGCTAGAATTTATAAGGAAAGAACAAAAAAATGGCACGATAAGTGTATCTCGCGAAAAGAATTTAAGGAAGGAGACATCGTACTCCTATTCAACTCTAGACTGAAACTTTTCCCGGGAAAATTACATTCCAGATGGTCAGGACCATTCGAAATTAATAAAGTTTTCCCAAGTGGTGCGAAAGAAATTTAAGGAAATTCTATCGAACCTGTGATACGGTGGGAGAACTGACTAGTGTTTTGCGTTCGTATTCGCACTTGTGCGGTTGAGCAAGAGTCGCCACCGACTTTTTACTTTATCCTAAAGGAAAGGTTAAAAAAAGCACAGCAAAAACCTTTTGAGATATTTCGTGGGTTCGGGGGGTAGATTATGAAAAGGGAAGGTGTTAGCACCCTTTTCATCCATGGTTATCCATGGGCTCTTAGTTACTTTGTTTGTTAGATCACTTGCCTTGTTTTTCGATTGCTTCGAAAATGGTGTGTGTGTGGGTGCTTTTTGAAAATGTTTTGGAAAAAGATGCCTTGTTTTAGGCTAACCTTGTAATAATTCTTTACTCGAATGTTTTACAAAGGTGCATATCTTTTCGAAAAGATGTTTCAAAAGTTTGAAAGGTTGATTTTTTGAAAGTGTTGTGGATTGTGGTTTTTGAAAAGAAGGCGAGTGTTTTTGCAAGTTTGATCTCAAGTAACTAAGAGTTTTCGTCTACCCTATTGTACTCAAAGGATTTTCGTCGTGTTTTAACCTCTTTGACAATTTTGTTCTACCATTGAAATTGGTAGGCAATCTTGTATTTAGGAAGTTTATTCGGGACAGGCGCGGGTCATCGTATAGACCATGAATGCAATGGTGCCAAGTGTCTTTGGCAATTTGCTTGAAGGGACTTGATCATTTTGATAGGCGACTTTCGAAAGCGTCATCGAGGGACTTATGATCATTTGAATTCGTTTTGCCAAAGAAACTCGACGTGCAAGCATGGCCCATTTGGAAGGCAACATGTGGGATTACCCTAGGGGGTGCAAGTGTGATTGTGTATTGATTACATGTATTTGTCTTGTATTAGGTTATCTAGCGTTTGATTTTATGTACATACAAACCCTAGGTCTAACCATGGTATAATTGGAAAACTGTAAATTGCGGAATGTAAATCTACGCTATTACACAATAATATCCAGGAGTGGGGGTATAAATGTACAAGGGGATGAGACTTATAGTATTTACAACCAAATCGAATGTCACAATCAAAATATAAATATCGAACGTATAAATATAAGATAAAATGTGTGTAGGGCAATATATTGTGTAAGTGCAAATGTATATGTATTGTGTAAGTGTAAATATGTACAAGTGCGAAATGTGAAATCGAGTCGTATTAGGGTTTGACCTAGAGAAATGTTTTTTAAATGTATTTTTGATTTTTGTATGTTTAATTATGTACAAAAGAAAAATGAAGGTGTTTTGATTAAATGTTAAGTTTTAATTAAAAAGAGTATTTTAGTCAAAATGTTTGTGAATTTCAATATTAAAAGATGTATTGAATTATTATGTATAACAATGTATATTAACTAAAGAATTTCAATTTTAATTATGTATAAAAAAAAAGAAAAGATAATATATACAAATGTGTTTCAAAAAAAAATGTTTTTAAGTTAATTGTGCATAAAAAGTATTTAGATTAAGAAAAAGTATTTTCAATTTAATTATGAAAAAGTTTATTATTTTTATGTACAAATGTGTATTAATCTAAAGAAAATGTTTTATATGATATGTACAAAAATAATTTTTAATATAATACAAACGTATAAAATATCTATCTAAAAATTGTCTTAATTTTATGATAAAAAGAAGCATTTTAATTAAGTTAGTATTTTTTCAAGGAATAAAGAATATTGCTTTTATAAAATAAAAAGAATGGTTAGTATTTTATAAGAAGAGGAATTAAATATTGTTTAGGAAATAAAAGAAAGAAAAGGTTAGTGTTTAGTAAACATGCTGAAGTGTTAACTTGGGCTTAGGAAGTGAGGCCGGGTCAGGCCCAAATCAAAGCCTGAAACGAATTTTAGGTTTAGGCGTTGGCTTAGTTTGGTAATGAACGAAATTAGGGTTCGTTTGGTGACGACGGCGCGTTCGTCTTCTCCGTTTCCATAGATGCAGAAAGTGGTCTTCTTTGCCCTAGCCATCAGCGCCCATGCCTCCTTCTTCCCTCCATTGGCAAAGTTAAGGTGTCGGAAATGAGGTAATGAATCTCGATCTTAATTTTGTTAGGGTTTATTTGCATGTCATGATTTCATGTTCGTTTCTGATCTCTATTCTTATTACAATGATTTGTTTGAAGCATGGTGAAAGAAAAAGATGAGGGTGAATACTACCTGGAGGAGGAGGAAGGAAGGTGAGGGCGCCTGGAGGCTCAGTGGCGATTTGGTGACGAGGCTACGCTTTTGATGCTTTCTGGTACTTTCGTTCTTTTACCTTTTGCTTAGGTTTTGATGATGATATGTACTGAGAAACCTTTAATTCCTCACTTCTTTATCCCTTCTTCTGTGCCACTGTGTATTTGCGTGCTTGCTGCTTATGTATGGTTGCCTGAGATGCTTCTTCTTTCTTCTTCTCTTGAGCACTGTATATTTTCTCGTATCACCCTGTGATGACCTCAATGGTCTGAGGGTCTAGGTTGCCTACGTCGCCCTGACTATGCTTCTTGTTGTTGCCTTGGGAATTCTGTATGTTGCTTTTGCCTATGTTGATATTGCTTTATCTCCTTCTTCTGGTTGCCTCGCTTGCTTGCATTTTTGATGATGAGTATGGTTGTTGGTACCTGTTTGAGAGGTTTGGTACTGGTATGACAGTAATGGTTTGAGTTTGAGATATGTTATGTGTCTTGTGATTCTGGACAGTAGGCTTTGGCTTGAGTTTGTGTCTATTGCAGAGTTGTGTTTGATGCAGGTTTTTGGGTTTGGTTATGACAGTGGGGTTTGGGACAGGTTCTGATGTTTTTAACTGGTTTTGCAAGGTTATGGTTTTAGATTTTATTGGGTTCCAATGTTTGAAAGCTTTGATAGGGTTGATGAGGTTTCATGGTTTTGAATTTCTGTTGAGGGGTTATGTTGAGGTTTGGGCGTTTTGTTCAGTTTGAAACAAAGGTTCAGGTTTGATGGATTTTTGGTTCTCTCTTTTTTTGTCTTCTCTACTGTCTCTTCTGAACTGAGTTGGCTCTTGATTTTGTATATCTCTCTTTGAATTGCCTGCTGAACTGTCTTGGCCTTGCCTATGCTGAGCTCAGTCTTGTCTTTTGTGTATTTTGTTTTCTTCTTACTCTTCTTCCTACTGTCTGCTGTGAACTGCTATTGAACTATGCCTAACCCTGCCTATGCTTTATCTCTCTTTCTTCTCTCCTAGTACAGTTTTGAATTATTATATGATTTTATTCTGTACTTGCTCTGAAGGGGTTGACTAGGGAAATGATGAAAAAAAATCTCTTGCATAAAACACCATTGCATCTTTATCTCCAGCTTTTGTGCTTTGCTCTGACTTTGCATTTCTTTGATATCTTGGGACTTTGTGATATGTCCCATATCTTTCTTTGACAGCCTGTATGCTTGTGACAGCAAATGCACTTTTGAAATCTTTGATACCTTTTGCATTTTGACAGCTAGTGCCTTTGCTTTTGGATAGAAAGTTTGGATTTGAACTTTTCAGTTTGGATTGGATTTTGAATCTTGAATTTCTATGCAGCTTAAAATTTGTAACTTATGCATTTTTGACATTTGCATTTCATGAGATAAAATAATCTTCCCTCTCTGTGAACCGGGAGAAATCCCGTGATTTGCAGAGAGGGCAACTGATCCCAGTCAGTGGCCCCTAATGATGAGAAACTTTTACTGTCTTTTAATTAAATGCTTTCTGACTTTTCTTGTTTCTTTTTGCAGATGAAAAAAAATGGAATACCGGAGCGGAATGAAGCACGAAGAATATTTAGAAAATAGGATAGTTTTTCATTCTATGTAATATTTAAATTAAATGTAAATTATTGTTTGTAACAACAATTTGTACAAATAATTTGAATATCAATAAAAATCAAATTATCCAATTGGTTCTCACTTTCTTTATTGCTTATTTATTTATTTAAAATTCTTAGAATTAAAACAATCGAAAAATAAATTCAATCATTTAATTTCAGAATAATAAATAACTAAAATAAAACAACATTGATCCAATAAACTTGTCTTATCCCACATCCAAAGCAAAGCAGCAATTAACCCAGATAGACTGATCAAACACATGAACACTGTGAATCCAATACTACATCTTGTATATGACTGGCCCAATCAAAACGTACTGAATTCAAAACCACTGTCTCTTTTGCTGATTAAACCAAGATAACGCGAATTTTAATCCGAATCTTGAAATAAACCGCAAAGTGCTGTGGAATTTAAATTCTTCTGAGAACATGCCCATAAAACCCTAATTCCCGATTAAATGCCAAATCACGCTCGCTTGATCAAAATTGAACCAAAAATCAACCAAACCCTAAGCCCACTGTATGAAACAATTCAGAGCTCTGAAAATCAGTAAAAACCCTAATTCTGCTTGACTGTCAAGAAAAGTCCGTTTGTCCGATTCTTGAGCCAGTTTGAAAAGTCAGGAAATGTTTGAAGCTGAGGTTTCTTGTGGAAAAGCGCGAGGGCAAATTTTGGGGTACAACAGTTGCCCCTGTTCAATCTTCTTTGACCTGAAGAGTTAGATTGGCAAGTTTGCCTTTCGCGACTTGAAGGTAGAAGGAGATTGGACACTAATGTGCCCAGAAAATTTGCGCTCGTCGATATGACGGTGGAGGTGAATGGGCTTAAAGATGCCTTTTGGTGATGGGCTTAAAGATGCCATCTGGTGCGAGAGAATTTGTCGGGGGATGGGCTTAGAGATGCCATCTGGTGATGGGCTTAAAGATGCCATCTGGTGCGAGAGAATTTGTCGGGGGATGGGCTTAGAGATGCCATCTGAGAATGTTGAACTGTACGTCAATGGTGAGTGGACAAGTGTCAGAAGGGCATCCCTGTTTTGGAATATCTCTGAATTGGGGTCTGAACAAGCAACAGATCGACGTCCATGTCTGGAGAATCTGTAAACTATTTTCAGGAGTTGGGACTGAACAAGCAATGGAGCAGCATCTGTTGTTGGGAAGCGTCCGTAACCTATTTTCAAAAATTGAGAAGAGTCTGAATCAGTTGGTAGATTGACGTCCGTTGTAGGGAAGAATCCGTAAACTGTCTTCAAAAGTTTGAGAAGAGTCTGAACAAATCGATAGATTGACATCTGTTGTTGGGAAGAATCCATGAACCATTTTCAGAAGTCTTGAAGAAGAATCTGAACAAGTGATAGGTTAACATCCGTTTACTTGGAGAACCCGTGAACTGTTTTCAGAAATCTTGAAGTTGAAGAGGAACCGGTGTAGGGTTTCTTGATGATGCGTCTGAATGGATCTGGAATAAGCATCAGAATGTCGCCGTGTCCGGGTCACATCTGAACTATTTCTGGGTGAATCCTGGGAGTCGATCTGTGTCTGTCGACCGATCTTACCTGAGAAGGCAGAGGGTTAGTTGTATGCAATGTTATGATGTTTGATGCAATGTACGGGACATTGATGTTTATGATATGAATGTAATGAATGCGCATGTAAGCTGATGAGCTAATCTTGCCAAGGATACATGAATCCGAGATGGCTGAAGATAAAAGCGTCTCGACTGCTGCCGGGGAAAATAAATCCTTGGCTGTCGCCGGGGAAGAGAATTCCTAATGACCTCTACTGGGGGATTCCAAATTAGTAGACTCATGCTGGGGAGGTCAGATTTGAGAATCGTCAGCTTGATGGGAAGTAACTCTGGAGACTTCACTGGGGAACTCAAGATTTGTCTTTCCAAAACTCTGTGGGGAGAAGGTTTAAAAGTCTGACTTCGTTGGGGATTGTCCACTTGAAGCTCTTGATCTGCTGGGGGAATTTTGATGAACTCCGCTGGGGATGGGAAGAATTTTCTGATTGTGGTAGGTGTTGGTCTGGGATAAGTTACTGAATGTCGCCATCGCTGGGTCACATCTCGAACTATATTTGAAAGTCTGAATGAGTTATAGAATGTCGCCATGTCTGGGTCACATCTTGAACTATATCTGAAAGTTTGAATGAACTATAGAATGTCGCCATGTCTGGGTCACATCTGGAATGATCTGAATGTTTGAATGAGTTATAGAATGTCGCCATGTCTGGGTCACATCTTGAACTATATCTGGAAAATCTGAATGTTTGAATGAGTTATAGAATGTCGCCATGTCTGGGTCACATCTTGAACTATATCTGAAAAATCTGAATGAGTTATAGAATGTCGCCATGTCTGGGTCACATCTTGAACTATATCTGAAATGATCTGAATGTTTGAATGAGTTATAGAATGTCGCCATGTCTGGGTCACATCTTGAACTATATCTGGAAAATCTGAATGAGTTATAGAATGTCGCCATGTCTGGGTCACATCTTGAACTATATCTGGAATGATCTGAATGTTTGAATGAGTTATAGAATGTCGCCATGTCTGGGTCACATCTGGAACTATATCTGGAAAATCTGAATGAGTTATAGAATGTCGCCATGTCTGGGTCACATCTGGAACTATATCTGGAATGATCTGAATGTTTGAATGAGTTATAGAATGTCGCCATGTCTGGGTCACATCTGGAACTATATCTGGAAAATCTGAATGAGTTATAGAATGTCGCCATGTCTGGGTCACATCTGGAACTATATCTGGAAAATCTGAATGAGTTATAGAATGTCGCCATGTCTGGGTCACATCTGGAACTATATCTGGAAAATCTGAATGAGTTATAGAATGTCGCCATGTCTGGGTCACATCTGGAACTATATCTGGAAAATCTGAATGAGTTATAGAATGTCGCCATGTCTGGGTCACATCTGGAACTATATCTGGAAAATCTGAATGAGTTATAGAATGTCGCCATGTCTGGGTCACATCTGGAACTATATGTTGTCTTTTGAGGTGATAAGGAACTTGTTGAACACTTTTGACATTCGAATGCCCCAAGTGGTGATGAAGGGGTCTTGAATCAGATTACTCTGCATATTGAGAGATTTCCTGAAATCTTGACTGGACTGCCCCAGGTTAACTGAACTTCGAAAGATCTGTTGGACCTTGACTGGACTGCCCCAGGTTAACTGAATTGTGCTATGTCATGCCCCTTTATTGATAGGAGATTTGATGGAAGTGTTATCCTCTTGAAGTGGTTTTGACTTACTGAGAGAGTTTTCGTTCCTCCGAACATTCGCTGTATGAATTTCTTCGCTGTCAAATAAAAGGGTCAAATGCAGACAGTGATATTCGACTAATGCAAAGTTTATGTTTGTCTCGAAGTTTTGAAAAATGCGTTTTTTAGCAGAAAAATTTTCACAAGACAAGTTAACACAAGATTTAGAGCAAAGCCCTACAGGAGTCAGGATACCCTTTGTAACAGTATGCTTTCGAACTAACCCATGCTTCAATTAGGACTTTTGAAGGGTTGTTACGTGGCCTGGTTCACGGTTTAAGAAACAAAGGATAAAGGCTCAAAGTATATTTGTACCCACCCGCTCTTCGTGATGTTCTTCAACCTAAGCTCAGTTAATTGTGCGTCATACTTCGTTTTGAGTTTGGAACGACTTTTGGGTGATGGTTCACTAGTTTGAATTTGGGAGACAGTCATCATCTCCTTTTCTTTTCCAACATTTTTCATGTTGTTGAGGATTTTGTAGTGACCTCACTATTTTGATTTTGATTTGTTATCCCTAACTTTTGCCTGACTGTTACCGTTTTCGGGATTACTGTCAGCGGGATGCCCCAGCTTTCTTAAGCCTCCTTCATAGGTTTTGGCTTGGTGGGCTTTTTCTCTTTTGAGAGATTGACTGTCTATGTGATAGGGAACCACCCTTGTCTTTTGATTCCAAAGGAATACTTTCTTTTTTGACATCGTTCGTTGTATTATGAACTGAGAGTTTGCGACTTCAATGCGCATTTTCTTTTGAATTAACTGAGATACTACCCTGCCCCGGGTTTATATCAAAGGTTTTGATTGTTTAGAACAGGAAACTCCTACTTCTTTGGCTCGAAGGGGTTGACTAGGGATTAACTTCCTTATAACTCCAGTGTTTGGGAATTGAAAGAAATGCCTGTACATCATCAGCAAGGTCTGTTCAAGAGCATACTGTATAAGATCACGGTATTGTTTCGTCATCCTCCCTCTAAAGGCTTGCCGCTTTTTATCAAGAGTCAGGTATCATAAAGAAAAGCATAAGAGTAGTGAAACGAATGGATGAATTCAAGACAAACATATGCAATGCATTAATGAAAACAGAGTTTAACATCAACAGATAATTGTTTGACAACAAAAGAAATTACAACTTTGAAAATTCAAAATGAAACAAACGTAATCTCAATGATTTGGCATAGGAGGAGTGATCATGCTGGAGTCTCTGGGGGACCGAACTCAATCTCCTTGGCATCGATCATGTCCTGGATCTTGTTCTTCAGAGGCCAACAATTGTTGGTATCATGCCCCGGGCTATCAGAGTGGTATTCACATCTTTCATTGGGGTGATAGGTAGGAGCAGAAGTATTCGGGTTCCGGAGAGGAGCCCTCAAAGTAATCATACCCCTCTTCAACAGGTGTTGCAGTGCCTGAGACAGTGGCATGTTGATCTTGGTGAACTGCCTCTTAGGTGCGACTTCCTTATGCTGGTGCCCCTGTCTTTGTTGAGCAGGTACAGGATTGGGGATCAGGATTGCCCCTACATGTTGGTCATGACGACCCTTTTGACTGTTCGCAGCAATGGACTCTTTCTTCCCGTTGTAGGGGATTATCTTAGTATCGGGGGTTGTGGCTCCCTGGATCTTTCCACTCTTGATGCCAGCCTCGACCCTCTCGCCGGTTAGTATTAGGTCGGCGAACCCGGTTGAGGAGCTTCCAATTAAGTGCTTGAAGAAAGGCCCTGTCAAAGTTCCCATGAAGATGTCAATCAGCTCTCTGTCAGTTAGAGGGGGTTTCACTCTACCAGCCAGATCTCTCCATTTTTGAGCATACCCTTTGAAGCTCTCGTCAGAACCCATGGTCATGTTCTGCAACTGCACACGAGTTGGTGCGAGATCAGCATTGTACCGATACTGTTCGTAAAAAGCCCCGGCTAGATCTTCCCAGGTGTGGATGCGAGAACTCTCCAATTGATAGAACCACTCGAGATGAGCCCCTACTAGACTTTCTTGGAAGAAATGGATCCAAAGCCTCTTATCAGCTGTGTATGGTTGAATCTTGCGGACATAAGATCTTAGATGCATTTTGGGGCAAGAAACTCCGTCGTACAGAGCAACGGTAGGAACTTTGAATTTTGGAGGGATGACCAATCCAGGAACCAAACCCATGTCTCCTAAATCCAAGCCAGGTATTTGTTGGATCTCCATAGCATTGAGGCGATCCTCCAACTCTTTGTACTTGTCATCAGTGAGAGGATATTGTTCCTCGGAATAATCAGCTTCCTCTTCACCAATCTCTGCATTGTGGTCTTCTTCAAGACTAACCACTGTGTTGGATGGAGTTGCAAGGTCTTGGGTCTTGGGCCTTCTCCTCAAATTCAGGATGCGGGCTGCCTTCTTGGACTTCTTCTTTTTGTCTTTGAGAAGGAGAGCTGTCAGATCCTCTTGCCCCTTACCCATAGCCAGCAGCATTTGTTGGAATTGAGCATTTTGAGCCTGGAGCTCTTTCACCGTTTGCTCCATATCCGTCTTACTGAAATAAACAGTAGGAAGAATAAGGAGACCTGTAGGGGAGAAACCTGTTATGCAATGATATGTGTGATATATATGCAATGTTTTCAAGGATCTCTTGGGGTATACACAAGAGAATGTTAGAGGTTGAACTTCAATCTTTGATTGGGGAATTTTGCACTGGTGGACGTTCTTTCACTAGAATCAAGCTCACCATGTCGAGTGGGTCATAGCCACTGATTCAAGTTGTTGTACTTGATCTTTGACTGGAGAACTTTGTGTCGGTGGATGTCTTTCCACTAGAATCGAGCTCACCATGTCGAGTGGGTCATAGCCACTGATTCAAGTTGTTGCACTTGAACTTTGACTGGATTGGTTAGAGGAGAGACCTCTTGCCCCTTGATAGATGTCTGGTTCAACGTAAACCTGCATCAACAGAACCCTCGAGATCCTTGAAATGGTTATTGAAAATGCTAAAATGCTATGGCATGATGTCATGATGTTATGTACATGTATGCACAAGCAAGTGAGTGTATATACAGGCAAACAATATTCACACAAAGCATACAAGGCCTTAGGTTTAGGCTTGCATGAGGTCTGGGTATTACCCTCTTTCAGTTTGTTGGTTAAAACCTGTCTTATCAAAAGTAACCGGGTTCTAGAGGTCCCAATATCACTGGATTGCTTTCATTGTTCATCGTTTCGATTTAGCCACTGACTGGCGACCAAAATATCCCAAGAAAACAACCCTCAATTGAGTGTAGTATCGAGTATCAACCGACTTCGGAGTACACCAAAGTAGTCATCTCACTACCCTAAAGAGGCTAAGATGGTTTAATTAAGGTTCCTAAGGTCTGTTGATGCTTTACGACACCACATGGAGGCCCCGTACTCTCCTTGATTGACTCAAGGGTTACCGGTACACACCAAAGTGCCACATCAACGTAGCAGACTGCTTCAACCATGTCGGTATACCCCGCACAGTTCCCTCACAGCCTTGTTGCTACCTAAAAAAGGTTTCCCCAGATCCGGGTTAGGATCTATAAAACTCCGATACAAAGCCCATAAATGTAAAGCAAACAGAGCAATCAATTGAAAGTAAAGGTGATCTAAACCCTAAGGTAACCCCACTTTAAAAATACTCCCCAGCAGAGTCGCCAGTTCTGGTGATACGGTGGGAGAACTGACTAGTGTTTTGCGTTCGTATTCGCACTTGTGCGGTTGAGCAAGAGTCGCCACCGACTTTTTACTTTATCCTAAAGGAAAGGTTAAAAAAAGCACAGCAAAAACCTTTTGAGATATTTCGTGGGTTCGGGGGGTAGATTATGAAAAGGGAAGGTGTTAGCACCCTTTTCATCCATGGTTATCCATGGGCTCTTAGTTACTTGGTTTGTTAGATCACTTGCCTTGTTTTTCGATTGCTTCGAAAATGGTGTGTGTGTGGGTGCTTTTTGAAAATGTTTTGGAAAAAGATGCCTTGTTTTAGGCTAACCTTGTAATAATTCTTTACTCGAATGTTTTACAAAGGTGCATATCTTTTCGAAAAGATGTTTCAAAAGTTTGAAAGGTTGATTTTTTGAAAGTGTTGTGGATTGTGGTTTTTGAAAAGAAGGCGAGTGTTTTTGCAAGTTTGATCTCAAGTAACTAAGAGTTTTCGTCTACCCTATTGTACTCAAAGGATTTTCGTCGTGTTTTAACCTCTTTGACAATTTTGTTCTACCATTGAAATTGGTAGGCAATCTTGTATTTAGGAAGTTTATTCGGGACAGGCGCGGGTCATCGTATAGACCATGAATGCAATGGTGCCAAGTGTCTTTGGCAATTTGCTTGAAGGGACTTGATCATTTTGATAGGCGACTTTCGAAAGCGTCATCGAGGGACTTATGATCATTTGAATTCGTTTTGCCAAAGAAACTCAACGTGCAAGCATGGCCCATTTGGAAGGCAACATGTGGGATTACCCTAGGGGGTGCAAGTGTGATTGTGTATTGATTACATGTATTTGTCTTGTATTAGGTTATCTAGCGTTTGATTTTATGTACATACAAACCCTAGGTCTAACCATGGTATAATTGGAAAACTGTAAATTGCGGAATGTAAATCTACGCTATTACACAATAATATCCAGGAGTGGGGGTATAAATGTACAAGGGGATGAGACTTATAGTATTTACAACCAAATCGAATGTCACAATCAAAATATAAATATCGAACGTATAAATATAAGATAAAATGTGTGTAGGGCAATATATTGTGTAAGTGCAAATGTATATGTATTGTGTAAGTGTAAATATGTACAAGTGCGAAATGTGAAATCGAGTCGTATTAGGGTTTGACCTAGAGAAATGTTTTTTAAATGTATTTTTGATTTTTGTATGTTTAATTATGTACAAAAGAAAAATGAAGGTGTTTTGATTAAATGTTAAGTTTTAATTAAAAAGAGTATTTTAGTCAAAATGTTTGTGAATTTCAATATTAAAAGATGTATTGAATTATTATGTATAACAATGTATATTAACTAAAGAATTTCAATTTTAATTATGTATAAAAAAAAGAAAAGATAATATATACAAATGTGTTTCAAAAAAAAATGTTTTTAAGTTAATTGTGCATAAAAAGTATTTAGATTAAGAAAAAGTATTTTCAATTTAATTATGAAAAAGTTTATTATTTTTATGTACAAATGTGTATTAATCTAAAGAAAATGTTTTATATGATATGTACAAAAATAATTTTTAATATAATACAAACGTATAAAATATCTATCTAAAAATTGTCTTAATTTTATGATAAAAAGAAGCATTTTAATTAAGTTAGTATTTTTTCAAGGAATAAAGAATATTGCTTTTATAAAATAAAAAGAATGGTTAGTATTTTATAAGAAGAGGAATTAAATATTGTTTAGGAAATAAAAGAAAGAAAAGGTTAGTGTTTAGTAAACATGCTGAAGTGTTAACTTGGGCTTAGGAAGTGAGGCCGGGTCAGGCCCAAATCAAAGCCTGAAACGAATTTTAGGTTTAGGCGTTGGCTTAGTTTGGTAATGAACGAAATTAGGGTTCGTTTGGTGACGACGGCGCGTTCGTCTTCTCCGTTTCCATAGATGCAGAAAGTGGTCTTCTTTGCCCTAGCCATCGGCGCCCATGCCTCCTTCTTCCCTCCATTGGCAAAGTTAAGGTGTCGGAAATGAGGTAATGAATCTCGATCTTAATTTTGTTAGGGTTTATTTGCATGTCATGATTTCATGTTCGTTTCTGATCTCTATTCTTATTACAATGATTTGTTTGAAGCATGGTGAAAGAAAAAGATGAGGGTGAATACTACCTGGAGGAGGAGGAAGGAAGGTGAGGGCGCCTGGAGGCTCAGTGGCGATTTGGTGACGAGGCTACGCTTTTGATGCTTTCTGGTACTTTCGTTCTTTTACCTTTTGCTTAGGTTTTGATGATGATATGTACTGAGAAACCTTTAATTCCTCACTTCTTTATCCCTTCTTCTGTGCCACTGTGTATTTGCGTGCTTGCTGCTTATGTATGGTTGCCTGAGATGCTTCTTCTTTCTTCTTCTCTTGAGCACTGTATATTTTCTCGTATCACCCTGTGATGACCTCAATGGTCTGAGGGTCTAGGTTGCCTATGTCGCCCTGACTATGCTTCTTGTTGTTGCCTTGGGAATTCTGTATGTTGCTTTTGCCTATGTTGATATTGCTTTATCTCCTTCTTCTGGTTGCCTCGCTTGCTTGCATTTTTGATGATGAGTATGGTTGTTGGTACCTGTTTGAGAGGTTTGGTACTGGTATGACAGTAATGGTTTGAGTTTGAGATATGTTATGTGTCTTGTGATTCTGGACAGTAGGCTTTGGCTTGAGTTTGTGTCTATTGCAGAGTTGTGTTTGATGCAGGTTTTTGGGTTTGGTTATGACAGTGGGGTTTGGGACAGGTTCTGATGTTTTTAACTGGTTTTGCAAGGTTATGGTTTTAGATTTTATTGGGTTCCAATGTTTGAAAGCTTTGACAGGGTTGATGAGGTTTCATGGTTTTGAATTTCTGTTGAGGGGTTATGTTGAGGTTTGGGCGTTTTGTTCAGTTTGAAACAAAGGTTCAGGTTTGATGGATTTTTGGTTCTCTCTTTTTTTGTCTTCTCTACTGTCTCTTCTGAACTGAGTTGGCTCTTGATTTTGTATATCTCTCTTTGAATTGCCTGCTGAACTGTCTTGGCCTTGCCTATGCTGAGCTCAGTCTTGTCTTTTGTGTATTTTGTTTTCTTCTTACTCTTCTTCCTACTGTCTGCTGTGAACTGCTATTGAACTATGCCTAACCCTGCCTATGCTTTATCTCTCTTTCTTCTCTCCTAGTACAGTTTTGAATTATTATATGATTTTATTCTGTACTTGCTCTGAAGGGGTTGACTAGGGAAATGATGAAAAAAAATCTCTTGCATAAAACACCATTGCATCTTTATCTCCAGCTTTTGTGCTTTGCTCTGACTTTGCATTTCTTTGATATCTTGGGACTTTGTGATATGTCCCATATCTTTCTTTGACAGCCTGTATGCTTGTGACAGCAAATGCACTTTTGAAATCTTTGATACCTTTTGCATTTTGACAGCTAGTGCCTTTGCTTTTGGATAGAAAGTTTGGATTTGAACTTTTCAGTTTGGATTGGATTTTGAATCTTGAATTTCTATGCAGCTTAAAATTTGTAACTTATGCATTTTTGACATTTGCATTTCATGAGATAAAATAATCTTCCCTCTCTGTGAACCGGGAGAAATCCCGTGATTTGCAGAGAGGGCAACTGATCCCAGTCAGTGGCCCCTAATGATGAGCAACTTTTACTGTCTTTTAATTAAATGCTTTCTGACTTTTCTTGTTTCTTTTTGCAGATGAAAAAAAATGGAATACCGGAGCGGAATGAAGCACGAAGAATATTTAGAAAATAGGATAGTTTTTCATTCTATGTAATATTTAAATTAAATGTAAATTATTGTTTGTAACAACAATTTGTACAAATAATTTGAATATCAATAAAAATCAAATTATCCAATTGGTTCTCACTTTCTTTATTGCTTATTTATTTATTTAAAATTCTTAGAATTAAAACAATCGAAAAATAAATTCAATCATTTAATTTCAGAATAATAAATAACTAAAATAAAACAACATTGATCCAATAAACCTGTCTTATCCCACATCCAAAGCAAAGCAGCAATTAACCCAGATAGACTGATCAAACACATGAACACTGTGAATCCAATACTACATCTTGTATATGACTGGCCCAATCAAAACGTACTGAATTCAAAACCACTGTCTCTTTTGCTGATTAAACCAAGATAACGCGAATTTTAATCTGAATCTTGAAATAAACCGCAAAGTGCTGTGGAATTTAAATTCTTCTGAGAACATGCCCATAAAACCCTAATTCCCGATTAAATGCCAAATCACGCTCGCTTGATCAAAATTGAACCAAAAATCAACCAAACCCTAAGCCCACTGTATGAAACAATTCAGAGCTCTGAAAATCAGTAAAAACCCTAATTCTGCTTGACTGTCAAGAAAAGTCCGTTTGTCCGATTCTTGAGCCAGTTTGAAAAGTCAGGAAATGTTTGAAGCTGAGGTTTCTTGTGGAAAAGCGCGAGGGCAAATTTTGGGGTACAACAGAACCATTCATAGTCAATGGCCAGCGCTTAAAGCACTACTTTAACACCGGAAATCTCAACTATTCGGCTTATCTTCAGTTAAGTGAGCCACCTACCCCGATACCTAAATGAATAGGTACTATCTGTCGAGCCATCGACATCAAACAAAGGCGCTTCATGGGAGGCAACCCGTGTTTTCTTTTAATTATTTTTATTGTTTTAATATGTTTTTATTTTTCTTTTCTTTTTCTAAATCTTTAAAACTTTCATGTTGCATCTCTTACTCCTTTTTATTTTCTTTTTTTTTCTTCCATTTTTATTTTTTTTTCCTTTACACTTTCTTTTTCTTTTTGATTTAACTTCAGCATTCTTAACCTGAAAATACTAACTTAGTTTTTCAAACATTTATTAAATATTTTCAGGGGGGTAATTCTTTAGATTTCATATTTAGGTCCATGGAACGAGTAAACTACATGAATATCACCTTGAGAAGCAGGCACCAGAGAAGACGCTTTGAGGATCTGGCTGAGCGTGAAATGTGTCCTACAATTTACGCTGATGACCATGCTATGACTACTCTTGGCATTCGTGAGAGTGTCATGTATCTGCTATACCAGATAGGCTGGGACACTGCTCCTATTCGGAGACGGTATTGTACCTACAGGAAGCTGACCCTTGAGTTCCTGAGCATACTGAGCTACCTTCCGAATCATGGGTTAGGGTTCAACCGTGGGTTGATCACCTTCAGGCTGTTTGACATGGATTACCACTATAACCTTAGGGAGTTTACTAACCTGTTAGGATTCCCTTTTGGCCCTGATGTTATTACTATGACCCAAGAAGACCTCTTGCTTAATTTTGACCTTGATTTTTTCTGGGGTAGCATTGCTGGCAATAACCATCCAAAGCCTTCTGACCTTTATTCTGAGTCCATCCACAACCCGGCTATCAGGTACTTTCATAAGATCATCGCCCATACCCTTTTTTGTAAAGAGCAAAATGTTACATCCGTGTCACGTGATGAGCTCTTCATTATGTACTGTGCTTCTCAAAGCCGTCCGATAAACGGTGCCGCTTATATGCTAGCTAACATGGAGGGTATTATACAAACTTCGATGCACCAATCCTGTTGGGTGGTTTAGTCACTCTGATCTCTAATGCCATTGGACTTCGAAGGCCTATGCTAGGATCAGCACCGCATTATAGAATAAAGCCAATGAACATTTAATTTTGCTTTAACACCAGTTTTATAGGGAATCTTGGGACGGATGAGTTCGAGATGTTAATTAATCATGAGACTGTCCACTAGTTTATGCTCCCAAACCCTATCACTAGTGTCCATAATAGAGAAAATTGTCTTTTTGACCTCCACCATCCTGCTACACCACCTTCGTCTCCTTCCACTGTTGACATCTACAAAGTACCCAACACCTCTCACGATGCTGAAGACCCTGCGACACAACCGGGATACCACCAGTTTCCCGATCCATGGGAGCAGCAGGTAGTTTCTACTGAGACCACCACCCAGGCTCCAAAGATCCCACCACCACCTCCACCTACTGTTACCCTGCACTCTTTGCATAAAGAAATTACTGAAATGCGGGGCGAGCTTACATCCCTACGAGTGGATTTCATCGCTTTCATGGATTTGGTGACCGACCAGCTAGATTTCATGCATCAACATATGTTCCCTACTCCCCGTGGCTAGAGTTTGCCGTTGTTATCATTGATTTGTTCTTCTCCCGCATTTCTACATACAGTGCAGTCACTGTTTAGTTTTAATGTGGGGAGGAATCTAGTTTGTTCTAGCATTTTATCATTTTTTTATTTAAGTTATTTTTATTTCCAAACAATTCTTATGGATTAATGCAATTTCAATTATTTATCAAATTATTTATCAAGTTTTATTGCCCTACTGCCATTATTTTATTTTCATTCATGTATTTCATTTTCAGTATATTTTTTATTTTTTAATTTACTGTTTACATTTTCTGCAAATATTATTTCATTAGTGTGTTGGTAAATATTATCTTAAATTATAATATTAGAATATTTCAAAATTCAAAATTATAATATTAAAAAAATAATAAAAAAATATATAAACATATGTAACGGTCTTGTAATGGTCTTCTCATTTATGACATTGAAAGCACGACGCTCGTAACACCCTCGTGACGAGCGTAACACACGTTTTCACCGTGTTACGCCCGTCACACCCTCGTGACTACCGTCACGCGCACAATATATCAGAACGGCTATTACAGAACCGTTCCAACCATTGTCTTCAAAACCACAAATCCTCCATTGCTGCAAAATCACGAAACATACCCATTCTACTCCATTTTTTTCAAACTTCCAACATTCTCAACCCACTACTCCATTCTCATTCCAAAGCTTTTTCAATCCGTTTTACAAACACCATGGCCAACAATCAACAAGCTCCCGCTCTCATTTTCAGATCCGACGAACAGGGAGAAACCCAACGGGTCAAATTCCAAAAGTTTCAATGCCAAGGTCTCCAACCTACACGGTATGTTGATCTTGACTGTTTAAGGAGTTTGGGACTACTTGACAGTGTCCGACAATTGTTGCAAAGTGTGGATTTATGGAACCTGTGCCACGAACCGCGACCGATTTATGAAACTCTAACCCTTGAGTTTTTGAGTTCCTTTGTATACATCACTCCGCTAGGTGCCACGAACCAACTGTCAAGCCTGGCCAAATTTCGCATGTTTGGCATAGAGCACGAGCTGCCCCAAACCGACATCGCGCGGCTTTTAGGCTTCTGTTCTGACGAAGGTGTCCATCTCTGGGTGCCGGATAATTTTGATGAGGAAGCATTCAACTTATGGCACAGTATGACGAATATCCGTGCCGGATCCTACGACCACCTCAATGCCACCCACATTCATAATCCGACCATCCGCTATTTCCACCGCATCCTCAGCAACACAATCTTCGCCCGTGACAGCAACTACAAGCTCAACTCCAAGGAGCTCTTCTTTATACATTGCGCGTTCACCGGGCAAAAGATCAACTTCGCCCCGTTCTTACTGGCTCATATCCATTCTATTTGTGCTAGAGGCGGAAAACCCTTTTATTTCGGATGTCTGGTCACTTCACTTGCCATAGCTTTGAACTATGGTGCTGCTCTCGCGAATATGCCTTCTATGGCACCGGCTTTGCTGACTTTGGATCACTGCAAGGCCGCACATCTCATTTATGAGCGGGAGGATGGCAGATTCCACCCTGTGATCAGAAACATTGTTTATCAGAACATCACTTTGCCTTGCAGGGACCGAATCGATCCACGAAACCGAGCTAACTGGTTGTTTGATCCTGCAGCTCCCGCGGGGCGTGCTCCCACTCATGAAGACCAGCCTAATGCCCCCGCGGATGAAATGCAAGAAGAGCTGGACAATGCTCCTCCCGTCCACGACATTCCAAGACCTTCATCTGCACCACCTCCTATTACTCTTGAAGAGGTCCTCCGCGCCATTCATATGAAAAATCAAATGAGCGCAACGCTTGAAAGAAGACAACACGAGCAATATGAGTTTTTATGCGCTCAAACCACTCAGATCTTGACTGGACAGCGGAGCATGAATGAGAGGTTAAATGAGGCCCTTTCAGAGCTCAACGCCTTAAGACTGGACGTCAACACCCTTGGTTTCCAGGATACTGACACAAAATCCACTCCTACTAGACGCTCTCGCACCAGGAGTAGAGGACGTGGTCACCAGTAGTTTTCTTTATTTTTCTATGTAGTTTATTATTTTTTCTGTTTCATTTCCTTTCTGTTTGTTTTTGTAATTGTACTTCCCCGCCTATATACCGCAACATTGAGGACAATGTCGGATTTAGTGTGGGAGAGGTACCTTTCCATCTTTTATAAACTAGTAAATTTTTATGATATGTCTCGATTCGAATTCTTCACTTTATTTAGCCATACCGAAATTTTTTATCTTCGCATTAGCCCGACATACCTATTTTAACGAAATCCCAGTTGAGGAAGTCGAAAACGACATAACAAGATCGATACGGTTATAACACCGTAGACTTCCTACTTACGCGATCCGTTTCAATAACCATTATACCGATATCTGGAGTTTTAGTTCTAAAAGTAACCCCTAGTAGTTTATACTAGCAGTCAGCACTGTCTTGACACAAACCACGTGGAGAATCGATGAATATAAGTGTTTGATGCCTGATCATTAAAATATCCTTCCTATCTCGCTACTAAAAGAAAAGAAATTTTGTGCACCAAAATATACGGTCACATATAAGAGTTGAGAAAATAACGAAGGAATCCAGTGTTGGTTGGTTCAAAGGTATCTGGTTCTGAACTCGGTAGGGCGTGGTACGGTCCGATCCCCCACAACCTCCAACTTGGATAACATATGTAGAGTTGCCACATTCGTGTAACAGACCCCGTGCTAAAAGGATCAAAGTCACTAACTGGTTACTCCACTACGTGCGTGCTAAGACAAAGGGCTTAATGTGATTGCGCCAGAATGAAACCGGGTGAAATAGATACGAGGAACTCTGGGCAGAATTATAACGGAACTGTTGGATAGCTCGTTTGAAATGGAAGCCTACGACTAAGCTTATTGCTTGTGTCATTAGCGTATCTTTAGTGTTTCACTCAAGTATTGGCCAAACCGACGAGGATTTCCCGAAATTTCTTTAAAAATCCAAGGTATGTCATGCATATGCGCTTGACAAAGCTTGTCCGACTTTTCGAATGACTATTTTCTTGAGGACAAGCAAAGGTTTAATTATGGGGGAATTTGATAACGAGAAATCGTATCATATAATTACTAAGCTTTTTACCGATTTTATAATACATTGAGTCGTCTAACTCCCGATTATTCCAAGTTTTTGTGTCTTTTTCACAGGTACAACATTTGTCAACTCAAATCAATGAAAAAGGTCCACATGAAGGAAACTAAAAAAGAAACAGAAGAGAAGGAACCAAATCTGCAAAGCTTGCAGATTTTGTAACGGTGACGACCGTCACACCCTGTGACGACCGTAACGCATCCCCAACTAGAAAGAACGCTCGTCACACATCATTGACGAGCGTAATGCGCTATCTAAGCGCATTACGACCGTCACCCACCTGTGACGACCGTCACACGCGTAAAGAGGAACGTTATGAATTAGTGGAGACGTGGGCGACGTGAGGGCAGAAGTGTTCTCCTATATTTCCTCCACTCAGTAACCATGCATCCTGTTTTTACTCCACTCAAGCCTTTTCCAAGATTTTTTCAAGTGAAGTATTTTCTTCTATATATATGTGGTAGTGCAAAGGGATGAGGGTCGACGAATTTCTCCCAGAACTAAATTTCTACTTTCCTGCAATTATTCTATTTTCTTGTTTTAGAGTTTTTTCTACACTACTGTAATTTCTATTTCCAGCATTAGTTTTAGAGTGTTAATTCTTCATTTAAGAATTAACACAATTTATTGATTTTGATCGAGCTGCAAGGAATATTGTAACATCCAAGATTACCATAGCAACGTTATTTCCAGGTTTTTTATTGCAATTAATATTTATTCATTCTTGTGATATGTCATTTATTTTTATGGATTATATTTTAAATTGCAAGTTATTAAATATATTATGTCCGGCTAAATTAATTGGACCGGTATGTGACTCCTAAGTACCGAAAGAATTCAGTGATACCTTGGCTAAAAACATTTATAAAATAATTTCTGGTTTCCAATTTCCATGTTTAATTTAACTACCCTTGTCACGAGAGTGAGAGGATAATTAACAAGATTTTGCCACGAGAGTGGGAAATTAAATAAGGCAAGAACCTGCATGTGAGAGCTGGGGTTCAACCCAGATAGTGGTAACGAAACATTAATTTTTAAATACACGAGAGTGTTTTAATAAATTAATTAAACTCAAATTGTTTTCAAAAAGTGTTATTAAATTTAAAGGGCATCCACTAGGTTTAGTAGCATGACTTATTTCATGAACACGAGAGTGTATGTCTCAGGTTTTTAAACAATTAGTTTTTACCGAAATACTCTATATGCCAAGCGATTCACCGAATTCCCGAAGTCCGACTATCACATACTGGTATAACTATTACTATTATTTTTAATTAAACTATTTCCCCCCTAAAACCAAATATTCATCGCTTAGTTAAACAAATTGTAGCATTATATCGTATGCAATTGATCCTCAGTCTCTGTGGGTTCGATAATCATTTAAAACTAGAATGACTAAACTGTATACTTGCAGTTAGTATCCCAATAGACTCATAAATTCCCGATCAAGTTTTTGGCGCCGTTGTCGGGGACTGATTAGTCAATTAAGTACGATTCTTCTGTTGCACATTTAGACTAGGCAACAAAAACCCTTTTTCGATTTGTATGCCAAGGACTCGCTCACAAGGCGAACCACTTGACAAATCGATGGACGAACCAGAACGCATCCTTTCCGTAAGACGTGCAGTCAGGGACTACTGTTTAAATCACGCTATTCCTTTACCCAAACCCGAAATCAAGATTGATTCTGAAACAGATTCTAATTCTTCCTCTGAAACCGAAACTAACCCAAAATTTGACATGGCCAAAGAACAAAGGATCCGTCCACTGAACGAGTACGCAACTCCATCACAACAAGAACCTCACAACAGCATTGCTGCTCCAGCAATAAATCGAAACGATTTTGAGTTGAAACCGTCATTGATATCAGCTATCCAACAACGCCAATTCTCTGGAGATCCTACCGAGGATCCAAATGAACATCTTACAAAATTCGTTAAATTTGCCGACACAGTTATAGAAAATGGTGTTAGTAAAGATGCAATAAGATTACGTCTTTTCCCTTTCTCGCTAAGAGATAGAGCTTGGGCTTGGTTGCAATCCTTGCCATCAAATTCCGTCACTACGTGGGAAGGACTTAAGATTGTATTTTTAGCACGATACTTTCCTCCAAGAAAGACTGCTGCACTAAGAGCCCAAATCAACGGATTTAGGCAGAAGGATACTGAATCGCTATTCGATGCATGGGAATGCTACAAAGATATGATGTGAATGTGCCCACATCACGGACTAGAAAAATGGCTGATAATCCACACGTTTTATAATGGACTCTTGTACAACACAAGACTCTCTATAGATGCCGCCACAAGTGGTACACTGATGGACAAGCCTTATGACGAAGCTAACCAACTCATTGAAAATATGGCTCAAAACCACTATCAGTGGGGAGGAGAAAGAACATCTATGGAGAAAACTCAAACCAAAGGTGGGATGTACGAGATTAGTAGCCTAGATAAAGTTAATGCTAAGGTAGATGCTCTTACCCAAAAGAAAGAAAGCTTGACCTTACCTCCTGCGGCCACCGTGGCTGCACTTACCCCAAACTGCGAAGTTTGTGGAGTTCCTGGTCATGTTGGAACCGAATGTCAAATCTTAGCAGGAATATCAGTTGATCAGGTAAACTATGCTCAAGGTAATACTTATGCTAATACCTATAATCCTGGTTGGAAGAACCATCCTAACTTCTCGTACAAAAGCAATAACGCTTTATATGCACCTGGCCAAGCACCTGCTGTACCTCCAGGTTATCAAAAACTTGTTGTTAATGTTCCTAACATTCCTAAGAAATCTAACCTTGAAATCCTAATGGAAAATTTTATCGCTAATCAAGCTCAACAAAACAAAGAATTCCTCAATCAAAACGTCCACACCGGTGAACAATTGAAGCTATTAGCAAATAAGGTAGATTCCCTAGCAACTCACAATAAAATGTTAGAAACCCAAATCTCCCAAGTAGCACAACACCAAGCCAGTTCTGCCGCACCTGCTGGTACATTTCCTGGACAACCACAACCCAATCCTAAAGGACACGCTAATGCTATCACATTACGAAGTGGGACAGCCCTCGATGGGCCGGTAGATCCTAGACTCCAAAATCCGACCATGTATCAGAAACCTTAAAAGGAAGTAGAGAAGTCGAAAGATCAATCTGAGAATGTAGAGGAAGACGCGAATGAGAACAGAGAGGCTTCAGAAAAACCTTACGTGCCTCCACCGCCATATAAACCACCAATTCCATACCCTCAAAGACTTGCAAAATCCAAGATCGAGGGGCAATTCAAGAAATTTGTAGAACTTCTGAAACAATTAAACGTTACTATTCCATTTACAGAAGCTATAACCCAAATGCCATCATATGCTAAATTCCTAAAAGAAATATTATCTAATAAGAAAAAAATCGTTGAAAACGAAACCGTTATGCTAACTGCCGAATGTAGCGCCATAATTCAAAATAATATGCCTCCAAAGCTAAAAGATCCTGGTAGTTTCTCCATACCATGTGTAATTGGAAAATTTGTCATAGACAAAGCTCTATGTGATTTAGGAGCAAGTGTTAGTCTAATGCCCTTATCTATTTGCGAGAAACTCAAATTAGGTGACATGAGACCTACCAAGATGTCCCTACAACTAGCCGACAGATCAGTC
Organism: Vicia faba; assembly: GCA_948472305.1. Classification (NCBI taxonomy): domain Eukaryota; kingdom Viridiplantae; phylum Streptophyta; class Magnoliopsida; order Fabales; family Fabaceae; genus Vicia; species Vicia faba. The sequence continues at coordinate 1,329,712,372 of OX451740.1, forward strand.
AAATTCCCTGTTGGTATGTTAGAAAACATCCCTGTCTGAATAGGACAATTTTACATACCGACTGACTTTATAATAATGGACATCAAGGAAGATTCAAACATTCCCATCATACTAGGAAGACCATTTTTAGCTACAACAGGAGCCATCATTGATGTTAAGAAAGGAAAGCTTACCTTCGAGGTAGGAGAAGAAAAAGTAGAATTCATTCTTTCCAAATTCTTTAAAGCCCCTGCTATAGATGACTCATGCTGTCTCCTAGATATTATTGATGAATGTGTCAAAAGAACTAGAAAGCCAAGAAGACACCTATTCTGGGATGCTGAAAATTCCGACACCAACTATCCTCAAGGATGATGACTGGAAACAAGAACATCTAGATGCCAACCTAAGCGAATGTTTCGCCTTAACACCCGATCCTACCCCAACTGATAAGAAAACTGGTATAGAACTTAAAACATTACTTGAAGATCTTAGGTATGAATTTTTAGATAAAGAACTCGAACGGCCAGTTATAGTCAATTCCAATTTAGGGAAGATCGAAACTGAAAAACTTCTTAGTGTGTTAAGGAAGTATCCAACCGCGCTAGGCTATAATATATCATATCTAAAAGGAATAAGCCCTTCTCTCTGTATGCACCGCATTATGCTAGAGGAGGACTGCAAGACTTCTAGAGAACATCAAAGACGAATAAATCCTATCCTAAGTGAAGTCGTTAAGAAAGAAGTGCAAAAACTGCTAGAGGCAGGCATCATATACCCAATATCAGATAGTAACTGGGTCAGTCCAGTTCACGTGGTGCCTAAGAAAGGAGGTGTTACAGTTATAACAAACACGAAAGGCGAATCGGTGGCACAACGTACCCAAACAGGATGGAGAATGTGTATCGATTATAGAAAACTAAACAAAGCTACGCGCAAGGACCATTTCCCATTACCATTCATTGATCAAATGCTCGAGCGCTTAGCCAAACATTCCCATTTCTTCTATCTTGACGGATACTCGGGATTCTTCCAAATTCCCATTCATCCTGATGATCAAGAGAAAACCACGTTCACATGTCCCTATGGTACCTTTGCATACGGAAGAATTCCATTTGGGCTATGTAACGCACCTACAACTTTTCAACGATGCATGATGGCGATTTTCGCAGATTTTTTAGACGGAATTATGGAAGTATTCATGGACGATTTTTCTGTCTGTGGAGAAAGTTTTGACGGATGTTTATCAAATCTTGAATTAGTACTAAAACGTTGTGTCAATGTCAACCTAGTGCTCAATTGGGAAAAATATCACTTCATGGTGAGACAAGGAATTATGTTGGGTCACATTGTATCAAACAGAGGGATTGAAGTCGATAAAGCAACAATCGAGATTATCAAAAACCTTCAACCACCCAAAACAGTTAGAGAAATAAGAAGTTTTCTAGGACACGCTGGTTTTTACCGACGTTTTATAAAAGATTTCTCTAAAATCACTAAGCCACTAACTGAATTATTAATGAAAGAAGCCGAGTTTATTTTCGACGATAAATGCTTAAACGCATTTGAGACGCTTAAAGAAGCCTTAATTTCAACACCTATTATGCAACCTCCTGATTGGAACCTACCATTTAAAATAATGTGCGATGCGAGCGATTTTGCTGTAGGCGCAGTCCTAGGACAACGCACAGATAAAAAGCTTCACGCTATCTACTACGCAAGTAGAACACTCGATCCCGCACAAATGAATTACGCCACTACGGAGAAGGAACTCTTAGCTGTTGTATTCGCATTGGATAAATTTCGTTCCTACTTAGTGTGCGCCAAAATCATTATTTACACGGATCATGCTGCGATCCGATACTTGCTAAGTAAGAAAGACGCCAAACCGCGACTACTCAGATGGATCTTACTCCTACAAGAGTTTGACTTGGAAATAAAAGACAAAAGAGGGACTGAAAACGTGGTAGCAGACCATTTATCAAGATTAGATGGAATCCAAACCGAGAGTGTTCCCATAGTCGAAGATTTCCCTTATGAACGCCTTATTGCTAAATTAGAGATAGCTCCTACCGACAGTTTAGATCAACACAATGAACCTTTAAAAACTGCGGTAGTAAAAGCCATTTGTACCAACACCACATTACCATGGTACGCTGATTTCGTTAACTATTTAGCTGCCGGTGTTTTACCACCCGATTTAACGTACCAACAGCGGAGGAAATTCTTCCATGATCTTAAACACTACTTTTGGGATGAACCATTACTCTTTAAAAGAGGTGCCGATGGTATCTACCGTCGCTGTGTTCCTAACGATGAAATAGACGACGTCATTTCCCATTGCCATTCCGCCCCTTATGGTGGACACGCTAGTACATCGAAAACTTGTGCAAAAATACTTCAAGCTGGTTTCTTTTGGCCTACCTTATGGAAAGACGTCCACGTAGCAATTATGAACTGCGATAGATGTCAGCGCACAGGAAATATATCTAGATGTGACGAAATGCCGCAAAAAGGAATTCTCGAAGTAGAAATTTTCGATGTGTGGGGAATTGATTTCATGGGACCGTTCCCCGCATCTTTTGGAAATAAGTATATATTGGTAGCTGTTGACTACGTGTCAAAATGGATTGAAGCCATCGCTGCACCCACAAACGATACACGAGTGGTACTTAAACTATTCAAGCATGTTATCTTCCCACGATTCGAAGTACCAAGACTAGTAATCAGTGATGGCGGTTCCATTTTATCTCTAGAATTTTTGAAAAATTACTTTCAAAATATGGCGTTAAACATCGCATAGCCACACCATACCATCCTCAAACGAGTGGACAAGTGGAAGTGTCAAATAGGGAGATAAAACAAATCCTTGAGAAAACCGTAGCCACATCCAGAAAAGATTGGTCCTCCAAGCTAAATGATGCTCTTTGGGCATATAGGACAGCTTTTAAAACCCCTATCGGAACAACGCCGTTCAAACTAGTTTATGGAAAATCTTGTCATTTGCCAGTAGAATTAGAACATAAAGCTTACTGGGCAATTAAAACCCTTAACTTAAATTACAAGATTGCTGGCGAGAAACGAATATTAGATATCCATGAATTAGAACAATCACGTTTAGACGCTTATGAAAATGCTAGAATTTATAAGGAAAGAACAAAAAAATGGCACGACAAGCGTATCTCACGGAAAGAATTTAAGGAAGGAGACATCGTACTCCTATTCAACTCTAGACTGAAACTTTTCCCGGGAAAATTACGTTCCAGATGGTCAGGACCATTCGAAATTAATAAATTTTTCCCAAGTGGTGCGATAGAAATTAAAGGAAATTCTATCGAACCATTCATAGTCAATGGCCAGCGCTTAAAGCACTACTTTAATGTCGGAAATCTCAACTATTCGGCTTATCTTTAGTTAAGTGAGCCACCTACCCCGATACCTAACTGAATAGGTACTATCTGTCGAGCCATCGACATAAAACAAAGGCGCTTCATGGGAGGTAACCCATGTTTTCTTTTAATTATTTTTATTGTTTTAATATGTTTTTATTTTTCTTTTCTTTTTCTTAATCTTTAAAACTTTCATGTTGCATCTCTTACTCCTTTTTATTTTCTTTTTTTTTCCTTTACACTTTCTTTTTCTTTTTGATTTAACTTCGGAATTCTTAACCTGAAAATACTAACTTAGTTTTTCAAACATTTATTAAATATTTTCAGGGGGGGTAATTCTTTAGCTTTCATATTTAGCTCCATGGCACGAGTAAACCACATGAACATCACCTTGAGAAGCAGGCACCAGAGAAGACGCTTTGAGGATCTGGCTGAGCGTGAAATGTGTCCTACAATTTACGCTGATGACCATGCTATGACTGCTCTTGGCATTCGTGAGAGTGTCATGTATCTGCTACACCAGATAGGCTGGGACACTGCTCCTATTCGGAGACGGTATTGTACCTACAGGAAGCTGACCCTTGAGTTCCTGAGCACACTGAGCTACCTTCCGAATCATGGGTTAGGGTTCAACCGTGGGTTGATCACCTTTAGGCTGTTTGACATGGATTACCGCTATAACCTTAGGGAGTTTGCCAACCTGTTAGGATTCCCTTTTGGCCCTGATGTTATTACTATGACCCAGGAGGACCTCTTGCTTAATTCTGACCTTGATTTTTTCTAGGTAGCATTGCTGGCAATAACCATCCAGAGCCTTCTGACCTTTATTCTGAGTCCATCCACAACCCGGCTATCAGGTACTTTCATAAGATCATCGCCCATACCCTTTTTGGTAAAGAGCAAAATGTTACATCCGTGTCACGTGATGAGCTCTTCATTATGTAATGTGCTTCTCAGAGTCGTCCGGTAAACGGTGTCACTTATATGCTAGCTAACATGAAGCGTATTATACAAACTTCGAATGCACCAATCCTGTTGGGTGGTTTAGTCACTATGATCTCTAATGCCATTGGACTCCGAAGGCCTATGCTAGGATCAACACCGCATTATGGAATAAAGCCAATGAACATTGAATGTTGCTTTAACTCCAGTTTTATAGGGAATCTTAGGCCGAATGAGTTCGAGCTGTTAATTAATCATGAGACTGTCCACCAGTTTATGCTCCTGAACCCTATCATTAGTGTCCATAATAGAGCAAACTGGCTTTTTGACCTCCACCATCCTGCTACACCACCTTCGTCTCCTTCCACTGTTGACATCTACGAAGTACCCAACACCTCTCACGATGCTGAAGACCCTGCAACACCACTGGGATACCACCATTTTCCCGATCCATGGGAGCAGCAGGTAGTTTCTACTGAGACCACCACCCAAGCTCCAGAGATCCCACCACCACCTCCACCTACTGTTACCCTGCACTCTTTGCATGAAGAAATTACTGAAATGCGGGACGAGCTTACATCCCTACGAGTGGATTTCATCGCTTTCATGGATTTGGTGACCGACCAGCTGGATTTCATGCACCAGCATATGTTCCCTACTCCCAGTGGCTAGAGTTTTCCGTTGTTATCATTGATTTGTTCTTCTCTCGCATTTGTACATACAGTGCGGTCACTGTTTAGTTTTAGTGTGGGGAGGAATCTAGTTTGTTCTAGCATTTTATCATTTTTTTTTATTTAAGTTATTTTTATTTCCAAACAATTCTTATGGATTAATGCAATTTCAATTATTTATCAAATTATTTATCAAGTTTTATTGCCCTACTGCCATTATTTTATTTTCATTCATGTATTTCATTTTCAGTATATTTTTTATTTTTTAATTTACTGTTTACATTTTCTGCAAATATTATTTCATTAGTGTGTTGGTAAATATTATCTTAAATTATAATATTAGAATATTTCAAAATTCAAAATTATAATATTAAGAAAATAATAAAAAAATATATAAACATATGTAACGGTCTTGTAACGGTCTTCTCATTTATGACATTGAACGCATGACGCTCGTAACACCCTTGTGACGAGCGTAACACGCATTTTCACCGTGTTACGCCCGTCACACCCTCGTGACGACCGTCACGCGCACAATATATCAGAACGGCTATTACAGAACCGTTCCAACCATTGTCTTCAAAACCACAAATCCTCCATTTCTGCAAAATCACGAAACATACCCACTCCACTCCATTTTTTTCAAACTTCCAACATTCTCAACCCACTACTCCATTCTCATTCCAAAACTTTTTCAATCCGTTTTACAAACACCATGGCCAACAATCAACAAGCTCCCGCTCTCATTTTCAGATCCGGTGAACAAGGAGAAACCCAACGGGTCAAATTCCAAAAGTTTCAACGCCGAGGTCTCCAACCTACACGGTATGTTAATCTTGACTATTTGAGGAGTTTGGGACTACTTGACAGTGTCTGACAATTGTTGCAAAGTGTGGATTTATGGAACCTGTGCCACGAACCGCGACTGATTTATGAAACTCTAACCCTTGAGTTTTTGAGTTCCTTTGTATACATCACTCCTCCAGGTGCCACGAACCAACTGTCAGGCCTGGCCAAATTTTGCATGTTTGGCATAGAGCACGAGCTGCCCCAAACCGGCATCGCGCGGCTTTTAGGCTTCTGTTCTGACGAAGGTGTCCATCTCCGGGTGCCGAATAATTTTGGTGGGGAAGCCTTTAACTTATGGCGCAGTATGACGAATATCCGTGACGGATCCTACGACCACCTCAATGCCACCCACATTCATAATCCGGCCATCCGCTATTTCCACCGCATCCTCAGCAACACAATCTTCGCCCGTGACAGCAACCACAAGCTCAACTCCAAGGAGCTCTTCTTTATGCATTGCGCGTTCACCGGGCAAAAGATCAACGCCGCCCCGTTCTTACTGGCTCATATCCATTCTATTTGTGCTAGAGGCGGAAAACCCTTTTATTTTGGAGGGCTGGTCACTTCACTTGCCATAGCTCTGAACTATGGTGCTGCTCTCGCGAATATGCCTTCTATGGCACCGGCTTTACTGACTTTGGATCACTGCAAGGCCGCACATCTCATTTATGAGTGGGAGGATGGCAGATTCCACCCTGTGATCAGAAACACTGTTTATCAGAACATCACTTTGCCTTGCAGGGACCAAATCGATCCATGAAACTGACATAACAAGATCGATATGGTTATAACACCGTAGACTTCCTACTTACACGATCCGTTTCAATAACCATTATACCGATATCTCGAGTTTTAGTTCTAAAAGTAACCCTTAGTAGTTTATACTAGCAGTCAACACCGTCTTGACACAAACCACATGGAGAATTGATGAATATAAGTGTTTGATGCCTGATCATTAAAATATCCTTCCTATCTCGCTGCTAAAAGAAAATAAATTTTGTGCACCAAAATATACGGTCACATATAAGAGTTTAGAAAATAACGAAGGAATCTAGTGTTGGTTGGTTCAGAGGTATCTGGTTCTGAACTCGGTAGGGCGTGCTACAGTCTGATCCCCCACAACCTCCAACTTGGATAACATATGTAGGGTTGCCACATTCGTGTACCAGACCCCGTGCTAAAAGGATCAAAGTCACTAACCGGTTACTCCACTACGTGCGTGCTAAGACAAAGGGCTTAATGTGATTGCACCAGAACGAAACTGGGTGAAATAGATACGAGGAACTCTGGGTAGAATTATAACGGAACTGTTGGATAGCTCATTTGAAATGGAAGCCTACGACTAAGCTTATTGCTTGTGTCATTAGCGTATCGTTAGTGTTTCACTCAAGTATTGGCCAAACCGACGAGGATTTCCCGAAATTGCTTTAAAAATCCAAGGTATGTCATGCATATGCGCTTGACAAAGCTTGTCTGACTTTTCGAATGACTATTTGCTTGAGGACAAGCAAAGGTTTAAGTATGGAGGAATTTGATAACGAGATATCGTATCATATAATTACTACGCTTTTTACCGATTTTATAATACATTGAGTCGTCTAACTCCGGATTTTTCCAAGTTTCTGTGTCTTTTGCACAGGTACAACATTTGTCAACTCAAATCAATGAAAAAGGTCCACATGAAGGAAACTAAACAAGAAACAGAAGAGAAGGAACCAAATCTGCAAAGCTTGCAGATTTTGTAACGGTGACGACCGTCACACCCTGTGACAACCGTAACGCATCCCCAACTAGAAAGAACGCTCGTCACACATCATTGACGAGCGTAATGTGCTATTTAAGCGCATTACGACCGTCACCCACCTGTGACGACCGTCACACGCGTAAAGAGGAACGTTATGAATTAGTGGAGACGTGGGCGACGTGAGGGCAGAAGTGTTCTCTTATATTTCCTCCACTCAGTAACCATGCATCCTGTTTTTACTCCACTCAAGCCTTTTCCAAGATTTTTTCAACTGCAATATTTTCTCCTATATATATGTGGTAGTGCAAAAGGATGAGGGTCGACGAATTTCTCCCAGAACCAAATTTCTACTTTCCTGCAATTATTCTATTTTCTTGTTTTAGAGTTTTTTCTACACTACTGTAATTTCTATTTCTAGCATTAGTTTTAGAGTGTTAATTCTTCATTTAAGAATTAACACAATTTATTGATTTCGATCGAGCTGCAAGGAATATTGTAACATCCAAGATTACCATAGCAACGTTATTTCCAGGTTTTTTATTGCAATTAATATTTATTCATTCTTGTGATATGTCATTTATTTTTATGGATTATATTTTAAATTACATAGTTATTAAATATATTATGTCTGGCTAAATTAATTGTACCGGTATGTGACTCCTAAGTACCGAAAGAATTCGGTGATACCTTGGCTAAAAACATTTATAAAATAATTTCTGGTTTCCAATTTCCATGTTTAATTTAACTACCCTTGTCACGAGAGTGAGAGGATAATTAACACGATTTTGCCACGAGAGTGGGAAATTAAATAAGGCAAGAACCTGCATGCGAGAGCTGGGGTTCAACCCAGATAGTGGTAATGAAACATTAATTTTTAAATACACGAGAGTGTTTTAATAAATTAATTAAACTCAAATTGTTTTCAAAAAGTGTTATTAAATTTAAATTGCATCCACTAGGTTTAGTAGCATGACTTATTTCATGAACACGAGAGTGTATGTCTTAGGTTTTTAAAGAATTAGTTTTTACCGGAATACTCTATATGCCAAGCGATTCACCGAATTCCCGAAGTTCGACTATCACATATCGGTATAACTATTACTATTATTTTTAATTAAACTATTTCCCCCCTAAAACCAAATATTCATCGCTTAGTTAAACAAATTGTAGCATTAGATCATATGTGATTGATCCTCAGTCTTTGTGGGTTCGATAATCATTTAAAACTAGAACGACTAAACTGTATACTTGCAGTTAGTATCCCAATAGACTCATAAAGTCCCGATCAATGTACAGGAAGGATAAAGCAAAAATCTTCCACGAGGGATAACTTAATGGGGAAATTGAAAGAATATACACTTTCTGCTAAAGGCCAACACTTTATTGAAGAGAGGATAACGTAACTCTTCATAACAGGGTGATATGTCAACAAAAATATTAACAAATGTCAATGAACAATGATTTGCCAATTTTAGCTATGCATGATGTATTTTAGAATTTATGAGTGTTGTCGTGTGTATGCTGACAAAACAGATATACAACACTGGGAGTAACCAGGAAAAACCAACTCGGGCACAAACAACACTCGGCTAAATCACATCCAAGATGATCATTCTAAAAAAAAGTAAATTCCAACTGAGGAAACAAAACCTACTGCCTGCTTTAGCTTTACTAGGGAGAAACATAACCCGGAAGTAAACAAAACAAAGTGGCATAATAGTACAGATACAGGGATAGAACATCCTTCTCCAGGCTTCACCATGGAAACAAATGTTTTAAAAAGTAACACTTCTACTGGGGATTGCAAAACCAATCTCAAGTAAAGCAGATGGACACCAAATCATCAAAACATTCACTGGGGAATTCAGGCCCACTTCATTGGGGAGGTTAACACCACATCCTTAAAAGGGAAAACCATACTACGTTCTTCACTAGAGAAACCGGGGACCTGCGCTTTTCAAGAGTGATTATGGTACCAACTTCTCTGGAAAAAGAATTTCCATTAGACCGAACGAAAACTTTACTTGGAGAAATCTCAGATTGAAACTTCACATCATGAAAACTCAGAAAAGAGGAGAAATGAATCCAAACTTGACTGAGGATACCGGAGTCACGAACCTAATACAGCGAATCATCCTGAGTAAACCTTCCCGAGGGGAATAAAAACTTCTTAAAACAACTGGAGTTTGTCCATTCCTGGGATAACCATTTTTGTTTTCCTATTGCGTCAAAAATTTTAAAGTAACAGTAAATTGTAATTTCTTTTTGAAAATCAATTTTGTTATTTAATCTTTTTGCTTTGAAAGTTATTATCGACAATAAATGGAGCCTTTGCAAGCAAAATAAAATAAGAACTACAAAGAATTGGGTAAAATCTCAAATTTCATTAATAAAATGGTAGTCTGCGAATGGCGAGACTCCATGGATGATTACAAAGTTCTGAAAATGGTAATGTATAATGGAAAAAATACATTGAAATACAATGACCACTATCCCCTCTAAATTTTGTTTGAAATCCTGAGCAGCATCTTCGATTGAAGTATGATGAGGATTCGAGAAGATTGTTGCATCAATGATCAGATCTTGCATGATGCAGTTACTTGCCAAGAAAGTCCCTAACTTTTGCCTAAGCTGCCTTTGCGGGTTTTCAAATTAGTGGGAAATTTATTCTGTTTATGTCTCTAACTTTTGCCTAGGCCGCCCTTTCGGGTTTTCGGCCTACCGAGACGCTCTTTTTTGCCTAAGCTGCCCTTTCGTATTTTCAAATTAGCGAGATGTTCTTTTATTTCTTTAGGTGAAATATTTCTTGACTACATCAGCATTCATGGGACGTGGGAACTCCTCACCATCTATAGTTTCAAGAATTAATGCACCTCTAGAGAAGGCTTTCTTGACAACATATGGGCCTTCAAAATTGGGAGTCCACTTTCCCCTAAATCAGTGTTGAAAGACATGATCTTCCTGAGCACGAGGTCTCCTTCTCTGAATTCACGAGGCTTGACCTTCTTATCAAAATCTTTATTCATTCTCTTTTGATATAATTGTCCATGACACAAAGCTGTCATCCTCTTCTCTTCAATCAGATTCAATTGGTCAAACCGGTTTTGGACCCATTCAGCCTCTGTCAACTTAGTTTCCATTATCACACGCAAAGAGGGAATCTCAACCTCGACTGGGATTACATCTTCCATTCCATACACTAGGGAGAACGAGGTTGCTCCTGTTGAAGTGTAGACAGATGTTCGATATCCATACACAGCAAAAGGGAGCATTTCATGCCAATCCTTATAAGTAACGATCATTTTCTGGATAATCTTCTTGATATTCTTATTAGCAGCTTCAACAGCCCCATTCATCTTTGGCCCGAACAGAGAGCAATTATGATGGACAATCTTGAATTCTTCACACAGTTCTGTCATCATTTTATTGTTCAGATTCGAGCCATTGTCGGTGATAATTCTGCTCGGCACACCATATCGACATATAAGATTATTCTTAATGAAGCCCACAACCACCTGCTTAGTGACATTAGCATATGAAGAAGCCTCCACCCACTTGGTGAAGTAATCAATTGCTACCAAGATGAAACGGTGTCCATTCGAAGCTTTGGGTTCTATCATCCCAATCATGTCAATACCCCACATGGAGAAAGGCCACAGGGAGGAAATCACATTGAGAAGTGTCGGAGGCACATGAACCTTATCTGCATAAATCTGGCATTTATGACACTTCTTTGCAAATTTGTAACAATCAAATTCCGTTGTCAGCCAATAGTAACCTTCCCTTAGCATCTTTTTAGCCATCGAATGTCCATTGGCATGAGTGCCAAATGCACCTTCATGAACCTCATGCATCAACATGCCTGCTTCATGTCTATCTACGTATCTGAGCAAGACCATGTCATAATTTCTTTTATACAACACATTCTCACTGAGGAAGAAACAGCCAGCCAATCTTCTCAATGTCTTTCTATCCTTCTTCGATGCACCGATCGGGTATTCCTGAGTCTGAAGAAAATGCTTGATGTCATAATACCAAGGTTTTTCATCTTCTACCTCTTCTGTGGTAAACACATGAGCGGGCCTATCCAGTTGTCGAACCATAATTTGAGGTATATCATTCCAAACATTTACTTGATACATAGAAGCCATAGTTGCCAGAGCATCCGCCATTTGATTTTCATCTCTAGGAATGTGATGGAATTCAACTTTATTAAATAAGGGTAACAACCTTCTAGCATAATCTTTGTAAGGGATCAAGTCGGGGTGACGAGTATCCCATTCTCCTTTAATCTGGTTTATTACCAAAGCTGAATCACCATACACATCTAGAATTTTAATTCTGAGATCAATAGCTTCTTCGAGACCCATGATGCAAGCCTCATATTCTGCCATATTATTAGCACAATCAAAGGTCAACCTTGCAGTAAAAGGAATGTGTGATCCATGTGGAGTGAAAATCACAACGCCAATTCCTTTACCACAAGCATTCACAGCTCCATCAAATATCAAACTCCAACGAGATTTAGGATCAGGACCTTCCTCAGGAAATGGTTCATCATAATACTTCACTTTCAGGAACATCACATCCTCATCGGGGAATTCATACTCTACAGACTGATGATCCTCCACTGGTTGGTGAGCAAGATAATCTGTCAACACACTTCTTTTAATAGCTTTTTTAGTGCGGTATTCAATGTCATATTCAGATAACAACATCTTCCAGTGGGCAATTCTCCCAGTAAGAGCAGGCTTTTCAAAAATGTACTTGATTGGATCCATTTTGGAGATCAACCAAGTGGTGTGATTCAACATATACTACCGTAAACGCTTTTCCGCCCAGGCCAAAGCACAACATGTCTTTTCCACCATGGAATACCACGACTCACAATCAGTGAACTTTTTACTGAGATAATAAATGTAAACTCTTTCTTCCCTGTTTCATCTTGTTATCCCAGAATACAACCCATGGATTTATCTAACACTATTAGATACATAATCAACGGTATTCGTTTGATAGCAGGGAGCAAGACAGGAGGTTCAAGCAGATATTCTTTAATACTTTCAAAATCCCTTTGAAAGTCATCCGTCCACACACAACCTTGATCTTTCTTTAATAACTTAAAGATCGGTTCACATGTTGCAGTCATGTGGGAAATGAATCTGGAAATATAATTGAAACGCCCGAGGAAACCTCTGACTTGCTTTTCAGTTCTTGGCGCTGGCATCTCTTGAATTTCTTTGACTTTATTAGGATCAACTTCAATTCCTTTCTGGCTAACAATGAAACCCAACAATTTTCCTGATCAAACACCGAAGGTGCATTTATTTGGATTCAAGCGAAGACGATACTTCTTCAAATGCTGAAACAACTTCAACAAATCTTCTACATGCCTTTCTTCAGTCTGGTATTTAGCAATCATATCATCAACATATACCTCGATTTCCTTGTGTATCAGATCATGGAATAGGGTTGTCATAGCCCTCTGGTATGTTGCACCGGCGTTCTTCAACTCGAAGGGCATCACTTTGTAACAGAATGCTCCCCAGGGTGTGATAAATGTTGTTTTTTCCATGTCCTTCGAAGCCATTCTTATTTGATTATAACCGGAAAATCGGTTCATGAACGAGAAAACTTTGGATTTTGTTGTGCTATCCACTAACATATCAATGTGTGGCAATGGAAAATCATCTTTTGGACTAGCTTTATTTAGATCTCTGTAATCTATGCACATGCAGACTTTTTCGTATTTTTTGGGTATTGGGAAAATATTTGCAATCCATTGAGGATACACTGACGTCACAAGAAAACCAACATTAATCTGCTTTAGAACCTCCTCTTTGATCTTTACTGCCATATCTGGGTGAGTTTTTCTCAACTTTTGTTTGACTGGCGGACACTCTGGTTTCAACGGTAAATGGTGCTCCACAATATCTGTATCTAGACCAGGCATATCTCGGTAAGACCAAGCAAAAATATCAACATACTCTTTCAATAGCTCAATCAACCTTCTCTTCACATCAGGATGCAGCGATGCTCCAATCTTGAGTTCTTTCAGATCTTCTTCTGAACCCAAATTGATCACTTCCAATGGCTCTTTATATGACTGAATGGTATTTTCATCGTGCTCAAGAAACCGTGAGACCTCTACTGGAATCTCATCATAATCTTCTTCTTCGGCCCCATACACAGGACATTCAAAGTTCGGAGGGGGTGCATGGTCATTGTATTCAACGGTTTTTTTTAAATTAATCTGGACATATGATTTTATAATTGCTTTTAGAAACTGACACATATAACAAGTGATCATGCAGATTGAATTTCAATTATTATTTATTTTTAAGGTTTTTTATGATTACCATTTTCCAAGAAAAAAGAAAAAAATAAAAACACAACTTGGGAAACAAAGACAACTTTTATTATTGATTTTAAAAGTCACAGCAAACAGATAAGCCCTACAACATTATTACTTCCACCTTGGGCAGAGTGAAAGCTTTTAAAAAAGATTAACAAAACAAATTACTTTGAAACATGTATGCAAGAGGGAACATCAATGGTGATCAAGTTCTGAACCCTAACTCCGTGCGTCACATAATTCGGCATTTCCTGCTCTGCTTCATCTTCCACAATGGCATTAATCCCGAAAGCAGTTGGATGAAGATAACCCCCACTATGGAAAATGTCTTGATACTTGCCTGCAGTAGACTTCAGCTTCATGCACTTACCTTTGTCATTCTTCAAAGAGAACCCCAAGTCGGCTCTGTTCTTGTTTACAGGTGGATCCACAATCTGTCCCCATACCTCACTATGACCCTTTCGCACAACTTGTTGCGCATCCTTAAGTGAAACCATGGAATTCTCATTTCCTCTTATGTTGTCAATGGATAAGGCTTGGAACTGGGTTCCAACAGAAACTTCATCCGCATCTACAATGCTGAAAGAGGACAAATGAGATATCAATAATGCATGTTCCCTATTTATGACTACTACTTTCCCTTCATGTACAAATTTCAGTTTCTGGTGTAAAGTTGAAGTGACATCTCTTGCCTCATGAATCCACGACTGTCCCAACAAACAGCTATAAGTGGGAACAATGTCCATGACCTGGAAATTTATCTGAAACAAATGTGGTCCTATATGAATAGGCAAGTCCACTTTACCAATAACAGATTTCTTTGATCCATCAAACGCTTTCACAATGATGCCACTCGGGCGCATATGCGTTCCTTGATATTTCAACTTCATAAGAGTGCTCCTCGGTGTAACGTTCAAAGCGGATCCATTATCAATCAACACATTGGATAGTGAATCATTCTTGAAATTCATAGAGATTTAGAGGGCCAGGTTGTGATTCCTTCCTTCATCTGGTAATTCATCATTGCAAAAAATCAAGTTATTACATGACGTAATGTTCCCTATTACGCTACTGAATTGGTCTATTAGCATATCATTCTCCACAAAAGCTTGGTCCAATACCCTCATCAAGGATTCTCTGTGAGCAGAGGAGTTCATCAATAAAGCCAACATAGATATTTTTGAAGGAGTCTGCAGTAGTTGATCCACAATTATGTAGTCGCTCATCTTGATTATCTTCAAATATCATCCACTTCTTTCTTTACCGTAACCCCACTAGTCTCACCCGTAGCCTTCTTGAGTTCAACATTCTCAGCAATTTTCTTTCCAACACTAACATCTCCTCAAACAACTGATGCAAACACACAACCGCTGCGGGTCACCCTGCTATTTTCAGCATTATTTCCAACATCAGGCATTGGCTGGATGGGAACTTCCACTCCATCCTCTAAGATTGTAGCTTTGTATTTATAGGGCACAGCCTTATCTGACTTGTAGGGGATAGGACCCGGAAAACTAATCACCAATGGGGTAACAGTTGGCTTGCTCTAATATTCAACTTCAAGATGGGCGGGTGCCCCAAAACAAGGTACAATGACGTTTACCCCTTCTTCAACATAATCAGTCATTATTGAGTCGTTTATGGAAAACAAATCCTCATCTGAGGAGAAATACTCATCTGCAGATGCGTACTCCTCATCCGACTCTTCTTCAGCCAAGCAAACCTTAATCAAATCAACTTCATGGTAATAATCCCTTTGACCTATAACCTTTATAGTTCCATTGTCCAACAACAATTGAGCACCTTTCTTCACGATTGAACATCCTCGGGAATCTCGACAGCAAACTCGGCAAGATCCGTATTGGTGTTCCACCTGACCATGCAAGTGGCAGAAAGTAGCATGCAATTGCACGAGGTCCTCATTCATATACTCTACATCAAAAATTCTGAATTCTACAGGATATCCAGAAACCATATTCACCTCCTCTTCATACTCTACCCTAGGCCTGATTATGTGGATGAGGCCCTCATCCATCATCTCCTGTAAATCAGCCTTTATCTTATCGCAATCTTATATGTCTGTACTGAAAATAGCGCAACCGGAATGGTCATGCGTATAGTAGCTATATTCACAGAGGTCTGCATGCATTTTCACTAAATCTCCACTAACCAGATTAATATAAAAAATTTGGAAGTCGCCTGGACAGCCGGCCACCATATTCACAGCATTTACACCTCCATGCTTGGGTAAAGGATTGTCTTTCACATTAAGACCCACATCCTTAAAAGATAGAATACCAGACTTCACCAATTTCTGCACCTTAGTCTTCAAAGGATAAAAATTCTCAACATTATACCCTGGTGCTCCCTGATGAAAAGCACATGTTTGGTCTGCCTTGTAATACCAAGGAAATGGTGATGGTACAGCTGGAGGTGGTTGGGTCTGAACCAACTTCTTCTGAATCAATGCCGGTAGTAACTCTGTATAACTCATAGGAATAGGGTCATAACTCTCCCTTCTCTGATTATACCCTTGATTCCCATGCTGGGACGGTCTCTGATAAGCAATGGTAGTTGGAGTTGCACCCACAATTGGAGTAACTGACGCGACTTGCTGATGACACTGATAATTCCTTATAGGATTATTAACCCTCCTCTCTTACATAACAGCATTTGCATCCCCTTCTTTATTCTTGGTAAACCCATAAGATGGATTCTCCACACCTCCGGGTCCTTCACTTCTCATTAAACGACCCTCTCTTACAGCCTCTTCTAAGCGGATACCCATTCCTACCATTTCAGTAAAGTCACTTGGTGCACTTTATACCATCCTCTTGTAGTAGAAATCACCCAGAGTTTTCAAGAAAATCTTAGTCATCTCCTTCTCTTCCATGGGAGGAATCACTTGGGTGGCTACCTCACGCCATCTCTGTGTATATTCTTCGAACGATTCCCTGTCTTTCTGAACCATGGCTCTGAGTTCATCATGGTCAGGCGCCATGTCCACGTTGTACTTATACTGTTTGATGAACACTTCTCCCAAATCATTGAAAGTATAGATGTTAACACTGTCCAAACTCATATACCACTTTAGTGCAACACCGGTCAAACTATCCTGAAAAAAGTGAATCAGCAGACACTAATCATCAGTATGGGTAGACATTCTCCTTACATACATCACCCAATGGGCACCAGGGCAAGTGTTTCCCTTGTACTTCTCGAACTCTGGGACCTTAAACTTCGCAGGTACCTTAAATTTATAGGCAAAAACACTTAGAAAACTTGTGACTAGAAGCCAAAACAAAGATTTCAAAATCTGACTAGTGATGAAACTTCAGTTCCAAGTTACCAACTTCAAAATCATGGCATTCTCAGCTCAAGGGGTCTTAGGGCATGATTCTTGGTGCTTTAGAAATATGAGGTTACAAGATTTGCAATGGAAAAAGAATGGAATCAAATGGATGCTTGAGATGAAAGTTGTGTTGAGTCAAAGTTGGAGAAAAAGGGTTGACTTTCCATACTTAGAAATATTTCAAATTTTTCTTCAAAAGTGACCTATAATGTCTTGCATCCAAACATGGCCTTACACTTGGATTTTTCTCTTGACCAAAAAAGATGGAATGAAATAGACCTCTTGGAATACATTTTGGGACTTGAACCATTCAAAATTTCCAAAAATTGAGAGAGTTGTGAATTGTTGAAGTTGGCAAAAAATCATGAAATGACCTATAATCTTTTGTATCCTTAAGGCAACTTCCATCAATTTTATCACTTTGCACATAAAATAAGGCATAAATTTCACATCCTCAAGATCATTATGGAAAAATAATGGTCTCAAGGTGATAAAAATTGACCAAGTTATGATCATTTGAAGTCACACATGGAAAATTGGGGATTCATCTAGAGGACTTGTAATCTGTCTTCTTCATCAAGTTTCTTACACATGAAAACTCCTTGGAACTTTTGAAGTGATTTGTTGATAATCCTTTGAAGAGAAGGATGTCTTTAGAATCACTCTAAAATACCAAAATATGAGCAAGATATACTTCCTTGAAGTTCAAAACCCTAGCTCCTAGATCAAGAAAAATGCCTTGAGGAACTTTGACAATTTTGAACAAACTTCTTGTACCAACACAAATGCTTTGTAAATATAAGTTGTTGAGGATGATAATGAAAACTCATAGAAATGAAAACCACTTCCATATCTTGAGAATTTAGAGAAATATGCATTTGTGACCAATGGGAACAAAGCCTTGTCCAGGCATGACAACTTCTCCAATCAATCCCTTATGCTTTTGAACCAAATTTGATAATCTTGAAATGTTATGAACCAAAATAACCTTTCCATGCCATTTCCTCCAAAACAAATCCAATGGTGAGGTTTGAACTTCTCAAGATTTATTGACTAGGGCATGTAAATAAACTCATGAACCTATGGAAACTTGCTAAGCCATATTGCCTTTACCTACATTATTAACAGGTAAGACAAACCCAAACTTCATTTTGTTAATTAGAAGGAAAGTAAAAACAAAACATGCATAATTACAAAAGAAAAACAAGTCAAGGTACTTGGTGATTCCTCAAAAAGAAAAGCTAAAGAGAGGGAGGAGAACCAAGAAACCTAATGTGATCTTATTGTGATTGAATCAACATGGTATGATGAAGGGATCTTAGGGGAAGAAATTGGAGTACAACACCCTGCTCTCAGAATCTTGTTAGCCATAGTTTGCTCGCTAGAGTGTGTTCCAAAGACACCTTCATACATGTCTTCCATGATTTTCGCTGCCTCCTTCTTGTCCATACAGCGGAGTAGAGTTGAATCATGGTCGTGCTTATATAGGATCCCATTACTTAGGAAGAATTTGTCTGAAAATCTCTACAAAAATTTCTTATCATTGATGGAAGCTCCTTCAGGATACTCTTATGCTTCAAGATATCTATTCACCTCATGGTACCATGGCTTCTCTTCGTCAAAGTCAAGCTCATAACAATGTGCAGGTTCGTCAAATATTTCGATTGTAATTCTAGGAGCCTCATTATCCTAATTGACCTTGAACATGGAAGACATTGTTTCCAAGGCATCTGCTAATTGATTTTCTTCCCTTGGGAAGTGTTCAAAGGTGATCTCCTCAAAGTATGGGATCAAGGTCAATACAAGCTCTTTGTAGGGGATCAGACTTGGATGCTTAGTATCCCACTCTTCTTTGACTTGACTGATTACTAGAGAAGAATCTTCGTACACGTTTAAGAACTTGATCCTTAGGTAAATAGTAGCCTTTAGACCCAAGATGCATGCTTCATATTCAGCCATGTTGTTTGTACACTCGAAGCAAAGTCTAGCAGTGAAAGGTGTATGAAAACTTTTGGGAGAAATAATCATAGCACTAATTCCATTACCCAAAGCGTTGGAAGCCCCATAAAAAACCATAGTCCATCGGGATCCTTGTTCAGGCCCGTCATACGGTCTAGGATTTTCACAATCAGTTACTAGCATGATATTCTCGTCTAGGAATTCAAAGTTCATGGATTGGTAGTCGTCAACAGCTTGATGTGCCAAATGATCCGCCAGCACAGTTCCCTTGATTGCTTTTTATGTAGTGTAATGGATGTCGTATTCGATCAGAATCATTTGTCATCTAGCTATTCGTCCGGAGAGAGCTGGATTCTCGAAGATATACTTGATAGGGTCCTTCTTAGAAATCAACAAAGTGGTTGGAGTCAACATACATTGTCTTAGCCAGCGAGCAGCCCATGCCAGAGCATAACACGTTTTCTCGAGCAGTGAATATCTAGTTTCACAGTTGGTAAAATTTTTGCCCAGGTAGTATATTGCATGCTCTTTTCGGCCAGACTCATCATGTTGGCCCAACACATACCCCATTTAGTTCTCTAACACAGTCAAGTACATAATCAAAGGTCTTCCTTCAACCGGAGGCATCAGGATGGGAGGTTCTTGTAAATATTCCTTGATCTTATCAAAGGATGCTTGGTAGTCGTTGTTCTATCTGACTACTTGATCTTTCGTCAAGAGTTTGAAGATTAGCTCACAAGTAGCAATTAGGTGAGATATGAATTGATAAATTTAGTTAAGTTGACCCAAGAAACCTCTTACTTCCTTCTCAGAGCGGGGAGCTGACATTTCTTGTATGGCTTTAACCTTCACAGGATCAACTTCAATGTTTTCTCTACTGACGATAAAACCTAAGAGTTTTCCAGATCTTACTCCGAAAGTGCACTTGTTAGGATTTAGCCTTAGCTTATATTTCTTCAACCTCTCAAACAACTTATGAAGATGATCAAGGTGTTGTTCCTTAGTTTGCGACCTTGCAATCATATCATCAATGTAGGCTTTTATCTCATGATAGATCATGTCATGGAATAAGGCTACCATAGCTCGTTGATAGGTTGGCCCTGCATTCTTTAAACCGAAAAGCATGACCTTGTAACAAAAATTCCCCACTGTGTGACAAAGATGGTCTTCTCCATGTCCTTGGGAGCCATCTTGATTTGATTGTAGCCGAATAAGCCATCCATGAAAGAGAAGACTTTTTGTTGAGTTGTGTTATCGACAAGGACGTCAATATGCGTTAGTGGGAAATCATCTTTGGGGCTTGCCCTATTCAAATCTCTATAGCCTACGCACATACGGACCTTTCCATTCTTCTTTGGCACGGGGCCCACATTCGCCACCCATTGAGGATATGATGTCACAGCCAGGAAACATGCGTTAAATTGCTTCATTACCTCAGCTTTTATCTTTTTAGACATGTCAGGCCGCATACGACACACTTTTTGCTTGACTAGTGGACAATCTTACTTTCTTGGTAGACGATGAACCACAATGTCAGTATCAAGTCTCGTCATATCTTCATATGACCAAGAAAACACCTCAAGTTAGTCGTGCAACATATGGACCAATCTGCCTTTGATACCATCTTCCAAGTTGGCGCCGATCTTGACCTCTTTCTTGTATGTCTCAAGACTTAGGTTGATCACTTCAACTGGCTCTTTATGTGGTTAAATGGCTTTATCCTCTTGCATAAGAAGTATGGCTAATTCCCCAGGTATTTCACAATTTTCTCTGCCTTCGTCTCCGGCTCGGTTGATTGGATGTTCAAAGTCATAGCTGGCAATAACAGAGTCATTGGCAATAACATATGGGGTGCATGAGGATCTGAAAGTGTATGTGTGTGCGTGTAAGATACATGGATATTTTTTGAAAATTCAAATAAGAAAAAGAAAGACAATGAGCGTAAAATCTAAATGTAAAAGGTCCAATGTTTTTCATTAAATGATCATATGGCATATAGGAAATGAACAAACCCTTAACAAATGGACCATGATGCCCCGGGCAAGGCACATGACTTGAAGTCATTGTTTGAATTTAAAATTACAGACAAAAGTTTTTGAATTGACAAAACCATAAATGGTAATTACTCCTTATTGAAGGAGATTGGGATGAAATCCTTTGCACACTAGTTGTTGAGTCCTTCACCAGCAATCGGTTAAATCCATTCATCAAAGTCATAGTCATCCTCAGAGTCTTCAATAGCATTCACTTCATGATTACCAATGCGAAGAGGTGGTTTTCCTACATGAGCACGCCTGACCTCCTTTTGAGCTTTGGTAGTGAAACCCAGTCCGAACTTGTCTGCTTTGAACGAAATGTCAGGAAGTTGTCCCTAAATTGTACTGCTTCCATCTTAAATCACAGCGCAAGCATCTTTAAGTGAAGCCATCCTCGTCATATCTTTATCAGCTTTTGGGATGTCAGAAGAGATTTTAGTGGAGGCAACCATGGGAGGAACCACTTCGAAGGTTTGGCAAGGAGTCTCTATAAACTCACCCTCCATTTCCACTTACTTGAATGAGTTCAGGTGGCTAACCATGAATTCTTCTTCACCACAAACAATAACAATCTTTCCCTTGACTGGATATTTCAACTTTTGGTGAAGGGTGGACGTCACTGCTCCTGCCCCATGTATCCAAGGGTGCCCAAGTAAACAAGAGTAAGCGGGATGTATGTCCATCACATAGAAAGTAGAATTGAAAGTTTGTGAACCAACTTTAATGGGGAGATCTACTTCTCCAAGTACCATCCTCTTGGATCCATCAAAAGCCCTCACAACTATGTCACTTGGTTTTAACACCAGACCTTTGCAATCTAGCCGGTCCAAGGAACCTTTGGATAGAAAATTTAGAGAGGAAGCAATATCAACAAGGACATGGGCCAGGGCAGTTCCTTTGCATTCAATAGAGACATGCAAGTCCTTGTTTTGATTCCTTCCAACTGGTGTCAAGTCAGCATCAGAGAACCTCAATCCATTGTCGGCAGTCAAACTCGCCACACAGTTTTCAAATTGATCAGTTGTGGTCTCTTGAGGAACATGCGCTTTCTTCAAAAATTTGATTTAATCTCGGGCATGAGCATCAAAACAACGCAACAAATACAACATAGATATTTTGGAGGGGGTTTTCCCCAGTTGCTATATTATCTTGAAATCACTCTTTTTGATAATCTTCAAGATTTCCTCCATTTCTTGAGTGAAGGGTTCCTCAGCAGCAATGCCTTTGGGAGGCGCCTCTATCCCAGCAGGTTCAACTGTCTTTTCTTTACCCCTAGTATTAGGACTAGGCTTATATATGGTAATGTGGACAGGCGTCGTCGTAGTAGTTGGTGGTGAAATGTTAGGAGAGAAAATCCTCCCCGTTCTCGTTACCTTGCTAGAACCAGCAATATTTGTAACATCATCGGTCTTGTCTTTATTGATCGAGGAATCTTGCTTAATTCCATGATAGTAAACTTCAGCACCGTAATTCCAAGGGACTGCTTTATTGGAGGAGTAAGGAATCGACCAAGGAGCAGTAATCATCAAGGGAGCAATCGTTGATTCGTTGGAAATCCTAATAGGTCCCTTTGAAGAGATCCTAAGAGGCTTGTTGGAAATTTTTATGATGGAAATGTCTTCAGCTTTATCGGTCAAACTTTTGATGGATGGAGTTCTTTCAAACAGGATCTCACGACTATTTATCAGGCGTTGAACACCTTTTTTTAGACATTTGCATCCATTAACTTGTTCGGCATAGCAATTACAGTATTTCAAACAGTCAGGGAAAACCCCAGCTCTCAGTAGGTTCTCTTTAACAATGATCAGTGGAGTAGTTAAATCCTCAACGGAGGAAACAAAAACAGTGTCTTCAATTGCATTGACACCTTTGCAATGATTTAGCATTGGTGCAGTTATAACATTTGGAGTTGTAGGTGGGTCAAACTCAATGGTCTTGTTGTCGATAAGATCTTGAATGTTGTTTTTTAAAGCCCAACATTGATCAGTTTAATGCTCAAGGCTGTTGGAATGATATGCGTATTTGGAATTAGGATTGTACTTCAGTGATGAAACATTGGGATTCGATAGTGGATCATGCAATGTTACCAAGTTGGACTTCAACAGGTGTTGCAAGGCTTGGGACAGTGACATGTTAATCCTCGTGAATTGTCTTCTTGGAATCTCAGACCTTTGATGGTTGGCTTGTTGTGGTTGTCTTTGAGTAGATGGAGGGTTTAAGATCAAAACAACATTAACAGATGGGCAATGATCCTTCTTGGTATGAGCCCTTGACCCATATACAACATTGGCTTCTTTCTTCTCAGTAAAGGGCTTCTTTACAGTGTTTGATGTAGAAGCAGATGCCATAGGAATTTTTCCATTCTTGATATCTCGACCCTTTTACTAGTCAGAATTAACTCAGTGAAATTGTACGATGAGCTCCCAATTAATAAGTTGAAAAATGGGCTAGTTAATGTTCCCATGAACATGTCCACAAGCTCCCTATTAGTCAGTGGTGGTTGAATTCTACCAGTAAGGTCCCTCCATTTTTGCGCGTATTCTTTAAACCCTTCATTAGTACCTGTAATGCGGTGGGTTAACTGACTTGGGTGTTTTGCATTTTTATCGCAATTGTTGCGGATAGCAAGAGTCGCCACCAACTTTTCTTTTATCCAAAATGAAAGGCTAAAAAGAACAGGAAATACCTTTCGAGATTATTTTTGAGTTCGGGGGGTAGGTTATGAAAAGGGAAGGTATTAGTACCCTTTTCATCCGTAGTTATCTATGGGCTCTTAGTTGCTTGCTAGATCACTTGCTTTTGTTTGAAAGTGTGTTTGTGATGTGGGTTTTGAAAGTGATTTTGAAAAGGTGTCTTTGTAATGGCTCTCGTTTCTATAAGAACACGTACAAAGTGTTGTCTTTTGAAAATGTTTCAAATATGAGAGTGTTGGTGTATAAACTGTTTTTATTGTGAGCAAGCGAGCAACTAGGAGCAATCTACCTACTCAAAAGGTCTTAAATGTGCTTTTCCTCCTCCTTTAGATGTTGCTATCTTACCATTGATTTGGTAAGAAGCCCCGTCGTTGGATGTGAAGGGACGGGCACTGGATGTTTGTATAGTCATAGAAGGCAACCTATGGGACGTTTCAGCGATGTCACTTAGGGACTAGATTGTTTACCGAAGGCAACATTGAGGGTCATCGAGGGACTACGATCTTTTATCGAGGGTCTTTGCTAAAATGCCCATATTCGAGGGACATGACTATTTTCCGAAAGGAAACAAAGTGGGATTACCCTAAGGGTGCTAGTGTGTAAGTGTGTTTGATTTACATACATTTTGTCTTGATTAGGGTTATCTATTTGTTGATTTTATGTCTTTCCATACACACCCTATTTATTAGCATTTATACTTGAAAATAATAAATTGAGAAAATGTAAAGGTCATAGTTATTACATCATTTTGGGATGGGGGTACAAATTTACAAATGGTGGGTTACAAGAATTTAAATCCTATTTAACTATTACAACAATATTGAAATGTACAATATAAGAAGAAAAAGGACTTGTCTTGAAAGTGGTTTTTTTGTCTTAATGAATAAAAAAAGAAATAAATTAATTAATACAAAGGAAATATTTTTATGTCTTTTTTATATTAATAAAAAGAGTATTGATATTGAAAATGATAAAAAGTGAAAATAATGAGAGATAGAATCAGCGTGCTGCTGTAAGCAAAATAAAAGGGATCAGAAGTTCTGATGCCAAGCGCATTGTGACTCAGAAAGAAACATCAGTGGGAATCAGAAGTTCTGGATTGATACACTCTGAGGTCCTGCAAGAAACATTAGAGGGAAAGAAAACATATGTTTTGGATTGTGTTTAGACAGTGAGCAAAATGTCGGAAGTTTTGTGTCATATTATAACAGTGCAAAAAAACCTAGAAATTCTTGTGTGTTAAAACAGTGAGAAGAGCTCAAAAGTTCTGTGTTGTGTTAAACAATGAGTGAAAATCAGATGTTCTGTGTTGAAACAATAAGAAATCCTATAAGTTTTTATGTTAAAACAGTAAAGTGAAACTCGAAAGTTTTGTGTTACATTTCAACTCTTTCCACATATTAATCAGCATATCAGCAATTTATTCAGTTCTTAACAGCAAATCAAAAGGATAAAAGCACAGCAGTTTATAGAAGTTCTAATTCTAATTATGAGCCTAGGTTTATTCAAGAAGTTCTGGTCCATAGTTTTTTTACTTATGCAATGATATGGACATCATCAATACTATGATATTTACATATTTAATGATGTTCTGAATGAAAAGATGCAAAGTCAGAAAGACTTACCTTGAATCTGGAGCGTGTGCTTGGAACTTGAGTTGCTTCCTTCAGATGTTCATGAATGGAACAAGAAATGCTATGTTCTTTGATTCAAAAGGAAGAACAAAGGTTTTGGTTTTGTTTGGGAATTCTGGATTTGCGAAGGTTTTACTGTTTACTTTTCTCTCCTTGATGATTCTCTCTCTCCAAAAGCCAACCCCTTGAACGTGTGATGGAGCAACTTATTTATAGATGGGTTTACTGTGGTTTTGGTGGGAAAAACAAATGGGATTTTTAACCTTTTTGGCATACTGTTCCATTGCTTTTTAAACACAGTTTTTGCATGCTAATTTGGTGCAATTATGGGGTTTGAGAAAAACGCAGGCGTAGACTGGATCAACAACACCTTGGAGTGTTGTGGAAGCTGGTGGCAGAACTGTACTACAGCAGTGCAGCAGGTTGCTCAAACGAGGTTTTGGGATTTGGTGAT
The DNA here is from genome assembly GCA_948472305.1 of Vicia faba. Lineage (NCBI taxonomy): Eukaryota > Viridiplantae > Streptophyta > Magnoliopsida > Fabales > Fabaceae > Vicia > Vicia faba. The sequence continues at coordinate 1,329,738,429 of OX451740.1, forward strand.
GTTCTGATCGCAGAAGACCAGAGCGAAATTTGAAGGGTGAGGCTCTGATCGAAGCATAGAACATAGCCTCCATATGCTAAGGAGTCACGTTCTGATTGATGAGTCATGTTCTAAACCAAATTCGCAAATTTTGATTGCACTTGCGTGAAGGCTGGCCCAGAAGTTCTGAAGTATCATATTCTCTTAACACTTAGAAAATTTTCTAAATGTTTAGAAATTTGATTTTGCAAATTAATTTCTGACTTCTGATTTTTGATGAACCAATTTCATGTGTTGATGAAATATAATTGTTGAAATTTTATTTTGATCAAAAAGTTAAAGTTTGACTTTTTAGTGTGCTTTTGACCATTTTGCCCTTGTGAATGGCTTTCTTGGAAAATTGTAATCCAAGACTTGAACCTTGATAGAAGCAAACATGAGGGTCTAGGATGATCTTTTGAGAAATGAGAGGGTAAATTTTAGGCTACAATAGTTGCCCCTGTTCAATCTTCTTAAACCTGAATAGTTAGATTGACGTATCTGACATTCGTGACTTGAAGGTGCAAGATGATTGAACACTAGAGTGCCCTGAAATTTGCACTTTAATGATATCGTGGTTGAGGTGTAAGGAATTGGCTTAAAGATGCCATTTGGAGAAATGATGGAGGGTTGGCGGGGATGGGCTTACAGATGCCATCCAAAGGTGATTATTGATAGAAAATTAGACTAAGTCTAAGCTTAATTTCAGCTGGGTAAGGAATCAGAATAAACCTTTGGTCGATTTAAAATTGAACCTAGCAGAAGTCTTGAATAATCTTTTACTAGAAAGAATCAGGATTAATATTTGGCGGTAAATCTGCGTTATATTGGTATTCTTGGTAGAAAGCAGTGGCTAAATCCTCCCAGTTATGAACATCAGATCTCTCAAGTTGATAGAACCAGTCCAATTGCGTACCCGACAGACTATCTTGAAAAAAGTGGACCCATAGATCCTTATCGGAAGAGTGAGGTTGGATCTTTCTGAAGTAGGATCTCAGATGCATCTTTGGACAGGACAAACCATCGTATTTAGCAAATGTAGGTACTTTGAACTTAGGAGGAATGACGATCCCAGCAACCAACCCTAGTTCTTTGAAATCTAGCCCAGGTACCCTTTGGACCTCCATGGCTGCTAGCCGGTCTTCAAGATTCTTATACTTATCATCCGCTAGAGGGTACTGCTGTTCGGAGTAATCTTCATCCTCTTCCTCTTCTTCCTCTTCAGCTTCAGACTCGGAAGGTACCGCAACTCCTTTTCCTTTACCAATCCCTTCGTCAGATGTCGAGGGGAAATCGAGGACCCTTCTAGCCTGGTTCTCAAATCTTCTTCCCATAGTGGCCACGCCAATTCTTTTCTTTTTCTTCTTTTCCTTTTCCTTCTCTTTTTCTAACAGTGCTTTAAGGTCCTCTTGACCCTTTGCCAAGGTCATGAGGAGTTGCTAGAATTGCAAATTTTGTGCTTGCAGATCTTTAACCGTCTGCTCTATATCCATCTTGCTGAAATAAACAGCAGAAAGATAAGGAAACCTGGTGTGAAGACCTGTTTATGCATATGATGAATGATATGTTATTCATGTAATGCATTCAAGGATTTAGAAATTCAAATTTGTTGTAAACAAAAAGAACACACGTCATATTAAGAAGAAATTTGTTAGTACATAAATGCCCCATGGGTAAAATATTACAAAATTCTTAATGTAAAAATACATTGCGCATCCTCTTTGGTGCGATGTAAGTGTTGAGATTCTACTCTTCATGGAGTCGACGAGTAAGTTCCAAGACCTTCTTCTCACTGGCGTAGAAGCTGGCTTCAAAAGTATTACGTTCTTTCTTGAGCTGTATCCAACTCTTTTGCAAATCTTCCAATGATGTTGGCATGTATGGATGTAGGAGGGTGTATAGGACCTCTCCTTCCACAACAGGCTCTTTGATCATAGGCAGAATGTGGGGGTAAGGCATCATAAGACTCTGGGCGCGGGTTCGTACCCACTTGAGGTAAGGCTCAAGGGGGATGGAATTTGTGTGCCCCAGTGTCTTACTATCCACTTTGTTGGGCATCCTCCAGGCTTGGATAAACCTTTGTCGAAGTCCTTGAGTGTCGTTGTTGAAGTCAAAAACCAAGTCAGAAATTAGCATATCATGAGGGCCATCCCTTCGGGCATACCCAAATTGCCTCAGAGTTAAACAGGGGTTGTAGGTAATTCCTCCCCTAATGCCAAGTATTGGGACATTAGGGAATTCTCCGCAACGATCAATGATGATGACATTTTCTCTGAACCGGGAACACCAATGAACATCAGCACGTGTGAGGGCCATCAACCGTTCTGACCACCTTAAACCCTGCTCATTCTTCAAAACTGACTGGGGAAGGTGAGAAATAAACCACCTTGCTAGAAGAGGAGTACAGAACATGAGAACACCTTTTTTCCTCATTGTTCGTGTGTGAAATGAGTGTAGGATGTCCCCAAGCAATGTAGGCACAGGATTCCGAGAGATGAAAATCTTGACAGCATTCACATCTATAAGCTGGTCAGGGTTTGGGAACAAGACCAACCCATAGATGAGTAGTGCTACAATCTCCTCAAAAGCTTGCAGATCTAGAGAATTCCAGCAGTCTTGTGCCTTCTTAAACAGAAACTTTGCCAATAAACCCTTGACACCACTTCTGGTTTCCCAATGACCTTTGATATCAGATGGTTGCAAGTGTAAGGCTTGAGCAACATCTTCATGCTTTGGCTCTCTTTCCGTACCGTTGTAGGGTAGTTGATGGAGAATAGGAATCCTCAGGAGTTAAGAAAATTCCTCCAAAGTAGGTACTAGTTGGTAATCAAGAAATGTAAAGCAATGGTGTAGGGGGTCAAAGAACTGGAAGAGAACTTTCACCATGTCTTCTTCAATGTTGGAGTTGACGAAACTGAGAAGTCTACCATGTCTTTCACTGAAGATTGAATTATATGGAATCTTGGAAGTAAGCTCCTTGAGTTGAGGAGGGATCCTCATAAGGTTGACTTGGATTGTCTTTCTATGAAGAAATTCCATAACCTACAAAACAAGAACAAAGATGAAGATCCAAACCCTTGAAATGGTTAGTAGATGAAAATGATGCTTTATGATGTTCATGATGTATGCACATGTATATATACAAGCAAGTCACACAAGATCCTAGTTTCAGGCTTGCATGGGGTTTCATAGGTAAGTACCCTCTTGAAGTTAGTTGGCTCAACCTGTCCTAGAAATAGTAACCGGGTTCTAAGGAGCTCAATATCATTGGATTATTTTCTGTGTTCATTGTTTCAGTTTAGCCACTTAACTGGCGACCGGAATATTCCAAGAAAATAACCCTCGATGAGTGTAGTATCGAGTAACTACCAACTTCAGACTGCACCAAAGCCGATCATCTCACTACCCCTAAAAAGGCCAAGATGGTCAAGTAAAGGTTCTAAGAGTTCATTAGTGCTTCATGACATCACTCAGCGGCCCCGTATTCTCTTTGATTGACTCAAAGGCTACCGGTACCCACAAATATGTCGCACTAATATAGCTATTGCTTCAACCATGTCGGTATACCCCGCACAGTTTCCACAATGTATTTCTATTTACCTATGAATGTTTCCCAAATCCGGGTAGAGGATTTCATGCCCAAACAGTAGAACCAAATGTAAAGCAATCAAAGCAATCAAGATAAGCATGTAAAGGTGATCTAAACCCTAAGGTTACTCCACTTTTAAATTAATTCCCCAGTAGAGTCGCCAGTTCTGTGATACGGTGGGAGAACTGACTTGGGATTTTGCGTTTGTGTTTGCAAATGTTTCGGTTTAGCAAGAGTCGCCACCGACTTTTTATTTTATCCTAAGGAAAGGTCAAAAAGCACAGGAAAGACCTTTGAGATGTTTTCTTGGGTTCGGGGAGTAGATTATGAAAAGGGAAGGTGCTAGCACCCTTTTCATCCATGGTTATCCATGGGCTCTTAGTTACTTGTTTAGATCACTTGCTTTTGCTTTTCAATTGTTTGAAATGGTGCTTTGTGTGTGGTTTTGAAAGATGTTTTGAAAAGATCCCATCATTGTGGCAACCTTTGTAATGATTCTTGTTTGAATGTATACAAAGGTGTTTTTTTGTCTTTTGAAAAGATGTTTCAATATTTTGAAAGTTTGATTTAGGAAATATTTTGAAATTGTGTTGTGAGGTGTGTTTGAAAATAGCAAGGATGTTTGGCAAGCTTTTGATCAAGTAACTAAGAGCTATCTATCCTATTTTACTCAAAATATCTTTCCTATGTGTTTTTAACCCTTTTGAAAGTGTTGTTTTACCATTGCATTTGGTAAACAACCTTGTATTAGGATGTTAAACGGGACAGGCGCGGGTCATCGTATAGACCATGATAGCAATTTGTGTTAAGTATTTTTAGCAATTTTTGGTGGGAATAGATCATTTTGTTTAGGCAACCAAGATAGCGTCATCGAGGGACTGTGATCTTTTTGTTTTGTTTTTGTTTTGCCAAAATACTCAACATGCATAACATGGCCCTTTTTAAAGGCAACAAGTGGATGAAACCCTAGGGGTGCAAGTGTGCATTGTGTTTGATTTTCATGCATTTTGTCTTGTATTAGGTCAAGCTATTTGTTGATTTTGATTTTTACATACAAACCCTAATCTTTCTATCATGGCATAATTGAAAGCAATAAAGTCCTAGAATTAAAAGTCTAGGCTATTACAACATGATTTTGGGGATGGGGGTACAATCTTTGAATGGGGGTGTATTTGACAAGGAATAAAAACCCTAGCTTTACTATTACATCCAAATTGAATAAGGGTATAAATAATAAATGGACAATATTTGAATAAACAAGATAAATAAATATACCAAATAATATGAATTATGCAAAAAAAGGTTTTTGTTTATTTATGTATGTAAAAATGTTTAAAGAAAGGAAAAATAAAAGGAATTATTATTTTTTTTATCAAGGGTAAACCCTAATTTTTCTTTAAGAAAATAAGTATATTAATTACATTATTTATATACAATAAAATAATGTATGTGCAAAAAATTAAATATATTTAGAAAAAAAAAAGTATTTTAAAGTATAAATAATAATAAATAAAATAAATATATTTTCCATGTTCTTAATCTCAAGTATTTATTAAATAAAATGAAAGTATATATGTATTATTAATTATATTAAATACGTATAAAAAATGAAATAAAATATATACAAAAATAAAAATATTTAGTATAATACATTATTTAAATATAAATAAAAATAAAAGTATGATTTTTAATATTTTATTTCTAAGATTTCATTAAAATAAAATAAAGACATATGTTCATTAAATTACTTTTATGTTTAGAAAATAAAAATAAAATACAAAATAAATGTGAAAATTTATAAAAATATTTTTTAAGTATTTTTTTATATTTGGGAATTATAAAATATAATCAGAAATGAAAATAAAAATGCAAAAATATAAAATATCAAGAAATTGGGCCAGGGGGTGCAAAAAGTAAAAGGGGGGTGTCAATAGTGAGCCAGGACCAAGCCCAGCCCACCACTTCATCTTCAACCTCTGTTCTTCACAAAACGCGCGCGCCTGTTACCAAACCTGGACAACCTGTATACGAGCTCTATTGCAAAAACATATAACATCAAAGTTGTAGAGCTTTTCAAGATGAATCTAACCATATAAAAAACTAATCCTAACTCTCAAAGACCAGAGAGAATTTCTCTGGCCCTAAAAACTAACCTAATTTTTTCAGTATGTTCATGGATGAAATTCTCTTAGCATGCTTAATATAAATGAAAACTGATCATATGTACAGCTTCAAGGCTATGAATATTACATTTCTTATTCACAAACCTAAGACTAAATGTTCCTAAATAAAGAGATAGGAAGTTGAAAAAAATGTGTTTCAGCTGACTTCGTGTATGGTAATGTGGAGCTTTTCAACAAGGCCTGAGATGTCTGGGAGCTTGCTTGAACTTCACTTGACCTTCTCTAATGTCTAGCTTGCCTTGAATGTACTTGAATCATCCTACAGAACTCAACCTGCACAAGCTCAAAGTGAAAATGGCAAACCCTGTAAATGGAGTTACAGTTGGTGTTTGAGGTTTGGGATAGCTTGGATGGATTGAATGGAAGGTGTTTGAACCAACTTGGGGCAAAACCCACGAGCAAAATGAGCTATGGAAGTCAAGTTGCATATGCTGTCCTATTTTTGTCAATGGAAGGTGATTTCTGGCTATGGGAGGTTTTAAGGCTCAAGAAATCATGTTTTTGGCTCAGAGGGGTGTGAGAAAGATGGTTCAAATGTTTGCACAAGTTTGTTTTGGCTGATGTTTTTAGTTCTCATGCATTTGTCATATTTCTTGTATATGAAGCAAAAGTGGGAAGTCCTGTCCAACAGACCTGTACAGGCTATCCTTATGCTTGCACACTTTGCCCTTGGCCCCTCTAACTTGTGGATTTTATTTGCTGCATCAGATATGGACCAATGCCCAAGGGATTCAGTTTTAACATAAAGCACATTTAAGCAAAAATGGAAATATTGCTTTTTCTACTTAGGGATTAATCTTGTGTGCAATGCCCTAATAACCAAAACAATGCCTTAGACTGATGGATTTGCATTTAATTATTGAGTGTGAAGTGGTTTAGAGGCCTGTAATCTAGTGCAAAGCATGTTGTCTTGAAATTGCAACTTGGATGAACATGAATATGCCATGGATGAAAAGTGAGTTTTTGTCAACTTCAAGCCTTCGATTCTCCCTAACCACAAATGTGTTTGGAGAGTTCTTTTACATTTTGGAAAGCTTGAAACATGTTCTACAATCCATATTTGAAATGAAATTTGAGATTCCAAGTGGAACTATGTGAAAAATGGCCATGAAGATAGGTCAAAATCCTGCCTAAACTAGGGCAAAATTTCACTAAGTTAAAAGTTTTAGGGACCCTTGTTCCAAAAATCATAACTTGAGATCCAAGCTTTTTTTGGGAAAACTTTGTGAATCAAAGTTGTAGACTTTGTGGAGGAATACAACTTTCATGTTGGAAGTTTTGTTTGAATCCAAATTCATCATGGTGAAAATGTTAGGCAAAGTTTGGAAAAATTAAGAAAATTTCATAACTTAGAAAAATTCTAAGTTATGAATTTTTTTCAACTTTAAACCCTAATTTGCAATTTTGGGTTTCTTGATGAACAAGTTTCATATTTTGACACATCTTGATGAAAAATGACCCTTGGCACTTGATTTTGACCAAAAAGTCAAAGTTTGACTTTTCAGTGTATAGTCAAATTTTGATCAGTTGACTGAAATATTCATCTGTCAATCCAATGCAATTGCGATCTTTTGAACTTGTTGAATAGGTCAATATGATGCCATTGGGTCCTTGAATCCATGCTTGAGCCCAATCTGCCATTGGCTAGGTCAAAAATCAGAAATTGCCTTTGTACAGTCAAAACCTTAAAAATGACCATTTTGCCCTTTTGATGATCTGATCAAATTTCTTGAGGAGTTGTAGTCCAAACATGATCAAATGATTCACATGAGTTCATAATGTTGATGTGGGTCAAAGTTCATGAGGTTTGACTGTAAATTAGCCACAATTGACCTTTTCCCCAATACAACTGATTTCTAGGTCAACTGTCCAATTGACTGGGCAAAAATTTGATTCAAGGCTTGAAACTTGGTATGGACAAACTTACGAGTCCAACATGAAGTATGAAAGTCACTTTGAGCATTGAAAGTCCAAAAATCCTTATGCAAACTCAAACCCTAATTTAGGTCATCAGTGTAAGGAGATGTCTTGAGCAGAGTAAAACCCTAATCCTGTCTGGAGTTCAAGGAGCCTTGTGAGGGGAAATCTTGATAAAATGAGAGGGAAAATTTTGGGGTACAACAGGAAATAATCAGGATAAAGCGTTGAGAGGTTTAAACTGAACCAGAAGAGGTCTTGGATATTCTTTAACTGGAGAGAATCCAAATAAATCTTGGAATGACTTATCTGAACCAAAGAAAATGTCTACCGGAAAGAATCTGGACAAACAGTTGAGAGATTTAAACTGAACCAGCAAGGGTCTGGAAAATAATCAGAATAAATCTTGGAGTGATTTATCTGAACCAGAGAAGATGTCAACGGGAAAGAGTCAGGATAAACCATTGAGAGATTTAAACTGAACCAGTAGGGGTCTGGAAAAGAATCAGAATAAATCTTGGAGCGATTTATCTGAACCAGAGAAGATGTCTGTGGGAAAGAATCAGGATAAAACATTGAGTGATTTAAACTGAACCAGCGGGGGTCTGGAAAAGAATCAAAATAAATCTTGGAGCGATTTATCTGAACCAGAGAAGATGTCTGCGGGAAAGAATCAGGATAAACCGTTGATAGATTTAAATTGAACCAGTAGGGGTCTGGAAAAGAATTAGAATAAATCTTGGAGCGATTTATCTGAACCGGAGAATATGTCTGCGGGAAAGAATCAGTATAAACCGTTGAGAGATTTAAATTGAACCAGCAGGGGTCTGGAAAAGAATCAGAATAAATCTTGGAGCGATTTTATCTGAACCAGAGAAGATGTCTACTAGGAAAGAATCAGGATAAACCGTTGAGAGATTTAAACTGAACCAGTAGGGGTCTGGAGAAGAATAAAAATAAATCTTGAAGTGACTTATATGAACCAGAGAAGATGTCTGTGGGAAAGAATCAGAACAAACCATTGAGAGATTTAAACTGAACCAGCAGGGGTCTGGAGAAGAATCAGAATAAATCTTAGTGTTGATTTAACTGAAACAGTAAAAGTCTTTAATTATCTTCAAATAGGAATAGAAATCAGAGAGATATTAGTGTCGATCTGACTGAACCAGAGGAAAATCTTGAATTAACTTTGATTGGAAAGGAATCAGAAAAATCTTAGTGTCGATTTAACTGATCCAGAAAAAAAGTCTTGGATCATCTTCGACTTAAATAGAAATCAGAGAGATCTCAGTATTGATCTGACTGAACTAGAGAAGGTCTTTAATTAACTTTTACTGGAAAGGAATCAGAAAAATCTTAGTGTCGATTTAACTGATCCAGAAAAGAGTCTTAGATCATCTTCGACTGGAATAGAAATCTGAGAGATCTTAGTGTCGATCTGAATGAACTAGAGAAGGTCTTGGATTAACTTTGACTGGAATGGAAATCAGAAGAATCTTAGGATCGATTCAACTGAACCAGACAAAAGTCTTGGAATATCTTCAACTGGAATAGAAATCATAGAGATCTTAGTGTCGATCTGGCTGAACCTGAGAAGGTCTTGGATTAACTTTGACTCGAATGGAAATCAGAAGAATCTTACTATTGATTTAACTGAACCAGAAAAAAGGCTTGGATCATCTTCGACTGGAATAGAAATCAGAGAGATCTTAATGTCGATCTGACTGACCAGAGAAGGTCTTTAATTAACTATGACTAGAAAGGAATCATAAAAATATTAGTATCGATTTAACTGAACCATAAAAAAGTCTTGGATCATCTTCGACTGGAATATAAATCAGAGAGATCTTAGTGTCAATCTGACTGAACCAGATAAGGTCTTGGATTAACTTTGATTGGAATGGAAATCAGAAGAATCTTGGAATCGATTCAACTAAACCAGAAAATAGTCTTGGGTCATCTTCGACTGGAATAAAAATTAGAGAGATCTTAGTGTCGATCTGACTGAACCAGAGAAGGTCTTGGATTAACTTTGACTGGAATGGAAATCAGAAGAATCTTAGGATCAATTCAACTGAACCAGACAAAAGTCTTGGAATATCTTCAACTGGAATAGAAATTAGAGAGATCTTAGTGTCAATCTGACTGAACCAGAGAGGGTCTTGAATGAGCATCAGAATAATATTCATAAATGAATTCTATCTGACTCGTATCTGAGAGATGTACTGAATGAGTGTCAGAATAATATTCGTATCTGGATCATATCTGGACTGTATTTGAATGAGTGACAGAATAACATCTGAATCTAGATTGTATCTGGACTATATTTAGAAGAGAATCTGGAGTAAGTATCAGAATGTCATCCATATTTGGATCGCATCTGAACTGTTTCTAGAAGAGAATCTGGAGTAAGTATCAGAATTCCAGCCGTATCTAGATCGCATCTGAATTGTCTCTAGAAGGAATATGGAATAAGTGTCAGAATGTCAGCCGTATCTGGATCACATCTGAACTGTCTCTAGAAGGAATCTGGAATAAGTGTCAGAATGTAAGCCGTATCTGGATCGCATCTGAACTTTTTCTAGAAGAGTGTATGGGAAGGAGCCCGTGTAGGATTGCTTCAGCTGGTCGTGTAGATAATTTCCCTTGCTTGTTATAGGTATTAATTTCTGACCTTTTGAAGATTATTGACAATAGCCATTTGTTGATTAACCTTTTTCCTGGAAAAGGTAAAACATTAGCTGTATGCAATGTCATGATGTATGAAATGCATGGTGTAATGATGTTCTCATAATAAATGATATTGTGTCGTATGAACTTGTCATGTATGTAATATGATGTATGAAGGGTGAAATTTTATTTGAATGTATCTTTGTCTAGGAAAATAAATCCTTGACAAATGCTGGGGAGTCATTAAATCCCGGACTGTTGTTGAAGAGTAGGTGAGTCTTCAAACTTTGCTTAGAATATTTCCACCAAGGATTCCTGTTTTGTTGTTTTACGATAGCTCCGCTGGGGAATGTTGAAAACTCTGTGGAGAGTGTTGATTCTTGCTTGGGGAAAAAGAGTTTAGGAGTCTCAGTTGTTCGTTGCTCTACTGGGGAGTCGAAGTTGAACTGATATCTGGTCGGGTCCAGGCTTCACAGTAAATTGTTGGGGATTGTAGAGTAGTCTACTGGGGAAGATGAGTTGTGGTCCTTTGATTTGTAGTAGTCCGAGAGGCAAAGTCAAGTTTGGGAATCTGTAGTTTGTTGGGGAAATAAACCTTATTGTCGGTCTGTTGGAGAGGTGGCTTTTTCACTTAGGAAAATCCTCGAGGATTCTTGAGATCGACTCAGCTGGTGAGAAGTTTTCAGAGATTGAAACTCTAGCTAGGAGTCATCCTATGAGAAGGATCTTGGGGAGATTTTTCACTGCTCCTAGTAGCAAGTGTTTGTGGCACTTCCAGGAATTAATTGATTGTATGTAACCCTTTGTTGGGATATGCGTTCAATGCCCCAAGTGATGGAGACCTGCCCCTGGTATATTCAGCATTTCTTGAGAAATTTCTTGGGATCTTGACTGGACTGCCCCAGGTGTGCTGGATAGTGACATGTCATGCCCCCTTGTTGATAGGAGATTTGTCATTGGAAGTGTCATCCCACTTGAAGTGATTTTGTTCACTGAGAGAGCTTTCGTTCACTGGATATTCGTTGTGTGAATTTCTCCGTTGTCAAACAAATAGCCATATGCAAACAACGATATTCAAATAATGAAAAGTTTATGCTTGTCTTGAAATTTTGAAAATGCGTTAAAAAAGATAAAAGAAATTTTCAAGTATGTAAATTTAAATCAGGATTTAGAGTAAGCCTTACAGGAGTCAGGATACCTTTTTTGTAACAGTATGCTTTCGAACTAACACATGCTTCAATTAGGACTTTGAAAGGTTATATCGTGGTCTAGGTTCACGGTTTAAGAAACAAAGGATAAGGCTCAAAGTGTATTTGTACCCTCCCATTCTTCGTGATGTTCTTCAGTCCTAAACTCAGTTAATTGTGCGTTTGAACTCCAATTGAGTATGGAATGGCATTTTGGTGATGGTTCAGACAAGTTAAGCTTGTTGGAAGGCAATCATTTTTGCTATATTTTACATGTTGTTGAGGATTTGTAGTGACCTTTTTTTTATTTATTATCCCTGATTTTTCCTGACTGTTCTTGTTTTTGAGATTACAGTCAGTGGGACGCCCCAGGTTTCTTTAAGTCTCCTTCGTAGTTTTTAACTTAGTGGGCTTTTCTTTTGAGAGATAATGACTACCTATTTGATAGGGAACCATCACCATCTTTTGGTTCAGAAGGAAAGTTTTTGATGTCATTGATTGTGTATGAAGTGAAAGTTTGCGACTGAACGCGAGTTTGAATTAACTGAGAGACTACCCTGCCCTAGATTTTGATTGAAGGTTTTGATTTGTGTAAAAAGTAAACTTCTACTTCTTTGGCTCGAAGGGGTTAACTATGGATTATCCTCCTTATAACTCCAGTGTTTAGGAATTGAAAGAACGCTTGTACATCGTCAGCAAGGTCTATCTAAAAGCATACTGTATGAGATTAAGGCATTATTTTCATCATCCTCCCTCTAAAGGCTTGCAACTTTTTGAAAGAAGAGTAGAATATCATAAAGGGAGTAAAAATCATAGTTTAAATATAATGAAAACAAATGGATTAATTCAAGACAAACATATGCAATGCATTAATGAAATGAAGTTTGACATTAATAGATAAGTGTTTGAACAACAAAAGAGATTACAATTGAAAATTCAAAATGAACAGGATGCTCTCAATGATTCGGCATAGGAGCAGTGATCACGTTAGGAACCCTTGGAGGTTCGAACTCAATCTCCTTGGCATCAATCATGTCTTGGATCTTGTTCTTCAGAGCTCAACAACTGTTCGTGTCGTGTCCAGGACTATAAGAATGGTATGCACACCTTTCATTGGGATGATAAGTAGGAGCAGAAGTATTGGGATTTCGTAGAGGAGCCTTTAACGTAATTAGCTCTGCTTTCAACATGTGTTGTAGCGCTTGAGCCAGTGGCATGTTGATCTTATTGAATTGTCTTTTAGGCACAACCTCCTTATGCTGATTCCCATGTTGACGTTGTTGCACTAATGCAGGACCGGAGATCAGGACTTCCCCCACATGTTGGTCGTAGTTACTCTTATTATGACCCATTTGGTCGTAAACAGCCTTGGACTCTTTCTTCCCATTGTATGGATTTTTCTGAGCATCAAAGGATGTAGCTCCTTGGATCTTTCCGCTTTTGATTCCAGCTTCGACCCTTTTGCCAGTCAGTATTAGCTCGGTGAACTCGGCCGAGGAGCTTCCGATTAAATGATTGACAAAAGTTCATGTCAAGGTTCCCATAAAGATGTCATTCAGCTCCCTACCAGTTAAGGGTGGCTGCACTCTGCCTGCCAAGTCTCTCCATTTTTGGGCGTACTCTTTGAAGCCCTCATTGTAACGCATGGTCATATTTTGCAATTGCACACGAGTTGGTACAAGATCAGCATTGTATTGGTACTACTTGTAGAAAGCAACATACAAGTCCTCCCAGGTGTGAATTTCGGTTCCTTCTAACTGATAGAACCACTCTAGCTGAGTGTCAGCCAAACTTTCTTGGAAGAAATAGACCCATAGCTTCCAGTCAGCATTGTGAGGCTGAATCTTGCGGACATAAGATCTCAGATGCATCTTAGGACAAGAGACCCCATCATTTGTGGCAAAGGTATGGATTTTGAACTTTGGTGGGATGACCACTCCGGAAACTAACCCTAAGTCTCCAAAGTCCAAGCCAAGTATCTACTGAGTCTCCATAGCATTGAGGCGATCCTCCAACTATTTGTATTTATCATCAGCAGGATGATATTGTTCATTAGAGTAATCAGCTTCATCTCCATCAGTCTCGGGGCTGTTATCTTCTTCATGATTATTCCCCTCCCCTTGACTGGTCCTCTAGGTCTTCTTCCCAAATTCAGGACGTCCACTGACTTCTTTGTCTTTTTCTTCTTGTTCTTGAGAAGGAGAGTCTTCAAGTCCTCTTTCCCTTTAGCTAAAGTCGGGAACATTTGTTAGAATTGAGCATTTTGTTCTTAGATATCCTTCACGGTTTGTTCCATATTCATCTTACTGAAATAAACAGTAGGAAGATAAGGATGCCTATGTGGGAGAAACCTGTCATGATATGATGCATGGTATGTGGATGCATATTTTCAAGAATCTCACGGGGTAAACACAAGAAGATGTTAAGAGTTAAACTTTGACTACATCTTTGACTGAAGAACCTCATATCAGTGGATGTCCTTCCTCGAGCATCAAGCTCACCATGTCGGGTGGGTCATAGCCCTTGACTCAAGTTGTTATGCTTTGATCTTTGACGGTGTTTGGTCAGAGGAAAATAAATCCACTTGCCCCTTGATAGACGTCTGATTCAATGTGACCCTGCATCATAGGCCCTCGAGATCCTTGAAAATGCTATGGTATGACGTCATGATGTTATGTACAAGTATGAAAAGTAAGCAAGTTGTTATGTACAAATAGTCATATACACACAAAGCAGACAAGTCCTTAGGTTTAGGATTGCATGGAGTTTGTAGGTAAGTACCCTCTTGAAGTTTAGTTGGCTCAACCTGTCCTAGTTAATAGTAACTGGGTTCTAAGGGATCTCAACATCACTGGTTTGTCTTCTCGGGCATTGTTTCAGCGCAAGCCTCTTTCACGTCGACCGAAATATCTCGAAAATCAAACCTCAATGAGTGTAGTATCGAGTATCTACCAACTTCGGACGGCACCAAAGCCGATCATCTCACTACATCCTAATGGCCAAGTTGGTCAAGTAAAGGTTCTAAAAGTAAGTTAGTGCTTCATGACATCACTCAGCGGCCCCGTATTCTCCTTGACTACTCAATGGCTACCATTACCAACAAATATGTCACACTAATGTAGCTATTGCTTAGACCATGTCGGTATACTCCGCACAACTTCCACAATGTATTGCTACTTACCTATAAGGTATCCCAAATCCGGGTAGAGGATTTAAGCCCAAACAAGGAATAAAAATGTAAAGCATACAAGTCAAACAATGAAAGCAAGTAAAGGTGATCTATACCTAAGGTAACCCCACTTTTAAGTTTCTCCCCAGCAGAGTCGCCAGTTCTGTAACGCGGTGGGGGAACTTGTTGTACCCCAAATTTTGCCCCTAAGATCCCTTCATCATACCATGTTGATTCATTCACAACAAGATCACATTAGGATTCTTGGTTCCCCTCCCTATACTTAGCTTTTCTCTTTGAGGAATCACCAAGCACCTTGACTTGTGTTCTTTTGTGATCATGAATATTTTTGTCTTGATTTATTATTTTAATTAATGAAATGAAATGTTGGTTTGTCTTGCTTGTTACTCATGTAGGTAAAGGCAATAAGATTCAGCAAGTTGCTCCATGGGTTCATGAGTTTATTTCCATGCCCTAGTCAATAAAGCTTGATAAGTTAAAACCTCACCATTGGATTTGTTTTGGAATAAATGGCATGTCAAAGTTATTTTGGTTCACCACATTTTAAGGTTATCAAATTTGGTTGAAAAGCACAAAGAATTGATTGGAGAAGTTGTCATGCTTGGACAAGGCTTTGTTCCCATTGGTCACAAATGAATATTTCTCTCAATTCTCAAGATATGGAAGTGGTTGTGGTTGCTATGAGTTCTCATTATCATCCTGAACAACTTATATTTACAAAGCATTTGATTTGGTATAAGAAACTTGTTCGAAATTGTCAAAGTTCCTCAAGGCATGTTTCTTAATCTAGGAGCTAGGGTTTTGAACTTCAAAGGAGTATATCTTGCCCATATTTTGGTATTTTTGAGTGATTCCAAAGACATCATTCTATTCAAAGTGTTATTAACAAATCACTTCAAAAGTTCCAAGGAGTTTTCATGTTAAAGAAACTTGATGAGGAAGAAAGATTACAAGTCCTCTAGATGAATCCCCAATTTTTCATGTGTGACTTCAAATGAGCATAACTTGGTCAATTTATATCACCTTGAGCCCATTATTTTTCCATAATTATCTTGAAGATGTGAACTTTTTGCTTTATTTTATGTGCAAAGTGAGAAAATGGATGGAAGTTGCCTTAAGGATACAAAATATTATTGGTCATTTTATGAAATTTTGCCAACTTCAACAAGTCATAACTTTTTGGAGATTTTGAATGGTTCAAGTTTCAAAATTTCATTCGAGAGATCTACTTCATGCCATCTTTTTTGGTCAAGAGCAAATTCCAAGTGGAAGGCTATGTTTGGATGCAAAACATTATAGGTCATTTTTGAAATATTTCTAAGTATGGAAAGTCATCCTTTTTTCTCCAACTTTGACTAGTTGCAACTTTCATCTCAAGCATCCATTTAACTCCATTCTTGTTCCATTGCAAATCTTGTAACCTCATATTTCTAAAGCATCAAGAATCATGCCCTAAGACCCCTTGAGTTGAAAATGCCATTAGTCAGAAGTTAGCACTTTGAAACTGAATTTCTCACCAAGTCAAAATTTTGAAATCCATAATGTGGCCTCTAATCACAAGTTTTCCACGCGTTTTTGCCTCTAAACATGTTTAGTGAAGTTCCCGAATTGCTTAGCACCTCAAAACGCAAGGATTGGATGAGTTTTGGTGAAAATTATATCACACTTCATTGTGCATCAGGTTTGCACGAATTCCCTCCAAATTGTATTATTCACTCTTCCTTTTGATCCCATTTGCTTCTCCTATAAATACATGAACTATCCCATTCATTTTCTCAAGCTTGGATAGCCAGAATCACCCTGCCAAACTTGTTCCCTAACTCAGAATTCAGCAACTTCGAAACCCATGCACAAGCCTTTTTCAATCCAATTTTTTCATCAGTTTACCTTCCTTGATCTTCCCTGAAGCTAATCATATAATTACATTCAAGAATCGTGCCCTCTATTGCTCCATAGAAGTCCAGTTTCAGAGCTCTGCAACTCAACTTCAATAGGTAGATTCCTTCATCAATTCTTCAGAACTTTGATATCATTGTGATGCTCTCATTGCCCTGGTTCTAGTCGCAACACTTACCTTTTACTGGAAACACGTTTTGACCATGAAATTTCAAATCCCTTTTCAAAACTTTCTTTCCAAAATGCTTGAGCTACAATTTATATAAATTTGGCGCGAGGGTGTGGTTATCTTCGTCTTGAAGAGACGAAGCGAATGGCATAGGTCTGAGCTTCTAATTTTACAGTTTGAGAGACCTGCAATTCACGTTGGCTGGAGGATGAAGATGACCAACGTATTATCTTCCAACCAATGATGGCACGCCACTTGTTATTTTTGAATTCTGATTTAATAATTGATTCAGTGCTTTATTCATAATGACCATGATATGCACAGCGCGCCAGATCCCTTGGATTTGATTACTAACGCATTTTGAATCTCATCCAATGGTCCACATATTTTTGACTTTTATTTTCTTTTCTGATTTTTATATTTAATTGTTTTAAACTTCAAAAAATCATAGAAATTCATTTTTAGTCCAAAAAATCTAAAAAAATTATGAAAAATATTTTTGATTATTCTCTTTCTGATTTTCATTTTTTCACAATTTAATTTTGTGTTTTGGTATTTTTTATAAATTTAGACTTTATTTGAATTGTTTTAAATGTTTAAAAATACTTTTATGCATTTTTAAATTCTGAAAAATTATGGAATGATCCAATGATATTGGGACAAATATTGGTGACTTTATTTTATTTTTGTTTCTGACTTTGCTTTTTTTTTATCATTTTTGGTTTATTTTACCCATTTATTTTAATTTTAAAAATAGTTTCTGACTTTAAAAAATTACCAAAAAATTTATAAAATCATTTGAGCCCTTTTCTGATTTTTCTATGGTCTTACTTTTTATTTCTTGATTAATTTGAACATGGTTGATATTTTTCTCTTTTATTTCTATTTTTAAACATTATTTTTAAACCCTTTTGTATATATTAAAATATAAT
Organism: Vicia faba; assembly: GCA_948472305.1. Taxonomy (NCBI): domain Eukaryota; kingdom Viridiplantae; phylum Streptophyta; class Magnoliopsida; order Fabales; family Fabaceae; genus Vicia; species Vicia faba. The sequence continues at coordinate 1,329,756,180 of OX451740.1, forward strand.
ATTATTTTGTGACTATTTTCTGGCCAATCTTGGGTAAATTGTTTGATCATGAACTTTATTAACATCATTGGATCCATGGTGCTGAGTCTAACTCCACAAAAATGGATGAGTGATTTTAATAATAGTTTGATTAAATTTAATCCAAAAGTGGTTTGTATATTCTCTCCCACCCCTCTTCATCTCATCCCCTTTCTTATTGCACTAAATGTTGTTGGAGCATGATCTCTATATCATGTCTCAAAACAAATGGTGCATAGATTGCTATTGACTGGCCTCAAAATAGGTGCGACTTCTATATAAGTCCACTTGTGATTGCTTATCATAGTGCTAAATTTTGTTCTGATTCGAATAAATGATCATTCATGGCCCAAACCTATATTTGCATGCCCAAGTATGTTAACTTGATCTCTTTGATCCAATAACCTTGAGATTCATTGTATGGAGGCTTTGGTTCTACCAATCCTATAATGGATCTACAACACTTTTGGTCAACGCGGATCACTTAAACATCGTTGATTGTTAAATGATACTCATAAGGATTCCAAATGGATAATATACTTGATAAAAAGCAAATGCAACTTGTTGTGTGGAGCTCTTTAGGTTTACCTCAAGACATTGGGTTGTTTATTTGTTTTGTGTGCAGGGTATTGTGATTACACCCTTTGTCAAGTACACAAAATGGATGATATACTTGACAAAAAGTAAATGATACTCATAACCACTAATCACTAATAATTGACTTTATCCTTTATTCTTTTATTATATTCCCATTTTATTTTTATGCACTATTTACTTTTAGCATTTACATTTCATGCCATTTTCATCTTTGCTCATTTGAGCATTTACTTTCTTGTCATTTTTATTTTGCTCACTTGAGCTTTTCTTTTCTTTTTCTTAAGATACTTAATAATCAATACGAACCATAAAATCCTTAATGATACTTGGAATATTTGGTTACTATCCTCGGCATTATGGACCATTGGACTTTTTGGACTTAGGATTAGAAACCTTGGCCTATGATTGAAGACCTTGTGATCTTATCTGATTATTTTGTCTGAAGCTCTTGAGGTTTACCTCAAGACATTGGATTGTTTGTTTGTTTTGTATGCAGGTTATTGTGATTACACCCTTTGTAATCTAGAATTCACCTGTATACAGCTGTTACTCTGCCCAATTTTTGTGAAGACTTAATACACTTGAAGTTTGGTTCTCTCAAGAGGTCTAGTATTTTTGCTTGTTTGTTTCAATCCAAATAATGGGAATTCTATCTTGGCATAGTGTCAAGTATTGGCTTCTTGTTGGTTAGATGGTTCTTATCCCTAACTTTTACCTTATGCTTTAGGATAGCCTCTTATTCTCCTCATATCTTCTTTAATTTCAAAAATCTTCTCCCTCCTTTTGAAAACTATTCTTGTTTTAAACTTGAACCACTTTCATAATAAACTTGGACTTAGGTCCATGCATTTTCATAAATAAACTCCAATAAACTTAATAATACTTTGACATCCTTTTTGTGAGAAGACTAAAAGTCAATCAATCTCATTTCAAACCATTTTTGCCACTTTGGCTTTTATCTTTAATTTTTTCTAAAAAAGATTGAACTCTTGTCAATCCTTGTAGTGATGCAAACAACTATACTTCTACAATATGTAGTGAAGAGAGATATTTTTCAATTGGGTGTTGAGTGAGGCGTTGTTGATTTTAAAATCCAAGCCATATCCTCCACTTTGAGATGATGCAAATTCTCCTTTCTCATGATTGTGGGTAGTAGGTATGTTTTCCACACAGACAATGACGATGATGTTTTATCTCATAAAATTAACCAACATATTTATGTTTTAAAATTTTTAAAAGAGGAACTATGTGTACCCTGATCTTCTATTGCACGAAAAGGTGGTACGTAGGCACTAAAGGTTCACAACCGCGGCGGGTGCAAAAATCCTAAAATAAATATATTTCTTTTCTCACCTCCACCATCCATTTTTTATACAACATTTTTCATAGCCAAAATATACAGATTTTTCAAAGAGGTTCCTGCAGAGTACCGTATATGTTTAGGGTGCTAATACCTTCCCTTTGCATAACCAAACCCCCTTACCTAGAATCTTTCTCCCTCTTTTTGGGTTATTCGCTCTTTTCCCATTCCTTTGGAAACAATAAAGCGCGGTGGTGATTTTTATTTTGATTTGTACAAGTCTAGTCAATCCAATGGTTTAGTCTTAAACATTTCTACCGCTACAGAAAAAATGGCGACTTCACTGGGGAAAGATTGACCTTTTGTTGGTCCATCCCTAAGTGGGTTGAGCCTATCTTTATTTATATCTGTATATGTGTTATTATTGTTTTTTTGTGTTATATGTTGTATATATGTTTGTCTGGATTTTCCTGGTTTTCAGGGTGTTTGGTGATTATTCGTAAGTCCTATACCCGGACTTGGGCAAACTTTAAGATAGGACGGGCGGTATAGTCATGTTAACTTTGAGGGAGTAATCCCAAAAAAGGAGGCATGAGATCCCTCACTCAGTGGAGGCCCCTTTGACTGTAGTGTCGTTTACCAAGTAATCGGGAAGACGTACTGCTTTCGGCCTGGGAGCCTGCTAAAACTGAGGACCATAGAATACCAAACCCATCTTGGCCTTTTAGGTGTAGTGTAGAAGCTATGACGGGGTAATACGGAAATAGTTGTCATGCGATACTACGCTCGAACGAGTCTTTCTTGAGAATATTACTAATTACTGAGTTAATCGGGAAGTGTGTAATATCCGAAGGAAGGATGTAGACTCCGGGAACCTCTAGAACCTTGTTCGGAAGGTGATAACTTTTAGACCAACACCTTATGGGTAGTACCTTCGACCTCATACTAGTGATGTTGAAGCTATGAACCTTATATGTGTGATCTTGTGTGTGATTGTTGCATCATGCATCCATGCACTCATAAGCATCTTTTGGAGAAATCATATTTCAAGGGATTTAAAGGTTGACCATTTGTGAATATCTCAGGTACTTTTTAACCATGGATTCTGGAAAGAGAAATATCTGGAAGTACAGTTTCAAGGATCCCAAGATAAATGAGTTGATCAGTCTAATTCCCGAGATCGAGTGATCTGTAGACTTTCAGAAGAAGTACGGATCCATTATTCCTCTCATGAAGCTGGAGATGAAGGAGGGTATTCTCTCGACCTTGGTCCAGTTCTATAATCTGATGTATCATTGCTTTACTTTTCTCGACTATTAGTTGATGCCCACACTGGAGGAGTATTCTTATCTATCGGATTTACCTGTTACCGATCGTGTTCCTTTTACTAGTTTGGAGGGTGAGCCAAAACGACATGAGATTGCTGCTTTGATTCATTTGGGGAAGTCTGAGGTGGAAGCCCTTATGACTACTAAAGGAGGGATTATAGGATTACCAGCTCAGTTCTTATTAGAGAAAGCTTGTTACTTTGCCAGGATGAAGAGTACAGTCGCTTTTTAGGCCATCTTTGCTCTACTTGCTTACGGGTTATTCTTATTTCCTAATGTGGACAAGTTTGTTGACATTAATGCTATCAGGATCTTCATGATCGGAAACCCAGTTCCTACCTTGTTGGGTGATTCTTATTACTCTATTCATCTTCGGAATTCTTATCATGGGGGGATGATTATTTGTTGCACGCCTCTGTTTTACCGGTGGTTTATCTCTCATATGCCTCAGTCTGATGCTTTTTGGGATGTCAAGAAGGAACCCCATTGGGCTCCTAAGATCATGGCACTTACTCACTCGGATATTGATTGGTATCATCGAGCTTACCAGGATATAGAGATTATTGACAGTTGTGGTAGTTTCCCCAATGTACCTCTTCTTGGTACAAAGGGAGGAATTAACTATAACCCTATTCTTGCGCGACGACAGCTTGGTTATCCGACGAGTGATAAATCAAATAGTATTCATTTGAGTAGTTTCTTTCTGAAGGAGGGAGAAGATCATAGGGAAGCTAGGGAGCAGATTGTGAAGGCCTGGCGTCACATTCATAAGAAGAGTAGGAAGGATTTGGGACCTAGGGGTGGTGTTTTTTTGGAGCCATATCTTCAGTGGGTCCAAACGAGAGCTATTCAGTTGAAGATATCATATTCCCGGGAAACACCTATGCCTGATCTATTTGTGAAGACCACTCCTCCCTTATTAGATGATCTAGAAGAGCTGCAACTTGCTTTGGTTAGGATGCAACAGGAAAAGGACGCTTGGAAGAACAAGTTCCAAATTTTAGAGATTTCCTATGGAGCAGACTTGAAGGAGAAAGACGACTTGATTGAGATCCTTGAGAGTCGAGCGGTAGAGTCTATGGAGAGGCAAGGGGATTTATTTTCTCCTAAGCCTCAATCAGATTCCGATTACTCACTTCCTGATTTAGGTGATTGGAAGGAGGTTGCCATCAGACATGCGGAAGAAAACCAGAGTTTGAAAGCTCAAATTGCCAGGCTCACGCGGAAGTGTCAGCATATAGAGTGATCTCCATCAGTCTTACGTTTTAAGGTTTTAGATTTTATTTTTATCTTGTACTTGGGATCATTGAAACTAGTAATCCATTTTGGAGTTGTTATAATAAATTTTTTCAGTATTTCAAATGCGTTATTACTTTGATATTTGCAATTTGTCCATAAATTTTAAATCCCTTGAAATATTAAATAATAAAATAAAAGTCATGTGCATTGCATATCATGCATCATATTGCACATATTTCTCACATTTGTTATGCATATCCAGCTGTCTTACCAAGCTTCTTTACTTCGTTCAGAAAGCTGACTCACCACTACAACACTCGGGATAATTTTAGAAAGAAATAGACAACCTAGAAGAAGAGAATTGTGAGCTGCGCGAGGAAGTTTCTGCTTTGAAGGCCGAAATGGCCAATCTGACTACTCTGATGGAAGCTCTGGTGGTTGCTCAGAATCAGCCACCAAGTGTCCAACCTCAACCAACAAGGGCAACTACTAAAGCTCCAACTGTTCCCGTATGTGGTACTCTAGCTGTTGTTCAGAATCACATGCCTCAAGGTTATCCATGGGGAATTCCAGAGAATTTTGCACCTGAAGGTTTCAATCTTGGTCCTCAAGATACTCCAGTTGTTCAGACTATTGTTACTCTGGCACCTCCTGTGGTGCATGATGCTCCTGTTGCGCCTCCTTCGGTGAATATGGTTATGTTTGTTAACGATGATGTGTGTCGTCCTTTCCCTCCACCGAGTGAAGACTTGGGTCTTTATGACAGAATGGATGATTTTCAAGAGCAGTTTGATAAGATACAAAGAGAGATGAAGGCCCTCGGGGGAAAAGATCTATTTGGGCAGAATGTGAATGAGTTATGCTTGGTCCCGAATGATAAGATACCTGCTAACTTTAAGGTCCCAGAGTTTGAGAAGTACAAGAGCAATACTTGCCTTCGTGCTCATCTGGTGATGTACGTGAGGAGAATGTCTACCCATATTGATGATCAGCGTCTGCTGATTCACTTTTTTTAGGATAGTTTGACCGGTGCTGCGCTAAAGTGGTATATGAGTTTGGACAGCGCCAATATCCATACTTTCAATGATTTAGGAGAAGCAGTCATCAAACAATACAAGTACAACATGGACATGGCGCCTGGCCGTGATAAACTCAGGTCCATGGTTTAGAAAGACAGGGAATCGTTCAAAGAATATGCACAGAGATGGCGTGAAGTAGCCGCCCAAGTGATTCCTCCCATGGAAGAGAAGGAGATCACTAAGATTTTCTTGAAAACGCTGGGTGTTTTCTACTACGAGAGAATGGTAGCAAGTGCGCCAAGTGACTTTACTGAAATGGTAGGAATGGGTATCCGCTTAGAAGAGGTTGTAATTGAGGGTCGTTTAACAAAGAGTGAAAGTTGTGGAGGTGTGAAGAAACCATCTTATGGGTTTACCAAGAAGAAGGAATGGGATCCAAATGATGTTATGCAAGAGAGGATGGTTAATACTCCTAGAAGGAATTATCAGCAATTCGCCTTAGTTGCTCCAGTTGTAGGTACCGCTCCAACTACCGTTGCTTATCAGAGACCATCCCAATAGGGGAATCAAGGGTATAATCAGAGAAGGGAGAGTTATGACCCTATTACTATGAGCTATACAGAGTTACTACCGGCATTGGTTTAAAAGAAGTTGGTTTAGACCCGACCACCTCCCTTCGTACCGTCACCATTGCCTTGGTATTACAAGGAAGACCAAACATGTGATTTTCATCAGGGAGCACCATTATCCTTTGAAGACTGAGGTGCAAAAATTGGTGAAGTATGGTGTTCTATCTTTCAAGGATGTGGGACGTAATGTGAAAGATAATCCTTTACCCAAGCATGGGTGAGTAAATGCTGTGAATATGGTGCCCGATTGTCCAAGCGACTTCCGGATTTTTGATATTAATCTAGTTAGAGGAGATTTGGTGAAAATGCATGCAGACCTTTGTGAATTTAGCTATTATACGCATGACCACGTCGGTTGTGCTATTTGCAGTACAGATATACAGGGTTGTGATAAGATAAAGGCTGACTTAGAGAAGATGATGGATGAGGGCCTAATCCACATAATCAGGCCTAGGGCAGAGTATGAAGAGGAGGTGAATATGGTTTCTGGATGTCTTGGAGAATTCCGAATTTTTGATGTAGAGTATATGAATGAAGACCTTGTGCAATTGCATGCTACCTTCTGCCATATGGCTGGTCAGGTGGACCACCAATATGGATCTTGCCGAGTTTGTAGTCGAGATTCCCGAGGATGTTTAATCGTGAAGAAGGGTGTTCAGTTATTGTTACACAATGTAACTATCAAGGTTACAAGTCAAAGGGATAATTACCATGAGGTTGATATGGTTGAGGTTTATTTGACTGAAGAAGAGTCGGATGAAGAGTATGCCTCCGTAGATGAGTATTTCTCCTTGGATGAGGATTTTTTTTCTAGAAATGACTCAATAATGACTGATTGTGTTGAAGAAGGGGTAAACTTCATTGTACCTTGTTTTGGGGCACCCGCCCATCTTGAAGTTGAGTATTATAGTAAGCCAGTTGTTACCCCATTAGTGATTAGTTTGTCGAGTCCTATCCCCTACAAATCAGATAAGGCTGTGCCTTACAAATACAACGCTACAATCTTAGAGGATGGAGTGGAAGTTCCCATCTAGCCAATGCCTGATGTTGGGAATATTGCTGAAAATAGCAGGGTAACCTGCAACGGTCGTGTGTTTGCACCAGTTGTTCGAAGAGATGTTAGTGCTGGAAAAAAAATTGCTGAGAATGTTGAACCTAAGAAGGCTATGGATGCGAGTAGTGGGGCTGTGTTAGAGAAAGAAGTGGATGATATTTTGAAGATAATAAAGATGAGCGACTACAGAATTATAGATCAGTTATTGCAGACTCCTTCAAAAATATATATCCTGGCATTATTGATGAACTCCTCTGCTCACAGAGAATCCTTGATGAGGGTACTGAACCAAGCTTTTATGGAGAGCGATATGCCAATAGACCAATTCAGAAGTGTAATAGGGAACATTACGTCATGTAATAACTTGAGTTTATGTGATGATGAATTACCAGATAAAGGAAGGAATCACAACTTGGCCATCCACATCTCCATGAACTGCAAGAATGATTCACTATCCAATGTGCTGATTGATAATGGATCCACGTTGAATGTTATACCAAGGAGTACGCTTATGAAGTTGAAATATCAAGGAGCGCCTATGAGCCCGAGTGGCATCATTGTGAAAGCGTTTGATGGATCAAGGAAATCTGTTATTGGTGAAGTGGACTTGCCTATTCATATAGGACCACATTTGTTTCAGGTAACTTTCCAGGTCATGGACATTGTTCCCGCTTATAACTATTTTCTAGGATGGTCGTGGATACATGAGGCAGGGGTTGTCACTTCAACTTTACAACAGAAACTGAAGTTTGTACGCAAAGGGAAAGTAGTGATCATAAATGGGGAACAAGCATTATTGATATCTCATTTGTCCTCCTTCAGCATTGTGGATGCGGATGAAGCTGTTGTTGGAACCCAGTTCCAAGCCTTATCCATTGACAATATAAGAGGAAATGAGAATTCCATGGTTTCACTTAAGGATGCGCAACAGGTTGTGCGTAAGGGTCATAGTGAAGTGTGGGGACATATTGTGGATCCACCCGTGAACAAGAACAGAGCTGGCTTGGGGTTCTCTTTAAAGAATGAAAAAGGTAAGGGCATGAAGCCGAAGTCTACTGCGAGCAAGTATCAAGACATCTTCCATAGCGGGGGTTATCTTCATCCAACTGTTTCTAGGATTGACTCCATCGTGGAAGATGAAGCAGAGCAGGAAATGCCGAATTTTGTGACGCACAAGTTAGGGTTCAGAACTGGATCACAATTGATGTTCCCTCTTGCATACATGTTTCAAAGTAATTTGTTTTGTTAATCTTTTTGAAAAAGGCTTTCACTCTGCCCAAGGTGGAAGTATTAATGTTGTAGGGCTTATTTGTTTACTGTGACTTTTAAAATCAATAATAAAAGTTCTCTTTGTCTCCCAAATTGTGTCTTTATTTTCTGCTTTTTCTTGGAAAATGGTAATAAAAAACCTTTCAAAATAAATAATAACTGAAATTCAAGTTGCATGATCACTTGTTATATGTGTCATTTTCTAAAAGCAATCATAAGTCATATGTGCAGATTAATTAAAAAACCTGTTGAGTACAATGACCATTCACCCTCTCCCAACTTCGAATGTCCTGTGTATGGGGATGAAGAAGAAGATTATGAAGAGATTCCAGAAGAGGTCTCACGGTTGCTTGAGCATGAGGAAAATACCATTCATCCATATAAAGAGCCATTGGAACTGATCAATTTGGGTTCAGAAGAAGATCCGAAGGAAGTCAAGATTGGAGCATTGTTGCATCCTGATGTGAAGAGCAGGTTGATTGAGCTGTTGAAAGAATATATGGATATTTTTGCTTGGCCTTATCAAGATATGCCTGGTCTAGATACAGATATTATAGAGCACCGTTTGTCGTTGAAGCCAGAGTGTCCACCAATTAAACAAAAGTTGAGAAGAACTCACCCAGATATAGCAGTGAAAATCAAAGAGGAGGTTCTAAAGCAGATTAATGCTGGTTTTCTTGTGACGTCAGTGTATCCTCAATGGATTTCCAATATTGTCCCAGTACCGAAAAAAGACGAAAAAGTCCACATGCGCGTAGATTACAGAGATCTAAATAAAGCTAGTCCTAAAGATGATTTTCCATTGCCACACATTGATATGTTAGTGGATAGCACAACAAAATTCAAAGTATTCTTGTTCATGGATGGATTTTCCGGGTATAATCAAATAAGAATGGCTCCAGATGACATGGAAAAAACAATGTTTATCACACCCTGGGGAACATTCTGTTACAGAGTGATGCCCTTCAGGTTGAAGAATGCTGGTGCAACGTACCAGAGGGCTATGACAACCCTATTCCATGATCTGATGCACAAGGAAATCGAAATATATGTTGATGATATGATTGCCAAATCCCATACTGAAGAAGGGCATGTAGAAGATTTGTTGAAGTTGTTTCAGCATTTGAGGAAGTATCGTGTTCGCTTGAATCCAAATAAATGCACCGTCGGTGTTTGATCAACGAAATTGTTGGGTTTCATTGTTAGCCAGAAAGGAATTGAATTTGACCCTGATAAAGTCAAAGCAATTCAATAGATGCCAGCGCCAAGAACTGAAAAGCAAGTCATAGGTTACCTTGGGTGTTTGAATTATATTTCCAAATTCATTTCCCACATGACTGCAACATGTGAACCGATCTTTAAGTTGTTAAAGAAAGATCAAGGTTGTGTGTGGACGGATGACTGCCAAAGGGCATTTGAAAGTATTAAAGAATATTTTCTTGAACCTCCTATCTTGCTCCCTCTCGTCGAAGGAAGACCGTTGATTATGTATCTGACAATGTTAGATAAATCAATGGGTTATACTCTGGGAAAACAGGATGAAACGGGGAAGAAGGAGTTCACCATTTATTATCTCAGTAAAAAAATAACTGATTGTGAGTCGCAGTATTCCATCCTGGAAAAGACATGTTGTGCTTTAGCCCGGGCGGCAAAGCGTTTACGACAGTATATGTTGAATCACACTACTTGGTTGATCTCCAAAATTGATCCAATCAAGTACATTTTTGAAAAGCATGCTCTTACTGGGAGAATTGCCCACTGACAGATGTTGTTATCTGAATATGATATCGAATACCGCACTCAAAAAGCTATTAAAATCAGTGTGTTGGCAGATTATATTGCTCACCAACTAGTGGAGGATCACTAGTCTGTAGAATATGAATTCCCCGGTGAGGATGTGATGTTCCTGAAAGTGAAGGATTATGATGAACCATTGCCTAAGGAAGGTCCTGACCCTGAATCTCGTTGGAGTATGATATTTGATGGAGCTGTGAGTGCTTATGGTAAAGGAATTGGTGTTGTGATTGTCACTCCCCATGGATCGCACATTCCTTTTACCACAAGGTTAACATTTGATTGTACTAATAATATGGCAGAATACGAGGCTTGCATCATGGGTATCAAAGAAGCTATTGATCTCAAAATTAAAATTTTTGATGTGTATGGTGATTCAGCTTCGGTAATAAATCAGATTAAAGGAGAATGGGATACTCGTCACCCCGACTTGATCCCTTACAAAGATTATGCTAGAAGATTGTTACCTTCTTTAACAAAGTTGAATTCCATCACATTCCTAGAGATGAAAATCAAATGTAGGACGCTCTGGCAACTCTGGCTTCTATGTACCATGTGAATACTTGGAATGATATACCTCGAATTACGATTCGACGACTGGATAGGACCGCTCATGTGTTTACAACAGAGGAGGTAGTAGATGAAAAACCTTGGTATTATAACGTCAAGCATTTTCTTCAGACTCAGGAATACCTGATTGGTGCTTCGAAGAAAGATAGAAAGACATTGAGAAGATTGGCAGGCAGTTTCTTCCTCAGTGAAAATGTGTTGTATAAAAGAAATTATGACATGGTCTTGCTCAGATGCGTGGATAGACATGAAGCAGACATGTTGATGCATGAGGTTCACGAAGGTTCATTTGGCACTCATGCCAATGGACATTCGATGGCTAAAAAGATGCTAAGGGCAGGTTACTATTGGCTGACAATGGAATCTAATTGTTATAAATTTGCAAAGAAATGTCATAAATGCTAGATTTATGCAGACAAGGTCCATGTGCCTCCGACACTTCTCAATGTGATTTCCTCCCCGTGGCCTTTCTCTATGTGGGGTATTGACATGATTGGGATGATAGAACCTAAAGCTTCAAATGGACACCGTTTCATCTTGGTAGCAATTGATTACTTCACCAAATGGGTGGAGGCTGCTTCATATGCCAGTGTTAATAAGCAGGTGGTTGTGCGTTTCATCAAGAATAATCTTATATGCCAGTATGGTGTGCCGAGCAGAATTATCACCGATAATGGCTCGAATTTGAACAATAAAATGATGACATAACTTTGTGAGGAATTCAAGATTGTCCATCATAATTCATCTCCTTACAGGCCGAAAATGAATGGGGTTGTTGAAGCTACTAATAAGAATATTAAGAAAATTATCCAGAAAAGGGTTGTTACTTATAAGGATTGGAATGAAATGCTCCCTTTTGCTCTGCATGGATATCTAACATCTGTCCGCAATTCAACAGGAGCAACCCCGTTCTCCCTGGTGTATGGAATGGAAGCTATACTCCCAGTCGAGGTTGGGATTCCCTCTTTGCGTGTGATAATGGAAACCAAGTTCACAGAGGCTGAATGGGTCCAAAACCGGTTTGACCAATTGAATTTGATCAAAGAGAAGAGGATGAAAACTTTATGTCATGGACAGTTATATCAGAAAAAGAATGAAGAAAGCTTCTTATAAGAAGGTCAAACCTCGTGAATTCAGAGAAGGCGACCTCGTGCTCAGGAAGATCATGTCTTTTAACACTGATTCTAGGGGCAAGTGGACTCCCAATTTTGAAGTCCCATATGTTGTCAAGAAAGCCTTCTCTAGCGGTGCATTAATTCTTGAAACTATGGATGGCGAGGAGTTCCCACGTCCCATGAATGTTGATGCAGTCAAGAAATAGTTCGCCTAAAGGAATAAAAGAACAGCTTGCTAAGTTGAAAACCCGAAAGGGCGGCTTAGGTAAAATAGAGCGTCTCGGTAGGCTGAAAACCTGAAAGGGCGGTCTAGGAAAAAGTTAGAGACATAAATAGAATAAATTTCCCGCTAAGCTGAAAACTCGCAAGGGCAGCTTAGGCAAAAGTTAGGGACTTTCTTGGCAAGTAGCTACATCAGACAAGACTTGATCATTGGAGAAACAATCTTCTCGGATTCTCATCACACTTCAACAGAAGTTGCTGCTCAGGATTTCAAAAGTTATTAGAGGGGATAGTGGTCATTGTATCTCAATGTATTTTTTCCATTATATATTACCATTTTCCGAACTTTGTAATTATACATGGAGTCTCGCCATTCGCAGACTACCATTCTATTAATGAAATTTGAGCTTTTACCCAATTCTTTGTATTTCTTATTTTATTTAGTTTGCAAAGACTCCATTTTTTATTGATAGTAACTTTCAAAGCAAAAATATTAAATAACAAAATTGACTTTTTCAAAAAAAATTTACAATTTGCTTTTACTTTGGAATTTGTGATGCAAAAAAAAAACCAAATGGTGATCCCAGGAATGGACAGACTCTAGTTTGTTTTAAGAAGTTTTTGTTCCCCTCGGAAAGCTTACTCAGGCTGATTCTCCTTATTGGGTTCGTGACTCCGGTATCCTCAGTCAAGTTTGGATTCATTTCTCCTCTTTTCTGAGTTTTTATGATGTGAAGTTTCAATTCGAGATTTCTCCAGTGAAGTTTTCGTTTGGTCTAATGGAAGTTCTTTTTCCTGAGAAGTTGGTACCATAATCACTCTTCAAGAATGCAGGTCCCTGGTTTCTCTAGTGAAGAACGTATTATGGTTTTCCCTTTGAGGATGTGGTGTTAGCCTCCCCAATGAAGTGGGCCTGAATTCCCCAGTGAATGTTTTGATGATTTGGTGTCCATCTGCTTTACTTGAAATTTGTTTTGCAATCCCCAGTAAAAGTGTTACTTTTGAAAACATTTGTTTCCTCAGTGAAGCCTGAAGAAGGATGTTTTATCCCTGTATCTGTGTTGTTCTGTCACTTTTTTGTTTACTTCCGGATTATGTTTCTCCCCAGTAAAGCTAAAGCAGGCAGTAGGTTTTGTGTCTTCAGTTAGCATTTACTTTTCTTGGAATGATCATCTTGGATGTGGTTTAGCCGAGTGTTGTTCGTGCCAGAGTTGGTTTTGCCTGGTTACCCCCAGTATTGTATATCTGTTTTGTCAATATACGCACGATAACACTCATAAATTCATACATACATCATGCATAGCTAAAATTGGAAAATCATTGTTCATTGACATTTTTAAATATTTTTGTTGACATACCACCCTGTTTTGCAGAGTTACGTTGTCCTTTCTTCAATAGAGTGTTGGACTTAAGCAGAAAGCATATATTCTTTCAATGTTCCCACTGAATTGTCCCTCGTGGAAGATTTTTGCTCTAGCCTTCCTGCACAGCTCCTTGTTTGGATGGATTTGGTTTTCCCTCTTGAGTTTATTTCTCAAAGGATGTATTTGGTTGACTGTTTGATTCCAGTTTATTTCTGGTTTGAATTTGTGGTTCCACAACAATATTATTTACTTTGGATTTCTGAAAACTTCGAGTTTTGGTTGGTGCATTTATTTTGCACGAGAAGACTTTATCTCCTCAGCAAGAATATCGTGGCATTTCCCCAGGAAGTCATATTTCTTTCCCCAGGAAGTCATATTTCTATCCTCAGAAAGTCATTTCTTTTTACAATCCTCCATGACAACAAGTAGCAGATCTCTTTATTTGAGCAACTTGTGCTTCCCTATAAAAGTCGATGTAACTTTTTTTGCTATCTCCTCTATGAGTGGATAGTTTGCATTCCGTCGTCAGTTTACGCCAGTGGATGTCAAGAATTTCAGATTTGCAGAAACAACTCGTTGTGAAATCTTTGCAAGTGGAAGTCTCTTTATTTGAGACATCTTACATATTACCCTTTCCAGGCAAAGTGCCTCGGTTAAAGAAGAAGTTGAAACCCGTTCTAGGCGAAATGCCAGAATTTTAGGGAAACTTGTTATCTTTTTGCTACCCTTAGTGAACGTTGGTAGTTCATTGTCAGTGAACGGTGATGCTATGATATATTCTCTTTCTACCTTCAGTGAAAGTTGGTAGATCACCATCAGTGAAAGTTGGTGTTTGTTATCTTTTTGCTACCCTCCGTGAATGTTGGTAGTTCATCTTCAGTGAACGTCGGTGCTATGATATATTCTCTTTCTACCTTCAGTGAAAGTTGTTAGATCACCATTAGTGAAAGTGGGTGTTTGTTATCTTTTTTCTACCCTCGGTGAACGTTGGTAGTTCATCATTAGTGAACGGCGGTGCTATGATATATTCTCTTTCTACCTTCAGTGAAAGTTGGTAGATCACCATCAGCGAAAGTTGGTGTTTGTTATCTTTTTTCTACCCTCAGTGAACGTTGGTAGTTCATCGTCAGTGAACGGCGATGCTATAATATATTCTCTTTCTACCTTCAGTGAAAGTTGGTAAATCACCATCAGCGAAAGTTGGTGTTTGTTATTGTTGTACCCCAATTTTTGCCCCAAAGATCCCTTCATCATACCATGTTGGTTTATTCACAACAAGATTACACTAGGATTCTTGGTTCCCCTCCCTACTTTGATTTTTGCTCCTTTTGAGGGATTACCAAGCACCTTGACTTATGTTCCTTTTGTGATCATGAATATTTTTTTTATTTCTTCATTTAAATAATAAAAGGCAATGTTGGCTTGTCTTGCTTGTTATCCATGTAGGTAAGGGCAATGAGATTTAACAAGTTACTCCATGGGTTCATGAGTTTATTTCCATGCTGTTGTACCCCAAAATTTGCCCTCCCATATTCTTCAAGGTTTATCAAGAATCATCCTCAAATGGTTCAAGATTTGCTCAAGGATTGCACAGTTCAAATGCCTCCTAAGCCAGTCAAAATTAGGGTTTTGGTTCCTTCAATGAATTTGAGGTTTTCAATGGCTCAATCAAGTCCCATAGGCCTACACATATTGTCAAGCATCTACATGCCAAGTTTCAAGGCTCACAGGGTCAAGTTGCACAGTCAAAAGCCTTATTTGCTCCACAGTCAACTGCAGGGGTAAAATGGTCATTTCACAGTCAAAAGTCAGAAATTTTTGGTCAACATCTTATTTTGAAGCCACAATCATCATTTGATCAAATCTTGATCATGATTCCTCAAGCATGGCTCAAAAATCATCAAGATGCAAAAGTTGCTATTTTTGGACAATTGAAAAGTCAACTGTAACTTGACCAAGGCATAACTTTTTCATGGTTCATCAGAAAAATCCCATCCAATGCTCATTTTGAATGGGATGACATTTCCTACAACTCATCTTCACATTCCAAGTCCAAGAAATGCTCTCACAAAAAGTTATCAATTTCTACATTATAGGTCAATTTCAAAAGTCAACAAAAAGGCATTTTAAGTCAAAGACCATAACTTGAGATTGGTAAATCCAAATGACATGGGACCAAAGGCATTGGTTAGAGGACTTCACGACCTTTCCAAAATGTCCAAGAACATGTTCATATGATCAAAATTGAGCAAGATATGCATTGGAGAAGTTGGGAAATTTTCATGAATGTACAAAAGTCAATTATCCTTAAAACTTCAATTTTTGACAAAAGGGCCCACTTTCTTCCACTTGATTCAGCCTTGTCATGCCACACACGTGTCCCATGATTAATTTCAAGATCAAACATTTATTTTTCTATTTTATTTAATTTTTATTGATTTAATTCATTTTAAATCTTTAATAATTCAAATAAAATCCAAAAATCAATGAAATAGTATCTTTTTTATTTATACAGCTTTCATATATCATGTGTTGACCAAACAATTCGTGCTAGGGCTTATGTGTACACAAAATCTTAAGATTTGATTCAAATATGGAAAGGTTGACAATGGAGGAAAGTGTAAACCGAATTCTCTCCTATAGATGGATTAAGGCCCAGCTGCTGACCTAATTCTATTGCCATATATGCAAGCAAGCTAATCCTAATGCTATACAAGTGAAAGCTGCTGCAGAAAACCATAAGCATATTGAGAAAAATTAAGAAAAAAGCCAAAATTGTTTCTCACTTCAAGGCCAATTCAATACTTGTAATTGCTTCTAACACGTTGCAGGGACTCCCAGAAACGCATTACAATCAAAACCAAGCGTTTAACCTCAAGAAATTGCTCTACACAGTCGCACGGTTTAGCTTTCTTTCTCATAATCGAAATTCATAATTCATGCATTATTAATGTGATTTTTTGTGTGCTTTGCATTGCTAGAACCTCTCTGAAGCTAATGGTACAGGTTAATTTGATTATGGAGCCCTGAATCAAAAGATGCCATTAACAAGTATTAGGGTTTCGAAGCTTTAATTTTGGGGCTTTCCACATCCAGTAAAATTAAGACTTCTCATGCCTATGGTTGTAATCCTGAGAATCATACGAATCTAACAAGACTATCGCGCCCTATTTATATTGCATACAGACCTAATCGTTATTTTTCGCCATCTTGTTTAGTGGGGGTTAAAAACCCCCGCTATCTCTTTGTCTTTTTTTCAGGGAAACAAAGAAGACGGTGAGTTGGCAACGTGCAGTTGGTCCATTCAAACGAAAAAGCGCGCGTGTGGTTTTTGTCCAGCATATTGTTTATTCTTAATATTATATTTATTGACCACTATAATAACAAAGGCATTCAACTGGCGTAGTGGAGGATGAGTTGTCTGGTAACCATTGGGACCTGGGTTCGATTCCCAGGTCCACCCAAACATTGTTTCTATTTTTTCTAACGTGATTGTGTGCAGGATTTCAGAAAGGCTCCACCATGCGCTTCAAGCAATCAGGTGCCATGTGTCACATAATACCAATCCAAAGGCCAGAGATGGAGGATCATGGTGTTCCTCAGTCAACATGCACGTGGACAATTCCAGAAGTCAACAGGCTTGAGTGCTATTGGGCCTAAAATTTCCAGCAAAACCTCCTAATTGGGTCCATCAACCCCCCTGGTTCTTTCACAATTTTCCTTTTATTTTCTTTTTACTAATTTTTATTAACTCTTATTAATTATTATTATTAATTCATAAATTAATTATTTTTCATATTAAATTCAAAAACTTAAAATATTAAATATTTTTATTATTTACTATTTTCACTATTAATTATTTTGTAAATAAACACTAACATTAATTAATTTAGTCTTTTTGTTAATTAGGTTTAATTTTAATCTTTTTCATAATAAATAAAATCAATCTAGAATTAGGGTTTTCTTGACTTTTAATTTCTTTATTTTTATTTTCATCAAAAACATAAAAAACTCAAAAACACTTTTTCTTAAATAATTAATTAATTAGAATTAGGGTTAATATTTAATTAAATGCAATGGACCAAATTTCTTTCTTTTCTCAAAAAGGGTCAAAACCCTAAGACGTTCCCGATTTAATTCTTTCGCGCACATATTTATTTTCAATTTATTTATTTGATTATATTGATGTAACTGTTTCCGAGGATGTAATAGTTAATTAGGGTTTACCGCTTTCTTTACTTTTTCTCGCATTTATTTTCCAAACGGGTTTTGTTTTTGGCGATGTATAGACCCGCGCCTTGTAATAGCGTAGATTTACCTTTCCGCAATTTATTTTCCGCACTCTTAACTGTTAAAAAATGCATGAAAGACTTGTATGAAAAATAAAATCAAAGCGTAGCTCACCAATAACATGTACAAGATAATCTTAACTGAAAAACAACACACGTGCACATGCCACTCTTAGGGTACGCCTCACTGGTTGCTTCGAGGTGGTCGTCAAGTATAGGGTGTTTTAGAGATCGCCCTCCTGTCTAAAGATCCAAGTTGCCTCGAAACGGTTGCCTCGGATAAAAAGGATCTAGGACATTAGGGTTACCGCTAAGGCGTCCTACCATTGCTTTGGTGACCACATTGTCCCTATAATCGAATTGACCCGAATAACTCCAACGATGGTGCTACCTACCTCTCAATGGTGGGATAACACTATCTAAAGGACTCTTACATAGCCTAATTCCTTAGAGTAGGTATATTTCTCCTGGGTACTTGCTCTTTCAAAAAACAAAAACAACTTTTCGCACCCACACTTTCAAAAGGTTTTCAAACAAATATTTCATACACTCTTGAGGACAGATACAAGAGTTACCTAGAAATTTTTCAAACGAAACTTTTTCAAAACCCACACACACTTGAAAAGCAAACAATTTTTGAAAACATAGTGAGCAAGTACCTAAGAGCCCGTGGATAACCATGGATAGAAAGGGTGCTAACACCTTCCCTTTCTATAAATCTACCTCCCGAACCGAGAAACATCTCGAAAAGGAATTTTGCTGTGCTTTTGTCCTTTCCATGTTGGAGAACATAAAAGACGGTGGCGACTCTTGCTTACCGCGACATTTCGTGAACCAGCTTTCAAAACAGTCAGTTCTATTTCCACCGATCACAGAACTGGCGATCTGCTGGGGACTTTTAATAAGTGAGGTGTACCTTAGGATTAGACCACTCTTATGTTTTCAATTGAATGTTTTGTTTGATTTATATTTGTGGGCTTTGCATCGGAGTTTCATAGATCCTAACCCGGATCTGGGGAATACCCTTTAGGTAGCATAAGCTGTGAGGGACCTGTCCGGCGTAGACCGACATGGGTGAAGTAGTGGCTACGTTGGTGTGACACCTTGGTCTGTACTGATATCCCTTGTGTTGTAACGAGGAGAATATGGGTCTTCTGAGGAGTCATTAAGCACCAACCGACCTTAGAACCCTAAATTGACCCAACTTAGCCATAGAATAGTAGCAGTATGCTACACTCATTGAGGCTAAACTCCCGAGATGGTTTTGGCCGCAAGAAAAGATTGCGATGCTGGAGTTATGATCGGTTGAGGGTAGTCGGTGATATTGAGATCCTCTAGAACCCGGTTACTATTTTCTAGGACAGGTCTTAACCAACGAAACTGAAAGAGGGTAGTACCTAAACTTCATGCTGGCCTAAACTCTAAGGGTTGTCTTGTGTGACTTGTGTGCCTTCAAACCTGACTACTTGCATACTTGTTATCTGACACACGAGTTTCTTGCAGGTTTTGTTTACAGTCCTTAATCTGGGCTCATAACAGGGTTTACTTACATCACTTCACGCATAGCATAACATCATACCATCATACCATTGCATACATCCTGCATAAGGACTAACCCATTTCAAGGATCTCAAGGGTCTGTGATGCAGGTCATGACGAATCAAAATGTCTAGAAAGGGGCAAAGAGGATTTATTTTCCTCTAGCCAAGGTTGATAACTTGAGTCACGGGCTATGACCCACTCGATATGGTGAGCTTTGACTCTTAAAGAAGGACTCTCAACAACATGAAGTGCCTTCAATCAAGCTACAAAGATGCGAATTCTAACAATTTTCTTGTTTACCCCGTGAGATCCTTGAAAACATTGCATGCATACATACATATCATTGCATTATAGGTACCCCTTTTACAGGTCACTTACCTTCTTCGCTGTTTATTTCAGCAATCATCATGAATCCTGAACCATCCACTGAACAAGCTATCCAGGCCCTCCAGGCCCAGAATGCCCAGTTCCAGGAGTTGGTAATGAGCCTAGCCCATGGTCAACAGGACTTGAAAACTCTGATTCTGAAAGAGAAGAAAAAGAAGAAGAAGAGGACTGTTTTGTTCAACGCTAGATGCAGATCTGGGAATGGATTACCGAATGAGGCTGAGCTGACTACCTCATATGTGGGCAAAGACAGTCCCCAAGAGAGAAGAGTTCCTAGTCTCGTGGTCTCCGACAACGAGACAGATTTTAATGATGAACAGTACCCTCCTGCGGAGGACAAGTACAAACAGCTCGAAGACCGGTTAAGTGCCATGGAGATACATAAAGTGCTCGGCCTGGACTTTGAAGATCTAGGTCTATCCTCTGGGGTGGTGATCCCACACAAGTTAAAGGCACCTACTTTTGCAAAGTACGACGGAGCCTCTTGCCCTAAGCTGCATCTCAGGTCATATGTAAGGAAGATCCAACCTTACACTGCAGACAAGAATTTGTGGATCCATTTCTTCCAGGATAGTCTTTCAGGGACTCAACTCGAATGGTTCTATCAGGTGGATGGAACCAGCATTCGTAACTGGGAAGACTTGGCTACTGCGTTCTACAAGCAGTATCAGTATAATTCCGACCTCGCTCCTATGCGTACCCAACTCCAGGGTATGTCACTAGGGACGGGTGAAGGTTTTAAGGAGTATGCGCAAAAGTGGAGAGACTTAGCTGGAAGAGTGCAACCACCTCTGACTGACCGTGAACTTGTTGACATGTTCCTGAGGGCCCTGTCCGGTCCGTTCTTCAACCATCTGATTGGTAATTCTTCTGCAGGGTTTACAGACCTCATTCTGACTGGGGAAAGGATAGAAGCTGGTATCAAGTCTGGGAAGATACAAAATGGTGACTCCTCGAACACTGAGAAGAAACCATCCAAGAAAGAATCTAGTGTTGTCTATGGTTCAAGAGGGCAGAATAGGTCCGAGCACCGCCAAGCTGTCAACGCGGTGGTCATTTCAAAGCCTATTGGTGCTCCTCCGTGTCACAGTCAACAAGGGGAAGAAAGACCTAAGAGGCAGTTCACTCGACTCAGTATGACCTTGTCTCAGATATTGCCACAGTT
The DNA here is from genome assembly GCA_948472305.1 of Vicia faba. Classification (NCBI taxonomy): domain Eukaryota; kingdom Viridiplantae; phylum Streptophyta; class Magnoliopsida; order Fabales; family Fabaceae; genus Vicia; species Vicia faba. Next base: position 1,329,777,081 of record OX451740.1, read on the forward strand.
GCTGGAGACCAATCTGGTAGCTCTAAGGGACCCTCCTAAGAATCCCAACAGGACACCTTCAAGGTATAATCCCAAAGCCCGCTACGCTTATCATTCTGACATCCCGGGGCATGCTACAGATGATTGTTGGACTTTGAGGAATAAGGTTCAGGACCTAATCGATGCAAAGGAGGTCCAGTTCGAAGCGCCCGAAGCTCCCAATGTGATCACTGCTCCCTTGCCAAAGCATGGCTAGGATTGGAAAAAACTTTTGTTCATTCGAATGTTCAAGTTGTATTTTTCTTTGATTGTTTAAACACTTTATTCATGTCGAACTTGGTTATTTCATTAATGCATTACACGTGTCTGTTTTGAAGTAATTGTGTTTACTATATTCAAAATTGCTTTTATTTTTTTGATATTCAACTCTCGATTGAAAATTCTATGCCTCTTGAGGGAGGATGACGAAAACGATACCACGATCTATAGTATGCTTTTGAACCGACCCCGCTGGTGAGGTACAGGCATTGTTTCAATTCCTAAACACTGGAGTCATAAGGAAGATAATCCCTCGTCAACCCCTTCGAGCCAAAGAAGTAGGAGTTTTTTTTTTTTTTCAAAAATTAAAAACCCTTAATCATAACCTGGGGCAGGGTAGTTCTCTCAGTTGATCCAAGTGCATAACGAATGACATCAAAAGAAGTATTTTTGAAACAAAAGACAGTGATGGTTCCGAATAATCATAAAGACAGGCAGTCATCATTTCGCAGAAATAAAAGCCCAATAAGTCAAAACCTATGAAGGAGACTTACAAAAACTAGGGCATCCCGCTGACTGTAATCACAAAAGAGACAGTTCCGGCAAAAAATAGGGATAACAAAATCAAAAAGAAAGAGGTCCTACAAACCCTCAACAAAAAAGAAATGACTGCCTATTCAAAATAAATTGTCAATATTCGAACCATCATTGGAATATCAGGACAAAGACTCAAACAAGGTCTAACGCATGGTCAGCTGAGTTTAGGTTTGAAGAACATCACGAAGAGCGGGTGGGTACAAATAAAATTTGAGCCTTTATCCTTTGTTTCTTAAACCGTGAACCAAGCCACGTTATAACCCTTAAAAGTCCTAGATGAAGCATGGGTTAGTTCGGAAGCATACTGTTACAAAGGTATCCTGACTCCTTAAGGCTTGCGGTAAAATAACGAGTTGACATCATAGTTTACAAAAAAAAATTTGCTTGTTTTACAAAAAAATGCATTTTCAAAAACTTCAAGACAGACATAAGCTTTGCATTCTTAAAATAACATTGTTTGCATATGACTATTTGTTCAAACAGCAGAGAAATTCGCACGACGAATATCTAGTGAACAAAAGCCTTCTCAACAAAAGGGTCATCTCAAGTGGAAAGACACCTCCAACCAAGGGGGCACGGCATGAGCATTGTCTATCATCTGGGGCAGTTAAGTCAAGATTCAGGGAATCTCTCAAGATGCCAAATAACTAGGGGCAAATCTCCATCTGGATCACTTGGGGCATTGGACGATCAAACAAAGATCTTCTGGTGGTATGACAACACAATACTACTGACAATGACAACCTCCCTACATTCTGAGAGCGTGGACATAGTCGGAAAAAAATACTATGCATAATCAAAGACCCGCTAGGTTGACACGCCTAGGCAAAAATAAGGGCTTCCCGGCGAACCAAAAGGTTTCGGGTAAAAATAAGGGATGAAAAATGAAAAAATCTGTACACCCGGCAAGTCGAAAACCTGAAAAGGCGGCTTGGGAAAAAATGGGTATCCCGGTGGACTGAAAACCCGAAAGGGTGGTCCAGGAAAAAATTAGGGATCAAAGCATACGACTACGTCCTGTCATCTCGTCACCTGCCTACCAGAAGATTTGTCAATCGGCAGTCATCAAGCACCTCCACAGGTACCTTCTCCCACAGAAGCTGGGGCAATAAGAGTTGTCCAAACTGTACAGCTGCTTTGCTCACCAGGTACAAAGGTAGATTCAGCTGAAGAACGTAACCAAGATACCTCCACTCCCCGCAGAGTAAGGATAAGAATCAGCAATACTCCCTCCAAGCAGAGTTGGTCTCCCATCAATCCCAAAAAGGCACAGTATCCCTAGCAAGTCAGCAACATTCTCCCCAAGCAGAGTTAGCCTACTGTCAGCCTTAAGGAAGTTGGGTATCCCTAAAAAATCTCAACATTCCCCAGCGGAGTATAGATATTCCTCAGCAAGCATCCCCGGCAGTCTTAATATAAGATTGTTCCCCGGCGGAATACCAGACACCCCAGTGGAGCCACTTCCCCGGTACAGTTCAAAAGTTTCCAGGAGAGTTGAATCATCCTCCCCAGTAGAGTCTGGAAGCTTATCCCCAGTAGAGTCTGGAAGCTTATCCCCGGTAGATTCTGGAAGCTGGTCCCCTGCAGAGTACATGCATCTATCCCCGACCATGTTCAAAGGTTATTCCCCACCAGAGCCTATAACTGGGTTATCCTCAGCTAAATACAACGGAAGGATCGTCCTCGGCGAAGTTCTTCCTACCCCCAGCGGAGTTCATCAAATTCCCCAACGGAACCTATCAACGGAATCCCCAGCGGAGTTATCATTAAAATCTCAGCGAAGCATCTTTTCCCACAGAGTAATTCTCCGCAGAGTAATCTTTTCATCAGGTTTATTCCCCAATGAAGTCATCTTCTCCTACCGGTTTATTCTTGCAATCATCATCCCCAGCGGAAACGAAGAACTCTACTCTTCAACATCAGCCCAGGATTCAACAAGCTCCTGGCATTCGTCAAGGATTTATTTTCCCAGACGAAAATACGTTCATAAACATCACATGGTCAATGTCATGATACATGCATACACACATCATATCATGCAATCTCATTTATGTTGAGAACATCATTGCTTGATCCATATCATGCATTACATATGACTGACCTTTATCTTTCAGGAAAGATGCAGTCAAATTCTCAAATTCAGTCAAAGAAGACAAATCCATTTAAATCAAAGATTTTTCTGATCATCCAGGAAGGATACAGTTAAATGATCATCCAGTCAAAGAAGACAAATTCAGTCAAAGAAGACAAATCCAGTCAAAGAAGATAAATCCAGTTAAATCAATTCTTAAAGATCTTTCTAATGCAAACCCGTCATTATAGACACCCGTCGTTATAGACACCCGTCGTTATAGACACTCGTCGTTATAGACACCCGTCGTTATAGACACCCGTCGTTATAGACACCCGTCGTTATAGACACCCGTCGTTATAGACACCCTTCGTTGAAGACAACCCGTCGTTGAAGACAACCTGTCATTGAAGACAACCCCATCATTATAGACAACCCTTTATTAAAGACAATCCGTCAGTGAAGACAACCTGTCATTGAAGACAACCTGTCATTGAAGACAATCCGTTAGTGAAGACAACTCGTCCATGAAGACAAACTGTCAGTAGAGACAACCCATCAACATTTTGAGGTTCCAGATTCGATACCTGTATCTAGCCAGGGCATATCTGTGAGCGATTGATTGTAGATTTGATACCTGTATCTAGCCAGGGCATATCTGCATGAAGAGTTTGAAGATCAACACCTATAACAGGCCAGGAAATTATCCTTCTTTCTCAGATACGCAAGTTCTCGCTAAGGAATCTCTTACGCGATCGACACCCCGGATGGCATCTTTAAGCCCATCTCCACAACTATCCATTACATTTCCAAATGGCATCTATAAGCCCATTCCTGACAAGGGTCTGTCACATCTCCATATGGCATCTATAAGCCCATCCTCCTATCCATCATATCTCCAAATGGCATCTGTAAGCCCATTCCCGACATCACATTGCTGATACCACACTATGTGAGTGCAAATTTCTGGGCACTCTAGTGTTCAATCATCTTCCACCTTCGGATCACGAAAGGCACGCAAGCCAATCTACATCCCCAGGTCTAAGAAGATTGAACAGGGGCAACTGTTGTACCCCAAAATTTTCCCTCCCATATTCTTCAAGGTTTATCAAGAATCATCCTCAAATGGTTCAAGATTTGCTCAAGGATTGCACAGTTCAAATGCCTCTTAAGCCAGTCAAAATTAGGGTTTTGGTTCCTTCAATGAATTTGAGGTTTTCAATGGCTCAATCAAGTCCCATAGGCCTACACATATTGTCAAGCATCTACATGCCAAGTTTCAAGGCTCACAGGGTCAAGTTGCACAGTCAAAAGCCTTATTTGCTCCACAGTCAACTGCAGGGGTAAAATGGTCATTTCAAAGTCATAAGTCAGAAATTTTTGGTCAACATCTTATTTTGAAGCCACAATCATCATTTGATCAAATCTTGATCATGATTCCTCAAGCATGGCTCAAAAATCATCAAGATGCAAAAGTTGATATTTTTGGACAATTGAAAAGTCAACTGTAACTTGACCAAGGCATAACTTTTTCATGGTTCATCAGAAAAATCCCATCCAATGCTCATTTTGAAGGGGATGACATTTCCTACAACTCATCTTCACATTCCAAGTCCAAGAAATGCTCTCACAAAAAGTTATCAATTTCTACATTATAGGTCAATTTCAAAAGTCAACAAAAAGGCATTTTAAGTCAAAGACCATAAATTGAGATTGGTACATCCAAATGACATGGGATCAAAGGCATTGGTTAGAGGACTTCACGACCTTTCCAAAATGAACAAGAACATGTTCATATGATCAAAATTGAGCAAGATATGCATTGGAGAAGTTGGGAAATTTTCATGAATGTGCAAAAGTCAACTATCCTTAAAACTTCAATTTTTGACAAAAGGGCCCACTTTCTTCCACTTGATTCAGCCTTGTCATGCCACACACGTGTCCCATGATTAATTTCAAGATCAAACATTTATTTTTCTATTTTATTTAATTTTTATTGATTTAATTCATTTTAAATCTTTAATAATTCAAATAAAATCTAAAAATCAATGAAATAGTATCTTTTTGATTTATACAGCTTTCATATATCATGTGCTGACCAAACAATTCGTGCTAGGGCTTATGTGTACATAAAATCTTAAGATTTGATTCAAATATGGAAAGGTTGACAATGGAGGAAAGTGTAAACCTAATTCTCTCCTATAGATGGATTAAGGCCCAACTGCTGACCTAATTCTATTGCCATATATGCAAGCAAGCTAATCCTAATGTTATACATGTGAAAGCTGCTGCAGAAAACCATAAGCATATTGAGAAAAATTAAGAAAAAAGCCAAAACTGTTTTCTCACTTCAAGGCCAATTCAATACTTGTAATTGCTTCTAACACGTTGCAGGGACTCCCAGAAACGCATTGCAACCAAAACCAAGCGTTTAACCTCAAGAAATTGCTCTACACAGTCGCACGGTTTAGCTTTCTTTCTCATAATCGAAATTCATAATTCATGCATTATTAATGTGATTTTTTGTGTGCTTTGCATTGCTAGAACCTCTCTGAAGCTAATGGTACAGGTTAATTTGATTATGGAGCCCTGAATCAAAAGATGCCATTAACAAGTATTAGGGTTTCGAATCTTTAATTTTGGGGCTTTCGACATCCAGTAAAATTAAGACTTCTCATGCCTATGGTTGTAATCCTGAGAATCATACGAATCTAACAAGACTATCACGCCCTATTTATATTGCATACATACCTAACCGTTATTTTTCGCCATCCTGTTTAGTGGGGGTTAAAAACCCCGCTATCTCTTTGTCTTTTTTTCAGGGAAACAAAGAAGACGGTGAGCTGGCAACGTGCAGTTGGTCCATTCAAACGAAAAAGCGCGCGTGTGGTTTTTGTCCAACATATTGTTTATTCTTAATATTATATTTATTGACCACTATAATAACAAAGGCATTCAGCTGGCGTAGTGGAGGATGAGTTGTCTGGTGACCATTGGGACCTGGGTTCGATTTCCAGGTCCACCCAAACATTGTTTCTATTTTTTCTAAAGTGATTGTGTGCAGGATTTCAGAAAGGCTCCACCATGCGCTTCAAGCAATCAGGTGCCATGTGTCACATAATACCAATCCAAAGGCCAGAGATGGAGGATCATGGTGTTCCTCAGTCAACATGCACGTGGACAATTCCAGAAGTCAACAGGCTTGAGTGCTATTGGGCCTAAAATTTCCAGCAAAACCTCCTAATTGGGTCCATCAACCCCCCTGGTTCTTTCACAATTTTCCTTTTATTTTCTTTTTACTAATTTTTATTAACTCTTATTAATTATTATTATTAATTCATAAATTAATTATTTTTCATATTAAATTCAAAAACTTAAAATATTAAATATTTTTATTATTTACTATTTTCACTATTAATTATTTTGTAAATAAACACTAACATTATTTAATTTAGTCTTTTTGTTAATTAGGTTTAATTTTAATCTTTTTCATAATAAATAAAATCAATCTAGAATTAGGGTTTTCTTGACTTTTAATTTCTTTATTTTTATTTTCATCAAAAACATAAAAAATTCAAAAACACTTTTTCTTAAATAATTAATTAATTAGAATTAGGGTTAATATTTAATTAAATGCAAAGGACCAAATTTCTTTCTTTTCTCAAAAAGGGTCAAAACCCTAAGACGTTCCCGATTTAATTCTTTCGCGCGCATATTTATTTTCAATTTATTTATTTGATTATATTGACGTAATTGTTTCCGAGGATGTAATAGTTAATTAGGGTTTACCGTTTTCTTTACTTTTTCTCGCATTTATTTTCCAAACGGGTTTTTTTTTGGCGATATATAGACCCGCGCCTTGTAATAACGTAGATTTACCTTTCCGCAATTTATTTTCCGCACTCTTAACTGTTAAAAAATGCATGAAAGACTTGTATGAAAAATAAAATCAAAGCGTAGCTCAGTAATAACATGTACAAGATAATCTTAACTGAAAAACAGCACACGTGCACATGCCACTCTTAGGGTACGCCTCACTGGTTGCCTCGAGGTGGTCGTCAAGTATAGGGTGTTTTAGAGATCGCCCTCCTGTCTAAAGATCCAAGTTGCCTCGAAACGGTTGCCTCGGATAAAAAGGATCTAGGACATTAGGGTTACCGCTAAGGCGTCCTACCATTGCTTTGGTGACCACATTGTCCCTATAATCGAATTGACCCGAATAACTCCAACGATGGTGCTACCTACCTCTCAATGGTAGGATAGCACTATCTAAAGGACTCTTACACAGCCTAATTCCTTAGAGTAGGTAGATTTCTCCTGGGTACTTGCTCTTTCAAAAAACAAAAACAACTTTTCGCACCCACACTTTCAAAAGGTTTTCAAACAAATATTTCATACACTCTTGAGGACAGATACAAGAGTTACCTAGAAATGTTTCAAACAAAACTTTTTCAAAACCCGCACACACTTGAAAATCAAACAATTTTTGAAAACATAGTGAGCAAGTACCTAAGAGCCCGTGGATAACCACGGATAGAAAGGGTGCTAACACCTTCCCTTTCTATAAATCTACCTCCCGAACCGAGAAACATCTCGAAAAGGAATTTTTCTGTGCTTTTGTCCTTTCCATGTTGGAGAACATAAAAGACGGTGGCGACTCTTGCTTACCGCGACATTTCGCGAACCAGCTTTCAAAACAGTCAGTTCTATTTCCACCGATCACACATGCCCTAGTCAATAAAGCTTGAGAAGTTCAAACCTCACCATTGGATTGGTTTTGGAAGGATTGGCATGACAAGGTTGCTTTGGTTCATCACATTTCAAGGTTATTAGATTTGACTCAAAAGTACAAGGGGTTTTGATTGGAGAAGTTGTCATGTTTGGACAAGGTTTTGTTCCCATTGGTAACAAGAGCATATTTCTATCAAATTTCAAGATATGGAAGTGGTTTTGGTAGCTATGGATCCTAATTATCATCCTCAATAACTTCTATTCACAAAGCAAGAATATTGGTACAAGAAGTTTGTTCAAGCTTGTCAAAGTTCTTCAAAGCATTTTCTTGATCTAGAAGCTAGGGTTTTGAACTTCAAAGGAGCATATCTTGATCACCTTTTGGTATTTTTGAATTATTCCAAATAAATCCTTCTCTTCAAATGGTTATCAACAAATCACTTCAAAATTTCCAAAGAGTTTTCATGTGGAAAAAACTTGGTGAAGAAGAAAGATTACAAGTCCTCCAGATGAATCCCCAATTTTCCATGTGTGACTTCAAATGATCATAACTTGGTCAATTTTTATCACCTTGAGCCCATTATTTTTCCAAAATGATCTTGAGGATGTGAACTTTATGTCTTCTTTTATGTGTAAAGTGGGAAAATAAACGGAAGTTGCCTTAAAGATGCAAAAGATTATAGGTCATTTCATTAAATATTTCCAACTTCAACAAGTCATAACTTGCTCAAATTTTGTAGATTTTGAATTATTCAAGTTTCAAAATGTCATTCAAGAGATCTACTTCATGCCATCTTTTTTGATCAAGAGCAAATTCCAAGTGGAAGGCCATGTTTGGATGCAAGACATTATATGACATTTTTAATGAAGAATTTGAAATATTTCTAAGTATGGAAAGTCAACCCTTTTTCTTCAACTTTGACTCAATATAACTTTAAGTTCAAGCATCCATTTAACTCCATTCTTTTTCCATCGCAAAGCTTGTAACCTCATTTCTAAAGCATCCAGAATCATGCCTTAAGACCCCTTGAGCTGATAATACCATAGTTTCAAAAATGGTAACTTGGAATTGAAGTTTCCTTGCAAGTCAGAATTTGAATTTCATGTTACAACCTCTAAACCTCAAATTAACACGCGTTTTGAGTCTAAACATGATTAACCAACTTTCCCAAGTGGATTAGTGCATCAAAACGCAAGAATTGGATGAGTTTTGGTGAAGTTTGGATCAAACATCACTCGTGCATCAGGTTTGCACGAATTCCCTCCAAAACACATCATTCACTCTTCCTTTTGATCCCATTCGCTTCTCTTATAAATACATGAACTATCCCATTCATTTTCCCAAGCTTGGATAGCCAGAATCACCCTGCCAAACTTGCTCCATAACTCAATTTTCTGTAACTTCAAAATCCATTATCGAGCCTTTTTCAATCCAATTTTTCCATCAATTCACCTTCCTTGATCTTCCCTGAAGCTAACCATATAATTACATTCAAGAATCGTGCCCTATACTGCTCCGTAGAAGTCCAATTTCAGAGCTCTGCAACTCAACTTCAATAGGTAGATTCCTTCATCAATTCTTCAAAACTCTGATATCATTGTGTTTCTCTCATTGCCTTGGTTTTAGTCGCAACACTTACCTTTTACTGGAAACACGTTTTGACCATAAAATTTCAAATCCCTTTTTAAAACTTTCCTTCCAAATTGCTTGAGCTACAGTTTATATAAATTTGGCGTGAGGGTGTGGTTGTCTTCGTCTTGAAGAGACGAAGCAAATGGCGTAGGTCTGAGCTTCTGATTTTACAGTTTGAGAGGCCTACAATTCGTGATGTCTGGAGGTTGAAGATGACCAACGTGTCATCTTCCAACCAATGAAGGCGCGCCATCTGTATTTTTCAAATCCTGGTTTAATTAATGATTTTGTACAATATTCACTAATGACCATGATATGCACAGCGCGCCAGATCCCTTGGATTTGATTACTAACGCATTTTGACTCTCACCCAATGGTCCACATATTTTACTTTTATTTTCTTTTTTCTGATTTTTATATTTTAATTATTTTAAATTTCAAAAAATCATAGAAAATTCATTTTTAGTCCAAAAAATCTTTAAAAATTATGAAAAATATTTTTGATTATTCTTTTTCTGATTTTTATTTTTTCACAATTTAATTTTGTGTCTTGGTATTTTTTATAAATTTTACACTTATTTGATTTGTTTTAAATGTTTAAAAATACTTTTATACATTTTAAAATTCTGAAAAAAATTATGTAATGATCCAATGATATTGTGACATATTGCTGACCTTATTTTATTTTTGTTTCTGACTTTACTATTTTTTACCATTTTTTTGTTTATTTTACCCATTTATTTTAATTTTAAAAATAGTTTCTGACTTTTAAAAATTACCAAAAAATTTGTAAAATTATTTGAGCCTTTTTCTGATTTTTCTATGGTATTACTTTTTATTTCTTGATTAATTTGAACATAGTTGATATTTTTCTCTTTATTTTCTATTTTTAAATATTATTTTTAAACCCTTTTATGTATATTAAAATGTGATATTATTTTGTGACTATTTTCTGGCTGATCTTGGGTTAGATTTTGGATCATGAACTTTATTAACATCATTGGATCCATGGTGTTGAGTTTAACTCCACAAAAATGCATGAATGATTTTAATAATAGTTTGATTAAAATTTAATTCAAATGTGGTTTGTATATTTTTTTTCCCCATCCCTCTTCATCTCATCCCCTTCTTATTGCACTAGATGTTGTTGGAGCATGATCTCTATATTATGTCTCAAAACAAATGGTGCATAGATTGCTATTGATCGACCTCAAAATAGGTGTGACTTCTATATAAGTCCATTTACGATTTCTTAACATAGCGCTAAATTTTGTCCCGATTCGAATAAATGATCATTTGTGGCCCAAACTTATGATTGCAAGCTCAAGTATGTTAATTTGATCTCTTTGATCCAATAACCTTGAGATTCATTGTGTGGAGGCTTTGGTTCTACCAATCCTCTAATGGATTTACAACACCTTTGGTCAACGCGGATCACTTAAACATCGTTGATTATTAAATGGTACTTATGAGAATTCCAAATGGATGATATACTTGACAAAAACCAAATGCAACTTGTTGTGTGGAGGCTTTGGTTCTACCAATCCTCTAATGAGTTCCAAATGCAAGCTTCAAGATGGTCATCCAACTAACCACTAATTATTGACTTGTTTTACCTTATGCTTTCATTTTTTTATGCTTTATGTACCATTTAATTTTAGCCTTTACATTTCATGCCATTTTCATCTTTGCTCATTTGAGCATTTACTATCTTGCCATTTTTACTTTGCTCACTTGAGATTTTCTTTTCCTTTCTTAAGATACTTAATAATAAACATAAACCCTAAAAAATCTTTAATGGTACTTGGACTATTTGGTTACTATCCTTGGCATTATGGAGCATGGGACTTTTCTTGGACTTGGAATTAGAAAGCTTGGCCTATCTTGGAGACTTTGTGACCTTGTCTGATTATTTTGTATGGAGTTCTTGAGGTTCACCTCAAGACATTGGGTTGCTTGTTATTTTTTGTGCAGCTTTTTTTGATTACACCCTATGTTTGTAATCTGGAATTCACCCGTATACAGCCGTTACTCTGCCAAATTTTTATGAAGACTTAATACACTTGAAGTTTGGTTCTCTCAAGAGGTCTAGTATTTTTGCTTGCTTGGTTTCAATCCAAGGAATGAGAATTCTATCTTGGCTCATAATGTCAAGTATTGGCTTCTTGTTGGTTAGATGGTTCTTATCCCTAAATTTTATTTTATGCTTTAGGATAGTCCCTTCTTCTCCTCCCATCTTTTTCAATTTCAAAAATCTTCTTCCTCCCTCTTTTTGAAAAAAAAATCTTCTTGTTTTTCAACTTGAACCACTTTTATAATAAACTTGGACTTATGTCCATGTATTTTCAAAACATTTTCATAAATAAACCCCAATCAACTTAATGATACCTTGAATTTTTTGTGAGAAGACTAAAAGTCAATCAATCTCATTTCAAACCATCTTGCCATTTTGGCTTTTTATCTTTAAAATTTTCTCAAAAAGATTAGACTCTTGTCAATCATTGTAGTGATGCAAACAACTATACTTCTACAATATGTAGTGAAGAGAGATATTTTCCACTTGGGTGTTGAGTGAGGAATTGTTGATTTTAAAATCCAAGCCATATCCTCCACTTTGAGATGATGCAAATTCTCCTTTCTCATGGTTGTGGGTAGTAGGTATGTTTTCCACACGGACAATGATGATGATGTTTTATCTCATAAAATTAACCAACGCATTTGTGTTTCAAATTTTTAAAAGAGGAACTACGTGTACCCTGATCCCCTATTGCACGAAAGGTGGTACGTAGGCACTAAAGGTTCACAACCGCGGCGGGAAAAAAATTTATAAAATAAATGCGCTTCTTTCCTCACCTCCACCATCAACTTTTTATATATAACAATTTTTATAGCCAAAATATACAGATTTTACAAAGAGGCTCCCGCGGAGTACCGTAGATGTTTAGGGTGCTAATACCTTCCCTTTGCATAACCAACCCCCTTACCTTGAATCTTTCCCCCTCTTTTTGGGTTATTCGCTCTTTTCCCATTCCTTTGGAAACAATAAAGCGTGGTGGCGATTTTTATTTTGATTTGTATAAAGTCTAGTCAATCTAATGGCTTAGTCTTAAACATTTCTACCGCTACAGAAAAATGGAGACTTCAGTGGGGAAAGATTGACCTGTTGTTGTTCCATCCCTAAGTGGGTTAAGCATATCTTTGTTTATATCTGTATATGTGTTATATTGTTTTTGTGTTATATGTTGTATATATGTTTTGTCTGGATTTTCCTGGTTTTCAGGGTGCTTGGTGATTACTCATAAGTCCTATACTCGGACTTGGGAAAACTTTAAGATAGGACGGGCGGTATAGTCATGTTAACTTTGAGGGAGTAATCCCAAAAAAGGAGGCATGAGATCCTTCACTCAGTGGAGCCCCCTTTGACTGTAGTGTCGTTTACCGAGTAATCGAGAAGACATACTGCTTTCGACCTGGGAGCCTGCTGAAACTGAGGACCGTAGAATACCAAACCCATCTTGGCCTTTTAGGTGTAGTGTGAAAGCTATGACGGAGTAATCTGGAAATGGTTGTCACACGATACTATGCTCGGACGAGTCTTTCTTGAGAACATTACTAATTACCGAGTTAAACAGGAACTTGGTAATATCCTATGGAAGGATGTAGACTCTGGGAACCTCTAGAACCTTGTTCGGCAGGTGATAACTTTTTAGACCAATACCTTATGGGTAGTACCTTCGACCTCATGCTCATGACGTTGAACCTATGAACCCTATATGTGTGATCTTGTGTGTGATTGCTGCATCATGCATCCATGCACTTATAAGCATCTTTTGGAGAAATCTTATTTCAAGGGATTTTAAAGGTTGACTATTTGTGAATATCTCAGGTACTTTTAACCATGGATTCTAGAAAGAGAAAGACCGGGAAATACAGTTTCAAGGATCCCAAGATAGATGAGTTGATCAGTCTAATCCCCGAGATCGAGTGTTCTGCAGACTTTCGGAAGAAGTATGGCTCCATTATTCCTCTCATGAAGCTTAAGATGAAGGAGGGTATTCTCTCGACCGTGGTCCAGTTCTATGATCCTATGTATCATTGTTTTACTTTTCCCGACTTTCAGTTGATGACTACACTGGAGGAGTATTCTTATCTGTTGGATTTACCTGTTACCGATCGTGTTCCTTTTACTGGTTTGGAGGGTGAGCCAAAACCACATGAGATTGCTGCCTTGATTCACCTGGGGAAGTCTGAGGTGGAAGCCCATATGACTACTAAAGGGGGGATTAGAGGATTACCAGCTCAGTTCTTATTGGATAAAGCTCGTTACTTTGCTAGAATGAATAGTACAGTTGCTTTTGAGGCCATTTTTGCTCTACTTGCTTACGGGTTATTCTTATTTCCTAATGTGGACAGGTTTGTTCACATTAACGCTATCAGGATCTTCATGATTGGAAACCTAGTTCCTACACTGTTGGGTGATGCTTATTACTCTATTCATCTTCGGAATTCTTATCATGGCGGGATGATTATCTGTTTCACGCCTATGTTGTACCGGTGGTTTATCTCTCATATGCCTCAGTTTGATGCTTTTTGGGATGCTAAGAAGGAACCCCGTTGGGCTCCTAAGATCATGGCACTTACTCACTCAGATATTGATTGGTATCATCGAGTTTACCAGGATATAGATATTATTGACAGTTGTGGTAGTTTCCCCAATGTACCTCTTCTTGGTACAAAGGTAGGAATTAACTATAACCCTGTTCTTGCACGGCGACAGCTTGGTTATCCGATGAGGGATAAACTAAATAGTATTCATTCGAGTAGTTTCTTTCTGAATAAAGGAGAAGACCATAAGGAAGCTAGGGAGAAGATTGCGAAGGCTTGGCGTCACATTCATAAGAAAAGTAGGAAGGATTTGGGACCTAGGGGTGATGTTTATTTGGATCCATATCTTCAATGGATACGATCGAGAGCCATTTAGTTAAAGATGTCGTATACCCGGAAGACACCCATGCCTGATCTATTTGTGAAGAGCACTCATCCATTATTAGATGATCTGGAAGAGCTGCAACTTGCTTTGGTTAGGATGCAACAGGAAAGGGATGCTTGGAAGAACAAGTTCCAAACTTTAGAGAGTTCCTACAGAGCAGACCTGAAGGAGAAAGATGACTTGATTGAGATCCTTGAGAGTTGAGCGGTAGAGTCTATGGAGAAGCAAGGGGATTTATTTTCTCCTGGGCCTCAATCAGGTGTTGATCACTCACTTCCTGATTCAAATGATTGGAAGGAGATTGCCATCAGATATACAGAAGAAAACCAGAGGTTGAAGGCTCAGATTTCCAGGCTCATGGGGAAGCTCCAGCGTACAGATTGATCTCCATCAGTTCTTTTTCTCAGGATTTTAGATTTTATTTTCATCTTTTACTTGGGATCATTGAAACTTGTAATCCATTTTGGAGTTATTATAATAAAAAAAATTCAGTATTTCAAAAGCGCTATTACTTTGATGATTGCAATATGTCTATAAACTTTAAATCCCTTGAAATATTAAATAACAAAGTAAAAATAATCATATGCATTGCGTATCATGCATCATATTGCGCATATTTCTTGCATCTGCTATGCATATCCAGATGTCTTACTAAGCTTCTTTACTTCGTTCAGCAAGCTGACTCATCACTACAACACTCGGGCTAATTTCAAAAAGAACATCGACAACTTAGAATAACAGAATCGCGAGCTGCGCGAGGAATTTTATGCTTTGAAGGCCGGCATGGCCAATCTGACTACTCTGATGGAAGCTCTGGTGGCTGCTCAGAATCAGCCACTGAGTGTTCAACCCCAACCAACAAGGGCAAATATTGAAGCTCTGATAGTTCCCGTATCTGCTACTTCGGCTGTTGTTCAAAACCGTATGCCTCAAGGTTATCCATGGGGAATGCCAGAGAATTTTGCACCTGAAGGTTTCAATATTGGGCCTCAAGATACTCCAGTGGTTCAGACTATTGTTACTCCAGCACCTCTTGTGGTGCATGTTATTCCTGCTGCGCCTCCTTCGGTGAATATGGTTCCGTTTGTTAATGATGATGTGTGTCGTCCTTTCCCTCCACCAAGTGAAGACTTGGGTCTTTATAACATAATGGATGATTTTCAAGAGAAGTTTGACAAGATGCAGAGAGAGATAAAGGCCCTCAGGAGGAAAGAGCTATTTGGGCAGAATGTGAATGAGCTATGCTTGGTCCCAAATGTTAAGATACTTGCTAAGTTTAAGGTCCTGGAGTTTGAGAAGTATAAGGGCAACACTTTCCCTCGTGCTCATCTGGTGATGTACATGAGGAGAATGTCTACCCATACTGATGATTAGCGTCTACTGATTCACTTTTTCAGGATAGTTTGACTGGTGATGCGTTGAAGTGGTATATGAGTTTGGACAGCGCCAATATCCATACTTTCAATGATTTAGGAGAAGCATTCATCAAACAATACAAGTACAACGTGGACATGGCGCCTGGCCGTGATAAACTCAGGTCCATGGTTTAGAAAGACAGGGAATCGTTCAAAGAATATGCACAGAGATGGCGTGAGGTATCCGCCTAAGTGATTCCTCCCATGGAAGAGAAGGAGATGACTAAGATTTTCTTAAATACGTTGGGTGCTTTCTACTATGAAAGGATGGTAGCAAGCGCACCAAGTGACTTTACTGAGATGGTAGGAATGGGTATCCGCTTAGAAGAGGCCATAAGAGAAGGTCATTTAACAAAGAGTGAAGGATCTGGAGGTGAGAAGAAGCCATCTTATGGGTTTACCAAGAAGAAAGAAGGGGATGCAAATACTGTTATACAAGAGAGGAGGGTAAATGCTCCTAGAAGGAATTATCAACGTCATCAGCAAGTCGCCTCAGTTACTCCTGTTATGAATGCCGCTCTGACTACCGTTGCTTATCAGAGAACGTCCCAACAGGGGGATCAAGGGTATAATCAGATAAGGGAGAGTTATGACCCTATTCCCATAAGCTATACATAGTTACTACCGGCATTGATTCAGAAAAAGTTGGTCCAGACACGACCACCTCCGGCCATACCATCACCATTGCCTTGGTATTACAAGGCAGACCAAATATATGCTTTTCATCAGGGAGCACCAGGGCATAATATCGAGAATTGTTATCCTTTGAAAACTGAGGTACAGAAATTGGCAAAGTCTTGTGTTCTATCTTTCAAAGACGTGGGACCTAATGTGAAAGATAATCCTCTACCCAAGCATGGGGGAGTAAATGTTGTGAATATGGTGGCCGGGTGTCCAGGCGACTTCCAGATTTTTGATATTAATCTGGTTAGAGGAGATTTGGTGAAAATGCATGCAGACCTCTGTGAATTTAGCTACTACACGCATGACCATGCCGATTGTTCTATTTGCAGTACAAACATACAGGGTTGTAAGAAGATAAAGGTTGATTTACAGGAGATGATGGATGAGGGCCTCATCCATATAATCAGGCCTAGGGAAGAGTATGAAGAGGAAGTGAACATGGTTTCTGGATGTCCTGGTGAGTTCATAATTTTTGATGTGGAGTATATGAATGAGGACCTCGTGCAGTTGCATGCTACCTTCTGCCATACGGCTGGTCAGGTGGAACACCAATATGGATCTTGCATAGTTTGTTGTTGAGACCCCCAAGGATGTTCAATCGTGAAGAAGGGTGTTCAGTTGTTGTTAGATAATGCAACTATCAAGATCACAGGTCAGAGGGATGATTACCATGAAGTTTATATGATTGAGGTTTGTTTAACGGAAGAAGAGGCAGAGGAGGAGTATGCCTCCGCAGATGAGTATTTCTCTTCAGGCAAAGGTTTGTTTTCCGGAAATGACTCATTAATGACCGATTGCGTTAAAGAAGGGGTAAACGTCATTATTCCTTGTTTTAGTGCACCCACCCATTTTTAAGTGGAGTATCATAGCAAGCCAGCTGTTACCCCATTGGTAATTAGTTTTCCAGGTCTTATCCCCTACAAATAAGATAAGGTTGTGCCTTACAAATACAACGCTACAATATTGGAGGACAGTGTGGAGGTTCCCATCCAGCCAATGCCTGGTGTTGGAAATATAGTTGAAAATAGAAGGGTGACCCGTAGCGGTCGTGTGTTTGCACCGGTTGTTCGGAGAGATGTTGATGCTGGAAAGAAAGTTGCTGAGAATGATGAACCTAAGAAGGCTACGAGAGAGACTAGCGGAGATACGTTAGAGAAAAAAGAAGATGACATTTTGAAGATAATTAAGATTAGCGACTACAAAATTGTAGATCAGCTGCTGCAGAATCCTTCAAAAATATCCATCTTGGCTTTATTGATGACCTCCTCTGCTCATAGAGAATCCTTGATGAGGGTACTAGACCAAGCTTTTTGGAGAGTGATATGCCAATAGATCAATTCAGCAGCGTAATAGGAAACATTACGTCGTGTAATAACTTGAGTTTCTGCGATAATGAATTACCAGATGAAGGGAGGAATCACAACTTGGCCCTCCACATCTCTATGAACTGCAAGAATGATTCGCTATCCAATATGCTTATTAATAATGGATCCGCGTTGAATGTTATACCAAGAAGTACCCTTATGAAGTTGAAATATCAAGGAACGCCTATGCGCCCTAGTGGTATCATTGTGAAAGCGTTTGATGGGTCAAGGAAATCTGTCATCGGTGAAGTGAACTTACCTATCCAAATAGGACCACATTTGTTTCAGATAACCTTCCAGGTCATGGACATTGTTCCCGCTTACAGTTGTTTGCTAGGAAGGTCGTGGATACATGAAGCAGGGGCTGTCACTTCAACTTTACATCAGAAGCTAAAGTTCGTGCGTGAAGGGAAGGTGGTGATCATAAATGGGGAGCAGGAATTGTTGATATCTCATTTGTCCTCTTTCAGTATTGTAGAAGCGGATTAAGTTTCTGTTGGAACCCAGTTCCAACCCTTATCCATTGATAACATAAGAGGAAATGAGAGTTCCATGGTTTCGCTGAAGGATACGCAGCAGGTTGTGTGTAATGGTTATAGTGAAGTTTGGGGACAAATTGTGGATCCACCTGTAAACAAGAACAGAACTGGCTTAGGGTTCTCTTCGAAGAATGACAAAGGTAGGGGCATGAAGCTGATGTCTGCTGCAGGCAGGTATCAAGACATTTTCTGTAGCGGAGGCTATCTTCATTTGACTGTTTCCAGGATTAACGCCATTGTGGAGGATGAAGCAGAGCAGGAAATGCCAAATTATGTGACGCACGGAGTCAGGGTTCAGAACTGGATCACCATTGATGTTCCCTCTTGCATACATGTTTCAAAGTAATTTGATTTGTTAATCTTTTTTCTTGAAAATCTTTCACTCTGCCCAAGGTGGAAGTACTAATGTTGTGGGGCTTATCTGTTTGATGTGACTGTTAAGATCAATAATAAAAGTTGTCTTTGTTTCCCAAATTAAGTCTTTATTTTTCTGCTTTTTCTCGAAAAATGGTAATAAAAAAAACCTTTCAAAATAAATAATAACTGAAATTTAATCTGCATGATCACTTATTATATGTGTCAGTTTCTAAGTGCAATCACAAATCATATGTGTAGATTAATTAAAAAACTCGTTGAATACAATGACCCTGCACCCTCTCCCAACTTTGAATGTCATGTGTATGGGGCTGAAGAAGAAGATTATGATTAGATTCCATAAGAGGTCTCACGGTTGCTTGAGCACGAGGAAAATACCATTCAGCCATATAAAGAGCCTTTGGAAGTAATCAATTTGGGTTTAGAAGAAGATCCAAGGGAAGTCAAGATTGGAGCATCACTGCATCCTGATATGAAGAGCAGGTTGATTGAGCTGTTGAAAGAGTATGTGGATTTTTTTTTTGGTCTTACCAAGATATGCCCGGTCTAAATACAGACATTGCCGAGCACCGTTTGCCGTTGAAGCCAGAATATCCGCCAATTAAACAAAAGTTGAGAAGAACTCACCCAAATATGGCAGTAAAGATAAAAGAGGAGGTTCTAAAGCAGATTGATGCGTGTTTTCTTGTGACGCCAATGTATCCTCAATGGATTGCCAATATTGTCCCAGTACCGAAAAAATACGAAAAAGTCCGCATGTGCGTAGATTACAGAGATCTAAATAAAGCTAGTCCAAAATATGATTTTCCGCTGCCTCACATCGACATGTTAGTGGATAGCACAGCAAAATTCAAAGTATCCTCGTTCATGGACGGATTTTCCGGGTATAATCAAATAATAATGGCTCCAGAGGACATGTAAAAAAACAACGTTTATCACACCCTGGGGAACATTCTGTTACAGAGTGATGCCTTTTGGGTTGAAGAATGTTGGTTTAACGTACCAGAGGGCTATGACAACCCTATTCCATGATCTAATGCACAAGGAAATTGAAGTATATGTTGATGATATGATTGCCAAATCCCAGACTGAAGAAGGGCATATAGAAGATTTGTTGAAGCTGTTTCAGCATTTGAGGAAGTATCGTCTCCGCTTGAATCCAAATAAATGCACCTTCGGTGTTCGATCAGGAAAATTGTTGGGTTTCATTGTTAGCCAGAAAGGAATTGAAGTTGACCCTGATAAAGTCAAGGAAATTCAAGAAATGCCAGCACCGAGAACTGAAAAGCAAGTCAGAGGCTTCCTCGGGCGTTTGAATTATATTTCCAGATTCATTTCCCACATGGCTGCAACATGTGAACCGATCTTTAAGTTGTTGAAGAAAGATCAAGGATGTGTATGGACGGATGACTGCCAAAGGGCATTTGAGAGTATTAAGGAATATCTTCTTGAACCTCCTATCTTGCTCCCTCCCATAGAAAGAAAACCGTTGATTATGTATCTGACAGTGTTAGATAAATCTATGGGTTGTATTCTGGGACAACAGGATGAAACAGGGAAGAAGGAGTTCGCCATCTATTATCTCAGTAAAAAATTCACTCATTGTGAGTCGCGGTATTCCATGCTGGAAAAAACATGTTGTGCTTTGGCCTGGGCGGCAAAGTGTTTGCCGCAGTATATGTTGAATCACACCACTTGGTTGATCTCTAAAATGGACCCAATCAAGTACATTTTTGAAAAACCTGCTCTTACTAGAAAAATTTCCCGCTGGCAGATGTTGTTATCTGAATATGATATCGAATACCGCAATCAAAAGGCTATTAAAAGTAGTGTGTTGGCAGATTATCTTGCTCACCAACCAATGGAGGATCACCAGTCTGTAGAATATGAATTCCTCGATGAGGATGTGATGTTCCTGAAAGTGAAGGATTGTGATGAGTCGCTGCCTGAGGAAGGCCCTGACCCAGAATCTCGTTGGAGTATGATATTTGATGGAGCCGTGAATGCTTATGGTAAAGGAATTGGTGATGTGATTCTCACTCCTCATGGATCGCACATTCCTTTTACTGCAAGGTTAACATTCGATTGTACTAATAATATGGCAGAATATGAGGCTTGCATCATGGGTCTCTAAGAAGCTATTGATCTCAGAATTAAAATTCTCGATGTGTATGGCGATTCAGCTTTGGTAATAAATCAGATTAAAGGAGAATGGGATACTCGTCACCCCGGCTTGATCCCTTACAAAGATTATGCTAGAAGATTATTACTATTCTTCAATAAAGTTGAATTCCATCACATCCCTAGAGACGAAAATCAAATGGCGGATGCTCTGGCAACCCTGGCTTCTATGTACCAAGTGAATACTTGGAATGATATACCCCGAATTGCGGTTCGACGACTGGATAGGCCCGCTCATGTGTTTACAACAGAGGAGGTAGCAGATGAAAAACTTTGGTATCATGATATCAAGCATTTTCTTCAGACTCAAGAATACTCGATCGGTGCATCAAAGAAAGATAGAAAGACACTGAGAAGATTGGCTGGCAGTTTCTTCCTCAATGAAAAGGTGTTATACAAGAGAAATTATGACATGGTCTTGCTCAGATGCGTGGATAGACACGAAGCAGACATGTTGATGCATGAGATTCATGAAGGTTCATTTGTCACTCATGTCAATGGACATTCAATGGCTAAAAAGATGCTAAGGGCAAGTTACTATTGGTTGATAATGGAATCTGATTGTTATAAGTTTGCAAAGAAGTGTCATAAATTCCAGATTTATGCAGACAGGGTCCATGTACCTCCGACACTTCTCAATGTGATTTCCTCCCTATGGCCTTTCTCTATGTGGGGTATTGACATGATTGGGATGATAGAACCCAAAGCTTTGAATGGACACCATTTTATCTTAGTAGCAATTGATTACTTCACCAAGTGGGTGGAGGATGCTTCATATGCCAATGTTACTAAGCAGGTGGTTGTGAGCTTCATTAAGAATAACCTTATATGTCGGTATGGTGTGCCAAGCAGGATTATCACTGACAATGGCTCGAATTTGAACAACAAGATGATGATGATAGAACTGTGCGAAGAATTCAAGATTGTCCATCACAATTCATCTCCATACAGGCCTAAGATGAATGGGACTGTTGAAGCTGCTAATAAGAATATCAAGAGAATTATCCAGAAAATGGTTGTTACTTATAAGGATTGGCATGAAATGCTTCCTTTTTCTCTGCATGGATATCGGACATCTGTCCGCACTTCAAAAGGAGCAACCTCGTTCTCCCAGGTGTATGGAATGGAATTTGTACTCCCTGTCGAGGTAGAGATTCCCTCGATGTGTGTGATAATGGATACCAAGTTGACAGAGGCTGAATGGGTCCAGAACAGGTTTGACCAATTGAATTTGATTGAGGAGAATAGAATGGAAGCTTTGTGTCATGGCCAGTTATGTCAGAGAAGAATGAAGAAAGCTTTTTGATAAAAAGGTCAAACCTCGTGAATTCAGAGAAGGCGACCTCGTGCTCAGGAAGATCATGTCTTTCAACACTGATTCTAGGGGCAAGTGGACTCCCAATTTTGAAGGCCCGTACATTGTCAAGAAAGCCTTCTCTAGAAGTGCATTAATTCTTGAAACTATGGATGGCGAGGAGTTCCCACGTCCCATGAATGCTGATGCAGTCAAGAAATACTTCGCCTAAAGAAATAAAAGAACAGCTCGCTAAGTTGAAAACCCGAAAGGGCGGCTTAGGCAAAAAGGAGCGTCTCAGTAGGCCAAAAACCCAAAAGGGTGGTCTAGGCAAAAATTAGAGACATAAACAGAATAAAATTCCCGCTAAGTTGAAAACCCGCAAGGGAATCTTAGGCAAAAGTTAGGGACTTTCTAGGCAAGTAACTACGTCTGACAAGATTTGATCATTGAAGCAACACTCTTCTCGGATCCTCATCATACTTCAACAGAAGCCGATGCTCAGGATTTCAAAAGTTGTTAGAGGGGATAGTGGTTGTTGTATCTCAATGTATCTTTTCCAGTATATATTACCATTCTCTGAACTTTGTAATCATCTATGGAGTCTTGCCATTCGCAGACTACTATGCTGTTAATGAAATTTGAGCTTTTACCCAATTCTTTGTATTTATTATTTTATTTAGTTTGCAAAGACTCCGTTTATTATTGATAATAACTTTCAAAGCAAAAAAAAAAAGATTAAATAACAAAATTGACTTTTAAAAAAAAAAGAGATTTTACAATCTGTTTTTACTTTGAGATTTGTGATGAAACAATGACAACAAAAATGGTGATCCCAAGAATCGACAAACTCCAGTTGCTTTGAGAAGTTTCTGTTCCCCTCGGGAAGGTCTACTCGGGTTGTTTTCTCCGTATTGGGTTTATGGTTCTGGTATCCTCGGTCAAGTTTGGATTCATTTCTCCTATTTTCTGAGTTTTCATGATGTGAAGTTTTAATCCTCATTTTCTCCAGTGAAGTTTTCGTTTGGCCCGATAGAAGTTCTTTTTTCCAGAGAGATTAGTACCATACCCGCTCTTGAAGAACGTAGGTCCTTGGTTTCTCCAAATGAAGGATGTATTGTGAATATGATGTTAACCTTGCCAATGAAGTGAGTCTGATTTCCCCAATGAATGTTCAGATGTTTTGGTGTCATTCTGCTTTGCTTGAGACTGGTTTTGTAATCTCCAGTAGGAATGTTACTTTCAAAAACACTTGTTTCCCCGGTGAAGCCTGAAGAAGGATGTTCTATCCTTGTATCCGTACTGTTTCATCACTTTGATTTATCTACCTCTGGATCATGTTTCTCCTCAGTAAAGTTAAAGCAGGCAATAGGTTTTGTTTCCTCAGTTGGCCTTTACCTTTCTTGGAATGATCATTTTGGATGAAGTTTAGCCGAGTGTTGTTAGTTCCCAACGCAATTTTACCTGGTTGTTCCCAATGTTGTATATTTGTTGTGTCAGCATACGCACGATAACGTTCATACAATCATGCATACATCATGCATAGCTAAAATTGGCAAGTCATTGTTCATTGACATTTGTTAATATTTTTTTCTTGTTGACATATTACCCTGTTTTGCAGATTTACATTGTCCTCTCTTCAATAGAGTGTTGGTCCTAAGCAGAAAGCGTATATTCTTTCAATGTCCCCACTGAGTTGTCCCTCATGGAAGATTTTTTGCTTTAGCCTTCCGGTACAGCTCCTTGTTTGATTGGATTTGGTTTTCCCTCTTGATTTTATTTCTTAAAGGATATATTCTGGTTGACTGTTTCATTCCAGTTTATTTCTGGATTGAATCTATGGTTCCACGGAAATGTTATTTACTTTGGATTTCTGAAAACTCCAGATTTTGGTTGGTGCATTTATTTTGCACGAGAAGACTTTATCCCCTCAGCAAGAATATCAAGGCATCTCCCCAGGAAGTCATACTTCCTTCCCAAAAAGCCATTTATTTTACAATCTTCCGTGACAACAAGTAGCAAATCTCTTTATTTGAGACAGCTCAAATGTTATCCTTTCCAGGCAGAGCACCTTGGTTAAAGAAGAAGTTGAGACCCGTTCTAGGTGAATCACCAGAATCTTGGGGAAACTTGTTATATTTTTGCTACCCTCAGTGAACGTTGGTAGTTCATCGTCAGTGAACGGCGGTGATATGATATATTCTCATTCTACCTTCAGTGAAAGTTGGTAGACCATCGGCAGTGAACATCGATGTTTGTTATCTTTTTGCTACCCTCAGTGAACGTTGGTAGTTCATCGTCAGTGAACGGTGGTGCTATACTATTTTCTCTTTCTACCTTCAGTGAAAGTTGGGAGACCATCGACAGTGAACGTCGATGTTTGTTATCTTTTTGCTACCCTCAGTAAACGTTGGTAGTTCATCGTCAGTGAACGGAGGTGATATGATTTTCTCTTTCTACCTACAGTGAAAGTTGGTAGACCATCGGCAGTGAACGTCGATGTTTGTTATCTTTTTGCTACCCTCAGTGAATGTTGGTAGTTCATCATCAATGAACGGCGGTGATATGATATATTCTCTTTCTACCTTCAGTGAAAGTTGGTAGACCATCGGCAGTGAACATCGATGTTTGTTATATTTTTGCTACCCTCAGTGAATGTTGGTAGTTCATCACCAGTGAACGATGGTGATATGATATTCTCTTTCTACCTTCAGTAAAAGTTGGTAGACCATCGACAGTGAACGTCGGTGTTTGTCATTTTTTTGCTACCCTCGGTGAACGTTGGTATTTCATCGTCAGTGAACGGCGGTGATATGATATATTCTCTTTCTACCTTCGGTGAAAGTTGGTAGACCATCGGCAGTGAACGTCGATGTTTGTTATCTTTTTTCTACCCTCAGTGAACGTTGGTAGTTCATCGTCAGCGAACGACGGTGATATGATATTCTCTTTCTACCTTCATTGAAAGTTGGTAGACCATCGACAGTGAATGTTGATGATTATTATCTTTTTGCTACCCTCAGTGAACGTTGGTAGTTCATCGTTAATGAACGTTGGTAGTTCATCGTCAGTGAACGATGATGCTATAATA
This sequence comes from Vicia faba, assembly GCA_948472305.1. Lineage (NCBI taxonomy): Eukaryota > Viridiplantae > Streptophyta > Magnoliopsida > Fabales > Fabaceae > Vicia > Vicia faba. The sequence continues at coordinate 1,329,802,283 of OX451740.1, forward strand.
TTTTCTCTTTCTACCTTCAGTGAAAGTTGGTAGACCATCGGCAGTGAACGTTGTTGTTTGTTATCTTTTTCTCTGCCTTCAGTAAACGTTGGTAGCTTCGCCTTCGGTAGAAGTTGGTGTATCCTTTGACCATTCTACCATCCTCTTTGATTCAGGTATTTTGGTCTACCAGTGATTTATTTTCCTATTGGGGTTTGTAGCGGTGAAAATCGAAGATCAAGCTATTAATTAACTTGACTCGCAAAAGCAAGAGTCTCCACCGCGCTTTATTATTTCCAAGGGAAAAGGGAAAAGAGCGAAATAAAAACCTAAAAATATGCAATGTAAAATAATACTTAAAAATAATGAAAATACAATGCGTTTTTGAAAGAGATCGAGAGTTCGGGGGTTGATTATGCAATGGGAAGGTATTAGCACCCAATGCATCTGCGGTACTCTGCAAGAACCTTTTGAAATATTTGTTTTTTATTAAAATTGTTTGTTTGATTAAAATGGCTTGTTTGGCTAAAAATGGTTTGTTTGGATGATATTTTGAAGATACGATGACCTAGTGTCGATGTTTTGACTTAAATAGTGTGAGTTTGAAAATTGAGTTTTTTAGGAAAATTATTTTGAGTTTAGCAAAATAGTAAAACAAAATGAATAAAGGGATTCACACGATCGTGTAAGATATATTTGATGATAGGAAGTCAACAAAGTTAAAATATTTCCTTGGAATAAAATACAAAGACTATAAACATAGCATTTATCAACTAAATTACGAGAGAATAAACAAACAAAATAATAACAAATAAACAATAAGAAAATCAATTAAAAGACGAACAAAATTAAAAGAATGAAAGCTATATAATTAAAACAAAAGTTATTTAAACTAAACTAAAATTCTAAAATTATCCAAATGAAATCTAAACTAAATTAAAGTTCCAAAGTCATCAAAAATAATTCTAAACTAACTAAAATTTTAAAGTTACTAAAATAGTTTTAAACTAACTTAAAATTACTAAAATAATTCTAAACTAAATAATTTTGTAAAAATTACTAAATTAATTCTAAATTAAATTTAAAACTCTAAAGTTAATTAACTAAACTAAATGAAAATTCTATAGTTAGTAACTAAACTAAATAAAGATTAACATTCAAAAGATTACTAAATTAAATTAAACTAAATAATAAAGTTAAGAAAAAATATCATTATAAGAAATTGAAACTAATCTAACTAATAAAAAAATATTTAAGCAAAAAGTAGGGTGAGAGTAGTAAAATCCAGAACTGGGCTAGGTAAAACAATAAGAGAACAAAGGCCCGTGCTATTGTAACAAAACAAAGTAAATAGAAATAATAAAAAATTAAAATTGCTGCTGGATTGGAATGGGAATTCGGGTCGGGTTTGATGGACATTGGGCTGGCTGTTGGTGGGGGATTAGTTGGGCTTGCTATTTCGGGTGAGGCCCAAAACGAAATAGAGATAAGAAACCCTAGAGCTAAGTGTAACCGCTAAAGTTTTTCCTTAAAAAAATACACTTCCTCTGTTCAAGAATTTTCATGCTAATCTTTCCCTTTCAAAACAATAATCGAACTCCAACTTGCATCTTCTCCTCCACTCTCAATTTCTTTCTTCTCAACCGAAAATGATTTACGCTTTCTAAATTCCTTGGCTCATCTCTTCTGAGAAGAAATAACAAAATTATTCTATCGATTCTCTTTCATAATGCTCCTCTATTTTATACTCTTCTTTGATCAAAACACAACAACAACGATGACAAATCTTCTTTCCACTTATTCTCTCAAAACCGAAAACAACTATGGCCACATAAATTCAACCAAAATATAAAAAAAAACAAGATACCAATGGTTTCTATGTTTAACTAATCGAATCAAATAAGCAAGATTTAAGCATTGCATTCACACAAAATTCAACAACAAGAATCAACTATTCAATTTTCAAAAGAAACAAAAGTGGAAGTGCAAACAAAAATGGCGGAGAAAAGTACCTGTCGGAGTCTCTTTGACAGAGCTTCGAATGAGGTAAGTATAAGAAATCCCTTATTCATCCGACAATCTCTTTAAAAAAATGGTATCGGTGTTGAAGTCGTCACGATCGGGGAAAGTTGTTAATGCGCTATACAATCGTGCAGATTCTGACGTTCTTGAAAAGTTGGTGATGAAAACTGCAGTTGCAGGTTTGTTGTTATCTGCTTCTGTGATGATGAACAAAGTTGAAGTTTGGTGGAAGATTGCTGCTAAATTTCTGGAGAGTTTTGTTGACTTAACTCATACAGTGAAATTCGTCGCCGCACTTTATTGTTTTCAAAGAAAAATGGGAAAAAAGTAAACAAAATCCAAAATAAAATAGAGATAAAAGTACGGGGGTCGGTTATGCAAAGGAAATGTATTGGCACCCTAAATATCTACGGTACTCCGCAGGATCCACTTTGTTTGTTCTAATCTAAGATTGTGTTATCTGAAGCTTAAACTTGCTAAAGGGAATGCATGAATAATTTTAAGAAACAAAAAGAAATAAGCCAAGAGTAATACCAAGCAACAGGTGAGAATAAACCATAGCAGGTGAGAATAAATCACAAGCAGAGTGTGCGTCAGATAAACCCAAGTTATCAAATAAGTGCAACGTGTCATATAAAGTTCAAAGCATCGGATAAGAACTCCAAGTATCAAATAAGAATCCATGCATCAGATGAAATTCCAAACAAATAAAAAAACCCAGGATAATAGATAAATAGTATGAATATCTCATATGAAATAAGAATTCAGGTCCAAGTAGATTAGAAAAAGTTTAGAACTAAGCTTTAACTAGTTAAATCAAAATCCGGGCAACAACTACACATACACATCAATGCTCCATAATAAATGTAAAACAATTTTGAAACCAAAGAGAAACATATCACAATTAAAACCAAACTTCATTATTCAAATTCAACTTAAATGAACCAAAGAAAATTCATCAACACTCTTAAATTAATGAAGTTACATGGCATCGACAACAAACTTACTTGAACTTAGCATGAACAATACAAAACATGGCATCGACAACAAAATCTCATTCCAAATTAATTCAAACAAACATAGTGTCCAACACCAAAATTCATGATAATCCATCATTAGAAATTCAAACCTATGGTATTGACATTGAAATAATTATTCCAATTTGACACAAACAAAATCATAACTCCAATACTCACTTCAACAATTAACTCAAATAAAACGGTATTTCAACAAAACTCATTATTCAAGTTAAAACCAAACAAATCAACAACAATATCACAACACAATCACACACATTGACAAACTACAACTTCATCATCAATTTTCAATAACAATGTCAACACTAACTTCCTATCAATGAACTCACAACATCATCACCATCAATTTCAATAACAACGTCAATATCAACTCAACAACAATCCAACAATAATGTCATCACCTTTAACACAATATAAATTTGTATCATCAATTTCAATATCTCAATTAACACCAACAAATACATTAATAACATCACAACTTCTACACAAATCATTTCTAAACAAACATGTTAGTGATCACAATTTTAAACAATTAACATAAAAACCTCATCCTATTCTAACACAATCATCACCAAAACTCTACCACTCAAACTAACATAACCAACACAATAACATCAATCACAACTTCATCATTCACATTTAAAATAAATATTTCAGAAATTTAAATCAAATGAAATAATGATAAATGAAGTTTACCAATTAAAAGGGTGATGAAAATATTGTTGCAGTTGGCAATTGGTATTGTTCGAGGCAGGGGACTGTTATGAGTTGTGTTGTGACAGTGGGATGGAGTTGTAGTGGTTGTTGTTATGATATTGGTGTAATACCTGGAGGCCAATGGTTTCGGTACTTGTATCATATTATTTATTAATTAAAATGGATTCTTTATTATGTTTGTTTTTCCAAAATAATAAAGTTCCTAGAATAGCTAATCTGTTTAGTTAAATGTTAAGTGTGACTTAATCATGAGATCTCATTAAACATAAGGAAAATATTCTTAAAGTATCTGTAGTCATGCTTTATTATGAAGTGGGATAAATTTAAAGTATTGAGACTATTATGTGGATAGACTGATGATCACATCTCATGAATCATGGATAAAGAGTTATCAAGTCTTCACATAGGTATGAATATTAAGAGTAATATTTATATTGGATTGACCCGCTATGAGAACACTACATAGAAAGTTATGCAAAGTATCATAAGTTATTCTCATAGTGATAATGGTGTATACCACCCTTCGACCTGAAACCACTATGAACCCTAGATATGGAGTCGAGTACTTTATTATTGATTAAACGTTGCGCATAACTGGATAACCATAAAGACAATTGATGGGTACTCCACAAAGCATACTGAGGGACATGAGTGGCCTAGATGGAATTTATCCATCATGCATAACAGGATAAATGTCTAAGAGCCTAATATTTAATTGGACAAGGATGACAAGGTTTATTCCTTGTGTTAAATATAGACATGAGGGTGAAAGGGTAATTGTACACACAAGTATTATCACATAAATGTTTTGTCGGATCACATGACATTTTCGTGACTTGGGTAGCAGTGTGTTGCTAGATACCGCTCACTATTTATTATGTTAAATGTGTGATTTAATATAATTGCCAACATCGTGAAAACCTACAGGGTTACACACATAAGGACAGGTTTATGAAAGATAGAGTAAATAAGCAAAACCGTAAGGTACGATTCACTTAAGTGAATTGTAGAACACCATAAGGTACCACACCCTTAAGTTGAATACAGAATGTGGTAACTTACTGTAGCGGTAGAAATGTTTAAGACTAAGCCATTGAATTGACTAGACTTATACAGATCAAAATAAAAATTGTCATCGCGCTTTAATGTTTCCAAAGGAATGGGAAAAGAGAGAGTAATACAAAAAGAGGGGGAAAGATTCAAGGTAAGGGGGTTGGTTATGCAAAGGGAAGGTATTAGTACCCTAAACATCTATGGTACTCCGCAGGAACCTCTTTGTAAAATCCGTATATTTTGGCTATAAAAAGTTGTATAAAAATGGATGGTGGAGGTGAGAAAAGAAATATATTTTATGGTTTTTTTGCACCTGTCGCGGTTGCAAACCTTTAGTGCCTACGTACCACCTTTCGTGCAATAGGGGATCAGGGTACACGTAGTTCCTCTTTTAAAAATTTGAAACACAAATGCGTTGGTTAATTTTATGAGATAAAACATCATCGTCATTGTCCGTGTGGAAAACATACCTACTACCCACAACCATGAGAAAGGAGAATTTGCATCATCTCAAAGTGGAGGATATGGCTTGGATTTTAAAATCAACAATGCCTTACTTAACACACAAGTGGAAAATATCTCTCTTCACTACATATTATAGAAGTATAGTTGTTTGCATCACTACAAGGATTGACAAGAGTCTAATCTTTTTGAGAAAATTTTAAAGATAAAAAGCCAAAATGGCAAGATGGTTTGAAATGAGATTGATTGACTTTTAGTCTTCTCACAAAAAAGTCAAGGTATCATTAAGTTGATTGGGGATTATTTATGAAAATGTTTCAAAAATACAGGTGCATAAGTCCAAGTTTATTATAAAAATGGTTCAAGTTTAAAAACAAGAAGGGTTTTCAAAAAGGGGGGAGAATATTTTTGAAATTAAAGAAGATGGGAGGAGAAGAAGAGACTATCCTAAAGGATAAGGTAAAAGCTAGGGATAAGAACTATCTAACCAATAAGAAGCCAACACTTGACATTATGAGCCAAGATAGAATTCCCATTCTTTGGATTGAAACCAAACAACCAAAGATACTAGACCTCTTGAGAGAACCAAACTTTAAGTGTATTAAGTCTTCACAAAAATTGGGCAGAGTAACGGCTGTATACGGGTGAATTCCAGATTACAAACAAAGTATGTAATCACAATAACCTGCATACAAAACAAACAAACAACCAATGTCTTGAGGTAAACCTCAAGAACTCCAGACAAAATATCAATTAAGATCACGAGGTCTCCAAAATAGGCCAAGGTTTCTAATCCTAAGTACAAGAAGTCCAATACTCCATAATGCCAAGGATAGTAACCAAATAGTCCAAGTACCATTAAAGGTTTTTATGGTTCATGTTGATTATTAGGTGTCTTAGAAGAGAAAATAAAAGGATCAAGTGAGCAAAATAAAAATGACATAAAATGTAATGCTTAAAGTAAATAGTATATAAAGCATAAAAATAAAAGGCATAAAGTAAAAATAATTTAATAATTAGTGGTTAGTTGGATGACCATCTTGAAACTTGCATTTGGAATTCATTAGAGGATTGGTAGAACCAAAGCCTCCACACAATAAGTTTCACTTGCTTTTTGTCAAGTATATCATCCATTTGGAATCCTCAAAAGTATCATTTAATGATCAACGATGTTTAAGTGATTCGCGTTGACCAAAAGTGTTGTAGATCCATTAGAGGATTGGTAGAACTAAAGCCTCCACACAATGAATCTCAAGGTTATTGGATCAAAGAGATCAAATTAACATGCTTGGGCTTGCAAACATAGGTTTGCGCCACGAATGATCATTTATTCGAATCGGAACAAAATTTAGCGCTATGTTAAACAATCGTAAGTGGACTTATGTAGAAATCGTACCTATTTTGAGGTCGGTCAATAGAAATTTATGTATTTCATGTTTGGAAAAATGATATAGAGATCATTATCCCATAACATGTAATACAATGAGAACGGGGAATAAGATGAAGAGGGAGGGGATGAAACAAACAAACTACATTTGAATTAAACTTTAATTAAACTATTATTAAAATCATTCATCCATTTTTATGGAGCTAAACTCAACACCATGGATCCAATGATGTTAACAAAGTTCATAATCAAAAATTCAATCCAAGATCAGACAGAAAATAATCACAAAATAACATTGCATTTAATATATACATAAAAATGTTTTAAAATGTTTTTAAAATAGAAATAAAAGAGAAAAATATCAACTATATTCAAATTAATCAAGAAATAAAAATTAAGACCATAGAAAAATCAGAAATGAACTAAAATGATTTTATAAAAATTTTGGTAATTTTTTTTAAGTCAGAAACTATTTTTAAAATTAAAAGAAATGAGTAAAATAAACCAAAAATGATAAAAAATAGCAAAGTCAGAAATAAAAAATAAATGAGGTCACCAATATTTGTCACAATATCATTGGATCATTCCATAATTTTTCAGAATTTAAAAATGCATAAAAGTATTTTTAAACATTTAAAACAATTCAAATAAAGTGAAAATTTATAAATAATTATCAAAACACAAAATAAAATTTTGAAAAAATATAAATCAAAAATAGAAAAATCAAAAATGTTTTTCATAATTTTTTCAGATTTTTTGGACTTAAAATGAATTTTCTATGATTTTTTGAAATTTAAAACAATTAAATATAAAAATCAGAAAAGAAAAATAAAGTCAAAAATATCTGGACCATTGGATGAGAGTCAAAACGTGTTAGTAATCAAATCCAAGGGATCTGGCGCGCTGTGCATATCATGGTCATTAGTGAATAAAATACTGAATCAAATGTAAATCAGAAATTCAAAAAATCCAAATGGCGTTGTTTCATTGGTTGAAGGATGACACGTTGGTCATCTTCAACCTCCAGCCAGTCCCAAAACCATATTGCTCAATCTGTAAAATTAAGCACGATACCTATGCCATTCGCTTCGTCTCTTCAAGACGAAGACAACCACACCTTCGCGATAAATTTATATAAACTATAGCTCAAGCAATTTGGAAGGAAAGTTTTGAAAAGAAATTTGAAATTTCAGGGTCAAAACATGTTTCCAGATAAAATTAAGTGTTGCGCATAGAACTAGGCAATGAGAGCATCACAATGATATCAAAGTTTTGAAGAATTGATAAAGAAATCTACCTATTGAAAAATTGGATTGAAAAAGGCTTGAACACAGATTTTGAAGTTGCAGAAATTTGAGTTATATAACAAGTTTGGCAGGGTGATTCTGGATATCCAAGCTTGAGAACATGAATGAGGGATGACCCTCTATTTATAGGGAATCAAATGGAATGTCCAATCGTGTGAAATGATGAAGTTTGAAGGGAAATCGTGTCATGTTGTAAACAAGAAAAGTGTGACTTCTAATTTGATCAAAACTCATCCAAACGCGTGTTTTGTTGTGCTAATCATTTATGGAATTCACTAAACATGTTTAGAGCCAAAAACACGCAGAAACAAAGTGTTTAGAAGCTAAACCAATGATTTCAAATTCTGACTTTTAAAGAAACTTCAGTTCCAAATTACCAAGTTCAAACCAATGGCATTCTCAGCTCAAGGGGTCTTAGGGCATGATTCTTGATGCTTTAGAAAGATGAAGTTACAAGCTTTTCAATAGGAAAATAATGGATTCAAATAGATGTTTGAGCTGAAATTTGCAATGAGTCAAAGTTGGGAAAAAGAGGTTGACTTTCCATACTTAGAAATATTTCAAATTTTTCTTCAAAAGTGACCTATAATATTTTTCATTCAAACATGTCCTTCCACTTGGAATTTGCTCTTGACCAAAAAAGATGGAGTGAAATAAACCTCTTGAGTGACATTTTGAAACTTGAACCATTCAAAATATCCAAAAATTGAGAGAGTTATGAATTGTTGAAGTTGGAAAAAAATCATGACATGACCTATAATCTTTTGTATCCTTAGGGCATCTTCCATCCATTTTATCACTTTGCATATAAAAGAAGGAATAAAGTCCACATCCTCAAGATCATTATGGAAAAAGAGTGGGATCAAGGTGATACAAATTGACTAAGTTATGATCATTTGAAGTCAACCATGAGAAATTGGGGGTTCATTTGGAGGACTTGTAATCTTTCTTCATCATCAAGTTTCTTCCACATGAAAAATCCTTGAAACTTTTGAAGTGATTTGTTAATAACCATTTTAAGAGAAGGATGTCTTTGGAATCACTCAAAAATACCAAAAGATGAGCAAGATATACTTCTTTGAAGTTTAAAACCCTAGCTCCTAGATCAAGAAAATGCTTTGAGGAACATTGACAATTTTGAACCACCTTTCGTGTACCAATAGTCTTGCTTTGTAGATAGAAGTTATTGAGGATGAAAATGAGAATTCATAGCCACCAAAACCACTTCCATATCTTGAGAATTGAGAGAAATATGCACTTGTGATCAATGGAAACAAGACTTTGTCCAACCATGACAACTTCTTCAATCAATCCCTTGCATTTTTGAATCAATATTGATGACTTGGAAATGTAGTGAACCAAAATAAACCTTGCCATGCCATCCCTTCCAAAACAACTTCAATGGTGAGGTTTAGACTTCTCAAGTTTTATTGACTAGGACATGGAAATAAACTCATGAATCCAAGGAGAAACTTGCTAAGCCTCATTGCCTTTACCTACATTATTAGCAAGTAAGACAAACCAACATTAGATTTTATTAATTAAAATAAAAATCAAGACAAAATATTCATGATCACAAAAGAAAACAAGTCAAGGTGCTTGGTGATTCCTCAAAGAGCAAAGCTAAAGATAGTGGGAGGAACCAAAAGCCCAAATGTGATCCTGTTGTGATTGAATCATGGTATGATAAAGGGATCTTAGGGGAAAAAATTGGGGTACAACAACTTCCCTTATTTAAGTTTCTTCTATCTGGAGATACAAAGGTTAAAAATCTTCGTGTCGACGCGATCGAAGATACTTAAATATAAAACAAATCCTATTTTTGGCCCGAATATTCCATGCAATGCTTATGAGCGTGAATGCATATGAACAAAATCAAAGAGACACAAAACACCGCTGAAGATGTAACAAAGGAAATAAAGAAACAAAAGTGAAACCCAACCAGGAAAATAAATCACTAGTGGATCAAAAGACCTGACTCATGGAGGATGATAAAAAGTCAAAGGATACACCAACTTTTACTGAACGTGAAACTACCAACGCTCATTGAAGGTAGAAAGAAGAAAGAAATAATAACACCGAAATTTACTAAAGGTAGAGAGAAAAAATCATTGATGTTCACTGCCGAAGACCTACCAACCTTTACCGAAGGTAGAGAGAAAATAAAATAACATAACACTATCATTCACTGATAGTGAACTACCAATGTTCACTGTAGGTAGAGAGAAAATATCATCGACGTTCACTGCTGAAGACCTACCAACCTTTACCAAAGGTAGAGAGAAAACATATCATAGCATCACCGTTCACTGATGATGAACTACCAACGTTCACTGAAGGTATCAAAAAGATAAAAATCACCAACTTTTACTGAAGGTGACCTAACTTTCACTGAAGGTAGAAAGAGAATATATCATAGCATCGCCGTTCATTGACGATGAACTACTAACATTCACTGAGGGTAGAAAAAAGATAATAATCATCGACGTTCATTCCGAAGACCTACCAACTTTCACTGAAGGTAAAGAGAGAATATATCATAGCATCGTCGTTCATTGACGATGAACTACCAACGTTCACTGAGGGTAGAAAAAAGATAACAATCATCGACGTTCACTGCCGAAGACCTACCAACTTTCACTGAAGGTAGAAAGAGAATATATCATAGCACCGCCGTTCACTGATGATGAACTACCAACGTTCACTGAGGGTAGCAAAAAGATAACAATCAACAACTTTCACTGAAGGTGACCTACCAACTTTCACTGAAGGTAGAGAGAGAATATATCATAGCATCGCCATTCACTGAAGGTAACAATCATTGACGTTCACTACTGAAGACCTACCAACTTTCACTGAAGGTAGAAAGATAATATATCATAGCACCGTTGTTCACTGACGATGAACTACCAACGTTCACTGAAGGTAGCAAAAAGATAACAAGTTTTCCCAGAATTCTGGAATTTCACCTAAAAAGGGTCTCAACTTCTTATTTAACCAAAGCATTCTGCTTGGAAAGGGTAATATATAAGCTGTCTCAAATAAAGAGACTACCACTTGCAAAGATTTCACAATGAACTGTCTATGTGATATTGAAAGTCTTTCCATCCACTGGTGTAATTTGACAACAGGCTGCAAATTATCCACTCATAGAGAAGATAGCAAAAAAGTTACGTCGACTTTTACAGAGAAGTACAAGTTGCCTAAATAACTAGACCTGCTACTCGTTATAGAGGATTGTAAAAAAATGACTTTCTGGGGAGAACAATATGGCTTCCTGGGGAAAGAAATATGACTTCCCGGGAAAATGCCAATACATTTTTGCTGAGGAGATAAAGTTTTCTCATGCAAAATAAATGCACATTCTCAAACCAATGCTCGAAGTCTGCAAATATCATAAGTAATAATATTGAAGAGGATCAAAGATTCAAACAAGAAATAAACTGTAATGAGACAGTCGTCCAAAATACATCCTTTGAGAAATAAACTCATGAGGGAAAACCAAATCATCCAGATAAAGATCTGTGCAGGAAGGCTAGAGCAAAAATCTGCCACGAGGGATAATTCAGTGGGAAATTTGAAAGAACATACACTTTCTGCTTATGACTGACACTCTGTTGGAGAGAGGACAACACAATTCTGCAAAACAGAGCAATACGTCCATGAAATAATGAATGTGATTGAGCAATGATTTGCCAAATTTAACTATGCATGATGTATGTATGAATGTATGAGTGATATCGTGCATATGCTGACAAAACAGATATATAACACTAGGAGTAACCAGGAAAAACCAACTCGGGCACAAATAACACTCGACTAAATCACATCCAAGATGAACATTCCAAGAAAAAGTAAGCGCCAACTGAGGAAACAAAATCCTACTGCATGTCTCAACCTCACTGGGGAGAAACGTAATTTGGAAGTAAACAAAACATAACGACAAAACAATACAGATACAGAGATATAACATCCATCTCTAGGATTTACCAGGGAATAGCACTCAGACTTCAACGGGGAAACAAATATTTTCAAGTGTAATGCTTCTACTGGGGATGGCAAAATAAATTTCAAGTAAAGCAGACAGACACCAAATCATCAAAAAATTCACTGGGGAATTCAGGCCCATTCTGAAGGAGGAAAAACATACAAACTTCACTAAGGCATATAATGTCCCATCATCGAGACATTAACTGGGGATTTCGTGCTGATTTCATTGGGAAGGTCAACACCATATTCCTAAAGGGAAAACTAATATACGTTTTATACTGGAGAAATCAGAGACATGTGTTCTTCGAGAGTAATTATTGTACCAACTTCTCTGAGAAGAAAGAACTTCTGTCAACCAAGCGAAACCTTCACTGGAGAAATCTTAGATTGAGTCTTCATATCAGGTAAACTCATAAAAGAAGAACAATGAACCAAAACTTGACTGGGGACACTAGAGCCACAAACCCAATACAACGAAAACATTCTGAGAAAATCTTCCCCGGGAAACAAAACTTCTCAAAACAACTGGAGTTCGTCCATTTCTGGGATCACCACTCTTGTTTTTCTCTTGTGTCACAAATTTTAAAGTAAAAGCAAATTATAAATTATTTTTGAAAATCAATTTTGTTATTTAATCTTTTTGCTTTGAAAGTTATTATCAATAATAAATGGAGTCTTTACGAGCTAAATAAAATAATAAATACAAAGAATTGGGTAAAAGCTCAAATTTCATTAATAGAATGGTAGTCTGCGAATGGCGAGCTCCATGGATGATTACAAAGTTAGGAAAATGGTAATATATAATGTAAAAGATACATTGAGATACAATGACCACCATCCCCTCTAACAACTTTTGAAATCATGAGCAATAGCTTCTGTTGAAGTATGGTAAGGATTCAAGAAGATTGTTGCTTCAACGATCAAGTCTTGTCTGATGCAGTTACTTGCCAAGAAATTCCATAACGTTTGCCTAAGCTTCCCTTGCGGGTTTTCAACTTAGAGGGAAATTTTATTCTGTTTATGTCTCTAATTTTTTCCTATACCGCCCTTTCGGGTTTTTGGCCTACTGAGACGCTCTCTTGTTTTGCCTAAGCCGCCCTTTCGGGTTTTCAACTTAGCGGGCTGTTCTTTTATTTCTTTAGGCGAAGTATTTCTTGACTGCATCAGAATTCATGGGACATGGGAACTCCTCGACATCCATAGTTTCAAGAATTAATGCACCTCCAGAGAAGGCTTTCTTGACAACATATAGGCCTTCAAAATTGGGAGTCCACTTGCCCCTAGAATCAGCATTAAAAGACATGATCTTCCTGAGCACGAGGTCGCCTTCTCTGAAATCACGAGGTTTGACCTTCTTATCAAAAGCTTTCTTCATTATCTTCTATTATAACTGCCCATGATACAAAGCCGTCATTCTCCTCTCTTCAATAAAATTTAATTGGTCAAACCTGTTCTGGACCCATTCAGCCTCTGATAACTTGGTTTCCATTATCACACGCAAAGAGCGAATCTAAACCTCAATTGGGAGTACCGCTTCCATTCCATACACAAGGGAGAACAGGGTTGCTTCTGTTGAAGTGTGCATAGATGTTTGATATCCATGCAAAGCAAAAGGGAGTATTTCATGCTAATCTTTATAAGTAACAACCATCTTCTGGATAATCTTATTAGCAGCTCCAACAACCCCATTCATCTTTGGCCTGTAGGGAGATGAATTGTGATGCACAATCTTGAATTCCTCACAAAGTTCTATCATCATCTTGTTGTTCAGATTTGAGTCATTGTTAGTGATAATTCTGCTCGGCACACCATACCGACATATAAGATTATTCTTAATGAAGCACACAACCACCTGCTTGGTGACATTAGCATATGAAGCAGTTTCCGCCCATTTGGTGAAGTAATCAATTTCTACTAAGATGAAACGGTGTCCATTCGAAGCTTTGGGTTCTATCATCCCAATCATGTCAATACCGCACATAGAGAAATGCCATGGGGAAGAGATCACATTGATAAGTGTCAGAGGCACATGAATTTTGTCCGCATAAATCTGGCATTTATGACACTTCTTTGCAAATTTGTAAAAGTCGGATTCCATTGTCAAGTAATAGTAACTTGCCCTTAGCATCTTTTTAGCCATCAAATGTCCATTGGCATGTGTGCCAAATGAGCCTTCATGAACCTCATGCATCAACATGTCTGCTTCGTGTCTATCCACGCATCTGAGCAAGACCGTGTCATAATTTCTCTTGTATAACACATTTTCACTGAGGAAGAAGCTGCCAACCAATCTTATCAATGTCTTTCTATCTTTATTCAATGCACCAATCGGGTATTCCTGAGTCTAGAGAAAATGCTTGATTTCGTAATACCAAGGTTTCTCATCTACTACCTCTACTGTTGTAAACACATGAGAGGGCATATCTAGTCGTCAAACCATAATTTGAGGTATATCATTCAAGTATTCACTTGATACATAGAAGCCAGAGTTGCCAGAGCATCCGCCATTTGATTTTCGTCTCTGGGGATGTGATGGAATTCAACTTTGTTAAAGAAGGGTAACAATATTCTAGCATAATCTTTGTAAGGGATCAAGCCAGGGTGACGAGTATCCCATTCTCATTTAATTTGATTTATTACCAAAGCTGAATCGCCATACACATCTAAAATTTTAATTCTGAGATCAATAGCTTCCTCGAGACCCATGATGCAAGCCTCATATTCTACCATATTATTAGTACAATCAAAGGTCAACCTTGCAGTAAAAGGAATGTGTGATCCATGTGGAGTGACAATAACAACACCAATTCCTTTACCATAAGCATTCACAGCTCCATCAAATATCATACTCCAGCAAGATTCAGGATCAGGACCTTCCTCAGGCAATGGTTCATCATAATCTTTCACTTTCAGAAACACCACATCCTCATCGGGAAAATCAAACTTCAAAGACTGATGATCATCAACTGGTTAGTGAGCAAGATAATCTGCCAACACGCTGCTTTTAATAGATTTTTGAGTGCGGTATTCGATGTCATATTCAGATAACAGCATCTGCCATCAGGAAATTCTCCCAGTAAGAGCAGGCTTTTCAAAAATGTACTTGATTGGATCCTTTTTGGAGATCAACCAAGTAGTGTGATTCAACATATACTGCCACAAACATTTTGGCGCCCAGGCCAGAGCACAACATGTCTTTTCAAGCATGGAATACCGCGACTCACAATGAGTAAACTTTTTATTGAGATAATAAATGGCGTACTCTTTCTTCCCTATTTCATCTTATTGTCCCAAAATACAGCCCATGAAATTATCTAACACTGTCAGATACATAAGCAACGGTCTTCCTTCAACATGAGGGAGCAAGATAGGAAGTTCAAGCAGATATTCTTTAATACTTCCAAATGCCCTTTAGCAGTCATCTGTCCATACACAACCTTGATCTTTCTTTAGCAACTTAAAGATTGGTTCACACGTTACAGTCATGTAAGAAATGAATCTGGAAATATAATTCAAACGCCCGAGAAACCCTCTGACTTGTTTTTCAGTTCTTGGTGCTGGCATTTCTTGAATTGCTTTGACTTTATTAGGGCCAACATCAATCCCTCTTTGGCTGACAATGAAACCCAACAATTTCCCTGATTGAACACCGAAGGTACATTTATTTGGATTCAAGCGGAGACGATACTTCCTCAAACGCTGAAACAACTTCAATAAATCTTCTACATGCCTTTCTTCAGTCTGGGATTTAGCAATCATATCATCAGCATATACGTCAATTTCCTTGTGCATCAGATCATGGAATAGGGTTGTTGTTGTACCCTAAAATTTGCCCTCTCATTTATCAAGAATTTCCTCACAAGATCTCTTTGACTCAAGACTGGATTAGGGTTTGACCAACTCAAGACAACTCCTCATGCACTGATGACAAAAATTAGGGTTTGAGTTTGCACAAGGATTTTTGGACTATCAATGCTTCATATGACTTTCAAGGATCATTATGGACCCCCAAGGTTACTCATGCCAATTTTCAAGCCTTGAATCACATTTTTGATCAGTCAATTGGACAGTTGACCTAAAAATCAGCTGTATTGGGGAAAAAGTCAACCATGGCCAATTTACAGTAAAACTTCATAATTGTTTATCCATATCAACATCTTAGACTCATATGTATCATTTTATCAATTTTGGACCATAATTCCTCAAGAAATTTGATCAAATCATCAAAAGGGCAAAATGGTCAAAATTAGGGTTTTGACTGAGAAAGGGAAATTTCTGATTTTTGGCCTAGAAAATGGTCAATTGGTTTAAAGCATGATCTCAAGAGTTCAATTGAATCATATTTACCTAATGACATGGTTCAAAACATTGCAAATCCATTGGATTGACAGATGAATTTTTCAGTCAACTGATCAAAAGTCAACTGTACACTGAAAAGTCAAACTTTGACTTTTTGGTCAAATTCAAGTTCCAAGGATCATAATTCATCAAAACATGTCAAAAGGTGAAACTTGTTCATCAAGAAACCAAAGATTTAAGATTTGGATTTGAAATTTTGAAATTTCTTAACTTAGAAATTTTTCTAAGTATAGAAAATTTCTTATTTTTTCTCAATTTTAAGCCAAATTTTCACCATGATGCAAGATGATTCAAAGGAAACTTCCAACATGAAAGTTGTAGATCTCCATGAAATATATAACTTTTCTTCACACAATTTCTCATAAAGATGTTTGGATCTCAAGATTTAATTTTGTGAATACATGCTCATGAGCTAAAATAACTTAGTGAAATTTTGCCCTAGTTAGGCAGGTTTTTGACCTAACTTCATGCCAATTTTTCACATAGTTCCAAGGGGAACATTTGAAAGCAATTCAAATATTAGTTGTAGAGCACATTGAAAGCTTTCCAAAATTTCCAAGAAATCCTTGATATCATTCTTGAGTAGGGAGAATCGAAGAGATGAAGTTGGCAATTTCTCACTTTGATTTCAAGCCATTTCATGAAGAACAAAAATTCAAATCCTCAAGCATGCTGAACAAATCTTGCTTTGCAGGATCCTAACTTGTTTCTCACTCCTTAATTAAATGTTTTCACAGATGTTGGAAGCTTTAAGCCAAACATTAAATGCATTGTACAAGAACAATTCCATTTTTGGCACAAAGGTGCCATTTCCATTTTGATAAAGCACTACTTTTGCAACTTTCCACTCCTTGATCCTTGCACTTATTTTATCTGCACACAAGCAAATCCCCAACAAAGAGCAACTTTCCTGAAGCCTCTACCAAACCAGACCATGTTTGTACAGCACTTAGGGACTTGTCTCCTCACTTTGCTTCAAAAGCAAGTTATAGAGCCAAAAGGCTATAACTCAAAAACCTGGTGTAGAATTGATCAAAAACCTTTTCTATACTTATACACAAATACATTACAACCTAGAACAGGATTGCTAAGGCTAAAAAACTCTCCCAAACACACTCTCACTTAAAATCTGCCATAACTTGCAGTTTTGCACCTTACATAGCAATCTCACAAACCACTCGTGCGTTTTTAATTTTAAACACCTAAACACTTAATATACATCATATCTAAGTGTTCCAGGCCCCTGTCCCCTCACTGTAACTCCTCCTCCTCCATATTCCATTTTTACATTTCAAGCTTGCAGGTTGACTTGACTAGGGAGATTCAGGAACTTTCAAGGCAAAGTAAAGATTAGAACACACTCAGAGAAGTCCAGGCAAGCTAAATAGATCATCGGGCCTTCTCAAAACTTTCTCAAACTCCATTCACGATCTCCACTGAAAGAGGTAAAAAATCAAACTTCTATCTCTTCATACGAGTATCCTTTGGTATTGATTTGTGAAAACAAAATGTAGATATCCTTGCACTAAAGCCAACCATGTTCATAGATTTCATTTATATTCATTGTGTATAGAGAATTTTGGATTTGAATTTTCTGTAAAAATTAGGTTTTAAATTAGGGCAAGCAAAATTAACTCTGATCTTTTATTGTTAGTTTACATAAGTTAGATGGTTGAACTCGTGAGAAGAAACACTATCATTTTCATGTTTGAATTTTCCATTTTCATGGAGAAATGAGAGAGTTACAGGTGGTCCGGCCATGGCTCAAGGTATTTTTTGTATTATGGCTATGGAGAAATATATATTTATTTATTAAACATATTATTTTAATACAAAAGACCAAAATACCTCATAAATACCATACATTATTTTTCAAGACAAAAAATGCAAAAATACTTACTTTTTTTTAAAAGAAATTTATACCCTTTTAATCAAATAGAATAAGGGTTTATAAGAAATCTTTTCTAAAAATAATTTATTTTCCTAATTAATTTGAGATAATCTTGATTCATTTATTAGGTTTAGGTTAAAACTTTTTTCACATGAAAAAACTAAACAAAATCTTCTTTGCATTCATACATCTTTGCATATTTAATTTATCTTGTATATTATTTATTCCAATATTTGTACATATTCAATTTGGTTGTAATAGTTTAATTAGGTTTATATTATTTCCATCCCCATTTATAAATTGTATACCCCCCCCTCGCACAAATGTTGTAATAGCGTAGGACATTTAAATTTCGCAATTTATCGCTTTTTATATAACATGCTTGTAATTAGGGTTTGTATGGCAAGATAAAAATCAATCAAATAGAAAACCCTAATCCAAGACAAAATCAAGCATGAAAATGACACACTTGCACACAAAACACCCCTAAGGGTATCCCACTTGGTTTCCTTATACAAAATGGCCATATTACGCATGTAAGGTATCTTAGCAAAACAAACAAATACAATATCATAGTCCCTCGATGGCGCTATTCAAAGTTGCCTTGCAAAATTGATCTTAGTCCCTCAAAAAATGCTAAGATACTTTGCAACATTGCTAATCATGGCTATACGATGACCCACGCCCGTCCCGTTAACATCCAAAGATAGGGTTGCTTACCAAATCAATGGTAAGACAACAATATCAAAGGAAAATAAAATGAACAAGAAAGATATTTGAGTAGGTAGATTACTTTTAGTAACTTGCTCCATTTCAAAACAAATATCCTTGCAATTTTCAAAACAAACATACACATTTCAAAACATCTTACAAACATTGAAAACATTTTCAAAAAGACAAACATCTTTGTATACATTCTTAGAACGAGAATCATTACAAAGATTTCCTAAACAAATGGCCTCTTTTACAAAATACTTTCAAAACCACACCAAGCACAATTTCAAACAACAAAAGCAAGTAATCTAGCAAGTAACTAAGAGCCCATGGAAAACCATGGATAAAAAGGGTGTTAATACCTTCCCTTTTCATAATCTATCCCCCGAACTCAAGAAACAATATCAAAGGTCTTTCCTGTGCTTTTTTACCTTTCCTTTTTGGATAAAAGAAAAGTCGGTGGCGACTCTTGCTAACCGCAACATTTGCGATAAAATGCAAAACGCTCCAAGTCAGTTCTCCCACCGCATCACAGAACTGGCGACTCTGTTGGGGAATATTCTAAAAGTGGGGTTACCTTAGGGTTTAGATCATATTTACTTGCTTACATTGTTTGACTTGTATGCTTTACATTATGGTTCTTTGTTTGGGTTTGAATCCTCTACCCGGATTTGGGATACATTATAGGTAAGTAGCAATACATTGTGGAAACTGTGTGGGGTATACCGACATGGTCTAAGCAATAGATACATTAGTGTGACATATTTGTGGGTACCGATAGCCTTTGAGTTAATCAAAGATAATGCGGGGTCGCTGAGTGATGTCATGAAGCACTAATGAACTTCTAGAACCTTTACTTGACTAGCTTGGCCTTTAGGATGTAGTGAGATGACCGGCTTTGGTGCAGTACGAAGTTGGTAGATACTCGATACTACACTCACTGAGGTTTGGTTTCTTGGGATATTTTGGTCTCCATTAAAGAGGCTTGAGCTGAAACAATGACCAAGGAAACAATCCAGTGATATTGAGCTCCTTAGAACCCGGTTACTATTACTAGGACAGGTTTAAGCCAACTAAACTTCAAGAGGGTACTTACCTATAAAACTCCATGCAAGCCTAAACCTAAGGACTTGTTTTCTTTGCTTGTGTATGCATACTTGTACAAAACATCATGGACATCATGAACATCATATGCATCCACTAACCATTTCAAGGATTTTGGGATTTATCTTTGTTCTTGTTTTGTAGGATATGGATTCACTTCGCAGGAAAACTATTCAAGTCAACCTTGTGAGAATTCCTCCATAACTAAAGGAGCTAGCTTCAAGAATTCCTGAAAATTCTCCATTCACCGAGAGACATGGTCGTCTACTCAACTTGGTCACCTCCAACACAGATAAGGACATGATGAAGGTGCTCTTTCAGTTCTTTGATCCTTTGCACCATTGCTTCACATTACCTGACTATCAACTTGTGCCTACTTTGGAAGAATTCTCTCAACTCTTGAGGATTCCCATTCTCAACCAACTACCTTTCAACGGTACGGAAAGAGATCCAAAGCCAGAAGAGATTTCTCAAGCTCTACACTTGCATTCATCTGATGTCACAACTCATTGAGAAACAAGGTTTCTTAGCAAAGTTCCTGTTTGAGAAAGCCCAAAGCTGTTGGAATTCCCTAGAGTTGCAAGCCTTTGAGGAAATTGTGGCTCTCCTCATTTATGGGATGGTTTTGTTTCCAAACCCTGACCAACTTATAGATGTCAACGCCTTCAAAATCTTCATATTACACAACCCGGTGCCTACATTGCTAGGGGATATCCTACACTCTTTTCACACTCGCACAATGAGGAAAAGAGGTGCCCTCATGTGTTTCACTCCTCTCTTGGCAAGATGGTTTATTTCTCATCTTGCCCAGTCAGTCTTAAAAAATGAGCAAGGTTCAAGGTGGTCACAAAGGTTGATGACGCTCAAACATTCAGACATTCATTGGTGCTCCCGTTCCAAAGAGAATGTTATCATTGTTGACCGTTGTGGAAATTTCTTAATGTCCCTTCACTTGGCATTAGGGGAGAAATCACCTATAACCCATGCTTAGACTTAAGGCAGTTTGGTTATGCCTGAAGGGATGGCCCGCATGAGATGTTGATTCAAGGTTTGGTATTCGACTATGACAACAACAATCAAGGTTTTTTCCAGAGATTTATCTGAGCTTGGAGGATGCTAAACAAGGTAGATAGAAAGACTTTGGGACACAAGAATTCCATCCCCCTTGAGTCTTACCTCAAATGGGTACGAACTCACGCTCAGATTCTTATGATGCCTTACCCTTCCATTCTCCCGGTAATCATTGAGTCTGTTAATGAAGGAGACGTTCCATACACTATCCTACATCCTGACATGCCCACATCTCTTGAAGACCTCCAAAAGGATTAGATACAACTCAAAGGAGAGTGGGATACTTTCGAAGCCCAATTCTACACAAGCGAGAAGAAGGTTTTGGAGCTCACTAGGCTACTCCATGAGGAGCATACTCTGAATGCCTACATTGCACCAAAGAGGATGCACACTACTTTTCTATCTTAGAGTTTTGTATTATTTTGCCCAAGGGGCATTGATGTACTCAAACTTTATCTTATTAATATAACGTGTGTTTCTTTTTTTGTCTAAAGCAAATTTAAATCTTTGAAATCCTTGAAAATATTGCATATGCACATATCATTCATCATAACATAAACAGGTCTTTTACAAGAAGTCTCCTCATCTTTCTACTGTTTATTTCAGTAAGATGGATCTCGAGCAAACAGTGAAAGATCTCCAAGCTCAGAATACGCAGTTTCAACAGTTGCTCATGACCCTAGCCAATGGGCAAGAAGAGTTGAAGACTTTGCTGGCTGAAGAGAGGAAGAAGAAAACAAAGAAGGTAACCCGAGTCTTAAACATGGGAAGAATATTTCATGAGCAGACAAGAAGGAATTTGGACTTTGCAACAACATCCGGTGAAGAAGAGGGGAAAGGAAAGGAAACAGTTGTCCCATCAGAATCAGAAGAAGAGGAAGAAGAAGAAGACTACTCTGAGGAACAGTACCCTCCATCTGATGATAAGTATAAACATCTTGAAGAGTGGTTGAGCATGATGGTAATCCAAAAGGTGCCAGGTTTGGACTTTGAGGAATTGGGACTAGTGTCGGGGATTGTGATTCCTCCGAAATTCAAAGTGCCTATATTTGCCAAATATGATGGAGTATCATGCCCTAAAATGCATCTCCGATCATGGGTGCACTTTTTCCAAGATAGTCTATCTGGGACTCAACTCGACTGGCTCTACCAATTAGAAAGAGCCAATGTTCACAATTGGGAAGATCTTGTCGCAGCTTTCTACAAGCAATATCAATACAATGTTGATTTGGCGCCTACCCGTACTCAACTCCAGAGTATGGCCATGGTTTCCAATGAAGGTTTCAAGGACTATGCACAAAAATGGAGAGATTTGGTTGGAAGAGTTCAACCCCCTCTATCTGAGAGAGAATTGGTAGACATGTTCTTAGGCACCTTGTCTGGTCCTTTCTTCAATCATCTAATCGGAAGTTCATCTGCGGGCTTCGCTGAACTAATATTGACCGGAGAGAGGATAGAAGCCGATATTAAGAATGGAAAGATCCAGAAAGACATATCTTCTTTAACAGCTGTAAGGAAGCCCTTTATCAGAAAGAAAGAAAGAGGTGGATGCCGTATATCCGCAAAGAAACCAAGATAGGGTTGAACGCCGACCAATGGTGGGGGCTATTATGATCCCAAAGCCTACATTTGATCAACAAAGAAATAATCAACCAAGGGTAGAAAGGTCATTCAGACAATTTACCATAATCAACATGACTCCGTCTCAAGTATTACCTCATCTTCTAATATCCAATTTGGTGACCTTGAAAGAAGCTCCGAAAAACCCCAATACAACATCCCCTCATTATCACCCCAATGCCCATTGCGCATATCACTCTGAAAGTTCTGGTCACGATAATAATAATTGTTGGGCCTTGAAGAACAAAATATAAGACTTCATTGAAGCAAAAGAGATTGAGTTTGATGCGCCTGAGAAGCCAAATGTCATTTCTTCTCCAATGCCCAGACATGGTCACAATACCAATGTCGTTTAAGAAGATTTATTTGTTACCACTGTTGATGAACTCATGACCCCACTTCGGACCATTAAGATAAACTTGTTGAAAGCCGGTGTGTTCCCGGGCTGTAATGAAGTTTGCCATCTCTGCTTATCCTCATCATTTAGCTGTCCTTTGTTGAAGACAGGCATTCAGTGCCTGATAGATAACAAAGAGATTTTGTTTGAAAAGACTCATGTTTCACCTATTCCTGTTGAAGATGTTTCTATCATTACCATTTCCGCCAATTCTTCCAGGGTCTCCACCAAAAGACCTGTTAGAATTACATCGGTTCTGAAAGCAGCTTCTTTAATAATCACAATGTCTGGGTCAGCCCCATATGAATCAGACAAGACCGTGTCATGGAATTACGGAGGAGACATTTACTACCATGGCACCAAACAAGACTGGACGGCCGTCGAAGAGATAAATTCCGAGAAAGAAGACTCTGACGTCAGTAACATTTCCGAAACTAGAAAAATTACCCGACGAAGGCTCAATCTCTGGTTATCCCTGAGACATCCAAGAAAGAAATGGAGGAGATCCTAAAAATTATAAAGAGGAGCGACTACGATGTAGTTGAACAATTGGGGTAAACTCCCTCCAAAATCTCCATGTTGGCATTACTACTGTGTTCTGAGGCGCATGCAAAAGCCTTGGATAAGTTCTTAAAAACAACCCATTTACCGCAAGAGACATCTGCTGATCAATTTCAAGACTGCATGGCCAGCCTAACTGCGGACAATAGTTTTGGTTTTTCAGATGTTGATCTGACGCTGAGGGGGAGAAAGCATAATGAGGCATTGCATGTCTCAGTGGAATGTAGGGGCACCACTCTGGCACATGTTTTGGTGGATACTGGCTTATCCCTGAATGTATTACCCAATGAAGCTCTTGACAGACTTGACTGTGAGGGGTTGACTTTGAAACCAAGCAACATAGTGGTAAGGGCTTTTGACGGCTCGAAGAGGATGGTACATGGGGAGATGGACATTACCATAAAGGTTGGAACCCAAACCTTCAATTCAACTTTTTATGTGATGGACATCCGCCCTTCATATTCCTGCTTTCTAGGCCGGCCATGGATCCATAATGCTGGCGTTGTTACCTCTACATTGCATCAGATGTTGAAATACCCGGTTCAAGGGAAGATTATCACCGTCCATGGAGAGGAAGAATACATGATCAGCCATCCCAATTCCTTCAGATATGTGGAATTGGACGGCGAATTCATTGAAACTCATTTTCAACACTTTGAAGAGGTCCCCCAAGAGGTGTCAGTGACCAAGGCTGTTCCCAAGATTACAAGCCCTCCACTCCGGATGTGGTCACTGAAAGATGCCAAAGCAGTAGTAGAAAAAGGAGGATGCATTATCTAGGGACAACTCCCAGATATCCCATATAAGTCTGACAAGTTTGGCCTAGGCTTCACTTCAAGTGCTCAAAAGGTTGTACGTCGTGCCCGTGCTGGAGGGCCACCCTTGAAGATCAGCAACTGTGAGGTCAATGCGGTAGAAGATGGTGAAGATGGTTGCAACCTAGAGGAATGGATCTTCTTGACTGTCAATGGAGGGCTCAACAATTGGGAGGCTAGAGACTTCTTCCCAATCACTTTCATCCCTCTGTAATTTATCTTTACATTTTGTTGGATCTGTAATATTCAAAACAATTCGCACTCTTAAAACCTTGTGTCTTACCCGAGGCACAATGGTCCATTTGTAAGGGTTATTATCTCATTTTTCATATGACATCAATGAATCATGGACGTTTTCGCATTCAAACTTTTGTGCTCATTATTTTTCTTTTACATTTTTTACTTTCTTTCAAAGATAACTATACCCTTACACACACCCACACTCACAATGCAGGTATACATCCATTCTGGATTCCATGGGTAACGATACTGCTATGGCCTTTTGTGACTCTAAGAATCTAATTTACCAAGCCGGAGACGAAGGTGAGGAAGATTGTGAAGTACCAGGGGAACTTGTCAGACTGCTACAACAAGAAGAGAGAACCATTCAGCCTCACGAGGAACCCGTGGATACAATCAACCTGGGTATCGGAGAAGACAAAAAAGAGGTCAAAGTGGGTGCTAATCTGGAACCCAGTATCAAGAAGCGTCTAATTCAGCTGTTGCATGATTATGTCGAAGTCTTTTCCTGGTCATATGAAGACATGCCAGGACTTGATGAAGATATTGTGGTACATCGTCTGCCTACAAGAGAAGATTGTCCGCCAGTAAAGCAAAAGGTACGTCGAATGAGGCCTGATATGTCAGAAAAGATTAAAGTAGAGGTCATGAAGCAATTTAACGCTGGATTCTTGGCTATCACCTCTTACCCCCAATGGGTTGCCAATGTTGTTCCTGTATCCAAAAAGGATGGCAAAGTGCAAATGTGTATGGACTACAGAGATTTGAATAGGGCAAGCCCTAAGGATGACTTTCCACTCCCCCACATTGATATCCTAGTTGACAATAGAGCACAACACAAAGTGTTTTCCTTCTTGGACGGATTCTCAGGTTATAACCAAATCAAAATGGCGCCTGAGGACATGGAGAAAACAACTTTTGTCACACAGTGGGGGATATTCTGCTACAAGGTGATGCCATTCGGGCTGAAGAATGATGGGGCAACCTATCAGCGTGCCATGGTAGCTTTATTTCACGACATGATACATCATGAAATAGAAGTCTACATGGACGATATGATAGACAGATCGCAAACAGAAAAGGAGCACCTTGATCACTTACAAAAGCTGTTTGAGAGATTGAAGAAGTACAAACTGAGGTTGAATCCCAACAAGTGCACATTCGGGGTACGATCTGGTAAGCTCCTAGGCTTTATCGTCAGCAACAAGGGTATCGAGGTCGATCCTTCCAAAGTTAAAGCAATGCAAGAGATGCCCGCTCCTCGTACTGATAAGGAAGTCAGAGGATTCTTGGGACGTTTGAACTATATTGCCAGATTCATTTCTCACTTAACAGCTACTTGTGAGCCAATCTTCAAACTATTGAAGAAAGATCAAGTAGTCAAATGGAATGATGAGTGCCAAGTTGCTTTTGACAAAATCAAAGAATACTTGCAAGAGCCTCCTGTATTGATGCCACCAGTCGAGGGAAGACCATTGATTATGTATCTGACTGTTTTAGAAAACTCAATGGGGTGTGTATTGGGACAGCATGACGAGTCTGACTGAAAAGAGCATGCTATTTACTACCTGAGCAAAAAGTGTACCGACTGTGAAACCAGATATTCATTGCTCGAGAAAACTTGTTGCGCTCTGGCATGGGCTGCTCGCCGGCTAAGACAATATATGTTGACTCATACTACCTTGTTGATATCTAAGATGGATCCGATAAAATACATCTTCGAGAAGCCTGCTCTTTCTGGGAGAATAGCGAGATGGCAAATGATTCTGACAGAATATGACATACAGTATACTACCCAGAAAGCTATCAAGGGTAGTGTACTAACTGATCACCTTGCACCAAGCTGTGGAAGACTACCAGTCCATGAAGTTCGATTTTCTGGATGAAGACATCATGACATTAGACAACTATGAAGAATTCAGTCCATGTGACGGACCTGAACAAGGATCCCGATGGACCCTGTTCTTTGATGGGGCATCTAACGCACTCGGCAATGGTATTGGTGTTGTACTCATATCTCTGGAAGGGTGTCATACTCCCTTTACTTCTAGACTTTGCTTCAATTATACAAATAACATGGCGGAATACGAAGCGTGCATCTTTGGTCTCAAAGCTGCCATAGACTTGGGGATCAAATCCTTGGATGTATTTGGAGATTCAGCTTTGGTCATCAGTCAGATCAAAGGGGAATGGGACACCAAACACCCTAACCTTATCCCTTACAAAGAACATGTTTTGACATTTCTACCACACTTTGAGAAGATTATCTTCGAGCATTTCCCGCGAGAAGAAAATTAGCTAGCAGACGCTCTTGCCATAATGTCATCTATGTTTAAACTTAATTGGGATAACGAAGCTCCCCAGATCACCATTGAACGAATGGATGAACCAGCACACTTCCACGAGATTAATACTGAAGAAGTAGTGGACCATCCTTGGTTTCACGAAGTCAAGAGGTATCTCGAGGCTCAAGAATATTCTGAAGGAGCTTCAATCAATGATAAAAAGTTCTTAAGGAGATTATTTGCTAAATTCTTCCTTAGTAATGGCATCCTGTACAAACGCAATCATGACTCTGTGTTACTTCGGTGCGTAGATAAGGTTGAAGCTGAAAGGATCATGGCTAAATTACATGAAGGCACTTTTGGCACCCATTCTAGTGGGCATACGATGGCAAAGAAAATCCTACGGGAAGGCTATTACTGGTCTACCATGGAAGCAGATTGCTATCAACACTCTCGAACCTGCCATAAGTGTCAGATTTATGCTGACAAGGTGCATGTACCTCTGGTTCCTCTGAATGTCTTGACGGCTCCTTGGCCCTTTGCTATGTGGGGAATAGATATGATTGGGGAAATAAAATCGACAACCTCCTATTGTACACCAATTTTTCCCCTAAGATCCCTTCATCATACCACATTGTTTCAATCACCACAAAATCACATTAGGATGTTTGGTTCTTTTCCCTATCTTTAGCCTTGCTCTTTGAGGAGTTACCAAGCACCTTGACTTGTTTTCTTTGGTGATCATGGATATTTTTGCTTTTATTTTCTCTCTAAATTAACAAAATACAATATTGGTTTGTCTTGCTTGTTGATAATGTAGTTAAGGGCAATAAGGTTTAGCAAGTTGCATCATGGGTTCATGAGTTTATTTCTATGCCCAAGTCAAAAGCTTGAGAGATTCAAAGCTCCCATTTGAAGTTGTTTTGAAGTTGGTATGGAAGTAGTCTTGGTGGCCATGAGTCCTTATCATCATACTCAACAAATTCTATTCACAAAGGAAGAATATTGGCACAAAAAGTTTGTTCAAACTTGGCAAAGTTCCACCAAGCATTCTCTTGATCTAAAGGCTAGGGTTTTGGACTTCAGAGGGGCATCTCTTTCTCATCTTATGGTATTTTTGAGTGATTCCAAAAAAATTCTTCTCTTCAAAGAGTTACCAACAAATCACTTCAAAAGTTCCAAGGAGATTTCATGTGGAAGGAACTTGGTGGAGAAGAAAGATTACAAGTCATCCAGATGAATCCCTCATTTTTCATATGAAATTTCAAATGATCATAACTTGGTCAATTTTTATCACCTTGAGCCCATTACTTTTTCATGATGATCCTAAGGATGTGTACTTCATGCCTTCTTTTATGTGCAAAGTGAAAAAATGGATGGAAGTTGCCTTAATAATGCAAGATATTATAGGTCATTTCATGATTTTTTGCCAACTTCAACAAGTGATAACTTGCTCAATTTTTAAAGATTTTGAGTGGTTCAAATTTCAAAGTGTCATCCAATAGGTCTACTTCATTCCATCTTTTTTGGTCAAAATCAAATTCTAAATGGAAGACCATGTTTGGATGCAAGAGATTATAGGTCATTTTTAAAGAAGAATTTGAAAAGTTTCTAAGTATGGAAAGTCAACTCTTTTTCTTCAACTTTGACTCCATGTAACTTTCAGCTCAAGCACCCATTTGATTCCATTCTTTTTCCATTTCAAAGCTTGTTACCTCATCTTTCAAAAGCATGAAGAATTTTGCACTAAGAACCCTTGAGGAGAAAATGACATTGGATTGAACTTGGTAACTTGGAACTGAAGTTTCACCATAAGTCAGATTTTGAAATCCATGTTTTGGCCTTTAAACATCAAATTAGCATGCGTTTGTGATCTAAACATGTTTAACCAAGTTGCCAAAGTGTATTAGAGCATTGAAACGCAAGGATTTGATGAGTTTTGATGCAAATCAGGTCACACTTTCTTCATGATGCAGACCCACACGATTTCCCTCCAATTTGCATCATTCCACGCGCTTGAGCATTCCATTTGATTCCCTATAAATAGAGGGTCATCCCCCATTCAATTTCCCAAACTTAGAGAGCCAAGAACACCCTGCCAAAACTTCACACGAACCCACTTTTGTTGAATTCAGTTTTTGAAATTTAAGTTTCCTTTTCCAAAATTCTTTGCGCATTCATCATCCTTGAACTTCATACAAACTCTCCAGCACTTAAACCAATCAAACAACCCATAATCCAAGCTACAGAAGTCCAGTTTCAGAGCCTCTTACTTGAACTTCGAAAAGGTAGAATTCTCCACCAATTGGATCTAAATCAAGCACTAATTTGTTATACTCCTTTGTTTGATTCTAATGCTGCTTACAATTTTTAAATCCATTGAGAATTGAGAGAGAAATCTCAAATTGAAGGTGCTCTCTATTTTTGTGTTTTGATTCATATCTCTCTCCAAATTTTACATAAATTTGGCGCGATGGTTGTGTTAGAATCGTCTTGAAGAGACGAGTTCAATGATGCTAGCCAGGGATCCTAATTTTTCCATTTGAAGGATCTCACAAAATCCCCATTGCAGGGTGTCTGGAGGTTAAAGACGATGACATGTCTCGTCTCAGCCAATGATAGCGTGCCAAGCGTTTTAATTTCATTGGTTGCCCTTTTTATGATTACCTGTGAGTTTCACTAAGGTCTTTATCAAGCACAGCGCGTCTGGTCCATTGGATTAGCTTACTAACGCGTTTTGACTCTGATCTGATGGTTCACATCTTTTTGGTTTTATTTTATTTTCTGATTTTATATTTTATTTGATTAAATTTTCAAAAATTCATAACTCTTTTATTTTTTATCCAAAAATTATGAAAAATTCACGAAAAAACTTTCAATTATTTCTGATTTCATGAATATTTTTTCACATTTTTATTTTAACATTTGATATTTTTTATATTTTTGTATTATTTGCTTTCTTTTAATTACTTAAAAAATACTTTCTAACATTTTTTAATTCTGAAAAAAATCATAAATATTATTTTGCATATTTTTGATTTTCTGGAAATTTTCTGGAATTTTATGATGAGGTTTACTATTTTTGATCCATTTTATGTTTATTTTAGCAATTTTAAATGGTTTAAAAATAGTTTCTGACGTTTAAAAATTACTAAAATATTTATAAAAATACTTGGATCCATTTCTGATTTTTCTATGGCTTAATTTTTCCTTTCTTGAATAATTTGAACATAATTGATATTTTCCCCATTATTTTCTAGTTTATTTTAACATTTTTTAATCCTTTAATACATATATTAAATGTTATATTATTTTGTAAATATTTTCTGGTTGTCTTGGGTTGATTTTTTGGTCATGACTTTATTAACATCATTGGATCCATGGTATTGAGTTTAACTCCACAAAAAATGGATGAATGATTTTAATAATAGTTTGATTAAATATTAATTCAAATGTGGTTTTTCTTTTTACCTTAAATCCCCTTCATCTCATCCCCTTCTCATTGTACTAAATGTTGTTGGAGCATGATCTCTATATCATGTCTCAAAACAAATGGTGCATAGATTGCTATTGACCGGCCTTAAAATAGGTGCGACTTCTATATAAGTCCACTTACGATTGCTTAACATAGCGCTAAATTTTGTCCCGATTAGAATAAATGATCATTCGTGGCCCAAACTTATGATTGCAAGCCCAAGTATGTTAATTTGATCTCTTTGATCCGATAACCTTGAGATTCATTGTGTGGAAGCTTTGGTTCTACCAATCCTCTAATGAATCTACAACACCTTTGGTCAACACGGATCACTTAAACATCGTTGATCATTAAATGGCACTTGTGAGAATTCCAAATGGATGATATACTTGACAAAAAGCAAATGCAACTTGTTATGTGAAGGCTTTGGTTCTACCAATCCTCTAATAAGTTACAAATGCAAGTTTCAAGATGGTCATCCAACTAACCACTAATTATTGACTTGTTTTATTTTATGCTTTTGTTCTTTTATGCTTTATGCACTGTTTATTTTTTAGCATTTTTACATTTCATGCCATTTTTATCTTTGCTCATTTGAGCATTTATTTTCTTGTCATTTTTACTTTGCTCACTTGAGCTTTTCTTTTTCCTTTTCCTAAGATACTTAATAACTAACTTAAACCATAAAAAACTCTTAATGGTACTTGGACTATTTGGTTACTATCCTTGGCATGATGGAGCAGTGGATTATTTCTTGGACTTAGGATTAGAAACCTTGGCCTATCTTGGAGACTTTGTGATTTTATCTGATTATTTTGTCTGGAGTTCTTGAGGTTTACCTCAAGACATTGGGTTATTTGTTTGTTTTTTGTGTGCAGATTTTTTTGTGATTACATTCTCAGTTTGTAATCTGGAATTCACCCCTATACAGCCGTTACTCGGCCCAATTTTTGTGAAGACTTAATACACTTGAAATTTGGTTCTCTCAAGAGGTCTAGTATCTTTGCTTGCTTGGTTTCAATCCAAAGAATGTGAATTCTATCTTGGCTCATAATGTCAAGTTTTGGATTTTTGTTGGTTAGATGGTCCTTAACCCTAGCTTTTATCTTATGCTTTAGGATAGTCTCTTCTTCTCCTCCCATTTTCTTTAATTTCAAAAATCTTCTCCCTCCTTTTGAAAACCCTTCTTGTTTTGAAACTTAAACACTTTCATAATAAACTTGGACTTAGGTCCATGCATTTTCAAAATCTTTTCATAAATAAACTTCAATCAACTTAATAATACCTTGACATTTTTTCTGAGAAGACTAAAAGTCAACCAATCTCATTTCAAACCACTTTGCCACCTTGGCTTTTTACCTTTAAACTTTTTCTTAAAAGATTAGGCTCTTGTCAATCCTTGTAGTGATGCAAACAACTATACTTCTAGAATATGTAGGGAAGAGAGATATTTTCCACTTGGGTGTTGAGTGAGGCATTGTTGATTTTAAAATCCAAGCCATATCTTCCACTTTGAGATGATGCAAATTCTCCTTTCTCATGATTGTGGGTAGTAAGTATGTTTTCCACACCGACAATGACGATGATGTCTTATCTCTTAAAATTGACCAACACACTTGTGTTTCGATTTTTTTTAAAAGAGGAACTACGTGTACCCTGATACCCTATTGCACGAAAGGTGGTACATAGGCATTAAAGGTTCGCAACCGTGGCGGGTGCAAAAATCATAAAAAAATACTTTTTTTCTCACCTCCACTATCCATTTTATATGCAACACCTTTTTATAGCCAAAGTATACAGATTTTACAAAGAAGTTCCTGCGGAGTACCGTAGATGTTTAGGGTGCTAATACCTTCCCTTTGTATAACCAACCCCCTTACCTTGAATCTTTCCCCCTTTTGGGGTTATTCTCTCTTTTCCCATTCCTTTGGAAACAATAAAGCACGGTGGCGATTTTTATTTTAATTTGTATAAAGGCTAGTCAATTTAATGGCTTAGTCTTGAACATTTCTACTGCTATAGAAAAATGGCGACTTCACTGGGGACAGATTGACCTCTTGCTAGTCCATCCCTAAGTGGGTTGAGCCTATCTTTGTTTATACATGTATATGTGATGTTGTAGATTATGTGTTATATTTTGTATATATGTTTGTCTGAATTTTCCTGGTTTTCAGGGTGCTTGGTGATTACTCATAAGTCCTATACCCGGACTTGGGCAAACTTTAAGATAGGACGGGCGGTATAGTCATGTTAACTTTGAGGGAGTAATCCCAAAAAAGGAGGCATGAGATCCTCCACTTAGTGGAGGCCCCTTTGACTGTAGTGTCATTTACCGAGTAATCGGGAAGATGTACTGCTTTCGACCTGGGAGCCTGCTGAAACTGAGGACCGTAGAATACCAAACCCATCTTGGCCTTTTAGGTGTAGTGCGGAAGCTACGACGGAGTAATCCGGAAATAGTTGTCACGCGATACTACGCTCGCACGAGTATTTCTTGAGAATATTACTAATTATTGAGTTAATCGAGAAGTTGGTAATATCCGAAGGAAGGATGTAGACTCTGGGAACCTCTAGAATCTTGTTTGGCAGGTGATAACTCTTTGACCAACACCTTATGGGTAGTACCTTCGACCTCATGCTCGTGACGTTGAACCTATGAACCCTATATGTGTGATCTTGTATGTGATTGTTGCATCATGCATCCATGCACTCATAAGCATCTTTTGAAGAAAATAATATTTCAAGGGATTTAAAGGTTGACTATTCATGAAATGTCTCAGGTACTGTTAACCATGGATTCTAGAAAGAGAAAGACCGGGAAATACAGTTTCAAGGATCCCAAGATAGATGAGTTGATCAGTCTAATTCCAGATATCGAGTGTTCTGCAGACTTTCGGAGGAAGTGTGGATCCATCATTCCTCTCATGAAGCTGAAGATGAAGGAGGGTATTCTCTCGACCTTGGTCCAGTTCTATGATCCGATGTATCACTGCTTTACTTTTCCCGATTATCAGTTGATGCTTACACTGGAGGAGTATTCTTATCTATCGGATTTACCTGTTACCGATCGTGTTCCTTTTACTGGTTTGGAGGGCGAGCCAAAACCACATGAGATTGCTGCTTTGATTCATCTGGGGAAGTCTAAGGTGGAAGCCCATATGACTACTAAAGGAGGGATTAGAGGATTACTAGCTTAGTTCTTATTGGAAAAAGCTCGTTACTTTTCCAGAATGAAGAGTACGGTCGCCTTTGAGGCCATCTTTGCTATGATTGCTTATGGATTATTCTTATTTCCTAATGTGGACAAGTTTGTCGACATTAACGCCATCAGGATTTTCATGATTGGAAACCCGGTTCCTACACTTTTGGGTGATGCTTATTACTCTGTTCATCTTCGGAGTTCTTATCATGGGGGAATGATTATCTGTTGCACGCCTTTGTTGTACCAGTGGTTCATCTCTCATATGCCTCAGTCTGATGCTTTTTGGGATGTCAAGAAGGAACCTCGTTGGGCTCCTAAGATCATGGCACTTACTCACTCAGATATTGATTGGTATCATCGAGCTTATCAGGATGTAGAGATTATTGACAGCAATGGTAGTTTCCCTAATGTACCTCTTCTTGGTACAAAGGGAGGAATTAACTATAACCATGTTCTTGCACGGTGACAGCTTGGTTATCCGATGAGAGATAAGCCGAACAGTATCCATTTGAGTAGTTTCTTTCTGAAGGAAGGAGAAGACCACAGGGAAGCTAGGGAGCAGATTGCGAAGGCCTGGCGTCATATTCATAAGAAGAGTATGAAAGATTTGGGACCTAGGGGTGTTGTTTCTTTGGAGCCATATCTTTAGTGGGCCCGATCGAGAGCCATCTAATTGAAGATGCCGTATACTCGGGAGACACCCATGCCTGATCTGTTTGTAAAGACCATTCCTCCTTTATTAGATGATCTAGAATAGTTGCAGCTCGCTCTGGTCAAGATGCAACAGGAAAGGGATGCTTGGAAGAACAAGTTCCACACTTTAGAGAGTTTCTACAGAGCAGACTTAAAGGAGAAAGATGATTTAATCGAGATCCTTGAGAGTCGAGCGGTAGAGTCTATGGAGAGGCAAGGGGATTTATTTTCTCCTAAGCCTCAAGCAGGTGTTGATTGCTCATTTCCTGATCCGAGTGATTGGAAGGAGGTTGCCATCAGGCATGTGGAAGAAAACTAGAGGTTGAGAGCTCAGATTTCCAGGCTCACAGGGTAGCGCCAGCGTACAAATTGATGTCTATCAGTTTCTTTCTCTCAGGATTTTTAGATTATATCTTCATCTTGTACTTGGGATCATTGAAAATTGTAACCTATTTTGAAGTTATTATAATAAAAGTTTTCAGTATTTCAAAAGAGTTATTATTTGCAATATGTCTATAAACATTAAATCCCTTGAAATATTAAATAATAAAGTAAAAATAATCATGTGCATTGCATGTCATGAATTATATTGCACATATTTCTTGCATTTGTTATGCATACCTAGGTGCCTTACCCATCTTTTTACTTCATTCAGCAAGCTGACTCATCACTACAACACTCGGGCTAACTTCAAAAAGAAGATGGACAACTTGGAACAGGAGAATCACGAGCTGCGTGAAGAAGTTTCTGCTTTGAAGGCTGTCTTGGCCAACTTGACTACTCTGATGGAAGCTCTGGTGGTTGCTCAGAATCAACCACCGAGTGTTCAACCTCAACCAGCAAGGGCAAATGCTGAAGTCCCTGCTGTTCCTGTATCCGCTACTCTAACTGTTGTTCAAAACCGTATGCCTCAGGGTTATCCGTGGGGAATGCCAGAGAATTTTGCACCTGAAGGTTTCAATTTGGGCCCCCAAGATGCTCCAGTGGTTCCAAATGTTGTTACTCCAGCACCTCCTATGGTGCACACTGTTCTTGCTGCACCTCCTTTGGTGAATTTGGTTCCGTTTGTTAATGAAGATGTGTGTCGTCCTTTCCCTCCGCCAAGTGAAGATCCGGGCCTTTATGACAGAATGGATGATTTCCAAGAACAGTTTGATAAAATGCAAAGGGAGATGAAGGCTCTTAGGGGAAAAGATCTATTTGGGCAGAATGTGAATGAGCTGTGTTTGGTCCCGAATGTTAAAGTTCCTGCTAAGTTCAAGGTCTCAGAGTTTGAGAAGTACAAGGATAACACTTGTCCTCGTGCTCACTTGGTGATACGTGAGGAGAATGTCTACCCACACCGATGATCAGCATCTGCTGATTCACTTTTCCAGGATAGTCTGACCGGCGCAGCGATGAAATGGTACATGAGTTTGGACAGCGCCAACATCCATACCTTTAATGATTTGGGAGAAGCATTCATAAAACAATACAAGTACAATGTGGACATGGCGCCTGACTGTGACCAGCTTAGGGCCATGGTTCAGAAAGACAGAGAATCGTTCAAAGAGTACGCGCAGAGATGGCGTGAAGTGGCTGCACAAGTAATTCTTCCTATGGAGGAGAAGGAAATGACTAAAATTTTTCTCAAGATGTTAAGCGCTTTCTACTACGAAAGAATGGTAGCAAGTGCCCCAAGTGATTTTACAGAGATGGTAGGAATGGGTGTCCGCCTAGAAGAGGCGGTAAGAGAAGGCCGTTTGACAAAGGGTGAAGGATCCGGAGGTGTGAAAAAGTCAGCTTATGGGTTCACAAAGAAGAAAGAGGGGGATACAAATGCTGTCATACAAGAGAGGAAAGTAAATGCTCCTAGAAGGAATTATCAGCGTCACCAGCAAGTTGCTTCAGTGACTCCTGTTATGAATGTCGCTCCAACTACCGTTGCTTATGAAAGACAGTCCCAACAGGGGAACCAAGGGAATAATCAGAGAAGGGAGAACTACGACCCTATTCCCATAAGTTATGCAGAGCTACTACCAGCATTAATTCAGAAGAAGTTGGTCCAGATACGACCACCTCCAGCAGTACCATCACCATTGCCTTGGTATTACAAAGCGGACCAGACGTGTGCCTTTCATCAGGGAGCACCAGGGCATAGTGTTGAAAATTGTTATCCTTTGAGGACTGAAGTGCAAAGGTTGGTGAAGTCCGGAATTCTATCTTTCAAAGACATGGGACCTAATGTGAAAGATAATCCTCTGCCCAAGCATGGGGGAGTGAGTG
Source organism: Vicia faba (assembly GCA_948472305.1). Taxonomy (NCBI): domain Eukaryota; kingdom Viridiplantae; phylum Streptophyta; class Magnoliopsida; order Fabales; family Fabaceae; genus Vicia; species Vicia faba. The sequence goes on from OX451740.1 coordinate 1,329,838,929, forward strand.
TTGTGAATATGGTGGCCAGTTGTCCAGGTGACTTCCAGATTTTTGACATTAATCAAGTTAGAGAGGATTTGGTAAATATGCATGCAGACCTCTGTGAATTCATTTATTATACGCATGACCATGCTGGTTGCGCTATTTGCAGTATAAATATATAGGGTTGCGAGAAGATAAAGGCTGATTTACAGGAGATGATGGATGAAGGTTTAATCCATATAATCAGGTCTAGGGAAGAATATGAAGAGGAAGTGAATATGGTTTCTGGATGTCCTGGTGAATTCAGAATTTTTGATGTGGAGTATTTGAATGAGGATCTCGTGCAGTTGCATGCTACCTTCTGCCGTACTACTGGTCAGGTGGAACACCAATATGGATCTTGCATAGTTTGCTCTCGAGACCCCCGAGGATGTTCTATTGTGAGAGAGGGCGTTCAATTGCTATTAGACAATGGAATTATCGAGATCACAGGTCATAGAGATGATTATCACGAGATTGATATGGTTGAAGTTTGTTTGACGGGAGAAGAGTCAGAAGAAGAATATGCCTCCGCGGATGAGTATTTCTCTTCAGACGAAGATTTGTTTGCTGAAAATGACCTTTTGATGGCTGATTGTGTTGAGGAAGGTGTAAACGTCATTGTACCTTATTTTGGTGCACCCGCTCATCTTGAGGTGGAGTACCAAAGCAAACCAGTTGTTACCCCATTGGTAATTAGTCTGCTAGGACCTGTTCCCTATAAATCAGATAAGGTTGTGCCTTACAAATACAATGCCACAATCTTGGTAGATGGGGTGGAAGTTCCCATCCAGCCAATGCCAGAGGTTGGAAATATAGCTGATAATAGCAGGGTGACCCGTAGTGGTCGTGTGTTTGAGCCGGTTATTCGAAGAGATGTTGTTGCTGGTAAGAAAATTGCTGAGAATGATGAGCCTAAAAAGGCTGCAGGAGAGAATAGTGGAGCTACATTGGAGAAAGAAGTGGATGATATCTTGAAAATAATTAAGATGAGCGACTACAAAATTATAGACCAGCTATTGCAGATTCCTTCAAAGATATCCATCTTAGCTTTATTGATGAATTCCTCCGCTCGTAGAGAATCACTAATGAGAGTACTAGACCAAGATTTTGTAGAGAATGACATGTCGTTATATCAATTCAGCAACGTAATTAGAAACATTACGTCATGTAACAACTTAAGTTTCTGCGATGATGAATTACCAGATGAAGGGAGGAATCACAATCTGGCCCTCCACATATCTATGAACTGCAAGAATGATTCACTATCTAATATGTTGATTGATAACGGATCCGCATTGAATGTTATACCGAGAAGTACTCTCATGAAGTTAAAGTATCAAGGAACACCTATGCGCCCGAGTGGTATCATTGTGAAGGCTTTTGATGGGTCAAGGAAGTTTGTCATCGGTGAAGTGGACTTGCCCATCCATATAGGACCGCACTTGTTCTTGATAACTTTCCAGGTTATGGACATTATTCTCGCGTATAGTTGTCTGCTAGGACGGCCGTGGATACACGAAGCAGGGGCTGTCACTTCAACTCTGCATCAGAAGCTAAAGTTTATGCACAGAGGGAAGGTAGTGATCATAAATGGGGAGCAGGCGTTGTTGATATCCCATTTATCCTCTTTCAGTATTGTAGAAGCGGATGAGGTTGCTGTTGGAACCCAGTTCCAAGCCCTATCCATTGACAATATAAGGAAGAATGAGAATTTTGTGGTTTCCCTGAAGGATGCGCGGCAGGTGGTGTGCAATGGTCATAATACAGTTTGGGGGCGACTTGTGGATCCACCCGTGAACAAGAACAAAGCTAGTTTGGGTTTCTCTTCGAGGAACGGAAAAGGCGGAAGTTTGAATTCAAAGTCTTCTGTGAACGGTTATCATGATGTTTTCCACAGTGGAGGCTACCTCCATCCAATTGGTTCTGGAATTAATGCTATTGAAGAGGATGAAGCAGAGCGGGAAGTACCGAATTATGTGATGCATGGGGTCCGAGTTCAGAACTGGGTCACCATTGATTTTCCTTCTTGCATACATGTTTCAAAGTAATTTGTTTTGTTAATCTGCTTCTTTCTTTTGAAAATCTTTCACTCTGCCCAAGGTGGAAGTATTGATGTTGTAGGGCTTATCTGTTTGCTAGAACTGTTAAGATCACTAATAAAATTTGTCTTTGCTTCAAAAATTATGTCTTTTATTTTCTGCCTTTTTCTTGGGAAATGGTAATAAAAAAACGTTTCAAAATAATTAACAACTAAAAATTAATCTGCATGATCACTTGTTATATGTGTCAGTTTCTAAAAACAATCATAAATCATATGTGCAGATTAATTAAAAAACCCGTTGAATACAATGACCCTGCACCCTCTCCCAACTTTGAATGTCCTGTGTTTGGGGCTGAAGAAGAAGATTATGATGAGATTCCATAAGAGGTCTCACGGTTGCTTGAACACGAGGAAAATACCATTCAGCCATACAAAGAGCCTTCGGAAGTGGTTAATTTGGGTTCAGAAGAAGATTCGAAGGAGGTCAAGATTGGAGCATCGTTGCGTCCTGATGTAAAGAGCGGGTTGATTGAGTTGCTGAAAGAATATGTGGATATTTTTGCTTGGACTTATCAAGATATTCATGGTCTAGATATAGACATTGTCAAGCATCATTTGCCGTTGAAGCCAGAGTGTCCGCCAGTTAAACAAAAGTTGAGAAGAACTCACCCGGATATGGCATTAAAAATTAAAGAGGAGGTCCTAAAGCAGATTAATGATGGTTTTCTTGTGACATCATTGTATCCTCAATGGATCGCCAATATTGTCCCAGTACCGAAAAAAGACGGAAAAGTCTGCATGTGCATAGATTACAGAGATCTAAATAAAGCTAGTCCAAAAGATGATTTTCCATTGCCTCACATTGACATGTTAGTGGATAGCACAGCAAAATTCAAGGTATTCTCATTCATGGACGGATTTTCTGGGTATAATCAAATAAGAATGGCTCTAGAGGACATGGAAAAAACAACGTTTATCACACCCTGGGGAACATTCTGTTACAGAGTGATGCCCTTCGGGTTGAAGAACGCTGGTGCAACGTACAAGAGGGCTATGACAACCCTATTCCATGATCTGATGCACAAAGAAATCGAAGTATATGTTGATGATATGATTGCCAAATCCTAAACTGAAGAAGGGCATATAGAAGATTTGTTGTAGTTGTTTCGGCGTTTGAGGAAGTATCGTCTTCGCCTGAATCCAAATAAATGCACCTTCGGAGTTAGATCAGGGAAATTGTTGGGTCCTATTGTTAGCCAGAAAGGAATTGAAGTTGACCCTGACAAAGTTAAAGCAATTCAAGAAATGCCAGCACCAAGAACTGAAAAGCAAGTAAGGGGTTTCCTCGGGCGGTTGAATTATATCTCCAGATTTATTTCCCACATGACTGCAACGTGTGAACCGATCTTTAAATTGTTAAAGATAGATCAAGGTTGTGTGTGGATAGATGACTGCCAAAGGGCATTTGAAAGTATTAAATAATATCTTCTTGAACCTCCTATCTTGCTCCCTCCCGTAGAAGGAAGACCGTTGATTATGTATCTAACAGTGTTGGATAAATCCATGGGTTATATTCTGGGACAACAGGATGAAACAGGGAAGAAGGAGTTCGCCATTTATTATCTCATCAAAAAGTTCACTGATTGTGAGTCGCGGTATTCTATGCTAGAAAAAACATGTTGTGCTTTGGCCTTGGCGACAAAGCGTTTGCGGCAGTATATGTTGAATCATACTACTTGGTTGATCTCCAAAATGGATCCAATCAAGTATATTTTGGAAAAGCCTGCTCTTACTGGAAGAATTGCCCGCTGGCAGATGTTGTTATCTGGATATGATATCGAATATCGCACTCAAAAAGCTATCAAAAGTAGTGTGTTGGCAGATTACCTTACTCACCAGCCGGTGGAAGATCATTAGTCTGCAGAGTATGAATTCCACGACGAAGATGTGATGTTCTTAAAAGTGAAAGATTGTGATGAACCATTGCCTGAGGAGGGCCCCGACCCTGAATCTTGTTGGATTATGGTATTTGATGGAGCTGTGAATGCTTATGGTAAAGGAATTGGTGTTGTGATTGTTACTCCTCATGGATCACATATTCATTTTACCGCGAGGTTAACATTTTATTGCACTAATAATATGGCGGAATATGAGGCTTGCATCATGGGTCTTGAGGAAGCTATTGATCTCAAAATCAAAATTCTAGATGTTTATGGTGATTTAGCCTTCATAATAAATTAGATTAAAGGAGAATGGGACACCCGTCACCCTGGTTTGATCCCTTACAAATATTATGCTAGAAGATTACTACCCTTCTTCAATAAAGTTGAATTCCATCACATTCCTAGGGATGAAAATCAAATGGCGGATTCTCTGGCAACTCTGGCTTCCATGTACCAAGTGAATACTTGGAATGATATACCCCAAATTACAGTTCGAAGGCTAGATAGACCCGCTCATGTGTTTGCGGCATAGGAGGTAGCAGATGAAAAACCTTGGTATTATGATATCAAGCATTTTCTTCATACTCAAGAATACCCGTTTGGTGCGTCAAAGAAAGATAGGAAGACATTGAGAAGATTGGCAGGCAGTTTCTTCCTCAGTGTAAATGTGTTGTACAAGAGGAATTTTGACATGGTCTTGCTCAGATGCGTGGATAGACACGAAGCAGACATGTTGATGCATGAGATCCATGAAGGTTCATTTGGCACTCATGCTAATGGATATTCAATGGCTAAAAGGATGCTAAGGGTAGGTTATTATTGGTTGACAATGGAATCTGATTGTTACAAATTCGCAAAGAAGTGCCATAAATGCCAGATTTACGCAGATAAGATCCATGTGCCTCCGACACTTCTCAGTGTGATTTCCTCCCCATGGCCTTTCTCTATGTGGGGTATTGACATGATTGGGATGATAGAACCAAAAGCTTCGAATGGACACCGTTTCATCTTGGTAGCAATTGACTACTTTACCAAATGGGTAGAGGCTGCTTCTTATGCCAATGTCACCAAACAGGTGGTTGTGCGTTTCATCAAAAACAATCTTATATGCCGGTAAGGTGTGCCGAGCAGAATCATCACTGACAATGGCTCGAATTTGAACAACAAGATGATGACTGAAGTGTGCGAAGAATTCAAAATTGTCCATCACAATTCATCTCCATACAGGCTAAAGATGAATGGGGCTGTTGAAGATGCTAATAAGAATATCAAGAAGATCATCCAGAAAATGGTTGTTACTTATAAGGATTGGCATGAAATACTCCCTTTTGCTCTGCATGGATATCGAACATCTGTTCGCACTTCAACAGGAGCAACCTCGTTTTCCCTAGTGTATATAATGGAAGTTGTACTCCCTGTCGAGGTGGAGATTCCCTCGTTGCGTGTGATAATGGAAGCCAAATTGATAGAGGCTGAATGGGTTCAGAACCGGTTTGACCAATTAAATTTGATTGAAGAGAAGAGAATGACATTTTTGTGTCATGGGCAGTTATATCAGAGAAGAATGAAGAAAGCATTTGATAAAAAGTTCAAACCTCGTGAATTCAGAGAAGGCGACCTCGTGCTCAGGAAGATCATGTCTTTCAACACTGATTCTAGGGGCAAGTGGACTCCCAATTTTGAAGGCCCGTATGTTGTCAAGAAAGCCTTCTCTGGTGGTGCATTAATTCTTGAAACTATGGATGGCGAGGAGTTCCCACGTCCCATGAATGTTGACGCGGTCAAGAAATACTTTTCCTAAAGAAATAAAAGAACAGCTCGCTAAGTTGAAAACCCGAAAGGGCGGCTTAGGCAAAAAGGAGCGTCTCGGTAGGCCGAAAACCTGAAAGGGCGGTCTAGGCAAAAATTAGAGACATAAACAGAATAAATTTCCCGCTAAGTTGAAAACTCGCAAGGGCGGCTTAGGCAAAAGTTAGGGATTTTCTTGGCAAGTAACTACGTCAGACGAGACTTGATCGTTGAAGCAACAATCTTCTCGGATTCTTACCATACTTCAACCAAAGCTGCTGCCCAGGATTTCAAAAGTTGTTAGGGGGGATAGTGGTCATTGTATCTCAATGTATAATTTCCATTATGTATTACCATTTCCCAAACTTTGTAATCATCCATGGAGTCTCGCCATTCGCCGACTACCATTCTATTAATGAAAATCGAGCTTTTTCCCAATTCTTTGTGTTCTTATTTTTAATTAGCTTGCAAAGACTTCATTTATTACTGATAATAACTGTTAAAGCAAAAAGATTAAAATAAGCAAAATTAACTTTTCAAAAAAAAAGAGAAGAGATCTTTACAATTTAATTTACTTTGGGATTTGTGATGAAACAATGACAACAAGAATGGTGATCCCAAGAATGAACAAACTCTGGTTGTTTTAAGAAGATTTACTCCCTTCATGAAAGTTTTCTCAGTTCATTTTGCTGGTGGGTGCGCAATCTTTGTGTGTTTCTCAGATAGTTAAAGACGATATCAGTGGGTGCAAGGTACAATTGGGTTTGTGATCCCATTTTCCCCTGTCAAGTCTTAGTTCGCTTTTGATTTTGGGTTTGCATGGTCAGAAGCCTTTGTCCCAGTTTCCCCAGCGAAGTCTTTCCTCATATTATGAAGGGTTTTATTTCCTTGGTGTGTGGGGATGTCGCTCTTTTTGCATTTTTGGCATTAATGTTGACTTCTTGATTTCCCAGGAAAGTTATCCCAAGGCATCTCTTGTTGGAATGAGTGTTCATGATGAAAATTTTCAATCTGCAGTTTTCTCTCCAGGAAGGTAGGCTTGAATCCCCCAATGAGGTTTGATTGTTTCGGCGTTAGTCTGCTTTATTTGAGGCTGGTCTCGCAATCTCCAGTAGGCATGTTGTTTTTGGGAAACTGTTTTCTCTGATGAAACCGGAAGAAGGATGTTTTATCCCGATGTCTGTTTGATTTGGCTACATCCGGATTATGTTTCTCCTCAGTAAAGTTAAGGCATGCAATGGGTTTGGTTTCCGCAGTTGTTTTTACTTTTCTTAGTTTGATCTTTCTGGTTGAAGTTTAGCCCATTGTTGTTAGTACCTGAGGCAGTTTTTTTTGTTTATACCGATTATGTATCCTTTTACCAGCATATGCACGATATCACTCATACATTCATACATACATCATGCATTGCTAAAATCATCGTTCATTAATATATTGTTCTGACTTTTCCTGCAGCGCTCTTTGCTTAGTTGATTTTGGTTTTCCCTCTTGAGTTTATTTCTCAAAGGTTGAATATGCATTGGCCGTCTTGCTCCAGTGTATTTATGAATTTGATTTGTGGTTTTCTGAATATTTTGAGTTTTGGTTTGTGCATTTATTTTGCACAGGAAGACTTTATCTCCTCAGCAGGAATATCGTGGCATGACCCAAGAAGTTATATTGCTATCCCCAGAAAGTCATTCCTCTTTGCAAATCCCCTTTGACAATAAGTGTGAGTCTCTTTATTTGAGACAGATTACGTATTACCCTTTCCAGAAAGATTCCCTTGGTTGAAGAAGAGGTTGAGGCCCCTTCTTAGCAAAACACCAGAATCTTGGGGAAACTTGATATATTTTCTCTTTCTACCTTCAATGAACGTTGGTAGTACATCGGCATTGAACGTCGGTGTTTCTTATCTTTTTTCCATCTTTAGTGAACGTTGATAGTTCATCGTCAGTGAACGGTGGTGGTATGATATATCATCTCTTTCTACCTTCAGTGAACGTTGGTAGTACATCGACAGTGAACGTTGGTGTTTGTTATCTTTTTGCTATATTGAGTGAACGTTGATAGTTCATCATCAGTGAACGGCGGTGATATGATATATCTTCTCTTTCTACCTTCAGTGAATGTTGGTAGTACATCGGCAGTGAAAGTGGGTGTTTCTTATCTTTTTGCTATCTTCAGTGAACGTTGATAGTTCATCGTCAGTGAACGGCGGTGATATGATATATTTTCTCTTTCTACCTTCAGTGAACGTTGGTACTACATCGGCAGTGAACGTTAGTGTTTGTTATCTTTTTGCTATCTTCAATGAATGTTGATAGTTCATCGTCAGTGAACGGCGGTGATATGATATATCTTCTCTTTCTACCTTCAGTGAACGTTGGTAGTACATCGGCAGTGAACGTCGGTGTTTGTTATCTTTTTGCTATCTTCAGTGAATGTTGATAGTTCATCGTCAGTGAGAAGCGGTGATATGATATATTTTCTCTTTCTACCTTCAGTGAATGTTGGTAGTAAATCGGCAGTGAACGTCGGTGTTTGTTATCTTTTTGCTATCTTAAGCGAATGTTGATTGTTCATCGTCAGGGAACGGCGGTGGTATGATATATTCAGTGAATGTTGATAGTACATCGACAGTTAACGTTGATGCTTGATATCCTCCTCTATGATTCTTATCTTATGGTTTACCAGTGATTTATTTTCCTGGTGGGATTGCTTTTTTGTTTCTACATTTCATGTTGCATCCCCAATGTTACTTTGCATCTCTTTTGCTCCATTCATACGCATTCATATGCATAAATGTTTGCATGGCATCTTAGGGACAAAAACAGTGTTTGTTTTATATTTAAGTGTCTTCAATCACGTCGACACGAAGGTTTTTAACCTTCGTATCTCCAGATAGAAGAAACTTAAATAAGGACAACTGTTGTACCCCAATTTTTGCCCCTAAGATCCCTTCATCATACCACATTGTTTCAATCACCACAAAATCACATTAGGATGTTTGGTTCTTTTCCCTATCTTTAGCTTTGATCTTTGAGGAGTTGCCAAGCACCTTGACTTGTTTTATTTGGTGATCATGGATATTTTTGCTTTGATTTTCCCTCTAAATTAACAAAATACAATATTGGTTTGTCTTTCTTGTTGATAATGTAGGTAAAGGCAATAAGGTTTAGCAAGTTGCATCATGGGTTCATGAGTTTATTTCCATGCCCAAGTCAAAAGCTTGAGAGATTCAAACCTCCCATTTGAAGTTGTTTTGAAGTTGGTATGGAAGTATTCTTGGTGTCCATGAGTCCTTATCATCATCCTCAACAAATTTTATTCGCAAAGGAAGAATATTGGCACAAAAAGTTTGTTCAAACTTGGCAAAGTTCCACCAAGCATTCTCTTGATCTAGAGGCTAGGGTTTTGGACTTCATAGGGGCTATCTTGTTCATCTTTTGGTATTTTTGAGTGATTCCAAAAACATTCTTCTCTTCAAAGAGTTACCAATAAATCACTTCAAAATTTCCAAGGAGCTTTCATGTGGAAGGAACTTGGTGGAGAAGAAAGATTACAAGTCATCCAGATGAATCCCTCATTTTTCATATGAAATTTCAAATGATCATAACTTGGTCAATTTTTATCACCTTGAGCCCATTATTTTTTCATGATGATCCTAAGGATGTGTACTTCATGCCTTCTTTTATGTGCAAAGTGAAAAATGGATGGAAGTTGCCTTAAGAATGCAAGAGATTATAGGTCATTTTATGATTTTTTGCCAACTTCAACAAGTCATAACTTGCTCAATTTTTGGAGATTTTGAGTGGTTCAAATTGAAAAGTGTCATCCAAGATGTCTACTTCATTCCATCTTTTTTGGTAAAAATCAAATTCTAAATGGAAGACCATGTTTGGATGCAAGAGATTATAGGTCATTTTTAAAGAAGAATTTGAAAATTTTCTAAGTATGGAAAGTCAACTCTTTTTCTTCAACTTTGACTCCATGTAACTTTCAGCTCAAGCACCCATTTGATTCCATTCTTTTTCCATTGCAAAGCTTGTTACCTCATCTTTCAAAAGCATCAAGAATTTTTCCCTAAGACCCCTTGAGGAGAAAATGCCATTGGATTGAACTTGGTAACTTGAAACTGAAGTTTCACCATAAGTCAGATTTTGAAATCCATGTTTTGGCCTTTAAACATCAATTTAGCACGTGTTTATGATCTAAACATGTTTAACCAAGTTGCCAAAGTGGATTAGAGCATTGAAACGCATGGATTTGATGAGTTTTGATGCAAATCAGGTCACACTTTCTTCATGATGCAGACCCACACGATTTCCCTCCAATTTGCATCATTCCACACGCTTGAGCATTCCATTTGATTCCCTATAAATAGAGGGTCATCCCCCATTCAATTTCCCAAGCTTAGAGAGCCAAGAACACCCTTCCAAAACTTCACACGAACCCACTTTTGTTGAGTTTAGTTTTTGAAATTTAAGCTTCCTTTTCCAAAATTCTTTATGCATTCATCATCCTTGAACTTCATACAAACTCTCCAGCACTTAAACCAATCAAACGACCCATAAACCAAGCTACAGAAGTCCAGTTTCAGAGCCTCTTACTTGAACTTCGAAAAGGTAGAATTCTCCACCAATTGGATCCAAATCAAGCACTAATTTGTTCTACTCCTTTGTCTGATTCTAATGCTGCTTATAATTTTTAAATCCATTGAGAATTGAGAGAGAAATCTCAAATTGAAGGTGCTCGCTATTTTTCTGTGTTTTGTTTCATATCTCTCTCCAAACTTTACATAAATTTCGCGCGATGGTTGTGTTAGAATCGTCTTGAAGATACGAGTTCAATGATGCTAGCCAGGGATCCTAATTTTTCCATTTGAAGGATCTCACAAAATCCCCATTGCAGGGTGTATGGGGGTTGAAGACGATGACATGTCTCGTCTCAGCCAATGATAGCGTGCCAAGCGTTTTAATTTCATTGGTTGCCCTTTTTCTGATTACCTGAGTGTTTCACTAAGGTCCATATCAAGCACAACACGTCTGGTCCATTGGATTAGCTTACTAACGCGTTTTGACTTTGATCTGATGGTCCACATCTTTTTGGTTTTATTTTATTTTCTGATTTTATATTTTATTTGATTAAATTTTCAAAAATTCATAACTCTTTTATTTTTTATCCAAAAATTATGAAAAATTCACAAAAAATACTTTGAATTATTTCTGATTTCATGAATATTTTTTCACATTTTTATTTTAAAATTTGATATTTTTTATATTTTTGTATTATTTGCTTTCTTTTAATTACTTAAAAAATACTTTCTAACATTTTTGAATTCTGAAAAAATTCATAAATATTATTTTGCGTATTTTTGACTTTCTGGAAATTTTATGGAATTTTATGATGAGGTTTACTATTTTTTATCCATTTTATGTTTGTTTTAGCAATTTTAAATGGTTTAAAAATAGTTTCTGACTTTTAAAAATTACTAAAATTTTTATAAAAATACTTGGATCCATTTCTGATTTTTCTATGGCTTAATTTTTCCTTTCTTGAATAATTTGAACATAACTGATATTTTCCCCATTATTTTATAGTTTATTTTAACATTGTTTTATTCCTTTAATACATATATTAAATGTTATATTATTTTGTAAATATTTTCTGGCTGTCTTGGATTTATTTTTTGGTCATGACTTTAGTAACATCATTGGATCCATGGTGTTGAGTTTAACTCTACAAAAATTGGATGAATGATTTTAATAATAGTTTGATTAAATATTAATTCAAATGTGGTTTTTCTTTTTACCCTAAATCTCCTTCATCTCATCCCCTTCTCATTGCACTAAATGTTGTTGGAGCATGATCTCTATATCATGTCTCAAAATAAATGGTGCATAGATTGCTATTGACCGGCCTTAAAATAGGTGCGACTTCTATATAAGTCCACTTACGATTGCTTAACATAGCGTTAAATTTTGTCCCGATTCGAATAAATGATCATTCGTGTCCCAAAATTATGATTGCAAGCCCAAGTATGTTATTTTGATCTCTTTGATCCAATAACCTTGAGATTCATTGGGTGGAGGCTTTGGTTCTACCAATCCTCTAATGGATCTACAACACCTTTGGTCAACGCGGATCACTTAAACATCGTTGATCATTAAATGGCACTTGTGAGAATTCCAAATGGATGATATACTTGACAAAAAGAAAATGCAACTTGTTGTGTGGAGGCTTTGGTTCTACCAATCCTCTAATGAGTTCCAAATGCAAGTTTCAAGATAGTCATCCAACTAACCACTAATTATTGACTTGTTTTATTTTATGCTTTTGTTCTTTTATGCTTTATGCACAATTTATTTTTTAGCATTTTTACATTTCATGCCATTTTTATCTTTGCTCATTTGAGCATTTATTTTCATGCCATTTTTACTTTGCTCACTTGAGCTTTTCTTTTTCCTTTTCCTAAGATACTTAATAACTAACTTAAACCCTAAAAAACTCTTAATGGTACTTAGACTATTTGGTTATTATCCTTGGCATGATGGAGCAGTGGACTATTTCTTGGACTTAGGATTAGAAACCTTGGCCTATCTTGGAGACTTTGTGATTTTATCTAATTATTTTGTCTGGAGTTCTTGAGGTTTACCTCAAGACATTGGGTTATTTGTTTGTTTTTTGTGTGCAGGTTTTTTTTGTGATTACATTCTCAGTTTGTAATCTGGAATTCACCCGTATACAGCCGTTACTCTGCCCAATTTTTGTGAAGACTTAATACAATTGAAATTTGGTTCTCTCAAGAGGTCTAGTATCTTTGCTTGCTTGGTTTCAATCCAAATAATGGGAATTCTATCTTGGCTCATAATGTCAAGTTTTGACTTCTTGTTGGTTAGATGGTCCTTAACCCAAGCTTTTATCTTATGCTTTAGGATAGTCTCTTCTTCTCCTCCCATTTTCTTTAATTTAAAAAATCTTCTCCCTCCTTTTGAAAACCCTTCTTGTTTTGAAACTTAAACACTTTCATAATAAACTTGGACTTAGGTCCATGCATTTTCAAAATCTTTTCATAAATAAACTTCAATCAACTTAATAATACCTTGACATTTTTTGTGAGAAGACTAAAAGTAAACCAATCTCATTTCAAACCATTTTGCCACCTTGGCTTTTTACCTTTAAACTTTTTCTTAAAAGATTAGGCTTTTGTCAATCCTTGTAGTGATGCAAACAACTATACTTCTACAATATGTAGGGAAGAGAGATATTTTACACTTGGGTTTTGAGTGAGGCATTGTTGATTTTAAAATCCAAGCCATATCCTCCACTTTGAGATGATGCAAATTCTCCTTTCTCATGATTGTGGGTAGTAAGTATGTTTTCCACACCGATAATGACGATGATGTCTTATCTCTTAAAATTAACCAACATACTTGTGTTTCAATTTTTTTTAAAAGAGGAACTACGTGTACCCTGATCCCCTATTGCACGAAATATGGTACGTAGGCACTAAAGGTTCGCAACCGCGGCGGGTGCAAAAATCATAAAAAATACTTCTTTTCTCACCTCCATTATCCATTTTATATGCAACACATTTGTATAGCCAAAGTATACAAATTTTACAAAGAGGTTCCTACGGAGTACCATAGATGTTTAGGGTGTTAATACCTTCCCTTTGCATAACCAACCCCCTTACCTTGAATCTTTCCCCCTTTTTGGGTTATTTGCTCTTTTCCCATTCCTTTGGAAACAATAAAGTGCGGTGGCGATTTTTATTTTGATTTGTATAAAGGCTAGTCAATCCAATGGATACTGCTTAATCCTGGTGGCCATTGACTATTTTACAAAGTGGGTGGAGGAAGCTTCCTTCGCCTCCGTCACCAAGAATGTTGTTTCCCGTTTCATCAAGCAAAACCTTATTTGCCAGTATGGTATCCCAAAAAGGATCATCACTGACAATGGTACAAATCTCAACAAAACTATGATCACTGCATTGTGCGAGCAATTCAAGATTCAACATCATAATTCTTCTCCCTATCGACCGAAGATGAATGGTGTTGTAGAAGCTGCAAATAAAAACATTAAAAAGATCATGCAGAAAATGATAGTCACATACAAAGACTGGCATGAGATGTTACCATTCGCTCTCCACGGATATCGTACCACGGCTCACACATCAACCGGTGCAACACCCTTTTCTCTAGTTTACGGCATGGAAGTTGTCTTGCCTATCGAGGTTCAGATCCCCTTTCTGAGGATTATGAAGGATGCAGGGTTGAACGAAGACGATTGGATCCAGACTCGACTTAATCAACTGAACTTGATTGATGAGAAGAGACTTACTGCTATTTGCCATGGTCAAATGTATCAAAAACGAATGATCAAGGCTTTCAACAAGAAAGTCAGACGCCAAGTGTATCAAGTTGGGGATCTAGTGATCAAACGCATCATCTTGCCACAAGGTGATCCCAGGGGAAAATGGACTCCTACCTATGAAGGACCATTTGTAATCAAAAACATATTCTATGGTGGGGAAATGATTTTGACTACCATGGATGGCGATGACCTGCCACACCCTGCAAACACGGACATAGTCAAAAGATACTATGCATAATAGACCCGCTAGGTTTACACACCTAGGCAAAACAAGAGCATCCCGGCGAACCAAAAAGGTTTAGGAAAAAATTAGGGATAAAACAAAAAATCTGTACACCCAGCAAGTTGAAAACCCGAAAGGGCGACTTGGGAAAAAAAGGGTTTCCCGGTGGACCGAAAACCCGAAAGGGCGGTCCAGGCAAACGTTAGGGAATTAAAGCGTATGACTATGACCTGTTGGATCACTTTACGGACGACCTTTAGCTTCAACTAACAAACTCAGAGGTTCTGATCAATTCAATCAGCTTCGGACAAGGCAACAAATAGACAAGATGCTCGGAGATACGAAGGCTATAGCAGAATGGAAACCCCATGGGATTTTTGTACACATAGCTATCTTTTCTTTGTATCAAAATTTTCATTTTTTACGACAGCATTCTCTTACTAGAATGTTTGTATCCTTGTACAAAAAATACTTACTCAAATGTTGAAAGTGCAAAAACTATTTGTCTTTTCTTTACACTTGTGTTTTGTTTACAAAAACGTCCAATGATTCATTGTTGAGCATATGCATTTGAACATAATTACTGTTTACAAATAAAACAAATAAAAAGAGACAATTACTGATAGGTTGAAAGGATAGAGAAATGTCTCTAGGCTATTCCATAAGTAATCCCCTGCAGTATGTCGTTTAAATCCCCAGCGGAACAAAGTTGCAAATTATTTATCCCCAGTAGAAGTCGTCAAATTTCTCAGGATTCCCCAATAAGATTTCACAAACAACACATGGCATTGCCCTTACAATAGAGTTTATTTCTCTCGACAGAAATTCATCAACACTTAGACTTCACAACATGAATACTTATACTTACATATCCTCAACAACAGTCAGGATTTATTTTCCCCAATCCAATAGCAATGCAGCAAACTAGCTTATATACGCATACATTTGCATCCATATATCATAAACATTGATAAAGCAAATACATTACATCATACATTTCATGCAACATAACTTTGTATTTTAGCTAACATTTTACCCTTTTCAGGATAAGATTAACAGCTACCGTTAACAATATTCAATCTTGATACAGTTCATATACGCTCTAGACATGGAGGCCATCTTGATACTCATTCAGATTCAACCTCTTGATACAGTTTAGATACGCTCCAGACACTGATGCCATCCTGATACTCATTCAGATTCAACCTCTTGATGCAGTTCATATACGCTCCAGACACGAATGCCATCCTGATACTCATTCAAATCCAACCTCTTGATGCAGTTCAGATACGCTCCAGACACGGATGCCATCCTGATACTCATTCAGAATCAACTTTAAGATACAGTTCAGATATGCTCCAGACGCGGACGACATTCTAATACTCATTCAGACTCAACTCTCAGATACAGTTCAGATATGCTCCAGACACGGATGCCATTCTGATACTCATTCAGAATCAACTTCAAGATACAGTTCAGATACGCTCTAGACACGGATTCCATCCTGATACTCATTAAAAATCAACTCTCAGCTACAATTTAGATACGCTCCATACACGAAGGCCATTCTAATATTTAATCAAAGCCTCTTCCAGATACAGTACAGATACGCTCCAGACACAGACGCCATTCTGGTACTCATTCTTTCAGCTTATAAATTACAATTCAATAATCACCTTTGATAGCATCTTTAAGCCCATATCCTACAACTTTCCGTCACCTCTCCAAATGGAATCTGTAAGCCTATTCCTTCTATCATTACATCATCGAGTGTAAATTTATGGGCACTCTAGTGTCCAATCATCTTCCGCCTTTGAGTCACGAATGGAAAAATTTGCCAGTCTAACTCTTCAGGTTTAAGAAGATTGAACAGGGGCAGCTGTTGTACCCCAAAATTTTCCCTCTCACTTATCAATAATTTCCTCACAAGATCTCTTTGACTCAAGACAGGATTAGGGTTTGACCAGCTCAAGACAACTCCTCATGCACTGATGACCAAAATTAAGGTTTGAGTTTGCACAAGGATTTTTGGGCTATCAATGCTTCATATGACTTTCAAGGATCATTATGGACCCCCAAGGTTACTCATGCCAAGTTTCAAGCCTTGAATCACATTTTTGATCAGTCAATTGGACAATTGACCTAAAAATCAACTGTATTGGGGAAAAAGTCAACCATGGCCAATTTACAGTCAAACTTCATAATTTTTTATCCACATCAACATCTTAGACTCATATGTATCATTTGACCAAGTTTGGACCATAATTCCTCAAGAAATTTGATCAAATCATCAAAAGGACAAAATGGTCAAAATTATGGTTTTGACTTAGAAAGGGCAATTTCTGATTTTTAGCCTAGAAAATGGTCAATTGGTTTAAATTATGATCTCAAGAGTTCAATTGCATCATCTTGACCTAATGACATGGTTCAAAACATTGCAAATCCATTGGATTGACAGATGAATTTTTTCAGTCAACTGATCAAAAGTCAATTGTACACTGAAAAGTCAAACTTTGACTTTTTGGTCAAATTCAAGTGCCAAGGATCATAATTCATCAAAACATGTCAAAAGGTGAAA
The DNA here is from genome assembly GCA_948472305.1 of Vicia faba. Lineage (NCBI taxonomy): Eukaryota > Viridiplantae > Streptophyta > Magnoliopsida > Fabales > Fabaceae > Vicia > Vicia faba. Next base: position 1,329,855,875 of record OX451740.1, read on the forward strand.
CTTGTTCATCAAGAAACCAAAGATTTAAGATTTGGATTTGAAAATTTGAAATTTCTTAACTTAGAAATTTTTCTAAGTATAGAAAATTTCTTATTTTTTCTCAACTTTAAGCCAAATTTTCACCATGATGTAAGATGATTCAAAGGAAACTTCCAACATGAAAGTTGTAGATCTCCATGAAATATACAACTTTTCTTTACACAATTTCTCCTAAAGATGCTTGGATCTCAAGATATAATTTTGTGAATACATGCTCATGAGCTAAAATAACTTAGTGAAATTTTGCCCTAGTTAGGCAGGTTTTTGACCTAACTTCATGCCAATTTTTCACATAGTTCCAAGGGGAATATTTGAAGTCAATTCAAAGATAAGTTGTATAGCACATTGTAAGCTTTCCAAAATTTCCAAGAACTCCTCTAGATCATTCTTGAGTAGGTAGAATCGAAGAGATGAAGTTGGCAATTTCTCACTTTGATTTCAAGCCATTTCATGAAGAACAAAAATTCAAATCCTCAAGCATGTTGAACAAATCTTGCTTTGAAGGCTCCTAACTTGTTTCTCACTCCTTAATTAAATGTTTTCACAGATGTTGGAAGCTTTAATCCAAACATTAAATGCATTGTACAAGAACAATTCCATTTTTGGCACAAAGGTGCCATTTCCATTTTGATAAAGCACTACTTTTGCAACTTTCCACTCCTTGAGCCTTGCACTTGTTTTCTCTGCACACAAGCAAAGCCACAACAAAGAGCAACTTTCTTGAAGCCTCTACCAAACCAGACCATGCTTGTACAACACTTAGGGACTTGTCTCCTCACTTTGCTTCAAAAGCAAGTTATAGAGCCAAAAGGCTATAACTCAAAAACCTGGTGTGGAATTGATCAAAAACCTTTTCTATACTTATACACAAATACATTACAACCTAGAACAGGATTGCTAAGGCTAAAAAACTCTCCCAAACACACTCTCACTTAAAATCTGCCATAACTTGCAGTTTTGCACCTTACATAGCAATCTCACAAACCACTCGTGCATTTTGAATTTTAAACACCTAAAAACTTAATATACATCATATCTAAGTGTTCCAGGCCCCTGTCCCCTCACTGTAACTCCTCCTCCTCCATATTACACTTTTACATTTCAAGCTTGCAAGTTGACTTGACTTGGGAGATTCAGGAACTTTCAAGGCAAAGTAAAGATTGGAACACACTCAAGGAAGTCCAGGCAAGCTAAACAGATTCTCAGGCCTTCTCAAAACTTGCTCAAACTCCATTCACGATCTCAACTGAAAGAGGTAAAAACTCAAACTTCTATCTCTTCATACAAGCATCCTTTGGTCTTGATTTGTGAAAACAAAATGTAGATATCCTTCCACTAAAGCCAACCATGTTCATAGATTTCATTTATATTCATTGTGTATAGAGAATTTTGGATTTGAATTTTCTGTAAAAATTAGGTTTTAAATTAGGGCAGGCAAAATTAACTTTGATCTTTGATTGTTAGTTTACATAAGTTAGATGTTTGAACTCGTGAGAAGAAACACTATCATTTTCATGTTTGGACTTTCCATTTTCATGGAGAAATGAGAGAGTTACATGTGGTCCGGCCATGGCTCAAGGTTGAAGATGGAGTTGCCTTCAGGGGGGCATTTTCTAATATATATTTATGTCTTTGTTTATATGAACGGATGTACAGCCACCCCAGTGGTAAGACAACGCGCAAAAATGTCATAGGTCATGGGTTCGAGCCTTGGCGCTGCCTTTTTGCAATTTTTCTCACATTTTCTCCATTTTTTTGATTTCTTGCAGCGTGGGCCCTCTAATTGTTGGGCTTTGTGGTTTTTTTTCTAACCTTTCCCCCTGTTTGCTTGCAGCACCCCTGGCCCAAATATTTTCATTTACTTATTTTATTTATGTTTTATTTTACCAAATATATTTTTATTAATATTAAAAATCATAAAAAATATAAAAATGATTAAAATTATATTTTGTTTTATTTGATTTTATTTTCTCAATAAAAAATATTTTCTTTAGTTATATATATTATTTATTTTTCTTAAATAACTTGTAAATTAAATTATAATTAGTTTGATATACATTTTTTATATGTATTTATTAAACATGTTATTTTAATACAAAAGACCTAAATACCTCATAAATACCATACATTATTTTTCAAGACAAAAAATGCAAAAATACTTACTTTTTTTTAAAAGAAATTTATTCCCTTTTAATCAAATAGAATTAGGGTTTATAAGAAATCTTTTCTAAAAATAATTTCTTTTCCTAATTAATTTGAGATAATCTTGATTCATTTATTAGATTTAGGTTTAAAAAAATTTCACATGAAAAAACCAAACAAAATCTTCTTTGCATTCATACATCTTTGCATATTTAATTTATCTTGTATATTATTTATTCCAATATTTGTACATATTGAATTTGGTTGTAATAGTTTAATTAGGTTTATATTATTGCAATCCCCATTTATAAATTGTATACCCCCCTCCCACAAATGTTGTAATAGCGTAGGACATTTAAATTTCGCAATTTATCGCTTTTTATATAACATGCTAGTAATTAGGGTTTGTATGGCAAGATAAAAATCAATCAAATAGAAAATCCTAATACAAGATAAAATCAAGCATGAAAATGACACACTTGCACACAAAACACCCCTAAGGGTATCCCACTTGGTTGCCTTATACAAAATGGTCATATTACGCATGTAAGGTATCTTAGCAAAACAAACAAATACAAGATCATAGTCCCTCGATGACGCTATTCAAAGTTGCCTTACAAAATTGATCTTAGTCCCTCAAAAAATAATAAGATACTTTGCAACATTGTTAATCATGGCTATACGATGACCCACGCCCATCCCGTTAACATCCAAAGATAGGGTTGCTTACCAAATCATTGGTAAGACAACAATATCAAAGGAAAAGAAAATGAACAAGAAAGACATTTGCGTAGGTAGATTACTTTTAGTAACTTGCTCCATTTCAAAACAAATATCCTTGCAATTTTCAAAACAAACACACACATTTCCAAACATCTTACAAACATTGAAAACATTTTCAAAAAGACAAACATCTTTGTATACATTCTTACGAACGAGAATCATTACAAAGATTGCCTAAACAAATGGTCTCTTTTACAAAATACTTTCAAAACCACACCAAGCACAATTTCAAACAACAAAAGCAAGTGATCTAGCAAGTAACTAAGAGCCCATGGAAAACCATGGATGAAAAGGGTGTTAATACCTTCCCTTTTCATAATCTAGCCCCCGAACTTAAGAAATAATCTCAAAGGTCTTTCCTGTGCTTTTTTACCTTTCCTTTTTGGATAAAAGAAAAGTCGGTGGCGAATCTTGCTAACCGCAATATTTGCGATAAAATGCAAAACACTCCAAGTCGGTTCTCTCACTGAATCACAGTTTTCATAGCCCTCTAGCACGTTGCACCCGCGTTCTTCAACCCGAAGGGCATCACTCTATAACAGAATGTTCCCCAGGGTGTGATAAACGTTGTTTTTTCCATGTCCTCTAGAGCCAGTCTTATTTGATTATACCCGAAAAATCCGTTCATGAACGAGAATACTTTTAATTTTTTTGTGCTATCCATTAACATATCAATGTGTGGCAATGGAAAATCATCTTTTGGACTAGCTTTATTTAGATCTCTGTAATCTACGCACAAGCGAACTTTTCCGTCTTTCTTCGGTACTGGGACAATATTGGCAATCCATTGAGGGTACACTGATGTCACAAGAAAACTGGCATTAATCTGCTTTAGAACTTCCTCTTTGATCTTTGCTGCCATATTCGGGTGAGTTCTTTGCAATTTTTGTTTGATTGGCGGAAACTCTGGCTTCAATGGAAAACAATGCTCTACAATATCTGTATCTAGACCAGGCATGTCTTGGTAAGACCAAGAAAAAATATCCACATACTCTTTCAGAAACTCAATCAACCTGCTCTTCACATCAGGATGCAGTAATGCTCCAATCTTGACTTCCTTCAGATCTTCTTCTGAACCCAAATTGATTACTTCCAATGGCTCTTTATATGGCTGAATGGAATTTTCCTCGCGCTCAATCAACCGTGAGACCTCTTCTGGAATCTCATCATAGTCTTCTTCTTCGGCCCCATACACAGGACATTCAAAGTTGGGAGAGGATGCAGGGTCATTGTATTCAACGGGTTTTTTAATTAATCTGCACATATGATTTATAATTGTTTTTAGAAACTAACACATATAACAAGTGATCATGCAGATTAAATTTCAGTTATTATTTATTTTGAAAGGTTTTTTTTCTGATTACCATTTTCCAAGAAAAAGAAGAAAATAAAAGACACAATTTGGAGAAACAAAGACAACTTTTATTATTGATTTTAAAAGTCACAGCAAACAGATAAGCCCATACAATATTAATACCTCCACCTTGGGCAGAGTGAAAGCTTTTCAAAAAGATTAACAAAATAAATTACTTTGAAACATGTATGCAAGAGGGAACGTCAATGGTGATCCAGTTCTGAACCCTAACTCCGTGTGTCACGTAATTTGGCATTTCTGACTCTGCTGCATTTTCCACAATGGCATTAATCCCAGAAACAGTTGGATGAAGATAACCCCCACTATAGAAGATGTCTTGATACTTGCCTGCAGCAGACTTTGGCTTCATATCCTTACCTTTATCATTCTTCATAGAGAACCCTAAGCCAGCTCTATTCTTGTTTACAAGTGGATCCACAATCTGTCCCCAAACTTCACTATGGCTATTATGCATAACCTGTTGAGCATCCTTAAGAAAAACCATGGAATTCTCATTTCCCCTGATGTTGTCAATGGATAAAGCTTGGAACTGGGTTCTGACAACAGCTTCGTCCACCTCCAAAATACTGAAAGAGGACAAATGAGATATCAATAATGCCTGCTCCCCATTTATAATCACTACTTTTCCTTCACGTACAAACTTCAGCTTCTTGTGTAAAGTCGAAGTGACAACCCATGCCTTATATATCCACGGTCGTCCCAGTAAGCAGCTATAAGCGGGTACAATATCCATGACCTGAAAAGTAATCTAAAACAAATATGGGCCTATATGAATAGGAAAGTCCACTTCACCAATAACATATTTCCTTTATCCATCAAACGCTTTCACAATAATGCCACTTTGGCGCATGGGTTTTCCTTGATATTTCAATTTCATAAGCGTGCTCCTCGGTATAACATTGAAAGCGGATCCATTATCAATCAGCACATTGGATAGTGAATCATTCTTGCAGTTCATAGAGATGTGGAGGGCCAGGTTGTGATTCCTTCCTTCATCTTGAAATTCATCATCGCAGAAACTCGGGTTATTACATGATGTAATGTTCCCTACTACATTGCTGAATTGGTCTATAGGCATGTCACTTTCCAGAAAAGCTTGGTCCAATACCCTCATCAAAGATTCTCTGTGAGCAGAGGAGTTCATCAATAAAGCCAAGATAGATATTTTTGAAGGAGTTTGTAGTAGTTGATCTACAATTATGTAGTCTCTCATCTTGATTATCTTTAAAATATCGTCCACCTCCTTTTTTAGCGTAGCTCCACTAGATTCACCTGTAGCCTTCTTAGGTTCAACATTCTCAGTAATTTTCTTTCCAGTACTAACATTTCCACAAACAATTGGTGCAAATACACGACCGTTGCGGGTCACTCTGCTAGTCCCAGCAATATTCCCAACATCAGGCATCGGCTGGATGGGAACTTCCACACCATCCTCTAAGATTGTAGCATTATATTTGTATGGTACAGCCTTATCTGACTTGTAGGGGACAGGACCCGTCAAACTAATCACCAATGGGGTAACAGCTGGCTTGCTATAATACTCAACTTCAAAATGGGTAGGTGCACCAAAACAAGGCACAATGACGTTTACCCCTTTTTCAACATAATCAGTCATCATGGGGTCATCTCTGGGAAACAAATCTTCATCCGAGGAGAAGAACTCATATGCAAAGGCATACTCATCATCCAACTCTTCTTCAGCCAAACAAACCTCAATCATATCAACTTCATGTCAATCATCCCTTTGACCTGTAACCTTGATGGTTCCATTATTCAACAACAACTGAACACCTTTCCTCACAATTGAACATCCTCGGGAGTCCCGACAACAAATTCGGCAAGATCCATACTGATGTTCCACCTGACCAGTCATGTGGCAGAAAGTAGCATGCAATTGTACAAGATCCTCATTCATGCGCTCCACATAAAAAATTCGGAACTCTCCAGGACATCCAGAAACCATGTTCACTTCCTCTTCATACTCTGTCCTAGGCCTAATTATGTGGATGAGGCCTTCATCCATCATCTCCTGCAAATTGGCCTTTATCTTATCGCAACCTTGTATGTCTGTATGCAAATAGCACAATTGGAATAGTCATGCGTATAGTAGCTAAATTCACAGAGGTCTGCATGCATTTTCACCAAATATCCTCTAACCAGATGAATATCAAAAATCTGGAAGTCTCCTGGACAACCGGCCACCATATTCACAGCATTCGTTATTCCATGCTTGGGTAGAGGATTGTCTTTCACATTAGGGCCCACATCTTTGAAAGATAGAATACCAGACTTCACCAATTTCTGCACCTCAGTCTTCAAAGGATAGCAGTTCTCAACATTATGCTGTGGTGCTCCCTGATGAAAAGCACGTGTTTGGTCTTCCTTGTAATACCAAGGCAATAGTGATGGTACAGCGAAAGGTGGTCGGGTCTGAACCAACTTCTTCTGAATTAATGCTGGTAGTAACTCTGTATAACTCATAGGAATAGGGTCATAACTCTCCCTTCTCTGATTATACCCTTGATTCCCCTGCTGGGATGGTCTCTGATAAGCAACGGTGGTTGGAGTTACACCAATAACTGGAGTAATTGAGGCGACTTGCTGATGACACTGATAATTTCTTCTAGGAGGATTAACCCTTCTTTCTTGCATAACAACATTTGTATCCCCTTCCTTCTTCTTGGTAAACCCATAATATGGCTTCTTCGCACCTCTAGATCCTTCACTCTTCGTTAAACGGCCCTCTCTTACAGCCTCATCTAAACGGATACCCATGCCTACCATTTCAGTAAAGTCACTTGGCGCACTCGCTACCATCCTCTCATAGTAGAAAAAACCCAGAGTCTTCAAGAAAATCTTAGTCATCTCATTCTCTTCCATGGGAGGAATCACTTGGGCAGCCACCTCACGCCATCTCTGTGCATATTCTTTGAATGATTGCCTATCTTTCTGAACCATGGCCCTGAGTTAATCACGGTCAGGCGCCATGTCCATGTTGTATTTGTATTGTTTGATAAATGCTTCTCCCAAGTCATTGAAAGTATGGATATTGACGCTGTCCAAACTCATATACCACTTCAGCGCAACACCAGTCAAGCTATCTTGAAAAAAGCGAATCAGCAGACACTGATCATCAGTATGGGTAGACATTATCCTTACATACATCACAAGATGAGCATGAGGACATGTGTTTCCCTTGTACTTCTCAAACTCTGGGACCTTCAACTTTGTAGGTACCTTAACATTTGGGACCAAGCATAATTCATTCACATTCTGAACGAATAACTCTTTTCCCCCGAGGGCCTTCATCTCTCTCTGCATCTTGTCAAACTACTCTTGAAAATCATCCATTATGTCATAAAGACCCAAGTCTTCACTTGGTGGAGGAAAAGTATGGCACATATCATCATTAACAAATGGAACCAAATTCATTGAAGGAGGTGCGGCAGGAACATGAACCACAGGAGGTGCAGGAGTTACAGTAGTCTGAACAACTGGAGCTTCTTGAGGACCAAGATTGAAACCTTCAGGTGCAAAATTCTCTGGCATTCCCCATGGATAACCTTGAGGCATGCGATTCTGAATAACAGCTGGGGTAGCAGACACAGGAATAATCGGAGCTTCAGCAGTAGCCCTTATCGGTTGAGGTTGAACACTCGGTGGCTGATTCTGAGCAGCCACCAGAGATTCCATCAGAGCAGTAAGATTGGCCATGCCAGCCTTTAAAGCAGAAACCTCCTCGTGCAGCCCGCGATTCTCTTGTTCTAAATTGTCCATCTTCCTTCTGAAATTAGCCCGAGTGTTGTAGTGGTGAGACAACTTGCTGAACAAAGTAAAGAAGCTTGGTAGGACACCTGGATATGCATAACAAATGCAAGAAATATGATGCTTGATATGCAATGCACATGATTTATTTTTATTAATATTTCAAGGGACTTAAATATTTATAGACACATTGCAAATATCAAAGTAATAACACATTTGAAATACTGAAAAATTTTATTATAACTTCAAAATGGATTACAAGTTTCAATAATCCCAAGTACAAGATAAAAATGAAGTCTAAAACCCTAAGAAGCAAAGGTGATGGAGACCACTCTATACGCTGGCGCTTCCCTGTAAGCCTGGCAATCTGAGCCTTCAACCTCTGGTTTTCTTCCGCATATCTGGTGACAACCTCCTTCCAATCATCTGAATCAAGAAGTGAGCAACTAGCATCTGACTAAGGCTTAGAGGAAAATAAATCCCCTTACCTCTCCATGGTCTCTACAGCTCGATTTTCCAGAATCTCAATCAAGTCGTCTTTCTCCTTAAAGTCTGCTCTATAGGAAATCTCTAAAGTTTGGAACTTATTCTTCCAAGCATCCTTTTCCTGCTGCATCTTGACCAAAGCAAGCTGTAGCTCTTCTATGTCATCCAATAAGGGAGGAGTGGTCTTCACAAAAAAATCAGGCATAGGTGTTTCCCGGGAATACGGCATCTTCAACTGAATAGCTCTCGTTTGGACCCACTGAAGATAAGGTTCCAAAAAAACATCCCCTCTTAGTCCCAAATCTTTCCTACTCTTCTTATGAATGTGACTCCAGGCTTTCACAATCTACTCCTTAGCTTCCTTATGGTCTTCTCCCTCCTTCAGAAAGAAACTACTCAAATGAATACTATTTGCTTTATCCCTCATCGGATAACCAAGTTGTCGTCGTGCAAGAACAAGGTTATAGTTAATTCCTCCCTTTGTACCAAGAAGAGGTACATTGGGGAAACTACCACAACTGTCAACAATCTCTACATCCTGGTAAGCTCGACGATACCAATCAATATCCGAGTGAGTAAGTGCCATGATCTTAGGAGCCCATCGGGGTTCCTTCCTGACATCCCAAAAAGCATCAGATTGAGGCATATGAGAGATAAACCACTGGTACAACAAAGGCGTGCAACAGATAATCATCCCCCCATGATAAGAATTCCGAAGGTGAATAGAGTAATACGCATCACCCAACAATGTAGGAACTGGGTTTCCAATCATGAAGATCCTGATAGCATTAATGTCAACAAACTTGTCTACATTAGGAAATAAGAACAACTCGTAAGCAAGTAGAGCAAAAATGGCCTCAAAAGCGACTGTACTCTTCATCCTAGCAAAGTAACGAGCTTTCTCCAATAAGAACTGGGTTGGTAATCCTCTAATCCCTCCTTTAGTAGTCTTATGGGCTTCCACCTCAGACTTCACCAGATGTATCAAAGCAGCAATCTCATGTGGTTTTGGCTCGCCCTCCAAACTAGTAAAAGGAACACGATTGGTAATAGGTAAACCCAACAGATAAGAATACTCCTCTAGTGTAGGCATCAACTGATAATCAGGGAAAGTAAAGCAATGATACATCAGATCATAGAACTGGACCAAGGTCGAGAGAATACCCTCTTTCATCCTAAGCTTCATGAGAGGAATAATGGATCCATACTTCTTCCAAAAATCTACAGGACACTCAATCTCGGGAATTAGACTGATCAACTCATCTATCTTGGGATCCTTGAAACTGTATTTTCCAGTCTTTCTTTTTCCAGAATCCATGGTCAAAAGTACCAGAGATATTCACAAATGGTCAACTTTTAAGTACCTCGAAATAAAATTTCTTCAAAAGATGCTTATGAGTGCATGGATGCATGATGCAACAATCACACACAAGATCATGCATATAGGGTTCATAGGTTCAACATCACGAGCATGAGGTCAAAGGTACTACCCATAAGGTGTTGGTCTAAAAGTTATCACCTGCCGAACATGGTTCTAGAGGTTCCTAGAGTCTACATCCTTCCTTCGGATATTACCAACTTCCTGATTAACTCAGTAATTAGTAATATTCTCAAGAAAAACTCGTATGAGCATAGTATCGCATGACGACTATTTCCGTATTACTCCGTCATAGTTTCCGCACTACACCTAAAAGGCCAAGATGGGTTGGGTATTCTACGGTCCTCAACTTCAGCAGACTCCCGGGTCGAAAGCAGTACGTCTTCCCGATTACTCGGTAAACAACACTACAATCAAAGGGGCCTCCATTGAGTGGGGGATCTCATGCCTCATTTTTTGAGATTACTCCCTCAAAGTTAACATGACTATACCACCCGTCCTATCTTAAAGTTTGACCAAGTCTGGGTATAGGACTTATAAGTAATCACCAAGCACCCTTAAAACCAGAAAAATCCAGACAAACATATACACAACATATAACACATAAGAAAAATAGAACATATACAAATATAAACAAAGATAGGCTCAATCCACTTAGGGATGGACCAGCAAGAGGTCAATCTTTCCCCAGTGAAGTCGCCATTTTTTCTGTAGCGGTAGAAATGTTTAAGACTAAGCCATTGGATTGACTAAACTTATACAGATCAAAATAAAAATTGCCACCGCGCTTTATTGTTTCCAAAGGAATGGGAAAAGAGCGAGTAACCCAAAAAGAGGGGGAAAGATTCAAGGTAAGGGGGTTGGTTATGCAAAGGGAAGGTATTAGCACCTTGAACATCTATGGTACTCCGCAGGAACCTCTTTGTAAAATCTTTATATTTTGGCTATAAAAAGTTGTATAAAAATGGATGGTGGAGGTGAGAAAAGAAATATATTTTATGGTTTTTTTGCACCCGCCGCGGTTGTGAATATTTAGTGCCTACGTACCACCTTTTGTGCAATAGGGGATCAGGGTACACGTGGTTCCTCTTTTAAAAATTTAAAACACAAGTGTATTAGTTAATTTTATGAGATAAGACTTCATCGTCTTTATCTGTGTGGAAAACATACTTACTATCCACAATCATGAGAAAGGAGAATTTGCATCATCTCAAAGTGGAGGATATGGCTTGGATTTTAAAATCAACAATGCCTCACTCAACACCCAGGTGGAAAATATCTCTCTTCACTATACATTGTAGAAGTATAGTTGTTTGCATCACTACAAGAATTGATAAGAGTCCAATCTTTTGAGAAAAGTTTTAAAGTAGAAGCCAAAGTGGCAAAATTGTTTGAAATCAGATTGATTGACTTTTAGTCTTCTCACAAAAATGTCAAGGTGTTATTAAGTTGATTGAAGTTTACTTATGAAAGGATTTTGAAAATGCATGGACCTAGATCCAAGTTTATTATTAAAATGGTTCAAGTTTAAAAACAAGAAGGGTTTTCAAAAAGGAGGGAGAATATTTTTGAAATTAAAGAAGATGGGAGGAGAAGAAGAGACTATCCTAAAGCATAAGGTAAAAGCCAGGAATAAGAACCATCTAACCAATAAGAAGCCAACACTTGACATTATGAGACAAGATAGAATTCTCATTCTTTGGATTGAAACCAAACAACTAAATATACTAGACCTCTTGAGAGAGTCAAACTTCAAGTGTATTCAGTCTTCATAAAAATTGGACAGAGTAACAGCTGTATACAGGTGAATTCCATATTACAAACAAAGTATGTAATTACAATAACCTGCATACAAAACAAACAAACAACTAATGTCTTGAGGTAAACCTCAAGAAATCAAGATAAAATATCAATTAAGATCACAAGGTCTCCAACATAGGCCAAGGTTTCTAATCCTAAGTCCAAGAAGTCCAATACTCCATAATGCCAAGGATAGTAACCAAATAGTCCAAGCATCATTAAAGGTTTTTATGGTTCATGTTGATTATTAGGTGTCTTAGAAAAGAAAAGAAAAGGCTCAAGTGAGCAAAATAAAAATGATATGAAATGTAATGCTTAAAGTAAATGGTGCATAAAGCATAAAAATAAAAGGCATAAAGTAAAAACAATTTAATAATTAGTGGTTAGTTGGATGACCATCTTGAAACTTGCATTTGGAACACATTAGAGGATTGGTAGAACCAAATCCTCCACACAATAGTTTGCATTTTTTTGTCAAGTATATCATCCATTTGGAATCCTCAAAAGTACCATTTAATGATCAACGATGTTTAAGTGATATGCATTGACCAAAAGTGTTATAGATCCATTAGATAATTGGTAGAACCAAAGCCTCCACACAATGAATCTCAAGGTTATTGGATCAAAGAGATCAAATTAACATACTTGGGCTTACAAACATAGGTTTGGGTCACGAATGATCATTTATTCGAATCGAGACAAAATTTAGCGCTATGTTAAGCAATCGTAAGTGGACTTATGTAGAAGTCGCACCTATTTTGAAGTCGGTCAATAGCAATTTATGTATTTCATGTTTGGATAAATGATATAGAGATCATTATCCCATAACATGTAATACAATGAGAAAGGGGAATAAGATGAAGAAGGAGGGGATGAAACAAACAAATCACATTTGAATTAAACTTTAATTAAACTATTATTAAAATCATTCATCCATTTTTATGGAGCTAAACTCAACACCATGGATCCAATGATGTTAACAAAGTTCACAATCAAAAATTCAACCCAAGATCAGCCAGAAAATAATCACAAAATTATATTGTATTTAATATATACATAAAAAAGTTTTAAAATATTTTTAAAATAGAAATAAAAGAGAAAAATATCAACTATATTCAAATTAATCAAGAAATAAAATTTAAGACCATAGAAAAATCAGAAATGAACTAAAATGATTTTATAAAAATTTTGGTAATTTTTTTAATAAAGTCAGAAACTATTTTTAAAATTAAAAGAAATGAGTAAAATAAACCAAAAATGATAAAAAATAGAAAAGTCAGAAATAAAAAATAAATGAGGTCACCAATATTTGTCACAATATCATTGGATAATTCCATAATTTTTTCAGAATTTAAAAATGCATAAAAGTATTTTTAAACATTTAAAACAATTCAAATAAAGTGAAAATTTATAAAAAATATCAAAACACAAAATAAAATTGTGAAAAAATAAAAATCAGAAAGAGAGAAATCAAAAATGTTTTGCATAATTTTTTCAGATTTTTTGGACTTCAAATGAATTTTCTATGATTTTTTGAAATTTAAAACAATTAAATATAAAAATCAGAAAAGAAAAATTAAGTAAAAAATATGTGGACCATTGGATGAGAGTCAAAACGCGCTAGTAATCAAATCCAAGGGATCTGACGTGCTCTGCATATCATTGTCATTAGTGAATAAAACACTGAATCAAATGTAAATCAGAAATTCAAAAAATTCAAATGGGGTTGTTTCATTGGTTGAAGGATGACACGTTGGTCATCTTCAACCTCCATCCAGTCCCAAAACCAGGTTGCTCAATCTATAAAATTAGAGCATAAAACCTATGTCATTTGCTTCGTCTCTTCAAGACGAAGACAACCACACCTTCGCGATAAATTTATATAAACTGTAGCTCAAGCAATTTGGAAGGAAAGTTTTGAAAAGGGATTTGAAATTTCATGGTCAAAACATGTTTCCAGATAAAAGTAAGTGTTGCGACTAGAACTAGGGAAATGAGAGCATCACAATGATATCAAAGTTTTGAATAATTGATGAAGAAATCTACTTATTGAAGTTGAGTTGCAGAGCTCTGAAACTGGACTTCTATGGAGCAATATAGGACACGATTCTTGAAGGTAATTATATGATTAGCTTCAGGGAAGATCAAGGGAGGTAAATGGATTGAAAAATTGGATTGAAAAAGGCTTGAACACAAATTTCAAAGTTGCAGAAATTTGAGTTATGGAACAAGTTTGGCAGGGTGATTCTGGCTATCCAAGCTTGAGAAAATGAATAAGGGATGACCCTTTATTTATAGGGAATCAAATGGAATGTCCAAGCGTGTGAAATGATGAAGTTTGGAGGGAAATCGTGTGAAGTTGCAAACAAGAAAAGTGTGACTTCTAATTTGATCAAAACTCATCCAAAACACGCGTTTTGTTGTGCTAATCTCTTCTGGAAGTTCACTAAACATATTTAGAGGCAAAAACGCGCAGAAACAAAGTGTTTAGAAGCTAAACCAATGATTTCAAATTCTGACTTTTGAAGAAACTTCAGTTATAAGTTACCAAGTTCAAACCAATGGCATTCTCAGCTCAAGGGGTCTTAGGGCATGATTCTTAATGCTTTAGAAAGATGAAATTACAAGATTTGCAATGGGAAAAGAATGGAGTCAAATGGATGTTTGAGCTGAAAGTTGCAATGAGTCAAAGTTGGGAAAAAGAGGTTGACTTTCCATACTTAGAAATATTTCAAATTTTTCTTCAAAAGTGACATATAATATTTTGCATCCAAACATGGCCTTCCACTTGGAATTTGCTCTTGACCAAAAAGATGGCATGAAATAGACCTCTTGAATGACATTTTGAAACTTGAACCATTCAAAATATCCAAAAATTGAGAGAGTTATGAATTGTTGAAGTTGGCAAAAAATCATGACATGACCTATAATCCTTTATATCCTTAGGGCCTCTTCCATCCATTTTCTCACTTTGCATATAAAAGAAGGAATAAAGTTCACATACTCAAGATCATTATGGAAAAAGAGTAGGCTCAAGGTGATAAAAATTTACCAATTTATTATCATTTGAAGTCAACCATGAGAAATTGGGGGTTTATCTGGAGGACTTGTAATCTTTCTTCATCATCAAGTTTCTTCCATATGAAAACTCCTTGAAACTTTTGAAGTGATTTGTTAATAACCCTTTGAAGAGAAGGATGTCTTTGGAATCACTCAAAAATACCAAAAGATGAGCAAGATATACTTCTTTGAAGTTTAAAACCCTAGCTCCTAGATCAAGAAAATGCTTTGAGGAACATTGACAATTTTGAACCACCTTTCGTGTACCAATAGTCTTGCTTTGTAGATAGAAGTTATTGAGGATGAAAATGAGAATTCATAGCCACCAAAACCACTTCCATATCTTGAGAATTGAGAGAAATATACACTTGTGATCAATGGGAACAAGACTTTGTCCAACCATGACAACTTCTTCGATCAATCCATTGCATTTTTGAATCAATCTTGATGACTTGGAAATGTAGTGAACCAAAATAAACCTTGCCATGCCATCCCTTTCAAAACAACTTCAATGGCGAGGTTTGAACTTCTCAAGGTTTATTGACTAGGGCATGGAAATAAACTCATGAACCCAAGGAGCAACTTGCTAAACCTCATTGCCTTTACCTACATTATTAACAAGTAAGACAAACCAACATTGCATTTTATTAATTAAAATAAAAATCAAGACAAAATATTCATGATCACAAAAGAAAACAAGTCAAGGCGCTTGATGATTCCTCAAATATCAAAGCTAAATATAGGGGGAGCAACCAAAAGCCTAAATGTGATCTTGTTGTGATTGAATCATGGTATGATGAAGGGGTCTTAGGGGCAAAAATTGGGGTATAATATGTACCATGCACTTAAGTGATATATGATACATCATAAGGTATGATGCATGTATTCTTAATTGGGCTTTTAGCATGCAACCCACACAAGTGGTTCTATAAATAGAACCCTTGTGTTGAAGCATTTTCACTTGATGAAATTTCGGTCTTGAAACCCTAGTTGTATTTTGTCTCACTCTCTCACTCAAAGTTTTTATTCGTAAGCAGCTAGCGCTGTGACCGAAAGTAATTTGTTCGTGTAGACTGGGTAGAGGTGTTGTTCTTCATCAATGCTCGTGATCACAACATCAAAAGTCTGAATCGCCACAAGAGGTAATAGTTTATATCACTGACCATGCCCATTCGTAAAGATCACTAAAGGAAAATTTTAATTTCTGTTGCATTTTGGATCACAATTTTCCTTCAGTTGAATGGAGGAATATAACTGGGATGGGTGATGTGGTCTGTGAGCAGTTGGCTCGGTCTCGTGGTACAAAATAGAGGGAGTTACAGTTGTGAACCATGAGCAGTAGCAGGTGGGTGGGATGAGGTTGTTTGGTGGGGTGATGTTTCGGGTTACAGACCGAAGAAGGATTTTGTGTGGGTTGGCTGGGTTAAGCGGAGGAGAGCGAAGAAGTAAGTTTGAAGGAAGTCGTGAGGATGGAAATTGGAGTGGGTGGTAGGTGATTGTTGAACGGAAATGGGTGGTAGCGTGCAGGTAGCAGAAATGGTGGTTTACAAATGTTGTGTGGGAGGACGGGGATGATGGTGATGTTACGAAGTGAGAAAGAAGGCGAGGTAGAAGGAGCTCACAGAGGAGATTGGATGAAGTTGATCGGTAGTGAAGGTGAGGGTGGGTCTATGAAGTGACGATGAAGAGGAGAGGTAAAGGATCGTGTGAAGATTGGAATTGTGGGTTTTTTTCCCGTTCAATGTGTGATAGCCTCCCCTTCAACAAAACCTTATCTCAATTTATAACATTACATTTAGGTTTAGCTAATTTATTTAATGCCCAAAACACCCTTATTGACAAAATTAAGCTAAAATATTAAAAGAAAAAAATAAACACATTTAAACATATTTTTGATTTAATTTTCTGAATAAAAAAATGGAGACCCATAATAATTGAAAACGATAAAAAATGAATATTTAATTAATATAAAAAAGAGAAATAAACATATTAAAATAAACTACGAATCACAAAGTTTAATAAAAAATAATGCAAATGATCAAAATCGAAAATAAAACTAAAATAAAATACCCAGCTGCACAAACACTGGAAGTTAAGAGCGAGACTACAAAATGCAGTGAAAAAATAAAGCGAGCACACTGATATGATCCACGCGGAGCGTAGATTCCTAAAACAGTCAAATAAAGGTGAAAACTCGAAATATTTTGCCTGCTAATTTTCCGTACAATGTCGAAACGCTTTTAACAATCTGCCTGTAGAACCGAAATATCAATATTATCGACATATAAACAACTTGATGCGATGCAAGAAGCATGTAAAGATATAAAAATGCATGAAGTGAGATATAAGGTATTTTTTAACTCTAAAATGATGCAAATATTGATTTAAATTGATTTTTGATCAACCTAAATGCATAGCGACCGACTAATGATGCAAATGCAATGAATGAATAACCATGGGGAAAATTAGAATATGACACAGTGGGTTCATACGAATTCTGGTAGATTACTCGTGCATTGACACAGTACTAATGTGTTACTCGGGCGTTCACACGGATATTGGGGTGGTACGCACGCTTTTGTTTTCAAAATGTAAATAAGAAAATAAAATTATATTACCAAAATTGTTTATTATTTTTAAAAGAAAGAAATATTTTTAAAATAAAAACAAAATTAATTTACCAAAATTATTTTATATCAATAAAAACAAAAAAATTTAATTCTACAATATATAATAACTCGTGCGTTTCTAAAGATTTTAATGTGGTTATTTATGTGTTCACATGGTACTGGTGTTACCTGTGCGTTTGCACAGATATTAGTGTGTTACGTGTTGTACTCCTCATTAATTGATTTTCATACTGGTGTGTTATCCTTAAGAGAGAAAATAGTTGATTTTCATACATATGTATTTATTATTGATTACAGAAAAAGATATGATATAATTAAAGATATGCTTGAAAAAAAACAACTAATGCAGTTTAAAAATTAAAGTGAGTCTTATAAAAAAGACAAGAAAATTTTTATGAGGATCTTATAATTAAGAACAAATATAATATATTTTAGCAAAGAGATTTAAATTTTAAATACATTACAGCTAAAAGAAAATTTGTTAATTAATTATTGTTAATAAAACTTCTTTCTAACTCAGGAAAAGAATTAAAATTTTCTTTCTCTTTCTATAATATACTTGTCCCCCACTCATCCGTATTTATTGATTGCACTTGTTGTACAATTTTCCCTAAAATAATGCGAACCAATTGCAAGAACTAATACGTGAACTCAGGCTAGTAAGGGTGGACATCGGTTCAGACCGATTCAGATTCGACTTCAAAACCTCAATTCGGTCCAACCCTCATAGAGAACTATATGCCTAATTCCGACAGTTTTAATATTGGTTTTTCTGAATTCGGATTAAAACAGGTTCAAATAATTAGACCGGTTTATTTAGAAACGTACAAATTATTGCACTAAATTATTACAATTAAATTTAAAAAAATCGAGCCATAAAAAATTCAAAAATCACATAAAGACAAATACTAAGATCTTAAAAAATTCAAAATGATCTTGCTCATTCCTTAAGTTCAATTCATTCCATGCTTCTGCTTGTTCATAAGTTTTTCCACGTAGAAAAACATAAGTTGAAGTTAGGGATAGAAACTCAAAACATAATTTTCATGAATTCTCTAGTCCTTCATTATGTCATATGTGAAAACCTTCTATTATGCTGCAAGATAAAAACACAACACTTTTTTAACACTTAGTTCAGTAAATCCATACATTACATATTATAAGATCTCAATTCTAAATCACTTTTAGCGATACATAACTAACACAAACATAAACATTGTATGAAGGTTGACACAATACACAAACATCACACTATTATATTTTACTCAGTATTTTTAAAATTACTCACTATTATATTTCAAAGATACCTAATGTTGTTTAGAATATACTAAATCTTTTCAAAACCCTAAACAAAGATCAAAATACTAATGTTGTTTAGAACTTACTCAATATGAAAGCACATGTGAATTGGTAGAGACATCAAAACTATGAAGAACTAAAATTCGTATGTGAAAGTATAAGGAAATTGATAGAAGAAATATTTCATCTATTGAAAGAAATGATTTAGCTCATATATAGCCTTACAGATGAAAAATTGAAACTAAAAAAAATTACCCTTGTTTCTACTACCAGCACTAAACTACTCATGTTTTCACTCACTACTAGCACTTCCTAATAATATGATAGACTAATTCAAAAGGAAATAACTACTCCTAAAACAAGGAAACCATAAAACCGACTAACAAATCCTCCCTTAAACTGAATGTTATATGCAACCAGTTTATATCACTCTCTGAACAAACTCCTAGAGATCTGCGTAGCTTCAGGAAAATATCCGTCTTGAGTGGTTTCGTTATGATATCTGTCAATTGTTCTTGTGTGCTACAGTGTATCAGCTCTACAGTTCCAGCCTTTGTCAAATCCCGAAGGAAATTGAAACGAACATCAATATGCTTACAACGACCATGCATTACTGGATTCTTCGAAAGCTTAATAGCAGAACTGCTATCACAACGAATCATAGTGGCTTTGCTTTGATTTTTACACAGTTTTCCCAACACTCTTTTCAGTTAAATGGCTTGACATGCACATGAAGCTGCACCTATAAACTCTGCTTCTGTGGTTGATAGACTCACAATTAGTTGGTTCCTCGATGACCAAGAAACAGCACCTGAGCTCAACAAGAAAATATAACCTAAAATACTCTTCCTATCATCCAAGTCGCCTGCATAATCATTGTCAGTGTAAGCGACAAGCTCGCTATTTCCGTCCTTCTGATAAAAGATTCTCAACTCAGTTGTTCCTCTTAAGTATCTCAACACCCTTTTGGCCACTTGTAAATGCAGTTCAGTAGCATTCTGCATATATCTGCTAATTAGATTCACCACAAACAACATATCGGGTCGAGTAAATGTCAGATACATAAGACTTCCTATAATTTGTCTATAGTAGGTCTTATCAACCTTCACACCAGACTCATCTTTTGTGAGTTTAACACATGGAACAATTGGATTATGCACTGAATTGCTTCTTTCTAATCCAAACCTTTGCAGCATCTCTAATGCATACTTCTTTTGACATAAGAAAATGTCATTTGATCGTTGCATCACTTCAAGACCAAGAAAGTATCTTATTTTACCAAGATCTATCATGTCAAATTTTCGCTTCATAGAGCTTTTAAATTTTGTCTTGTAAACCCACTTCACTCCAACTTTCTTTGCTCCTTTAGGTAAACCCATCAATTCCCATGTGCCATTTATTTCAATTTCCTCCATCTCCACATCCATGGCTTTCCTCCATTTCTCACTTTTAACAGCATCATAAAGTGAGTAGGATCACCATCACCAACTGCAAACATGGCCAAATTAACATCGACATTTCCTTTTGAAAGACCTTCTCCAGTTTCATAGTCTTCCATCTAAAGTGATGGCCTTTTACACCTTTGTTGATTTGGATTAGAAGTGTTCTCTTCTACTATAGAATCAGAGGAGACATTTTCTTCTTCTTCTGTATTAGTATTATGATCAGATTCATGTCCGACTTCATTTTCTTCTTCCATATTAACTTCCACATCCTTATCACCCCAATCTAAGTCACATGAGATGGCTTCTTCATACTTCTTATCCCAATCCTAGCCCTGATCTTCTTCAAAAACAACATCCCGACTTGTTATGATCTTTTGTGAAAATGGATCATAAAGCATGTATGTTTTTTATACTTCACTGACCCCCAACAAAACACAACGCAAACTTTTACCATCTAGCTAGTTATTTTAGCATCAGGTACGTGAACATAAGAAATACATCCAAAAACTCTAAATACTTAACTAAAGGCTTGATCCCGCTCCAAGCTTCTTTTGGTGTCTTATTCCTCACTACTAACGTTGGACTCTGATTCAAGACATGCACAAACCAGTTTACCGCTTCAGGCCAGAAGATTTTGGGCATTTTCTTCTCGGATAGCATGTTCCGAGCCATGTTCATAATGGTTCTATTATTTCATTCTGCAACCCTGTTTTGTTGTGGCGTATATGCAGCTGTTAGTTGTCTTCGTATACCATTTTCACAGCAAAAGTTGGTGAATTCGCGTGATGTAAACTCTCCCCCACGATCAGTGTGCAAGCCTCTAATAAACGAATTTGCTTCCTTTTCGACATGGATCTTAAAATTTTTTAAAAAAGAAAATGCTTCTGATTTTTCTGTTAAGAAATAAATCCATGTTTTTCTACTGAAATCATCAATAAAAGTGATCAGATACCTCTTTTTGCTGTTAGAGATAGGTTTGATTGGTCCACAAATATCAACATGTATTAGTTGCAGAATTTATGTTGCCCTCCAAGCGCTCTTCTTTAGGAATGAATTTATTGGCTGCTTCCCTACCAAACAGTCCTTGCACAACCTATTTGGTGACTTCAATTTTGGTAAGTCATTTGCCATACTCTTCTGCTGTAGCGTATTTAAACCCTTAAAACTCAAGTGTCTATATCTGCAGTGCCAAAGATGCATTAAATCTTCTGTAACAGTGTGAAAGCAAGTGGGTTTTGCAGGTTGCGGTATGGCATGCAACATGAACATTCGATTTGAAGATATTCTGGTTTCCATTATCAAACCACTCTCAGGGTGGAAGACTTTGCATTTCCATGTTGAAATAGAATACTAATCCCCTTCTTTTGCAATTGCCCAATACTTAGCAAGTTATTCTGTAATTCCGTCATAAGAAAGACTCTAGTAACAATATGTGTTACGCCATTTATGTTTAATCTTATGTTACCTGTTCCTGTTACAACCATGGTGAAATTATTGCCCAACTTGACAGAATCTTTGTAACTCTCATCAAGATCTGAGAAGTATTCCTTCTTTCCGCACATGTGATTGCTACATCCAGAGTCAAGAAATCAAACAACTTCTTCATTGGCCTTGTTCATATCTGTGTAGGCCATCAACAACATTTTTTCTTGAGTCTCTACATAGTTGGCCTCCTCCCTTTAGTTCGAACATTCCCATATAAAATGCTCGAGTTGATGACAATTAAAGCACTCCACTATGGATTTGTCAAATCTTTGTCTGCCTCGTCCTCGTCCTCGTCGTCCAAAACCTCCACGACCTCGACCCCTCTCTACATATTGAGCATATTGTTTATCTTGATATCCATGAATAATCTGCAAAGCATGTTCTTCTTCAACATGAGAACACATGCGTTGTTCATGAACAAGTAGACTGCTTTGCAATTCATCAATAGTCAAAGTGTTTGTATTCTTAGATTCCTTAATGGAACACATGGCATAATTTAACTTGAAAATCATGGATCTCAATAATTTTTCAACAACTCCAACATCTCCCTTGTTTTCACCATTAGATTTCATCTTGTTTTCTATGGTAAGTGTCGGAGCAAAATAATCATTCACAGATTCTCCTTCCTTCATATGGAGAGTTTCAAACTCCTTTCTTAGAGCTTGCAACTGTGCACACTTGAATCATGTTGAACCTTCATACTTCTGCTTCAAGGAATCCCATATGTTCTTTGTTGTATCTTTATTAAGAATCGTCTCCATAACTGAACGATCTAATGCTTGAAATAGATAGTTCTTTGCCTTCAAATATTTTAATTTCTGATTATCAATGTTCTTCCTTTGTGCATCTGTAAGAATTACTCCTTCCGTTGCCGCAGGAACCCCATTTTCCACCATACCCCAATACTCCTTAGAACGCAAAAAGTTATCCATGAGCATCGCCCAATGGTCATAATGCCCATCAAACTTCGGTATCGCCCAAATATGACTTATCATGATGCCATGATTGCTACATTGCAGTCCAAGTATTATTCTTCCTTAGATTTAATCTTATGATTTGTAACATAGAAAGACAAATGTTATTAACTATTTTACAACTTTAAAAGTATATCAATGGATCCATAAGTCATATTTGATTAGAAGCTTACCTGATGGTTATTCAATAAATTTAACCTCTTAAGATGTTATGTTTCCCTTCTATTTGGAGTTAAAGAACCAAATTGTTAAGCAAATGTAAGACAATATGTGCCATTAAAGTTCACTAAGTTTTTCAACAAATATAACAAATCATACTAATATGAGAATCTCATGTGATCTATAGCTTGCTTCATTCAGTGATGTCTCTCCTGTCTGACTTTGAGCTGCAAAAACTTGAATCTAACAACAATGATTTTATTAACAAAAAAGAAAATAAATTCAACCAGAGTATATAAAATGGGTTCTATAAAATGGTTTTATAAAATGGGTTCTATAAATTCAATGATTTTATTAACAAAATGAGTTCTATAATATGGTACAAACCTCTAATAGTTTTCTCGATAAGTTTCTCTACACTTGTTCCTCTCTGTCAAAATTAACACAAACAATAAGTATAAATAGCATTGTATAATACAAATTACACGATGAATAAGAGGCAAAATAGATATGTACAATTTGATTAAGAAAAATATGCATCTCATACACCAACATAATATCACATGGAAACATGTACAAACTTTTTTTTTTATCATTTTGAAATTTTAAAGTGGAACTGAGTCAAAACTCAAAATAAACATTTAGAAAAATAATAAGAAGAAGTTTCTTGTCAATATCGATCTGAACAAAAATAATAGGAAGGTTCTTCTCAATGTCGATTTTGACAGAACAATGTTTTCTCGAGCATACTTTCGCAACGAGAGTTTTCCCTTTCAATTCTTTATCACTAAAACCTCTTGGAACTAAAATTCTTTTAGCATCCTAAAAAAAACCATTTAGGTAACACTTAAAGATAATATGACAATGAATCATCAATCACGATGATGTTGAAAGAATGACAACTCAAAAACACAATCCAACATAGTAAGACACCATACTAAGAAAACATATGGATAATAGTAAATCTTATAACATAATACCTTTTAAGAATTGCTAGCTATCTTACAACTCATCATTATCGGCATATCCATATTTATTCCTGCAAAAATAAATTAGAATACATTAATTAATTAAAGTATTACCCTTAAGTTGTAGTATGCAATGGAAATAACATTTCTTCAGATTAATCAAATACCATTTCAAGAAAACCCCTAATGTCTTTTGGTCTGGGACGAAGAGGAATTCATTAAGCAGATAGGTTGAAAATTTTGAATTCACCGACATAACAGTAATCACTTCATGCTTAACATTTTCATAGTCCATAAATTGAATAAATAGTGTTTTTGGTTTTGGTGATTACATGATATAAACAATGTTATAGAACATCTAGCACTACTTAAAACTTTCATTCAGGAGCATATTTAAGCAAAATAACACAAGCCCCAAAATAACACATCAAACTAAATCAATTTAAGCAAACTATAAACTAAATAACCATATCATATGTTAGAGTATCAAAGTGGCACATCATCGTATACAGATGTGGAAAAGATCCAACCTACATATAATTTGATAATAACATCAAAATTATAGTAAGTCAATTAAACCCTAACTACAACAAAAACCAAACCCAGATAAACCTCAGAATACGAACGCATAATAAGTAATTATTACTCTTGCTTACATTAGTATGTTTTTATTCTTCTTCTCTTTTAAAGAGTAGAAGAAAACGTTGGGATGCAGAAGAAGAAGAGAGGATGGGAGAAGAATATGGGAGGCGGAAGAAGAAGAGATGATGAGAGAAGAAGTTGGGAGGCAGGAGAAGAAGAAAGGATGAGAGAAGTAGTTTGGAGGTGGAAGAGGAAGATATGGGTTTTAAATAGCATCATAATTAGGGTTAATATTTTAGTACCTATTTTACCCTAAGAATAGAGGTAAGTGACCAATAAAAAAGGACTTAATTGGCTTTTCTAGAATATATTATTGTCTTATATGGTAGATAGTTTTAAAGCAAGACTCCAAGTCATGGCCATTCATGTTACAATGGTTGCAAAAGGCAGGTAGATTCTCATAGTCCATTTCCACAAAGAAAGCAAAGTTCATTCTCTCCACCAAAACCTTGTAAGTCAAGGTCTGAGACAGGTCCAATTCTACAAGGATACAAACATAGTGCCTGAATGTTTGGTCATTCATTGACTTTAAGGCAAAAAAAAGTCATTGCAAATGCGTGTACCCACAATACTAGTAATGGAAAACAATATCTTAGGTCGTCAATATTCATGTGACAATCCGTATATCCATACGCAAACCTGCGCTGAGGTGTTTTTCTGCATATTAGGGTTAAAATCCTTTGACCAAGCGAAAAGCTTCAAGTAACATGGTTGTAGATTCCATGAGGGGGATGGCCTAACTCGTCTGACATCCTCCAACGAAGTAAATGAAAACTCGTAAAATCTTTTTCGAGGAAATTGATGCTCTATTTAGAAATCTCATTCCATAAAGGCGCTAGCTTGCCCTTCAAGGCAACAATCGTCAATAGAGTGCTACCTTTAGGTCAAATCACCCTACCATGTAGGATGTGTTTACAGGCCTCAACGCCTGCTAGATACTCCTCCTCTGGTATTTCAATGACAACGTGTCACCCTTTAGGCAAGATTGTGGCAATCAAGATAATAGAATGTTACATACATTCAATAAGGCTTCAACGATTTTTTTTTTGGTTTTGTTGTTTACGTTTGCTCCGATGATGTATTTTTTTCCTTTGTATTTTTCAGATTGTATTCCAAGCACATCCGAGAAATATTATATGTAACCATTGTTGTCAGAATAAGAGATGAAGAAAAAATGAGAAACCATTCGCTTGAACGGTGTTTCATTTTTGAAATCGCCATAACATCATTTTTCTTGAGATAAACCATTTTTTAAAAATAGCATAATTTAATATATTTTTATTTAAAAATTGAAAGTAAATAAATAAATATCGTATAACATCATGTGTTATATTAAAACGGTTACAATTAGAGAATAATATTCATATACGGTCGGTGTTAAGTTTTTTTACATATTCAACCAATAAAAAAATCAACAATCTATCATGTCATTAACATTTTTTAAAATTAAAAATAAAATATATTTAAATATATAATTGTAATTGATTAACGGTATAAAATTATTTTACACAATTAGTGCATCACTTTTTTTCTCTTACAATTATACTAATATTATTTCTCGTTGAAATAACATTTATCAAATAAAAAAACATAGTTAAAATAATATGTTATCTTAAATATTTTTAAGAAGACCGTCTAACATATACTTTTGAATAGATAGTTATTCTAATAAACTTATACAATTTTATTACATGTATTAGTTGAAAGTAATTGAATAAAAATAATAAATTAATTTTCAAAACACAAGAGTAAAATAAAAATTTGTTTTATCTATATTTTAAAAATGACAAGTTTTTTCTACAAAAATAAACCAACATGAAATTATTTTAATAGGTTTTAGTGTTAACGTAAATGGTCATTAAAAATAATAAAATATAAAAAGAATTGACACATCAAAATAAATAAATTACTAAAATCATGAAAAATATAAAGAGAGAAAAAATAGGATGTTAGAATAACAAGTTTACAGAACACTTAGACGTAAAAGAATTTTAATAGTTATATTAATATTTTGACTTGAAGAAAACTTGTAAAACAAATTAAAATAATCTTATCTTATAAAAGAATATGAAGATTATCGCCATTGGTGTTGATATAATTTAACCAGCTGTAGCGGTAGTGGATTTGAGTTAGCTTTATAAGTAACTTTATTGATAAAGTGGTTTATTTTAGGAACATGAACATGCTTTTTGAAAAAGTGGTGTTGGGATAGTGGAACTGTGCAAGTGCAAGACTAGCAATGTATTCTCAATTTCTCATGACTTTATACAAGTTCTTTGAGTGATCAGCAAGGCCACCGCCCAATAAGGCTTCTTGGTAATAATGAAATCATTATTATTGTTTTGAAAATGGAGGGGCAAGTCCCAAAGAAAAAAACTAAAAACTTATAGAAAAAGTAAAAGAATGAAACAACATCGAATATTATATTAGTACTGGCAAGATTTTGAGTCTAGAACTTACGGTATTTTACAATGTTTTAGCAATGTGATTTGCTTCCATATAATGCATATATTTCGCAATGATTAAGTCGTCGGGCGAATAGGAAATTACAACAGGAAAAATCATAAAATTGGACTGGTTTATGTAGAAAATCGCAACAAAAAAATTATGTTCGTGTTGTGTTGTTGAGCAACGAAGGTAGTGTCGTCAGGCGAAGATACGTCGCCAGATAAATATAGGAGCGACAAAGGGTAGAAAAGAGGAAGTTACTAGAGTACATCGCTCCTAGTGTCGTCGGGCGAAGCAAATGGCGATGGAAGTGTCGCCTGGCGATGGAAGGGTGTCGCCGGATGAAGGAAGGCATAAATGATTGACTGTTTTGGATTTTCTTAAAAGTGTCATAATTTGAGTTTTATAACTCAGAATGGGATGTCGTTCGAAGCGTTGGATAGCTAACGCGGTGAACTTTATTTATGTGGAGTAAAATGAAGAATAGGAAGTATATTCTCAATACCTAATCTAGAATGAAGTTAGGTTCTCCATGTTGGATTACGAAGATGCTTGTTTATTAAGATGATTAGAAGACGAATAGAGGATGATTAGGAGACATTAGGATGATACCTTATATAATACGATGACATGAAGATATGTTGTGCGATATGATGATTTTTGGATATTATGATGACATGATAATGATATTATGATGATGTTTCATTATGATGACGATTACACGAGGTTATAATTATATGATATTTTATTAAGATGATGATATGATGATATGGTGTTATGATGATGATATGATGATGTAATCATGAATGATGATGCGCGTTGACTAGTTGTGGTCGTGTTTATTATGTTGTTATGTGATCTTACCGGTTGATCAGAACCTGTAGAGTGGCCGAAAGATGATTTGTAGTCGGGCTGTGATGTCGAGGAGGAAAAAATGGGGTTGTACCTGCAAGGCACTCTGACGATCAAGTAAGAGTGGGAACAAGGAGATACAAGAAAAGTATTAAGGTATTGGTGATGAATAGTGAATATCCGATCCCTGGCCCTCACAGGTGTGAGGGTTTATATAATGCCTCTGGCGCATGACCATTGGTTCTTGATTTCACGTCTAGATATGTGGGTCTGTAAAATTAGGTAACTTCCAAGACTTGGTCAAACCGGGCAGATGTGCCCGTAACTAGCCGTTGATTCCGAGGGGGCCAGTTACGGACATCTCTCTGGTCGGTTCCTAGTGGCCTGCATGACTATGATGTCGGGCAGGTTGAGAGGATGCTCGTCGATCATCCTAGGCCAGTGCTGGCTTGGGAGGGAAAATGGTCGATATTGCCCAACAGATAACAGACGGTTCAGGTCATGGACGTGCAGGCCATACCAAAGGAAAGGTCTAGACTGTGCCAATTCAAGTTGTCAGGCCAGTTTAGAACAGTAGCCCCCCAAGTCGTTGCTTCTGGGTACAAGAGTGATGACTTTAACACCTTCTCATGGAACAGGGCACGTCTTACGGGGAAATGAGCATTGCTCGTTGCGCCTTTATCGTGAGGAGATGAAGAGTTGGTCGTTAGGACCCTTGAATTTGGAGAGGTAGCATGTTTCAGGAAGTGTGCTAGCGAAGCTTCGTAATGATGACCTAGGGGCTAAGGTGTAATGATGACGACCCTAGGGTTTCTCAGGCGCGTGTCTCATACGAACATATGGCCTCAGCTATAAATACGAGAGGAGCAGGGTGTTTAGGGTTTTTCGTCTTCTCTCTCAACTGATCTAATAGCTCGATCATCGACCATCGTCGTTCCTTGGGTTTTGTCGCTCACAGCTGCCACTTCCAGCCTTTCTTCTTCTACTAACTAGTAAGTTTCCAGTTTTCCACCATTGTTCGCTTTCAGTAGTTCATATTTTCGCCATTTACTTTCTAGAGATGCATGCAGTTAGTGTTTAGGGTTTCGCTTGTGAGGATGCCGTTGGGGAGTGTTGGCGGTAGGCGGCGTTTCTGTAGTTTAGAATCGCCAGAGCCGCCGTGGAATCTCCTCGGGCATTTCGTGGTGTGTTGCAGACGGCCCCTTAGGACTTAGGGCTTTTTCTGTAATTTTTGCCCATTTATGCGCCTTAGTGAGGGTTCTGGTCGGGGACAAGATCCTTTTTTCCCAGTGCCCTTTTGCTTGACTAGTGGTGGAAGGGTGGTTCTAGCATTGATGTCGAGCTCATCTTTTTCCTCTTCTTTTCAGGTCCTATGGCTGACAACGCTCGGGTCGATCTCTTGAGTGAGTCTACACAATCTTCGAGAAGTTATTCAGATGAGACGAGTAGCTCATCGAGCATCCTGGAGATTTCTGGGAATGCGCAGAATCAGTCGGAGCAGCAAGCTGGGGGAGGTGATGAGGAGATGAACTCCTCTAATCAAGGTTGCTTGTTTCCTCCCGAAGACGAGGAGGATCCTCGGTCTTGGGTTGTGAACGTTCCTTGGGACTGGCCTTCGTATTTCTTTGAGCGTCGGGAGGATGTTTTTACAGATGTGTATACTCACGAGGAGGGGAACCAAGGAGAATGGTCGATATATATCCCCGGGAAAGAGAGCAGAATCTGCTCAAAATATGATAGGAGGAAGATTCCTATGTACGACATCGTATTTTGTGAGGTGGGTCTTCGCCTCCCCTTCTCTGATTTTGAGATGGCCGTATTCAGGCACCTGCGCGTGGCTCCCTCCCAACTGCACCCAAACGGAATTGCATTCATGCGAGCGTTTGAAATAGTTTACGACTACTTGAAGATAGGGGCCACCATTCCCTTATTCTTCTACTGCTTCCACCTTCAGAGAAGCAAGGTCGACCGTAAATGGGGGTGGATTTCCTTGAAGTAAGGCAATGGGAAGTTGTTCAAAGCTTATTTGGAGTCCGTCTTCCACTTCAAAGACAAATACATATTGGTGCAGCCTTTTTCAATCAAGGCAGTGCTGAATGTCTTCAGGACCGCACCGACGCACAACGAGGACGGTACTCCCCGTGTGAATGAGCTAGGGGACCCCATTGTAAAATTGGTTTACAAGTTCCCGTTTCAGTGGACGAGGAGGCATTTTGATAGTGAATTGGGCTCCTATGTCTGGAGGGAGGGGGAGCTCGGAGCCGAGGACTTGGAGAGCTTTGCCTTCCTAACTGCGCTCGTGGATCAGATCCCTCGCGTCCAGTGAGTCGGCTGGGAAGGCGGGCCTGTGATCGACAAAAACAGGGAGCCTGTATACGAGCCGAGCCTCATAAACGTCAAGGAGCTCCTCGGAAGCTAGGACCCCGTTAAATACTTGGGTATATGTATGCTTTAAACAATATTAAGTGGTCGTCGTTTATTTGACTCCTCGTTTACTGACTATGTTTCTTTTTGTTTGTTTTGTAGATAACATGAATCCCGCTCAGGAGCACTTGGCCAAGACTCTTGCTGCCAGAGCGAGGAGGGCTCAAAAGAATGCACAGACTGGCTCGAGGCCTGCTCCTGCCTTGGGGTCAGGTGACTCATCTTTGGCCCAAGCTATAATCGCTCTTTCTACTGTCGTCGTTTCCTCAAAAGCGGAGAGGCCGCGTCCCGAGGAGAGCGTCGACCTGACTGGGGAAAAGGGGAAGGGAACGTACGACTTGCCCCTGCTGGCTGGAGAAGTCTTTCTTCGAGAGCGCAACTCTCCATCTTCCCAGGGTTGAATCCCTTCATCTCGAGGGAATGGGACGCCCGAAGAAGAGGGCGATGCTGGCGGTTTGATGGGGATCCTGGAGATGGCGGTCGCCTAAACCGAAGGAAGTTCCTCTCAGGAGACAGAGTTGAAGAATCTTCGGGCTAAGCTAGTTGTGAGCAAGAAGGCCTGGGTTGAGGAAGAAAAAGCCTGAAAGCCATCTGATGAAGAATCGGGGAGGCTCTCCGAGGAACGCAGGGTCCTCTTGCTCAAGAAAAAGGACCTTGAGGAAAAGGTGGCGGCCCTGACTGCTGAGATTACGCCCGCTGAAGACGAGACAAAGGACACCAAAGATCTAAAGACTCGGGCAGAGCTCGTTGCTTGTTTTCAGTTGGTTGTGGGCAACACTCAGGCTACTTCCAATGGGAGCTTCGAAAATGTTGTAAAGCATATGCACATGTTAAACCCCGGTGTTGAGCTCAACACCTCAAGAATAAGGGTCAATTATTACGTGGTTGCCGGTAAGATTCTGGTCCCTGATTATCTCAAGGAGTTTTTCACTCAACCGACCGGGGGTCCTGCCCAAATGTCGCCCGTTGCTGAAGGAGAAGTTGAAGGATGATTGTTCTATGTTTATTTCGGCATGCGTGCCGTATTTGTTGTATTTTTGTTTATCCGGGCTTTTGCCCGTTTATGTAATTTTTGAACAAGCGTGGTCTCTGGCCACAAATTTATTCTTTTTGGATGGGGCGTTAAAAACCTCTTTGTTATAATATTCGCACACTAGCGGCCCAAGTGGTCGTCTCGTTTAGTTTTCAGGCCAATGGTCGTTTTTTTTAATATTTAACTTGTGTTTTTGCATGTTTGTTGATAAACTTGCCTGTTTAGGATATTTTTTTATTTTTCTAAGAGTTTATAGAGGGGATTTGCTCGTTTAGTATGTTCGTCAGTATGGGGAAATTGATCAAACGGCCAGGGTGGATATCAGACGTGGGCCGGAACCCAGGTCTCGTTTAGTATGTTTTCTTCATGTTGTCGGTCGTTGATACCTGAACTGCTTCCTTGTTGAAGCGTTAAATGTACGCCCACAGAGACTCGTTCCGCCCTGGATGATTTCTTTAAGCAAAGCCTCTGATTTCGGGTGTCGACGGGAGGCGGTGAAGTGCCTCAAAAATATCCTCCCGAGCTGCTTCCTGGAGGTGATGGATTCGCCGGGGGGGGGGGGGGGGGGGGGGGCTCTTGTACCAAGACATCGCTCCCTTCCTGAGAGTGGTAGGGAATAGTATGCATTTGATGGCCCCTCTGAATCCTCGGTAGTCGAGGAGAGCGTCAATGTTTTTGATGTGCTCGTCGGAGTCTGTTGTTCCTTCGTAGGTTCCCAATGGAGGTAGCTTCTCCAGGCCGAGAGGGAGTGGAGATTCTGTGATTTTTCTTGATAGCGAGCCACGGGGCTCGTCATCCTCACTATCCACGAGAGATAGAGAGAGGGAGTGGTAGTTTCTATTTTGGTTCGGGGGAAGACAATCGAGCACGGTCAGTTTGTCGGTTGTCTTTCCTCTTCTTGAATGAAGGGGAGTCTTGATCTCTCGCAGGAGCTGTGCGGTTGCATTTCTTAGAGAAAGAAACGTCGCACCTTTCCTTTCTTGGTGGTAGGCCACTCCTGGGTGGTGATATACTCGGGGAGTTTCGTCGTTGGGTTCTCCGAGGAGGAGATCTTGATCGCCTGTTCTCCCAGGCATCTATACTTTGATTTTGTTATAGGATGAGGGTGTTGGTCTGATTGATAGCAGCGAGCAATGCTTCCATGGTTGGGTCGGTGTTGGGAGGGATGGG
Source organism: Vicia faba (assembly GCA_948472305.1). Classification (NCBI taxonomy): domain Eukaryota; kingdom Viridiplantae; phylum Streptophyta; class Magnoliopsida; order Fabales; family Fabaceae; genus Vicia; species Vicia faba. The sequence goes on from OX451740.1 coordinate 1,329,888,232, forward strand.
AACTGGTTACAAGATGTATGGCAGTTCCTAGGTGGGATTCTCATGGCGTCCCTTGTCCAAGAATTGGTCATCGCTGCGTCGGGCGTCAGTTGATTCTAGAGACGCAGTCTGTCCATCTCTGAAACCCAGGTTATCCTCGAAGTGAGGATGTTCCTGACTTCCGTCGGTTTTGTGAGAAGGAGAAAAAATAACTTTTCCGGGAAGATGGAGATCGTCATGGTCGGCCATGATTAGTGAAAGGAATCTTGAAAAGTTGCTTTGATCTTTAAGTTTAGAGGAAAGAAAGATGGGGAGAGCAGTTTCCCACAGACGGCGCCATTGATCTTACCGGTTGTTCAGAACCTATAGAGTGGTCGGAAAATGATCTATAATAGGGTTGTGATGTCGAGGAGGAAAAAAAGGGTTGTACCTGCAAGGCACTCTGATGATCAAGTAAGATTGGGAACAAGGATATACAAGCAAAGTATTAAGGTATTGGTGATGAATTATGAATATTCGATCCCTGGCCCTCATAGGTGTGAGGGTTTATATAATGCCCCTGGCGCATGGCCATTGGTTCCTGGTTTCACGCCTGGATATGTGGGTCTATAAAATCAGGTAACTGCCGGGACTTGGTCAAACCGGGCAGATGTGCCCATAACTAGTCGTTGATTTTGAGGAGGGGGCCAGTTACGGGCATCTCTCTGGTCGGTTCCTGGTGGCCTGTACGACTTTGATGTTGGGCAGACTGAGAGGATGCTCGTCGATTATCCTAGGCTAGTGCTGGCTTGGGAGAGAAAATGATCGATATTTCCTGATGGATAGCGGGCAGTTAGGGTCATGGACGTGCGGGCCATACCAAAGGAAAGGTCTAGACTGGGCCAACTCAAGTTGTCGGGTTAGTCCAGAATATTATGCCTCATGCATTCGTGGCATATTTTAGGACTTCGGTCCAGTGATGTTAGGACTTAGGTTCACTGAAGTTAGGACTTTGGTCCAGTGAAGATGATAGGACGATTGTCCAGTGAAGGAAAAAATCCCATAGTGTGGATTGGGTTCAACAGTGAAGAGTTATGGTTCCAAGCGGGAATCAATCCTATGGTGGGGATCTTTGGAGATAACGATGACTGGATCATCAGTGAAGTTTTGGTACCACATGCATGAGTCTATGACGTTGCATTACATTCTATGTGATATTATATAATGATTTATTTATGATGTTTGATGATACATTGTGTATGATGATATGTGTACCTGTATTGATGAAGTTATGAAGGTGTAAGTATAACATGAAGATATGATGATGTGTGGTGCCTTGCTTATGTGCATATTTACTATGTATATTCCTTATGTCTTATATAATTATTATGATTTACTCACCCTTTCTTCTTGAATGTTGCCTCCACATGGGTAACACACAGATGATCGAGAATAGTCCGTAGAAGAATTAGAGGATAGCTACAGAGTGCGTCTATTTGCTTTTATTGAATAAAGAGAGTCTTGCTCTGTGTTGTACCCCAATTTTTGCCCCTAAGATCCCTTCATCATACCATGTTGATTTATTCACAACAAGATCACACTAGGATTCTTGGTTCCCCTCCCTACTTTGAGTTTTGCCCTTTTTGAGGGATTACCAAGCACCTTGAATTATGTTCCTTTTGTGATCATGAATATTGTTTTGATTTCTTCATTTAACTAATAAAATGCAATGTTGGTTTGTCTTGCTTGTTATCCATGTAGGTAAGGGCAATGAGATTTAACAAGTTACCTCGTGGGTTCATGAGTTTATTTCCATACCCTAGTCAATAAAGCTTGAGAAGTTAAAACCTCACCATTGGATTGGTTTTGGAAGGATTGGCATGGCAAGGTTGCTTTGGTTTATCACATTTCAAGGTTATTAGATTTTACCCAAAAGTACAAAGGGTTGATTGAAGAAGTTATCATGTTTGGACAAGGCCTTGTTCCTATTGGTCACAACAGCATATTTCTCTCAAATTTAAATATTTGGAAGTGGTTTTTGTGGCTATGAGTCCTCATTATCATCCTCAACAACTTCTATTCACAAAGTAAGAATGTTGGTACAAGAAGTTTGTTCAAGCTTGTCAAAGTTCCTCAAAGCATTTTCTTGATCTAGGAGCTAGGGTTTTGAACTTCAAAGGAGTATATCTTGCTCACCTTTTGGTATTTTTGAGTGATTCCAAAGACATCATTATCTTCAAAGGTTTATCAACAAATCACTTCAAAAGTTCTAAGGAGTTTTCATGTGGAAGAAACTTGGTGAATAAGAAAGATTACAAGTCCTCCAGATGAATCCACAATTTTCCATGTGTGACTTCAAATGATCATAACTTGGTCAATTTTTATCACCTTTATCCCATCCTTTTTCCAAAATGATCTTGAGGATGTGAAATTTATTCCTTTTTTTATATGCAAAGTGGGAAAATGGATGGAAGTTTCCTTAAAGATTCAAAAGATTATAGGTCATTTCATGATTTTTTGCCAACTTTAACAAGTCATAACTTGCTCAAATTTTGGATATTTTGAATGATTCAAGTTTCAAAATGTCATTCAAGAGATCTACTTCATTCCATCTTTTTTGGTCAAGAGCAAATTCCAAGTGGAAGGCCATGTTTGGATGCAAGACATTATAGGTCATTTTTGATGAAGAATTTGAAATATTTCTAAGTATGGAAAGTCAACCCTTTTTCTTCAACTTTGACTCAATGTAACTTTCAGATCAAGAATCCATTTAACTCCATTCTTTTTTATTGCAAAGCTTGTAAACTCATCTTTCTAAAGCATCAAGAATCATGCCTTAAGACCCCTTGAGCTGAGAATGCCATTGTTTCAAAAATGATAACTTGGAATTGAAGTTTCCTTGTGTGATGCGATGGGAGAGAACTGACTGTTTTTGGAATGCTGGTTTGCATTTTGTGTTTGTTTTCGCAAAATGTCGCGGTAAGCAAGAGTCGCCACCGTCTTTTATTTTATTCAACTAGGAAAGGAAAAAAGCACAGAAAAATTCCTTTTTCGAGATATTTCTCGGGTTCGGGGGGTAGATTATAGAAAGGTAAGGTGTTAGCACCCTTTCTATCCATGGTTATCCACGGGCTCTTAGGTACTTGCTCATATTGTTTTCAAAAATTTGCTTTCTTTGTGTTTGTGGGTTTGAAAGAGTTTTTGTTTTGAAAAGGAGTGTAAGTGTGAAAATTTTGTTTTGTTTTAAAAGAGCAAGTACTTAAGAACCATCTACCTACTCGAAAAAGGAATCATTCTATGCTATCTTCCTTTAGACAATGCTATCCCACTATTGATGAGTAGGTAGCACCGTCGTTGGAGTTTAAGGGTCAATTCGAATTTAGGGACTTACGGTCACCAAAGGAATGTTAGGACGCCTTAGCGGTAACCTTAATGTCTTAGATCATTTGTTTTGAGGCAAAAATATCCGAGGCAACCATTTCGAGGCGACTATGATCTTTGGACAAGAGGGCGACCTCTAAAGTGACCTATACTTAATGACCGCGTACGAAGGCAACCAAGTGGGGTGTACCCTAAGAGTGCGCATGTGAGAGTGTGTTGTTTTCAGTTATTTTTTCTTTGTACATGTCAATGGTTATCTATGTTGATTTTAGGTTAAAGATTTGATCTTGTCATGCATTCCCTATTATCAAACATCTAACAGTGTATAGTTTGCAGAATTTAAATTGCGGAAATTAAATCTAAACTATTACAAGGCGTCGGGTATTTACATCGCCAAAAGCAACCCTTTAATTTAAATTGCGGAAAATAAAAGAAAGCGATAAAATAATTTAAAGTCCTATTAAAACTATTACATTCCGGAAGCAATTACAATAATATGGAAATATGGATCGCGTGCGAGAGAATTAAATCGGCGCATTTTTTAGGGCTTTGACCCTTTTTTTGAAAGAAAGCATGCTTTTGTTATTTTTGAATTAAAAGAAATTAAATCTAAGCTAATAATTAAATTAATTAATTAATGAAAATATTTTTGTATTTTTGAATATTAAAGGAAATAAAATAATTTTGGTCAAAGTTAGTAAAAACCTAATATTCTACATTGATTTTAATTTATTGCAAAAAATATTAAAAGTTAAACCTATTTAAAACTAAATTAATTAAATTAATAAAGTATGAATGAAATTTAATTTTAATAAATAAAAATAATATTTTTTTGTGTTTTCTGATTTTATGAGGAAAAATTAAATTGGTTAGTAATAATAAAAATAATTAATTAAAACAATAAAACAAATAAATAAATATAAGGAAAAGAAAATAAACCAAGGGGGTGTTGGGCCCAAGAGGAGGTGAGATCAGCAATCTCCAGGCCCAATTATGAGCCAGCCTTGTTGAATTTTCCAATCCAGTGTGCGCCTTTGACCAGAGAACATGATGGTCCTTCATTCCTGGCCACCAGATTTGGCCTGAAGGCCATCTGACACGTTGATATTTGCAGGCATATGGTGGACTATAGCTGATGAAGCACGCTGGAACATCTGCAAGAAAATTGCAACAAATATATTGGGGGACCTGGGATTCAAACCCAGGTCCCGATGGACAATCCACTAGCGCCTTCACCAACTGAACCATTGCACGTTTTTGTAAATGTATGGACAACAATTATTATAAAGAACAAATAATTAATATGCTGGGATTAAAAAACAAAACGCGCAAAATATGAAACAGCGAATGGGGAGAGGGCACGTTGTCATCTTCCTCGTTTCAACCTGGTTTTCTTACCTGCGGATTTTTATCCGCAGCAAGATCCGTGGCTTCTTCCTAAAACAAACTATAGGCCATATAAATGCAAACGGAGACCATCACCATGCTCGCCTCTCCTCCCTGAACACAACCATGTCCATGGTTTGACCTAATTTTTCCTGAAATCAAAATGCCTAAAAATGCATACCAAGAACCCTAGAACCGGCTAGGGGGTTACGAGCTATAAAAACCAAATCAAATATTACAGAAAGTCTCTAAATGGGCCGATTAGCATGATTGTGCAAAGATTTAGGCAAAAAGATGCAAGAATAAGAGCTTATGTTTTCGTGTACAGGGCCATGTTCATGGATACTTACAACGTAATTCAGGGAGTCTCAGAGCTTGTGAATGGTTGCAATAGCTTCAGTGAATGCCAGGCAAGAACACCACGTTGAGATTTTGGGTTGAATTTGCCTCTAGTATGGATTTTAGTTTTCAACTTTTTCAAGCTTTTTTCCAGTTTTGGTTTTGTGAATTCTGCAGCTTTTAGGTCGTCTCCTTGGTGTCTTTGCCTTGTGTGAGTATAAGGGAAGCAATTAGGTTTAATTTTGGGCCTTGAATCCATGTGAATTGATGATTGAAGATTTGATTTTATTCTCCATTAACAAAGCTTCCAAAACTGTCAAAAACCAATATTTTGTTCACAACATGGCTTGATTCGAGTTTGATTGTGTACATCATGATAATTAAGACCTGTAATGATCAAAAAGATACCAAGTGATTAAGATTTGGATTTTATTTAGATTTATATTGATTTAAAATGAATTAAATTAATAAAAATCAAATAAAATAGAAAAATCAATGTATGGACATAAAATTGAAGATAGGACACGTGTGTAGTGTGAAAAGATCAAATCAAGTGGAAAAAAGTGGGCCCTTTTGTCAAAATTTGAAGTTTTGCGGATAGTTGACTTTTGGCAATTTTGGAAAAATGCCCAACTTCAACAATGCATAACTTCTTCAATTTTTAATTTTTGGAGGTGTTCTTGGACTTTTTCGAAACCTTGAGATGTCCTATAACCAACCCTTTTGGTATCATCTCATTTTGATATTCCATGCTCAAGTTATAAGCTTTGGCAAAAAAGGTGTTTTTGTTGACTTTCAAAAATGACCTATAATGTCCAAATTTATAAATTCTTGTGAGTGCATTTTATGATCTTGGGGTATGAAGATGGATTGTAGGAAATTTCATCCTCTTAAAAATGAGATTTGGATGGGTCATTTCGCATAAAGTATGAGAAAGTTATGCTTGGTCAAAGTTGAGTTGACTTTTCCTACAAAACCCTAATTTAGCAACTTTTGAGTCTTGATGAATTTTGAGCAATCCTTGATGAATCATGATCAACCTTTGATTAAATGATGAAATATCCTTCAAAATGAGAATGTTGACAAAAAATCTTAAGGTTTGACTGTATGTAGGTCACAGTTGACTTTTGCCCTAACATAGTCGATTTTTGGACCCCTTGAGCAATTGACTGAGCAAACTTCCTCTGCAAGGCTTGAAATTTGACATGGATGACCTTGAGAACATATTAGGAAATTGGGGAGCATTTGAGGTCATTTGGACTCAAGGATCTTGATGCAACACAAAACCCTAATTTGAGGTTGACTGCCTTAGGAGATGATTTGACTGTCCAACTTTTGAGCAATCTTGAGCAACTTGGAGATTCTTCTTGACATGTCTTGAGAAATATGAGAGGGCAAATTTTGGGGTACAACAGCTGCCCCTGTTCAATCTTCTTAAACCTGAGGATATAGATTGGCTTTCGGGCCTTTCGTGATCCGAAGGTGGAAGATGATTGAACACTAGAGTGCCCAGAAATTTGCACTCGCATGAAGTGGTATCAACATTGTGATGTCGGGAATGGGCTTATAGATGCCATTTGGAGATTGTTGATAGGAGGATGGGCTTACAGATGCCATCTGTAGGAGCGTCGATCGCATAAGAGATTCCTTAGCGAGAACTTACATACCCGTTGTTGTAGAAGATTCCGCTGGGGAAGCCTGGTTTTTGTCGAGATTTAGGAACTGTCTGGTCTTCAACGTAGCATACCGTTGAGATTATAGAACTCGTCCACACTATGACGTAGGGAAATATCTTCATCAGGATCTAGGAACTGTCTGGTCTTCGACGTAGTATATCGTTGAAATTACAGAACTCGTCCACACGATGACGGAGGAAAATTGTCTTCTTTGACTGGATTGGCATCAGAAAAATCTTTAGGAATCTATTTAACTAGTTTTGTCTCCTTTGACTGCGTTCGCATCAGAAAAATCTTTAGGAATCGATTTAACTGGTTTTGTCTCCATTGACTGCGTTCGCATCAGAAAAATCTTTAGGAATCGATTTAACTGGTTTTGTCTCTATTGACTGCGCTCGCATCAGAAAAATCTTTAGGAATCGATTTAACTGGTTTTGTCTCCATTGACTGCGTTCGCATCAGAAAAATCTTTAGGAATCGATTTAACTGGTTTTGTCTCCATTGACTGCGCTCGCATCAGAAAAAATCTTTAGGAATCGATTTAACTGGTTTTGTCTCCATTGACTGCGTTCACATCAGAAAAATCTTTAGGAATCGATTTAACTGGTTTTGTCTCCATTGACTGAATTGGCCTCAGAAAAATCTTTAGGAATCGATTTAACTGATTTTGTCTCCATTGACTGAATTGGCCTCAGAAAAATCTTTAGGAATCAATTTAACTGATTTTGTCTCCATTGACTGAATTTGTCTCTTTTGACTGGATTTGTCTCCTTTGACTGGATTTGTCTCCTTTGACTGGATTTGTCTCCTTTGACTGGATTTGTCTCCTTTGACTAGATTTGTCTCCTTTGACTAGATTTGTCTCCTTTGACTGGATTTGTTTCCTTTGACTGGATTTGTCTCCTTTGACTAGATTTGTCTCCTTTGACTGGATTTGTTTCCTTTGACTGGATTTGTTTCCTTTGACTGCTGAGAACTTTAACTGTATTTTTTTTGAAAAGCAAAGGTCAGTCGTATGCAATGCATGATATGGATCAAGCAATGATGTTCTCAATATAAATGAGATTGTATTATATGATGCATATATGCATGTATCATGATGTATGGAAATGTGATGTTTTAGCTGGGGAAAATAAATCCTGGATAGCTGCTGGAGAATAGAGTTGAATTCTTCGTTTCCGCTGGGGATGATGAACGAAGGTTGTAAACTTGCAGGAGAAGATAACTCTGTTGGGGAATAAACTGATGAGGATATTACTCAGAGGGGAATTAATCTGTGGGGAAGAGATGTTCTACTGAAGATTCCACTGATAAACTCCACTGGGGATGGATTACCATTGCTGGTGATACTGAATCTATTGAGGATTGAATTCCTGTTTGTGAAAGGAAAGAACTTCGCTGGGGATGAACTTTCAGTTGCAACTTGCTAGGGGTATCTTGTATTCTGCCGGGGATCATTCTTATACTCCGCTGGGGGATATTAAGACTGTCGGGGATACTCTTATACTTGCTGGGGAATATTCTTATACTCCGCTGGGGAATATTAAGACCCTTTTAGTGCTGATGGTAGACTAATTATGCTTGGGGAGAGCATCGCTGATTCGTTCATAGTTTCAAGTCTCAGCTTTGGGAGAGCTATCTTTAATGTCTTACTCTGCGGGGAGTGAAAGTACCTTAGCCATATTCTTCAGCTGAACTTATCTGGTACCTGGTGGACAGAGCAACTGTACAGTTCAGACGATTCTTATTGCCCCTATTTCTGATATTACCAGTAATTCATCTTTCGTTTCACATGTAAATATTTATGAGCAACAATTAATGTCAAATGCATATATCAAAAATGAACATTGGACGTTCTTTGCAAAACAAAACAGATAAAGAAAAAACAGTTTGAAATTTGTCTGAAAATGAATTGTATTGATTTTGAAGTTGGGCCTGTAAATAGGCGTTTTTTGTACAAGAGGCTGACGTCCTAGTAAGAGAACTCCGCCGAACAAATAGAATTTACACAATTTGTGAAAAGAAAACAAAACATCTATGTGAATGATCCTACTGGGTTCCAACTCTGCTATTGCCTTTATATCCTCGAGCATCTCATCACTTTGCTACTGGTCGAAGATGAATCAGATTGATTAATGCCGTCTGAGCCTGATAGTCGATACCGAAGTCTGGATGCAAGGTGATCCAATGAGACATAGTGTTACGCTTTGATCCCTAATTTTTGCCTGGACCGCCCTTTCAGGTTTTCAGTCCACCGGGATACCCTTTTTTGCCCAAGCCGCCTTTTCAGGTTTTCGACTTGCCGGGTGTACAGATTTTTTTTATTTTCATCCCTTATTTTTGCCCGAACCCTTTTGGTTCGCCGAAAAGCCCTCATTTTTGCCTAGGCCAGTCAACTTAGCGGGTCTTTGATTATGCATAGTATCTTTTCACTATGTCTGCATTGACGGGGTGAGGAAGGTCGTCACCATCCATGGTGGTTAGAATCATAGCTCCTCCTGAGAAAATGTTCTTAACCACAAATGGCCCTTCGTAAGTAGGGGTCCATTTTCCCCTGGGATCACCTTGAAGTAAGATAATGTGCTTGATTACCAGGTCCCCAACTTGATACTCTTGTCGTATGACTTTCTTGTTAAATGCCTTGATCATCCGTTTTTGGTACGTATGACCATGACAAATAGCAGTAAGTCTCTTTTCGTCGATTAGGTTCAGTTGATCAAGCCGGGTCTGAATCCAGTCATCTTCGCTGAAACCTGCATCCTTCATGATTCAGAGAGAGGGTATCTGAACTTCAATGGGCAAGACTGCCTCCATGCCATAAACCAAAGAATAGGGTGTTGCCCCTGTTGACGTCCGCGCTGAGGTACGGTACCCATGAAGAGCAAACGGTAACATCTCGTGCCAGTCTTTGTATGTCACTGTCATCTTCTGCACAATCTTCTTAATATTTTTATTAGCCGCTTCGACAGCCCCATTCATATTCGTCCGGTAGGGAGAAGAGTTGTGATGTTGTATTTTGAATTGCTCGCAGAGCTCAGTGATCATCTTGTTATTGAGATTGGTACCGTTGTCCGTAATGATCCTCTCTGGTACACCGTATCGACAAATCAGATTGTGCCGAATGAACCGTGCCATGACGTTCTTGGTTAATGTAGCAAAGGAAGCTACTTCAACCCACTTCGTAAAATAATCGATAGCTACCAGGATGAAACGATGCCCGTTGGACGCTGTAGGTCTAATCTCACCGATCATATCAATGCCCCACATTGCAAAAGGCCAAGGTGCCATCAAGATGTTCAGAGGTACCAGAGGTATGTGCACCTTACCAGCATAGACTTGACACTTATGACATGTTCGAGAATGCTGATAACAGTCAGCTTCCATTGTGGACCAATAATATCCTGCCCGAAGGATTTTCTTTGCCATGGTGTGTCCACTGGAGTGAGTTCCGAAAGTACCTTCATGTAAGTCTGCCATGATCCTTTCTGCTTCATTCTTATCCACACAACGCAGTAAGGTTGAATCATGGTTACGCTTGTAAAGAACACCATTGCTGATGAAGAACTTCGCCGCGAACCTCCTCAGAAACTTCTTGTCATTAACAGATGCACCCTCGGGGTACTCCTGAGCTTCAAGATACCTTTTCACCTCATGATACCAGGGTTTTTATGTCACTTCCTCAGTCTCAAGATCACAATAATGTGCAGGTTCATCCAATCTTTCAATGATAATCCGGGGAGCCTCGTTGTCCCAATTGACTTTGAACATAGAATACATCGTAGCCAGCGCGTCCGCCAACTGATTCTCCTCTCTAGGGAAGTGTTCAAAGGTTATCTCCTCGAAATGGGGAAGCAACGTCAACACATACTCTTTTTAAGGAATAAGATTAGGGTGTTTCGTATCCCACTCGCCTTTGATCTGACTGATCACGAGAGCGGAATCTCCGAAGACCCTTAGAAACTTAATCCTTAGGTCAATTGCTGCTCGAAGACCCATGAAACACGCTTCATACTCCGCCATGTTGTTGGTGCAGTTGAAACATAGTCGGGCGGTAAACGGAGTATGAGAGCCTTTAGAAGATATGATCACAGCGCCAATGCCATTTCCCAAAGAATTCGAAGCTCCATCAAAGTACATAGACCATCAGGATCCTTCCTCAGGTCCTTCATCCGGTCCAGGTG